>LR738711.1:695925391-696173103 GCA_902687465.1 Secale cereale | reverse complement strand
TCCGCTCTTTGTGCAATCTCCGCCCCCTGCCGTACCGAAAAGGGGCTCCGTCCCCAAAGGATCCCCGATCCACCCACGAACACATATGGGGACGGAGCCCCTTTTCGGTACGGCAGGGGGCGGAGATTGCACAAAGAGCGGATCGAGGCGAGGCACACGAGCAGTTTATCCAGGTTCGGGCCGCACTGATGCGTAAAACCCTACTCCTGCCTTGGTTTGTATTGAGTTCTTGGCTCGGGAGCGCTGGAAGCTACAGTACTCTTCGAGACTGAGCATGAGAGTGTTCAAATGTCTAACCCCCTCTCTACGTGCGCATGGGCCTCCTTTTATATGCTCAAGGGGTCACTGACAGGTGGCAGCGCAGTTGAGGGTAAAAATGTAAAAAGCGTGGTAGGTGGTACAGTGTCCCATACCTAACCCTGACGGCAGGGGACAACAGCATTAAATGCCCATCGTCGTCGCCCAAACAGTGCAAAAAGGTCCGTCAGGGGCGCCACCGTTCGCCACGATGGCATCCTTGTCATCGCCGCTTGCCACCGCGTACCCCTGGCTGCACAGCCTTCCACCACGTACGCCTGGGAGGATCCCAGTGCGACACGTGTGTGGATGTGCTGGAGCGCAGGTACCGAGTGGAAGCTTGCCGCGGTCGCCATCTTGTCGCTTCTGGGAGCTTGTCGCTCACCGGGCCTTGCCGGGACGCGTGGCGCGTCGCGACAAGTTTCTTGATGTGCCTTGGTTGGCCTTCCCGGCAAGCTCCTCTTGCCAGGGTCTTGCGCCTTGAGTGGCCTTCCAAGCAAGCTCCTCTTGATGGGGCCTTGTCTTCTTAGCTTGGATACTTTGTTCTTGAATGGCTCCAAAGGAGCCACGGAGGACCTTGGCGATCACCCGACAAGCCTTGCCGCGGGACGCTGCGACTGCCCGTGCACAAGTTCGGGATACTAAGGGTACCCCTACTTTAGTACACCGACAGGAGCCCCCGGGCCTGGGCCATACACGGTGCCGAGCGCTGTTGGGCCAGGCCCAAAACAGTGCACGGGCATGCGCGGCCGGGTTCTCGCCGTATCTTTCTCCGTATCCGCCATGCCCTCCCCTAACGGCACGCGTCAATTGCGGCGTCGTGGGAGAGATCGTGGGCGGTTTCTTTAATCGGAAATGCGGAACGTCCGCCCCCTCCCCCTTTATAGGCAGGGGGAACAGGGGCAGTCCGCCCATTCGCCCGTTGCTTCTTCAATCTTGAGAGCCTCCGCCGCTCCCCTTCTTCCCAAAGCTTGAAAGAGAGCAGCGCTCTGCCCCCCATCGCCACCAGCACCACCAGCGCCGTCGACCTGTTTCCGCCATGGCTCCGAAAGGCGAGAAGAGGAAGACCGTGAAGTCGGCCGAGGCGCTGCGGCTCGCGGCGCTGCAGAAGAAGCGGGCTGTATTCCCCCCCCAGCTTGCCGCAAAGGAGCTGAGGGAGAAATTCTACCTTTTCTGGTCGGGGGAGACGCGGGCGCATCCGCGCACCAAGGTATTCTCGGCCATTGCTGGCGGAATCTCCTGGATCTCGAGGACCCACAAGAAGGAAGCTTATCTGTTGGGAGAGCTCCGCGGCAAGTGGGATGAATGGAGAGCCAATTGGTGTTGGATTATAGAGGAGAACCCACAACCGTTCACCGCCCGACGCCAAGCCCCAGTAGTACGCGGCAATGACTGGAGTGACTTGGCCCCAGAAGATAGCAGACTGAAAATCGCCACTGCCCGGATCCTTCGCCTCAGGCTTGCCGGGCTGACTGTAGGCGCAGTTGGCGCAGACTTTCTTCGCCGCCGCATCGCCCCCCTGCAGGAGAGGAAGAGGCCCGCCTGGGAGTTTGAGAACGCGGCGGATATCATGAGGTTGCGCCCGGGCCTCAATTATAACTTCACGGTCCTAGAGCTCAACAGGATGCTGCAGGAGCTGTTCAAGTATGACCCCGATCATCCTGAGGTCTTCAGGTTGCCGCACGACGTCGTTCCGCTGTGCAACAACTCTGCGCTCAGCCGCATTCACGCAATGATGCCGCTGTGCGACTCGCACGGGATCGACCCAACTTGGCAAGAGCCTACCGACGAAGCCATGCAACAGTTCTTCGACAACGTAGAAGAAACGCCAATCTGCTCCAACGAGAAGAAGGGCCTCACCCGCGACACCACCGACAAGGAGATGGCGTACATCGCCACCAGACTGGAAGAGGCGGCGACAGCCGCGGCCGCGGGCGAGTTCGGATACACCGTGGAGGAGGCGGAGGCAGCGGAGGCGGCAAGCCTTGCCGAGCGAGAAGCGTTTCTCAACGCGGGGAAGCCTGCCGGGCAAGACGCCGAGCCAAGCGAGCCCGCCGAGCAGGGCGTCGAGTCGAGCGAGCCCACCGAGCAGGGCGCCGAGTCGAGCGGGCCCGTTGAGGACACGAGCGGCTCGCTGGAGATCAGCTCCTCGTCTTCAGGCAGCTCGCAGCCACCAGCAGAGCCTCCAGCTCCACCGAGAAGGCGTCTCCGCAAGGCCGGGGATGTAACGGAGCGGCAGACGGGTCAACAGCTGCCGCGCCGCACGGCACGCTCCACCACGGCAAGCACAGTTGCCGCGGGAGCGCCTCGTGCTTCTGCAGAAACTGGAGCGGGGTCTTCTCGGACCACTGCTTCTGTCCCTGCCGCTCCCCGCGCCTCGGCGGCAGCCGGAGCGGGGTCGTCTCAGAGCATTGCCCCTGCTCCCGCCAAGCGGCCAAGGGAGCCTACTCCTCCGCCTCCTCGCGCCAGGACGCGTGAGCCAGACTTCGACTTCTTTGCGCTCAGCTCCGACGAGGAAGAAGAAGAAGAGTAAGACTTCGTTCCTCTTGTATTTCTTCAATTTTTGCTGTTTAGTGTTGTGTTTCTTTTGCCTCACTCTGAACCTGTTCCTCTTTTCAGAACTCTGGCCCAGAGGGCGGCAAAGAGAGCCAAGGCCCCGGTGATTGTCATCGAGGACGAGCCTGCCGCGACAGCAGGGGGTGCTCCTGAGACAAGCTTGCCGGACCCGGCGACTGATCTTCAGAGTAGCCCCCAGCGCAGCCCCCAGCGTAAGTGTATAGTTCACTTTCTGTTGTTAGGCGCGCATGGGCGCTCTGTCTTTGCTGACACTTGCTTGTTGATTTGCGCAAGAGCGGAGCAGACACATCAGGAGTGCCCGGAGAACGTCCCCGTCGTGCCGCCCGCTTCAACCACGCCGCCAAGGGAAAGTTCCCCGGCAAGGGAGAGTTCTCCGCCAAGGGCGGATTCTCCGCCAAGGGCAAGTTCTCCAGCGAGGGACAGCACCAGCGGCCCTCCGCCGGCGGGGACCACAACTACGCCGCCAAGGGAGAGCCCCCCGGCGAGGGACACTGCCGAGGAGCCGGCTCGCGCAGGTAATCTTCCTGTTTTAAAAACTCCCCTTGGGCTTTTCTTCTTTTGATTCTTCTTTTTTGGATATTTGCTTGACTGTCTTTCTCCCCTTTCCTGCCGTCAGATCCATCCGCCGCGGAGCCGATGGAGACGGAAGCCGCTGTCGAGGAGAATGTACGCGGCGACACCAGCGACACCGCTGCTACTGAAGAGGTGGCCGGTGCCGACGAGCCCACCGGCGACGAGGCTGCCAAGGCTGCTGCCGCAGCGGCTGACGAGGAGTCTGGCGGTCGCACTGACGGCCCTGAGGCCGCAGGAGCACCAGACGCTACACCGACCGCCGACTGCCGCAGCTCCAGGCTCCGAAGAGCCCGAGCCAGGCGCCTACTTGGAGGCCGGTAACGGTGTCTTCAGCAGCCTCCCATGGGCGTCCATGTCCAGGGCGCCGGTCGAGGGAGAAGCCTTTGACGGGGAAGTACTTGCCTCCGCCGGGCTGAAGCTTGTCGACGCGCCGAGCAGCAGCAGCAGCGAGCCCGAGGAGGAGCGGCTACTGCGCAAGCTGCTGTCACTCTACCGAGCCCGGCAGGCCAAGCTGGAGTCCCGCGAAGCGCTGGCCGCCAAGGCGGGAGCTGATATGGAGAAACGCGCAGAGGAGCTCCGATGTCTTCACCAAGCTGCTCTCCGGTACTTGGCGGAGGAGCGGGGGCAGCTTGCCGAAGAGCGGACGGCCTTCTTCCTTGAGAAGGCCGAAGTCAAAGAGCAGCAACGTCTCGCCGCCGAGAAGCTATCTACGCTGGAAGGCGAGCTGGCGCAGCGGAAAGTCAACCTCGACAGCCATGAGGAAGAGCTTGCCGCGCGCGAGCAATCTCTTGGCGGAGCTCTTCAGGAAGCAAAGGATGCTGCCGTGGCTCCTGAGACCGCCAAGAAGGAGCTGGAGGCAAGGGTGACGCAGCTGGAGGCCGACCTCAAGGCGAGAGGCGAAGAGATCGCCGCGCTCAAGCTTGAGCGGGAGAAGGACGCCCACAGCCACTCAGAGCTGCAGGTCCGCCTCGCCGAGAAGGGCAAGGAGCTTGCTGCCGCCACGAACTCCAATGCGGATCTCGAGTTGAAGCTAACCACTTTGACTGAGACGCTGGACGGCGCCAAGAAGCGGGAGGCGACCCTGAAGGAGGAGGTCAGGGCCGAGAAGGCGCTGCTGGAGAGTGCTGCCATTACCCAGAACAACTTCAGGGCGACCGTCGAGCACTGGACGGAGGGTGTTGTGAACGCCGCCGTGGATATCGACAAGGAGCTGGCGCAGCTGGGGGCGGAGTATCTCGGGTACTCCACCGACAAGAACCTCCACCCTAGCGCCAAGCTCACTCTTCGGAAACTGATCCACCCTGTTCCAAGTACTCCAAAGCTATCGGGGAAACTGATCCACCCACGAACACCTATGGGGACGGAGCCCCTTTTCGGTACGGCAGGGGGCGGAGATTGCACAAAGAGCGGATCGAGGCAAGGCACACGAGCAGTTTATCCAGGTTCGAGCCGCACTGATGCGTAAAACCCTACTCCTGCCTTGGTTTGTATTGAGTTCTTGGCTCGGGAGTGCTGGAAGCTGCAGTACTCTTCGAGACTGAGCGTGAGAGAGTTCGAATGTCTAACCCCCTCTCTACGTGCGCATGGGCCTCCTTTTATATGCTCAAGGGGTCACCGACATGTGGCAGCGCAGTTGAGGGTAAAAATGTAAAAAACGTGGTAGGTGGTACAGTGTCCCATACCTAACCCTGACGGCAGGGGACAAGAGCATTAAATGCCCATCGCCATCGCCCAAACAGTGCAAAAAGGGCCGTCAGGGGCGCCACCGTTCGCCACGATGGCATCCTTGTCATCGCCGCTTGCCACTGCGTACCCCTGGCTGCACAACCTTCCACCACGTACGCCTAGGAGGATCCCAGAGCGACACGTGTGTGGATGTGCTGGAGCGCAGGTACCGAGTGGAAGCTTGCCGCGACAAGCGCCTTGCCGCGGTCGCCATCTTGTCGCTTCCGGGAGCTTGTCGCTCACCGGGCCTTGCCGGGATGCGTGGTGCGTCGCGGCAAGTTTCTTGAGGTGCCTTGGTTGGCCTTCCCGGCAAGCTCCTCTTGCCAGGGTCTTCCGCCTTGAGTGGCCTTGTGCCTTGAGTGGCCTTCCCGGCAAGCTCCTCTTGCTGGGGCCTTGTCTTCTTAGCTTGGATACTTTGTTCTTGAATGGCTCCAAAGGAGCCACGGAGGACCTTGGCGATCACCCGACAAGCCTTGCCGCGGGACGTTGCGACTGCCCGTGCACAAGTTCGGGATACTAAGGGTACCCCTACTTTAGTACACCGACAGGAGCCCCCGGGCCTGGGCCATACACGGTGCCGAGCGCTGTTGGGCCAGGCCCAAAACAGTGCACGGGCACGCGCGGCCTGGTTCTCGCCGTATCTTTCTCCGTATCCGCCGCGCCCTTCCCTAACGGCACGCGTCGATTGCGGCGTCGTGGGAGAGATCGTGGGCGATTTCTTTAATCGGAAATGCGGAACGTCCGCCCCCTCCCCCTTTATAGGCAGGGGGAACAGGGGCAGTCCGCCCATTCGCCCGTTGCTTCTTCAATCTTCAGAGCCTCCGCCGCTCCCCTTCTTCCCAAAGCTTGAAAGAGAGCAGCGCTCTGCCCCCCATCGCCACCAGCACCACCAGCGTCGTCGACCGCCCTCACCGTTTCCGCCATGGCTCTTAAAGGCAAGAAGGGGAAGACCGTGAAGACGGCCGAGACGCTGCGGCTCACGGCGCTGCGGAAGAAGCGGGCTGTCTCCCCCCCCCAGCTTGCCGCAAAGGAGCTGAGGGAGAAATTCTACCTTTTCTGGTCGGTGGAGATGCGGGCGCATCCGCGCACCAAGGTATTCCCGGCCATTGTTAGCGGAATCTCCTGGATCTCGAGGACCCACAAGAAGGAAGCTTATCTGTTGGGAGAGCTCCGCGGCAGGTGGGATGAATGGAGAGCCAATTGGTGTTGGATTGTAGAGGAGAACCCGCAACCGTTCACCGCCCGGCGCCAAGCCCCAGTAGTACACGACAACGACTGGAGTGACTTGGCCCCAGAAGATAGCAGACTGAAAATCGCCACTGCCCGGATCCTTCGCCTCAGGCTTGCCGGGCTTACTGTAGGCGCAGTTGGCGCAGACTTTCTTCGCCGCCGCATCGCCCCCCTGCAGGAGAGGAAGAGGCCCGCCTGGGAGTTTGAGAACGCGGCGGATATCATGAGGTTGCGCCCGGACCTCAATTATAACTTCATGGTCCGGGAGCTCAACGGGATGCTGCAGGAGCTGTTCAAGTATGACCCCGATCATTCTGAGGTCTTCAGGTTGCCGCACGGCATCGTTCCGCTGTGCAACAACTCTGCGCTCAGCCGCATTCACGCAATGATGCCGCTGTGCGACTAGCACGGGATCGACCCAACTTGGCAAGAGCCTACCGACGAAGCCGTGCAGCAGTTCTTCGACAACGTAGAAGAAACGCTGATCTATTCCAACGAGAAGAAGGGCCTCACCCGCGACACCACCGACAAGGAGATGGCGTACATCGCCACCAGGCTGGAAGAGGCGGCGGCAGCCGCAGCCAAGGGCGAGTTCGGATACACCGTGGAGGAGGCGGAGGCGGCAAGCCTTGCCGAGCGAGAAGCGTTTCTCAACGCGGGGAAGCCTGCCGGGCAAGACACCGAGCCAAGCGAGTCCGCCGAGCAGGGCGTCGAGTCGAGCGGGCCCGCCAAGCAGGGCGCCGAGTCGAGTGGGCCCGTTGAGGACACGAGCGGCTCGCTGGAGATCGGCTCCTCTTCCTCCTCGTCTTCAGGCAGCTCGCCGCCACCAGCAGACCTCCAGCTCCACCGAGAAGGCGTCTCCGCAAGGCCGGGGATGTAACGGAGGGGTAGACGGGTCAACAGCTGCCGCGCCGCACGACACGCTCCACCACGGCAAGCACAGTTGCCGCGGGAGCGCCTCGTGCTTCTGCAGCAACTGGAGCGGGGTCTTCTCGGACCACTGCTTCTGCCCCTGCCGCTCCCCGCGCCTCGGCGGTAGCCGGAGCGGGGTCGTCTTAGACCACTGCCCCTGCTCCCGCCAAGCGGCCAAGGGAGCCTACTCCTCCGCCTCCTCGCGCCGGGACGCGTGAGCCAGACTTCGACTTCTCTGCGTTCAGCTCCGACGAGGAAGAAGAAGAAGAGTAAGACTTCGTTGCTCTTGTATTTCTTCAAATTTTGCTGTTTAGTCTTGTGTTTCTTTTGCCTCACTCTGAACCTGTTCCTCTTTTCAGAACTTTGGCCCAGAGGGAGGCAAAGAGAGCCAAGGCCCCGGTGATTGTCATCGAGGACGAGCCTGCTGCGACAGCAGGGGGTGCGCCTGAGACAAGCTTGCCGGACCCGGCGACTGATCTTCAGAGCAGCCCCCAGCGCAGCCCCCAGCGTAAGTGTATAGTTCACTTTCTGCTGTTAGGCCCGCATGGGCGCTCTGTCTTTGCTGACACTTGCTTGTTGATTTGCGCAGGAGCGGAGCAGACATATCAGGAGCGCCCAGAGACCGTCTCCGTCGTGCCGCCCGCTTCAACCATGCCGCCAAGGGAAAGTTCCCCGGCAAGGGTCTCCCCGGCAAGGGAGAGTTCTCCGCCAAGGGCAAGTTCTCCAGCGAGGGACAGCACCAGCGGCCCTCCGCCGGCGGGGACCACAACTACGCCGCCAAGGGAGAGCCCCCCGGCGAGGGACACTGCCGAGGAGCCGGCTCGCGCAGGTAATGTTCCTGTTTTAAAAACTCCCCTTGGGCTTTTCTTCTTTTGATTCTTCTTTTTTGGATATTTGCTTGACTGTCTTTCTCCCCTTTCCTGCCGTCAGATCCATCCTCCGCGGAGCCGATGGAGACGGAAGCCGCTGTCGAGGAGAATGTACGCGGCGACACCGGCGACGCCGCTACTACTGAAGAGGTGGCCGGTGCCGACGAGCCCACCGGCGACGAGGCTGCCAAGGCTGCTGCCGCAGCGGCTGACGAGGAGTCTGGCGGTCGCACTGACGGCCGTGAGGCCGCAGGAGCGCCAGGCGCTACGCCGACCGCCGACCCCTCCGCCTCTGCCGCAGCTCCAGGATCCGAAGAGCCCGAGCCAGGCGCCTACTTGGAGGCCGGTAACAGCGTCTTCATCAGCCTCCCATGGGCGTCCATGTCCCGGGCGCCGGTCGAGGGAGAAGCCTTTGACGGGGAAGTACTTGCCTCCACCGGGCTGAAGCTTGTCAACGCGCCGAGCAGCAGCAGCGGCGAACCCGAGGAGGAGCGGCTGCTGCGCATGCTACTGTCACTCTACCGCGCCCGGCAGGCCAAGCTGGAGTCCAGCGAAGCGCTGGCCGCCAAGGCGGGAGCTGATATGGAGAAACGCGCAGAGGAGCTCCGGGGTCTTCACCAAGCTGCTCTCCGGTCCTTGGCGGAGGAGCAGGAGCAGCTTGCCGAAGAGCGGACGGCCTTCTTCCTTGAGAAGGCCGAAGTCGAAGAGCAGCTACGTCTTGCCGTCGAGAAGCTATCTACGCTGGAAGGCGAGCTGGCGCAGCGGAAAGTCAACCTCGACAGCCACGAGGAGGAGCTTGCCGCGCGCGAGCAATCTCTTGGCGGAGCTCCTTAGGAAGCAAATGATGCTGCCGTGGCTGCTGAGACCGCCAAGAAGGAGCTGGAGGCAAGGGTGACGCAGCTGGAGGCCGACCTCAAGGCGAGAGGCGAAGAGATCGCCGCGCTCAAGCTTGAGCAGGAGAAGGACGCCCACAGCCACTCAGAGCTGCAGGTCCGCCTCGCCGAGAAGGGCAAGGAGCTTGCCGCCGCCATGAACTCCAATGCGGATCTCGAGTTGAAGCTAACCACTTTGACTGAGACGCTGGACGACGCCAAGAAGCAGGAGGCGGCCCTGAAGGAGGAGGTCAGGGCCGAGAAGGCGCTGCTGGAGAGTGCTGCCATTACCCAGAACAACTTCAGGGCGACCGTCGAGCACTGGATGGAGGGTCTTGTGAACGCCGCCGTGGATATCGACCAGGAGCTGGCGCAGCTGGGGGCGGAGTATCTCGGGTACTCCACCGACGAGAACCTCCACCCCAGCGCCAAGCTCACTCTGTTCTTCAGAGGCGTGGCGACGGCCCTCCAGCAACTCCGGGAAAGGATCCCCATGCAGCTGGCGGACGAGTCGTGCAAGCTGTGCGCGGGCGCCCTTCAAAAGGTGCTAATGAAGGTGGCCTTCCGCAATCCAGGCCTCAACCTCACCAAAGTCCTCAGGAGCTTGCCGTCGGACGTTGATCTGGAGGCGCTCAAGGCCCTTGTCGCACCCATTGTGGGCAAGGTGAGCGGCATCAAGAGGGTCGAGGGCGACCACGCGGACTAGGCTTGCCTATTTTCTTCTTTCCGTGTCGCTGCTGATTACGTTATGAAAACAATCTATTAGAGCCGCGACAAGCCGCTTGTAATATAACTCTATTTTTGGTAGTAATTGCAACGTTATTTCCTTTACTTGATCTCTTTTGCTTTGTATGTTTTTGCTATACGCTTTTAGGGAACTTGCCGGTGTAGGCACCTTAGCCGCGAGCGCTGAGTGCGGAACTTCAGCAGCCTGCTGGCGGTGTTGCTACCGGCAAGAAACCTTGTCACAACTAGTTGCAGCACACTTAAGTTGTTGAGCAGGATGGAAAACAAAGTAAGGGCGCGACACTAGTCGCAGCACACTTAAGTCGTTGAGCAAACTCGAAACAAAGTAAGGGCGCAACTAGCTACGAGTATGTTCTTCTGCGCACAGGTTTTCCATACAAAGCACGGCCGTTCAAGGAAGATAACTTAAAAATTTAAAAATTTGATTGCTCAAACTTTGGCAACTTAGCTTTTGTGTCGTCTGCTTCCCGGCAAGGCGAAACTTTCTTGAACGGCGCTTGGTCCATACTACTATCTTCTCCTCCCCCCGGCAAACTTGTGCGCAAGGGAAACTTCTTTTCCTTGGGAAAAAAAGAAAGGAGAGAAAATACAGATATGGACCGTTGGGCTCGTTATTGCTCACCGGGGGTAGGTGCTGCACAAAGTGGCAGATAACATATGCAAAATAAAAAGCATAAAATTGACAAGTTGTGCGGGGCACACGAGCTTTACTGATGCACGGGGTCTGCGCCCGGCTTTGTACAAAGGATTACATGCAGCAGCAGCAAGACTTGTACAAAAGGTGGTTGCCGGAGCGGGTCACGGCAACCGCGCCTTACGGGTAAAACTTACAAAGATGCTCAATGTTCTAGGAGTTGCTCACCGGAAAGCCATCCTCGATCTCAAGGCGGACAGCGCCGGGCCTAGTGACTCGTTTCACCCGATAAGGGCCTTCCCACTTCGGCGTCAACTTGTTGGAATTCTTGGCGGACTGAACGCGCTGAAGAACAAGGTCGCCTTCCTCGAGACTTCTGGCGTTAACTTTGCGGCTATGGTAGCGACGCAAAGCTTGCTGGTATCGAGCAGCTCGTACAGCAGCCTGAAGATGGTCTTCCTCAAGGAGCAGCGCGTCATCTTGTCGCAGCTGCTCTTGCTCGAGCTCATCATAAGCGAGCACTCGAGGTGACCCGTATACGAGTTCCGTGGGGAGAACTGCCTCTGATCCATAGACTAGAGCGAAAGGTGTCTGTCCAGTGGCTCGATTTGGTGTCGTCCTGATCGACCAAAGAACCACCGGCAGCTCCTTGATGCAGTTTCTTCCGCACTTGTGCAGCCTGTCGAAAGTTCTGGTCTTGAGGCCTCGCAGCACTTCAGCATTTGCCCTCTCCGCTTGACGTTGCTTCTTGGGTGAGCAACATAAGCGAAGCAGACCTTGGCGCCAAGATCTTGGACGTACTGCATGAAGGTGCGGCTCGTGAATTGCGTACCGTTATCGGGGATGATCCTGTTAGGGATCCTGAAACGGCAAACAATTGACCTGAAGAACTTGAATGCTGACTGTGCGGTCACCTTTCTCACTGGTTCCACTTCCGGCCACTTTGTGAACTTGTCGATAGCAACGTACAAGTACTCAAAGCCCCCGGCTGCGCGGGGAAAGGGGCCGAGGATGTCGAGCCCCCAGACCGAAAATGGCCAGGATAAAGGGATCGTCTGGAGAGCTTGAGCTGGCTGGTGTATCTGCTTGGAATTGAACTGGCATGCTTCACACTTGGTTACTTGTGCAGTTGCATCCTGGAGGGCTTCTGGCCAAAAGAAACCTTGCCAGAATGCTTTGCCGGCAAGTGCTCTTGCGCCAATGTGGTGACCACATATGCCTCCATGTATCTCTGCCAACAGCTTTTGTCCATCTTCCCGGGGAATACACTTCAATTTCACACCGTTGAGTCTTCTTCTGTACAGTGTGTTGTCGACAAACTGGTACATACTTGACTGCCGGGCTACTCTTTCCGCTTCTTCTTGCTCTTCGGGAAGCTCTCCTGTCTTAAGGAAACGGACAATCTGCTGCGCCCATGCTGGAGCCTGTGGCTCGACAGCAAGGACTAAAGGCACATCTGCTGCTGAGGGAACATCCACTTCTACGGCAAGAACCTACGGCTCAGCCGAAGCTTGACATTCCCCGGCGAGCTTGCCGGAGCAAAACTTGTCGGGAGCGTTTGCTTCAACGGAACAAACCCTGTGGCTTGGCGGAGCAGACTGCTCCTCAGCATTCTTGGCGTTGATCTTGGGGACCTTCTTGGCGGCGGCTTCGGGAAGCTCTGCCGGAAAATAGTCGCCGGAGATCAACTTCCTCTTCTTGCTCTGTCCAGTTGATGGTGTTACGGATGGTTGAGTCAGCTTGACCACGAAGATACCTGGTTCCACAGGTAACTTAAGTGCGGCGCACTTTGACAGGCCGTCAGCAATGTCGTTCTGAGCCCTTGGGACGTGCTCCATCTGTAGACCGTCAAAGTGCTCTTCAAGCTTCCTCACTTCATCGACGTAAGCTTCCATCAACGAACTTTGATAATTCTTGTTCACTTGGCGGACGAGAAGCTGTGAGTCACCCCTGATAATTAGCTTCTTGATCCCACGGTCTGCCGCGATCCTGAGACCGGCAAGCAAACCTTCATACTCTGCAGTATTATTTGTCGCTTGCTCCTTGGGAAAGTGCATCTGGACTACGTACTTGAGGTGCTCTCCAGTGGGTGCAACAAGCAGCACGCCAACCCCGGCGCCTTACAGCGAAAAGGCACCATCAAAGTACATCAGCCACTCTTTGCTTGCTTCTTTGACGGGGATGCTCGTTTCTAGAATTTCTTCATCTGGTGTTGGCGTCCACTCTACTATGAACTCTGCCAATGCTCTGCTCTGGATAGTTGAAGTGCTTTCAAACTTGAGGCCAAAGCATGACAGTTCCAGTGCCCACTCAACAATCCTGCCTGTTGCTTCTAGATTCTGTAGTATCCTCTTCAGCGGAAAGCGAGTGACAACTGTTATCTCATGTGCTTGGAAGTAATGGCGCAGCTTTCTCGAGGCCATGAGAAGGCTGAAAAGCAACTTCTGCACACCAGAGTACCTTGACCTAGCCCCCTGCAGAAGGGAGCTGACAAAGTAAACTGGGCTCTGCACCATTTTCTTCCGTACCTCCTCTTGCACCTGCGGAGATCCATCCTTGTCGGGACTAGAGCTTGTCGGGGAAGCCCCCTGCTTGTCGCTGGACGTGCTTGCCGCGGTTGCTGGCCCATCATCTCCCTCCCTCTCCGCTACTAACGCCGCACTAACCACTTGATTGGTTGCTTCTAGGTACAGCAGCAACTTCTCTTGTGGTTTAGGTGCGACAAGTATTGGAGTGGAGGACAGGTACCTCTTCAAGTCTTGCAGCGTAGCCTCCGCTTTCGGAGTCCATTTCATTGGACCCGCCTTTTTCAAAATTTTGAAAAACGGCAGGGCGCGCTCGGCTGACTTAGATATGAACCTGCTCAGAGCAGCCACGCAACCGGCAAGTCTTCATACATCCTTGACGCGCTTCGGGGCTTCAATCTGCTCGATGGCCTTGATCTTGTCGGGATTGGCTTCAATCCCCCTCTGAGACACGAAGAACCCGAGAAGCTTGTCGGAAGGGACTCCAAACACACACTTCTCGGGGTTGAGCTTGAGCTGGATCTTGCGCAGATTTGCAAAGGTCTCTTATAGATCTTGAACCAGGGTCGCCCCTTCCTTGTTCTTGCCAACTATGTCATCCATGTATGCTTCTACGTTTCTGTGAATTTGTGGCTCACAAGCTGTATGGACCACCCTTGCGAATGTTGAGCCAGCATTCTTCAAACCAAAAGGCATCCGTATGAAATAGTACGTGCCACATGGAGTGATGAATGCGGTCTTCTCTTCATCCTCTTCTGCCATGAAGATCTGATGGTATCCTGAGTATGCGTCAAGAAATGAAAGCAAATCTCATCCGGCCGTGGAGTCAACAATCTAATCAATGCGCGGCGAGGGAAATGGATCTTTGGGACAAGCTTTATTCACATCGGTGAAGTCGATACAAAGCCTCCATTTCTCGTTTGCCTTACGCACGACTACTGGATTGGCCAACCACGTTGGATGGAGCACTCCTCTGACAAGGCCTGCTGCTTCCAACTTCTTGATCTCTTCTGCTATGAATTCTTGGCGCTCCACTGCTTGTTTCCTGACTTTCTGCTTGACGGGCCGCGCGTGAGGACAGATGGCAAGCTTGTGCTCAATTACTTTCCTGGGAACACCGGGGATGTCAGACGGTTGCCATGCAAACACGTCGACGTTCGCCCGTAGGAAAGCAACGAGCGCGCTTTCCTATTTAGGGTCAAGCGTGGCACTGATGGTGAAGGTACCACCAGTGTCATCCTCCTTGGCGGGCACCTTCTTGGTTTCTGGCGGAGCTGCCATCGTCTTCTTACACTTGCCGGTGGAGCTCTATGGCGCGTCCTCGATGGTAGCGCAGCACTCCGAAGAGGTGTGCTTGCCGGAGTGGGCCCCAGAGCTCGTGCCGAACTTGGTCTTCTTCTTCCCCGCGGGAGCTTCAGCGGCAAGTGTCTTGCTATCTGTTGCGGCTGCTGCTTCTCGGTAGATCTTGTCGGCGCAGATAAGGGCATCTTTCTTGTCGCCAGGGACAGAGATGACGCTTATTGGGCCGGGCATCTTCAACATGTTGTACGCATAGTGAGAGGCTGCCATGAACTTGGCAAGCGCTGGACGGCCAAGTATTCCATTGTAAGGCAATGGAAAATCGGCAACGTCAAAAGTGACTTTCTCAGTCCTGAAGTTCAGCTCCCCGCCAAACGTCACTGGCAGTGTGATCTTCCCCTTCGGCTTGCTCCTTCCCGGGTTTATTCCTTGGAATGTGCCGGTCTCTTCGAGCTCGCTGTCAGGGATCTGGAATTTCTGGAGTACAGTGGAGGAGATTAGGTTCAAGCCGGCCCCGCCGTCAACTAACATCTTAGTGACCTTGAGGTTGCGGATGGTTGGTGAAACCAACATCGGCAAGCACCCGACCGCAGTTATGCGATCAGGGTGGTCCTCAATATCAAAGATGATAGGCGTGCTGGACCACTTCAGAAGCTTGCGCGATTCGACAGGTGGTTCTGGTGCATTAACTTCCCGCACCCACTGTTTGAGTTGGCGGTGAGAAGTATGCAGAGAAGCACCGCCGTCAACGCACAAGACCTCTGTGGCTTTTTGGAACTCCTGCTCACTGTTCTCAACATCATCCATGTCTTCGTCGTCTTCATCATCTTCATCCTTGTCGTGGCCGCGGGGAGGTCTGTCACCTTGCCGCTGCTTGGCCTTGCCGCGGCGTCCTCCCCGGCCGTTGAAGGGCTGCTTCTTGCCGGATCCTCCATCACCTCCTTGGGCCTTCTCCTTGTCGCGCCGCTCGTATTCAGCCTTCTGTTGCTCAACAAGCTGCTCGACCCTCTTGCATTGCTGGAGGTCGTGGCCCTTGGTGCGGTGGATCTTGCAGTACTGTTTGTCGGTGCCGTCCTGCTTGTCGGCGACCGCCACAGCTTGGCAGTTGGTGCATGCGGCAGTCTCCTTGCCGGAGCCACCGGCCTTGGCCTTCTCGGTGCCACCTCCGTTGCCGGACTGCTCAACGACTAGCACTTCTTTGTTCTTCTTCTTCCTGTTGTTCCGCCGCCGGTTCTTCTTTACCGGGGCGGCATCCTCACTGTCAGATCCCCCTGCGCCTGTATCCTCTCCGGGGAGTTTCCTCCCCTCCTCAGCGCATGCACACTTGTCGGCCAGGGCATAAAGCTCAGTGACGTCTCTGATCTTGCACATCGCCATCTCCTCCCTCATCCTGCGGTTACATACGTTCTGGTGGAACGCACTGATAACCGCGGCAGGGTGGACGTCTGGGATGTTGTGCTGCACACGGCTGAATCTCTGGATGTACTTGTGCAGGGGTTCTCCTTCCTTCTGGGCGAGCAGGTGAAGGTCACTTTCCTGGCCATGGGGTTTGTGGCCGCCTGTAAAGGCGCCGACAAACTGATGGCAGAGATCTGCCCAAGAAGAAATGGAGTTGTCCGGCAAGTGCATGAGCCAGGACCTGACGTTGGGTTTGAGTACCAGAGGAAAGTAGTTGGCAAGGATCTTTTCGTCCCGCCCCCCAACAGCTTGCACCGCGATGGTGTAGATGCTGAGGAACTCTGACGGGTGCGTCTTGCCGTCGTACTTCTCCGGTACGTCTAGCTTGAAATTCTTCATGCTGGGCCACTGGACTTGCCGCAGCTCACGAGTGAACGCAGGACAACCTACCGCGTACGGCAAGTCGCCTGGTCCCCCTGGCGCATGCATGTCAACAGCGGGCCCAGCGCGCTGGTCTGATTGGCGCCGCGCTTCTCTTCGGCGCTCAATGCGAGTACGAGCGTCGTGGATCAGATGACGCAGTGGAGTCGTCGTCGATGTTGATCCGGCGAGTCGTCGATTTTGGCCTTCGGGGCGGAGAGTGCGCGGTGGTTGCACCCCCTCCGGTCTTGTCGCCATCGGCCCGCGCCTGGCTGACTTGCCGCGGCTGCGATGTGCTCGGTTGCCGCGGAGTGTCGCCGTTGGCGAAGGCGATGATGCTCTGAATGGTGGCCCTCCAGTCGTCGGCCTTGTCTGCCGCTGGAGGGAGGTCTAGGAGCAGTTGAGCTCGCGCCAGAGCTTCTGCCGGATGTGATTTGCTTTCATTTCTTGACGCATACTCAGGATACCATCAAATCTTCATGGCAGAAGAGGATGAAGAGAAGACCGCATTCATCACTCCATGTGGCACATACTGTTTCATATGGATGCCTTTTGTTTGAAGAATGCTGGTTCAACATTTGCAAGGGTAGTCCATACAGCTTTTGAGCCACAGATTCACAGAAATGTAGACGCATACATGGATGACATAGTGGTCAAGAGCAAAGACAGGGCAACTCTCATTCAAGATTTGGAAGAAACCTTTGCGAATCTGCGCAAGATCCAGCTCAAACTCAACCCCGAGAAGTGTGTGTTTGGAGTTCCTTCCGGCAAGCTTCTCGGGTTCTTCGTGTCTCAGAGGGGGATTGAAGCCAATCCCGACAAGATCAAGGCCATTGAGCAGATTGAAGCTCCGAAGCGCGTCAAGGATGTGCGAAGACTTGTCGGTTGCGTGGCTGCTCTCAGCAGGTTCATCTCTAAGTCAGCTGAGCGCACCCTGCCGTTTTTCAAAATCTTGAAAAAGGCGGGTCCGATGAAATGGACTCCGGAAGCGGAGACTGCGCTGCAAGACTTGAAGAGATACCTGTCCTCCACTCCAATACTTGTCGCACCTAAACCACAAGAGAAGTTGCTGCTGTATCTAGCGGCAACCAATCAAGTGGTTAGTGCTGCGTTAGGAGCGGAGAGGGAGGCAGATGCTGAGCCAGTAACCGCGGCAAGCACCTCCAGCGACAAGCAGGGGGCTTCCCCGACAAGCTCTGGTCCCGGCAAGGATGGATCTGTGCAGACACAAGATGAGATACGGAAGAAGATGGTGCAGCGCCCAGTTTATTTTGTCAGCTCCCTTCTCCAGGGGGCTAGATCAAGGTACTCTGGTGTGCAGAAGTTGCTTTTGGGCCTTCTCATGGCCTCGAGAAAGCTGCGCCATTACTTCCAAGCACATGATATAACAGTTGTCACTCGCTTTCCGTTGAAGAGGATACTACAGAATCCAGAAGCAACATGCAGGATTGTTGAGTGGGCACTGGAACTGTCAAGCTTTGGCATCAAGTTTGAAAGTACTTCAACTATCCAAAGTAGAGCATTGGCAGAATTCATAGCAGAGTGGACGCCAACACCAGACGAAGAGATTCCAGAAACGAGCATCCCCGCCAAGGAATCAAGCAAAGAGTGGCTGATGTACTTTGATGGTGCCTTTTCGCTGCAAGGGGCCGGTGCAGGCGTGCTGCTTGTCGCACCCACCGGAGAGCACCTCAAGTACGTAGTACAAAAGCACTTTCCCAAGGAGCAAGCAACAAACAATACTGCAGAGTATGAAGGTTTGCTTGCCGGCCTCAGGATTGCGGCAGACCTTGGGATCAAGAAACTCATTGTCAGGGGTGACTCGCAGCTTGTCGTCCGCCAAGTGAACAAGAATTATCAGAGTCCGTTGATGGAAGCTTACATCGATGAAGTGAGAAAGCTTGAAGAACACTTTGACGGCCTACAGATGGAACATGTTCCAAGAGCTCAGAACGACATCGCCGACGACCTGTCAAAGTGCGCCACACTTAAGTTACCTGTGGAACCAGGGATCTTCGTGCTCAAGCTGAATCAACCATCCGTAACACCATCAACTGGACAGAGCAAGAAGAGAAAGTTGATCTCCGGCGACTACTTTCCGGCAGAGCTTCCCGAAGCCGCCGCCAAGAAGGTCCCCAAGATCAACGCCAAGAATGCTGAGGAGCAGTCTGCTCCGGCAAGCCCCAGGGTTTGTTCCGTTGAAGCAAATGCTCCCGACAAGTTTTGCTCCGGCAAGCTTGCCGGGGAATGTCAAGCTCCGGCTGAGCCGCAGGTTCTTGCCGTAGAAGCGGACGTTCCCGCAGCAGCAGATGTGCCTTTAGTCCTTGCTGTCGAGCCACAGGCTCCAGCATGGGCGCAGCGGATTGTCCGTTTCCTACAGACAGGAGAACTTCCCGAAGAGCAAGAAGAAGCTGAGAGAGTAGCCCGGCAGTCAAGTATGTACCAGTTTTTCGACAACACACTGTACAGAAGAAGACTCAATGGCCTGAAATTAAAGTGTATTCCCCGGGAAGATGGACAAAAGCTGTTGGCAGAGATACACGGAGGCAAATGTGGTCACCACATTGGCGCAAGAGCACTTGCCGGCAAAGCATACCGGGAAGGTTTCTTTTGGCCAGAAGCCCTCCAGGATGCAACTGCACAAGTAACCAAGTGTGAAGCGTGCCAGTTCCATTCCAAGCAGATACACCAGCCAGCTCAAGCTCTCCAGACGATCCCTTTATCCTGGCCATTTTCGGTCTGGGGGCTGGACATCCTCGGCCCCTTTCCCCGCGCAGCCGGGGGCTTTGAGTACTTGTACGTTGCTATCGACAAGTTCACAAAGTGGCCGGAAGTGGAACCAGTGAGAAAGGTGACCGCACAGTCAGCAGTCAAGTTCTTCAGGTCGATTGTTTGCCGTTTCGGGATCCCTAACAGGATCATCACCGATAACAGTACGCAATTCACGAGCCGCACCTTCATGCAATACGTCCAAGATCTTGGCGCTAAGGTCTGCTTCACTTCTGTTGCTCACCCGAGAAGCAACGGTCAAGTGGAGAGGGCAAATGCTGAAGTGCTGCGAGGCCTCAAGACCAGAACTTTCGACAGGCTGCACAAGTTCGGAAGAAACTGGATCGAGGAGCTGCCGGTGGTTCTTTGATCGATCACGACGCCGCCAAATCGAGCCACTGGACAGACACCTTTCGCTCTAGTCTATGGAGCAGAGGCAGTTCTCCCCACGGAACTCGTATACGGGTCACCTCGAGTGCTCTCTTATGATGAGCTCGAGCAAGAGCAGCTGCGACAAGATGACGCGCTGCTCCTTGAGGAAGACCGTCTTCAGGCTGCTGTACGAGCTGCTCGATACCAGCAAGCTTTGCGCCGCTACCATAGCCGCGAAGTTAACGCCAGAAGTCTCGAGGAAGGCAACCTTGTTCTTCGGCGCGTTCAGTCCGCCAAGAATTCCAACAAGTTGACGCCGTAGTGGGAAGGCCCTTATCGGGTGAAACGAGTCACTAGGCCCGGCGCTGTCCGCCTTGAGACCGAGGATGGCTTTCCGGTGAGCAACTCCTGGAACATCGAACATCTTCGTAAGTTTTACCCGTAAGGCGCGGTTGCCGTGACCCGCTCCGGCAACCACCTTTTGTACAAGTCTTGCCACTGTTGCATGTAATCCTTTGTACAAAGCCGGGCGCAGACCCCGTGCATCAGTAAAGCTCATGTGCCTCGCACATCTTGTCATCTCATGTTTTCTATATTTTGCGTGTGTTATCTGACATTTTGTGCAGCACCTACCCCCGGTAAGCAATAACGAGCCCAAAGGCTCCATATCTGTATTTTCTCTCCTTTCTTTTTCCCAAGGAAAAGAAGATTCCCTCGTGCACAATTTTGCTGGGGGGAGGAGAAGAAGATAGTGGTATGGACCAAGTGCCGTTCAAGAAAGTTTCGCCTTGCCGGGAAGCAGACGACACAAAAGCTAAGTTGCCAAAGTTTGAGCAATCAAATTTTTAAATTTTTAAGTTGTCTTCCTTGAACGACCGTGCTTTGTATGGAAAACCTGTGCGCGGAGGAACCTACTCATAGCTAATTGCGCCCTTACTTTGTTTCGAGTCCGCTTAACGACTTAAGTATGCTGCGACTAGTGTCGCGCCCTTACTTTGTTTTCGAGCACGCTCAACAACTTAAGTGTGCTGCAACTAGTTGCGACAAGGTTTCTTGTCGGTAGCGGCACCGCCAGCAGACTGCTGACGTTCCGCACTCAGCGCTCGCGGCTAAGGTGCCTGCGCCGGCAAGTTCCCTAAAAGCGTAGGGCAGAGACATACAAAGCAAAGGAGTCAAGTAAAGGAAATAACGTTGCAATTAATACCCAAAATAAAGTTATATTACAAGATAACTTGTCGCAGCTCTAACAGATTGTTTTCATAACATAATTAACATCGACAAGGAAAGAAGAAAATGGGCAGCCTAATCTGCGCGATCGCCCTCGACCCTCTTGATCCCGCTCACCTTGTCCACAATGGGTGCGACAAGGGCCTTGAGCACCTCCAGATTAGCATCCGACGGCAAGCTCCTGAGGACGTTGGTGAGGTTGAGGCCTGGATTGCGGAAGGCCACATTCATCAGCACCTCTTGAAGGGCGCCCGTGCAGAGCTTGCGCGACTCGTCCGCCAGCTGCTTGGGGATCCTTTCCCGGAGTTCATGGAGGGCCGTCGCCACACCTCTGAAGAACAAAGTGAGCTTGGCGCTGGGGTGGAGGTTCTCATCGGTGGAGTACCCGAGATACTCCGCCCCCAGCTGTGCCAGCTCCTTGTCGATATCCACGGCGGCATTCACAAGACCCTCCGTCCAGTGCTCGATGGTTGCCCTGAAGTTGTTCTGGGTAATGGCAGCACTCTCCAGCAGCGCCTTCTCAGCCCTGACCTCCTCCTTCAGGGCCGCCTCCCGCTTCTTGGCGCCGTCCAGCGTCTCAGTCAAAGTGGTTAGCTTCAACTCGAGATCCGCATTAGAGTTCATGGCGGCGGCAAGCTCCTTGCCCTTCTCGGCGAGGCGGACCTGCAGCTCTGAGTGGCTGTGGGCGTCCTTCTCCTGCTCAAGCTTGAGCGCGGCGATCTCTTCGCCTCTTGCCTTGAGGTCGGCCTCCAGCTGCGTCACCCTTGCCTTCAGCTCCTTCTTGGCGGTCTCAGCAGCCGTGGCAGCATCCTTTGCTTCCTGAAGAGCTCCGCCAAGAGATTGCTCGCGCGCGGCAAGCTCCTCCTCGTGGCTGTCGAGGTTGACTTTCCGCTGCGCCAGCTCGCCTTCCAGCGTAGATAGCTTCTCGGCGGCAAGACGTTGCTGCTCTTCGACTTCGGCCTTCTCAAGGAAGAAGGCTGTCCGCTCTTCGGCAAGCTGCTCCCGCTCCTCCTCCAAGGACCGAAGAGCAGCTTGGTGAAGACCCCGGAGCTCCTCTGCGCGTTTCTCCATATCAGCTCCCGCCTTGGCGGCCAGCGCTTCACGGGACTCCAGCTTGGCCTGCCGGGCTCGGTAGAGTGACAGCAGCTTGCGCAGCAGCCGCTCCTCCTCGGGCTCGCTGCTGCTGCTGCTCGACGCGTCGACAAGCTTCAGCCCGGCGGAGGCAAGTACTTCCCCGTCAAAGGCTTCTCCCTCGACCGGCGCCCTGGACATGGACGCCCATGGGAGGCTGATGAAGACACCGTTGCCGGCCTCCAAGTAGGCGCCTGGCTCGGGCTCTTCGGAGCCTGGAGCTGCGGCAGTGGCGGAGGGGTCGGCGGTCGGCGTAGCGCCTGGCGCTCCTGCGGCCTCAGGGTCGTCAGTGCGACCGCCAGAGTCCTCGTCAGCCGCTGCGGCAGCAGCCTTGGCAGCCTCGTCGCCGGTGGGCTCGTCGGCACCGACCACCTCTTCAGTAGCACCGGCGTCGCCGGTGTCGCCGCGTACATTCTCCTCGACAGCGGCTTCCGTCTCCATCGGCTCTGCGGCGGACGGATCTGACGGCAGGAAAGGGGAGAAAAACAGTCACGCAAGTATCCAAAGAAAAAGAATCAAAAGAAGAAAAGCCCAAGGGGAGTTTTTAAAACAGGAAGATTACCTGCGCAAGCCGGCTCCTCGGCAGTGTCCCTCGCCGGGGGGCTCTCCCTTGGCGGCGTAGTTGTGGTCCCCACCGGCGGAGGGCCGCTGGTGCTGTCCCTCGCAGGAGAACTTGCCCTTGGCGGAGAATCCGCCCTTGGCGGAGAACTCTCCCTTGCCGGGGAGACCCTTGCCGGGGAAGTTTCCCTTGGCGGCGTGGTTGAAGCGGGCGGCACGACGGGGACGGTCTCCGGGCGCTCCTCATGTGTCAGCTCCGCTCCTGCGCAAATCAACAAGCAAGTGTCAGCAAAGACAGAGCGCCCATGCGCGCCTAACAACAGAAAGTGAACTATACACTTACGCTGGGGGCTACGCTGGGGGCTGCTCTGAAGATCAGTCACCGGGTCCGGCAAGCTTGTCTCAGGCGCACCCCCTGCTGTCGCGGCAGGCTCGTCCTCGATGACAATCACCGGGGCCTAGGCTCTCTTTGCCGCCCTCTGGGCCAGAGTTCTGAAAAGAGGAACAGGTTCAGAGTGAGGCAAAAGAAACACAAGACTAAACATCAAAAATTGAACAAATACAAGAGCAACGAAGTCTTACTCTTCTTCTTCTTCCTCGTCGGAGCTGAGCGCAGAGAAATCGAAGTCTGGCTCACGCGTCCCGGCGCGAGGAGGCGGAGGTGTAGGCTCCCTTGGCCGCTTGGCGGGAGCAGGGGCAGTGGTCTGAGACGACCCTGTTCCGGCAGCCGCCGAGGCGCGGGGAGGGCAGGGGCAGAAGCAATGGTCCGATAAGACCCCGCTCCAGTTGCTGCAGAAGCAAGAGGCGCTCCCGCGGTAACTGTGCTTGCCGTGGTGGAGCGTGTCGTGCGGCGCGGCGGCTGTTGACCCGTCTGCCGCTCCGTTACATCCCCGGCCTTGCGGAGACACCTTCTCGGTGAAGCTGGAGGCTCTGCTGGTGGCGGCGAGCTGCCTGAAGACGAGGAGGAAGAGGAGCCGATCTCCAGCGAGCCGCTCGTGTTCTCAACGGGCCTGCTCGACTCGGCACCCTGCTCGGCGGGCCCGCTCGACTCGACGCCCTGCTCGGCGGGCTCGCTTGGCTCGGCGTCTTGCCCGGCAGGCTTCCCCGCGTTGAGAAACACTTCTCGCTCGGCAAGGCTTGCGGCCTCCGCTGCCTCCGCCTCCTCCATGGTGTATCCGAACTCGTCCGCGGCCGCGGCTGCCGCCTGTTCCAGCCCGGTGGCGATGTACGCCATCTCCTTGTCGGTGGTGTCGCGGGTGAGGCCCTTCTTCTCGTTGGAGCAGATCGGCGTTTCTTCTATGTTGTTGAAGAACTGCTGCACGGCTTCGTCGGTAGGCTCTTGCCAAGTTGGGTCGATCCCGTGCGAGTCGCACAACGGCATCATTGCGCGGATGCGGCTGAGCGCAGAGTTGTTGCACAGCAGAACGACGCCGTGCGGCAACCTGAAGACCTCAGGATGATCGGGGTCATACTTGAACAACTCCTGTAGCATCCCGTTGAGCTCCAGGACCGTGAAGTTATAATTGAGGCCCGGGCGCAACCTCATGATATCCGCCGCGTTCTCAAACTCCCAGGTGGGCCTCTTCCTCTCGTGCAGGGGGGCGATGCGGCGGCGAAGAAAGTCTGCGCCAACTGCGCCTACAGTCAGCCCGGCAAGCCTGAGGCGAAGGATCTGGGCAGTGGCGATCTTCAGTCTGCTATCTTCCTGGGCCAAGTCACTCCAGTCGTTTCCGCGTACTACTGGGGATTGGCGCCGGGCGGTGAACGGCTGCGGGTTCTCCTCTACAATCCAACACCAATTCGCTCTCCATTCATCCCACTTGTCGCGGAGCTCTCACAACAGATAAGCTTCCTTCTTGTGGGTCCTCGAGATCCAGGAGATTCCGCCAGACGGAGGCTCTCCTCTCTCAACCCGGGGCGTAAAGTAGTGGCGGAAAAGAGCGACATTTGGGAAGACTCCGACGAAGTTTTCGCAGAGATGTGCGAAAACTGCCATGGTCAGGACGGTGTTGGGGGTGAAGTCAAGGAGGTGGAACCCGTAGGTGTTCATGATGTCGCAGAAGAATTCAGAGAAAGGCGGGCAGAGCCCGCAGTAGAAGAACAAGGCGAAGAACGCGTATCCGTTCGGGAACATTTCGCAAGCAATGGCCGGGAATACCTTGGTGCGCGGATGCGCCCGCGTCTCCCCCGACCAGAAAAGGTAGAATTTCTCCCTCAGCTCCTTTACGGCAAGCTGGGGTGGGGGGGAAGACAGCCCGCTTCTTCCGTAGCGCCGCGAGCCGCAGCGCCTCGGCCGACTTCACGGTCTTCCCCTTCTCGCCTTTCGGAGCCATGGCGGAAACGGTGAGGGGGGTCGACGGCGCTGGTGGTGCTGGTGGTGATGGGGGGCAGAGCGCTGCTCTCTTTCAAGCTTTGGGAAGAAAGGGAGCGGCGGAGGCTCTCAAGATTGAAGAAGCAACGGGCGAATGGACGGACTGCCCCTGTTCCCCCTGCCTATAAAGGGGGAGGGGGCGGACGTTCCGCATTTCCGATTAAATAAACCACCCACGATCTCTCCCACGACGCCGCGATCGACGCGTGCCGTTAGGGGAGGGTGCGACGGATACGGAGAAAGATACGGCGAGAACCAGGCCGTGCGTGCCCATGCACTGTTTTGGGCCTGGCCCAACAGCGCTCGGCACCGTGTATGGCCCAGGCCCGGGGGCTCCTGTCGGTGTACTAAAGTAGGGGTACCCTTAGTACCCCGAACTTGTGCACGGGCAGTCGCAGCGTCCCACGGCCAGGTTTGCCGGGTTATCGCCAAGGTCCTCCGTGGTTCCTTTGGAGCCATTCAAGAACAAAGTATCCAAGCTAAGCAGATAAGGCCCCGGCAAGAGGAGCTTGCCGGGAAGGCCACTCAAGGCACAAGGCCAATCAAGGCGCAAGACCCTGGCAAGAGGAGCTTGCCGGGAAGGCCAACCAAGGCACCTCAAGAAATTTGCCGCGACGCGCCACGCATCTCGGCAAGGCCCGGTGAGCGACAAGCTCCCGAAAGCGACAAGATAGCGACCGCGGCAAGGCGCTTGCAGCGGCAAGCTTCCACTCGATACCTGCGCTCCAGCACACCCACCCACGTGTCGCTCTGGGATCCTCCCAAGCATACGTGGTGGAAGGCTGTGCAGCCAGGGGTACGCGGTGGCAAGCGGCGATGACAAGGATGCCATCGTGGCGAACGGTGGCGCCCCTGACGGCCCTTTTTGCACTATTTGGGCGACGGCGATGGGCATTAAATGCTCTTGTCCCCTGCCGTCAGGGTTAGGTATGGAACATTGTACCACCTACCATGCTATTTACATTTTTACCCTCAGCTGCGCTGCCACCTGTCGGTGACCCCTTGAGCATATAAAAGGAGGCCCATGCGCACGTAGAGAGGGGGTTAGACATTCGAACACTCTCACGGTCAGTCTCGAAGTGTACTGTAGCTTCCAGTGCTCCCGAGCCAAGAACTCAATACAAACCAAGGCAGGAGTAGGGTTTTACGCATCAGTGCGGCCCGAACCTGGATAAACTGCTCGTGTGCCTCGCCTCGATCCGCTCTTTGTGCAATCTCCGCCCCCTGCCGTACCGAAAAGGGCCTCCGTCCCCATAGGTGTTCGTGGGTGGATCAGTTTCCCCGACAAACTCCAAAAGCCCCGAAACTCCATAGAACATTTTTTCGGAAAATATAAAAAATATCTGGCGGAAGAAATCCATGAGAGGGGCCACTGGCTGGCCAGGAGGGTGGGGGGTGCGCCCCCTTCCCAGGGCGTGCCCCCTGCCTCGAGGGCCTGCCGGTGGGCCCCAGGTGCCCATCTTCTCCTATATGAAGTGTTTTGACCTGGAAAATATCAGCAGGAGGCTTTCGGGACCAGACGCCACCATCTCGAGGCGGAACCGAGGCGGAAACCAATCTAGGGCTCCGGCAGAGCTGTTCTGTTGGGGATACTTCCCTTCGGGAGGGGGAAATCGTCATCGCGATCATCACCAACAACTCTCCATCTCGGGGAGGGCTATCTCCATCAATATCTTCACCAGAACCATCTCCTCTCAAACCCTAGTTCATCTCTTATATCCAATCTTTGTACCCAAACCTCAGATTGGTACATGTGGGTTGCTATTAGCGTTGATTACTCCTTGTAGTTGATGCTAGTTTGTTTATCTGGTGGAAGATCATATGTTCAGATCCATTATGCATATTAATACCCCTCAGATCATGAAAAATATTATGTCTTGTGAGTAGTTACTTTTGTTCCTGAGGACATGGGAGAAGTCTTTCTATCAGTAGTCATGTGAATTTGGTCTTCGTTCGATATTTTGATGAGATGTATGTTGTCTTTCCTCTAGTGGTGTCATGTGAACGTCGACTACATGACACTTCACCATTATTTGGGCCTAGAGGAAGGCATTGGGAAGTAATAAGTAGATGATGGGTTGTTAGAGTGACAGAAGCTTAAACCCTAGTTTATGCGTTGCTTCGTAAGGGGCTGATTTGGATCCATATGTTTCAGGCTATGGTTAGGTTTACCTTAATACTTCTTTTGTAGTTGCGGATGTTTGCATTAGAGGTTAATCATAAGTGGGAGGCTTGTCCAAGTAAGGGCAGCACCCAAGCACCGGTCCACCCACATACCAAATTATCAAAGTAACGAACCGAATCAGACGATCGTGATGAAAACTAGCTTGACGATAATTCCCATATGACCTCGGGAGCGCTTTACCTTGCATAAGAGTTTGTCCAGGCTTGTCCTTTGCTACAAGAAGGATTGGGCCACCTTGCTGCACCTTATTTACTTTTACCTTTTGTCACTTGCTACCAATTATCTTATCACAAAACTATTTGTTACCTATAATTTCAATGCTTGCAGAAAATACATTACTGAAAACCGCCTATCATTTCCTTCTGCTCCTCGTTGGGTTCGACACTCTTACTTATCGAAAGGACTATGATAGATCCCCTACACTTGTGGGTCATCAAGGGTCCATTGTTATTAGCTAGATGGCTTCTTCTCTCTCTTTGGATCTCAATATAAAGTTCTCCTCGATCTTCTTGGACATCTATTCGATGTAATACTTTTTGCGATGTGTTTGTCGAGATCTGATGAATTGTGGGTTTATGATCTAGATTATCTATGAACAATATTTGATTCTTCTCTAAATTCTTATATGCATGATTTGATATCTTTGCAAGTCTCTTTGAATTATCAGTTTGGTCTGGCCTACTAGATTGATCTTTCTTGCAATGGGAGAAGTGCTTAGCTTTGGGTTAAATCTTGCGGTGTCCTTTCCCAGTAACAGTAGGGGCAGCAAGGTACATATTTTATTATTGCCATCGAGGATAAAAATATGGGGTTTATGTCATATTGCATGAGTTTTTCCCTCTACATCATGTCATCTTGCTTAAGGCGTTACTCTGTTCTTATGAATTTAATACTCTAGATGCATGCTGGATAGCGGTTGATGTGTGGAGTAATAGTAGTAGATGCAGAATCATTCCGGTCTACTTGTCATGGACGTGATGCCTATATACATGATCATGCCTAGATATTCTCATAACTATGTGCTTTTCTATCTATTGCTCGACAGTAATTTGTTCGACCACCGTAGAATATGCTATCTTGAGAGAAGCCACTAGTGAAACCTATGGCCCCCGGGTCTAATTTCCATCAAATTAATCTTCTGTCATCTAGCTATCTTTATTGTTCTTTTATTTGTAATCTTTACTTTTCAATCTATACAACAAAAATACCAAAAATATTTATCTTATTATCTCTATAAGATCTCAGTTTTGCAAGTGGCCGAGAAGGAATTGACAACCCCTTTATCGCGTTGGTTGCAAGGTTCTTAATTGTTTGTGCAGGTACTAGGGATTTGCGTGTAGTCTCCTACTGGATTGATACCTTAGTTCTCAAAAACTGAGGGAAATACTTACGCTACTTTGCTGCATCACCCTTTCCTCTTCAAGGGAAAAACAACGCATGCTCAAGAGGTAGCAAGAAGGATTTCTGGTGCCCTTGCCGGGGAGATCTGCGCACAAGTCAAGACATACCAAGTACCCATCACAAACTCTTATCCCTCGCATTACATTATTTGCCATTTGCCTCTCGTTTTCCTCTCCCCCACTTCACCTTGGCCATTTTATTCGCCCTTTTTCCGTTTGCTCGCCTCTTGTGTGTTCGTCCTTAGTGCGGTTTGTTGCTATCATGTCTGTAATGGGGGAGGTTATTGTTGAAAAATATAGTAATAACAATGGGGGAAACTTTAATGCTGTCAATTATCCTCATGAGGAACCTACTACTTTACACACCAAAAAGTTCCGGATCGGTAGTGGTAATATTATTGGAAAAGGAGTTATTCAAGATTTCTTTACTTGTGACGATGCTTTGCCCATAATGGGTGGATCTATTCTTCATAGAACCAGTAGTCTTGCGGATGCTATAGCTATGCTTGTAGTTGAACTCGAAAGACAATTTATACACATGCATCCTTGCATTCAGATAATTTTTCTAGAATTTTCCAATATTGAGCATTCTTCTGTTAAGCGAGCAGCTACTATATTTTTGGCACATGAGTTCAGATTTATAATGAAAGATGCAAAGAAATTTTGAAGCATTATAGGGTGGACGCTGGTCGTCCTCCCATAGAGGCTATCCTTTTTAATCAAGAAGACATAATGCGTTTACAATCTTTATATCATGTTTCTTATAATGAAAACCTTAGAAAAAAGGTTCCTACCGATGTTCTAGTTGATAGAATCTCTGAACTGAATGATGATTTTGCTATTCAAAACAATGGGTTAGGTTTTTCTCTTGAGAAAAGGCTTATGACCTTTTGCCAAAAGAATACTTATAATGATGAATTGGTTGTGCAGTATGAGGGGCCAAAGGAGGAACCCATACCTCCCGAGCTTGATCTTGGGGACTTTTGTCCTATTAAATTTAGCCCTTTCGATTTCTTTTGCCTGCCAGAAAGCAAACTTGCTGCTGAACGTAGGGAATATGAGATGAGTTTTCACGATTTACCTTATCATTACGGCAATACCTAGATCTATTCTTGTTTTATGCCTAGCTAGGGGCGTTAAACGATAGCGCTTGTTGGGAGGCAACCCAATTTTATTTTCTTTTCTTTTACTTATTTTTAGTAATAAATAATTCATCTAGCTTCTGGTTAGATGTGATTTTGTGTTTTAATTAGTGTTTGTGCCAAGTAGAACCTTTGGGAAGACTTGGGTGAAGTCTTTGCGAGACAGAAACTTTTGCGCTCACGGGATTAGCTGCCATTTTTACTGGAGAGTGATTTTAGGTTGATTCTTTTTGCACGTGATTAATAAACAAATTCCTCAAGTCCAACAATTTATTTCAGAATTTTTAGAGTTACAGAAGTATTCGAAAGTTACAGATTGCTACAGACTGTTCTATTTTTGGCAGATTATGTTTTTCGTGTGTTGTTTGCTTATTTTGATGAATCTATGAGTAGTATCGGGGGTATGAACTATAGAGAAGTTGGAATACATTAGGTTTAACACCAATATAAATAAATAATGAGTTCAATACAGTACCTTAAAGTGGTGGCTTGTTTTCTTATACTAACGGAGCTCACGAGATTTTCTGTTAAGTTTTGTCTTGTGAAGTTTTCAAGTTTTTGTGTAAGGATTTGATGGACTATGGAATAAAGAGTGGCAAGAGCCTAAGCTTTGGGATGACCAAGGCACTCTAAGGTAAAATTCAAGGACAACCAAAAGCCTAAGCTTGGGGATGCCCCGGGAAGGCATCCCCTCTTTCGTCTTCGTCTATCAGTAACTTTACTTGAGACTATATTTTTATTCACCACATGATATGTGTTTTGCTTAGAACATCTTGTATGATTTGAGTCTTTGCTTTTTAGTTTACCACAATCATCCTTGCTGTACACACCTTTTGGGAGAGGCACACATGAATCGGAATTTATTAGAATACTCTATGTGTTTCACTTATATCTTTTGAGCTAGATAGTTTTGCTCTAGTGCTTCACTTATATCTTTTTAGAGCACGGTGGTGGTTTTATTTCGTAGAAATGACTGATCTCTCATGCTTCACTTATATTATTTTTAGAGTCTTTTAGAACAGCATGGTAATTTGCTTTGGCTATAAAACTTGTCCTAATATGATGGGCATCCAAGATGGATATAATAAAAACTTTCATATAAAGTGCATTGAATACTATGAGAAGTTTGTTACTTGATGATTGTTTTGAGATATTAGGATGGTGATATTAGAGTCATGCTATTAGAGTAGTTGTGAATTTGAGAAATACTTGTGTTGAGGTTTGCAAGTCCCGTAGCATGCACGTATGGTAACCGTTGTGTGAAAAATTTGAAGCATGAGGTATTTCTTTGATTGTCATCCTTTGTGTGGAGGTCGGGATCGCGCGATGGTTAACTCCTACCAACCCTTCCCCTAGGAGCATGCGTGTAGTACTTTGTTTTGATGATTTGTAGATTTTTGCAATAAGTACGTGAGTTATTTATGAATAATGTTGAGTCCATGGATTATACACACTCTCACCCTTCCGCCATTGCTAGCCTCTCTTGTACCGCACAACTTTCGCCGGTACCATACACCCACCATATACCTTCCTCAAAATAGCCACCATACCTACCTATTATGGCATTTCCATAGCCATTCCGAGATATATTTCCATGCAACTTTCCACCGTTCCGTTTATTATGACACGCTTCATCATTGTCATATTGCCTTGCATGATTATGTAGTTGACATCGTATTTGTGGCAAGGCCACCATCCATAATTTTTCATACATGTCACTCTTGATCCATTGCACATTCTGGTACACCACCGGAGGCATCCATATAGAGTCATATTTTGTTCTAGTATCGAGTTGTAATCTTTGAGTTGTATTACATAGAAGTGTGATGATCATCATTATTAGAGCATTTTCTCGAAAAAAAGGAGAAAGGCCAAAAAAGGAAGGCCCAAAAAGAAGAAGAAACAGGGACAATGCTACTATCTTTTTTTTCACACTTGTGCTTCAAAGTAGCACCATGATCTTCATGATAGAGAGTCTCTTGTTTTGTCACTTTCATATACTAGTGGGAAATTCTCATTATAGAACTTGGCTTGTATATTCCAATGACGGGCTTCCACAAATGCCCTAGGTCTTCGTGAGCAAGCAAGTTGGATGCACACCCACTTAGTTTTTTTGGTGAGCTTTCATATATTTATAGCTGTAGTGCATTCGTTGCATGGAAATCCCTATTCACTCACATTGATATCTATTAATGGGCATCTCCATAGCCCATTGATACGCCTAGTTGACGTGAGACCATCTTCCCCTTTTGTCTTCTCCACAACCACCACTCTATTCCACCTATAGTGATATATCCAATGCTCATGTATTGCGTGAAAGTTGAAAAAGTTTGAAAAAAATGAAAGTATGAAACAATTGCTTGGCTGAAATTGGGGTTGTGCATGATTTGGTATTTTGTGTGACGAAGATGGAGCATAGCCAAACTATATGGTTTTGTATGGATGAACTTTCTTTGGCCATGTTATTTTGAGAAGGCATAATTGCTTTGTTAGTATGCTTGAAGTATTATTATTCTTATGTCAATATTAAACTTTTGTCTTGAATCTTTCAGATCTGAACATTCATGCCACAATAATTAGGTAGCATTCCACATCAAAAATTCTGTTTTTATCATTTACCTACTCGAGGATGAGCAGGAATTCAGCTTGGGGATGCTTGATACGTCTACAACGTATCTATAATTTTTGATTGTGTCATGCTATTATATTATCTGTTTTGGATGTTTAATGGGCTTTATTATGCACTTTTATATTATTTTTCGGACTAACCTACTAACCAAAGGCCCAGTGCAAATTGTTGTTTTTTTGCCTATTTCAGTGTTTCACGGAAAAGAAATATCAAACGGAGTCCAAACGGAATGAAACCTTCGCGAGGATCGTTTTTGGAACAAATGCAATCTAGAAGACTTGGAGTACACGTCTGGGAAGCCATGAGGCGGCCACGAGGTAGGAGGGCGCGCCCAGGTGGGTAGGCGCGCCCCCACCCTCCTGGGCCCCTCGTTGCCCCACCGACGTACATCTTCCTCCTATATATACTCATGTACCCTAAAAACATCCGAGAGCATCACGAAACCCTATTTTGACTGCCGCAACCTTTCGTAGCCGTGAGATCCCATCTTGGGGCCTTTTCCGAAGCTCCACCAGAGGGGGAATTGATCACGGAGGGCTTCTACATCAACACCATAGCCTCTCCGATGATGTGTGAGTATTTTACCGCAGACCTTTGGGTCCATAGTTATTAGCTAGATGGCTTCTTCTCTCTCATTGGATCTCAATACAAAGTTCTCCTCGATCTTCTTGGAGATCTATTCGATGTAATACTTTTTCCGGTGTGTTTGTCGAGATCCGATGAATTGTGGGTTTATGATGAAGATTATCTATGAACAATATTTGATTCTTCTCTGAATTCTTATATGCATGATTTAATATCTTTGCAAGTCTCTTCGAATTATCAGTTTGGATTGGCCTACTAGATTGATCTTTCTTGCAATGGGAGAAGTGCTTAGCTTTGGGTTCAATCTTGCGGTGTCCTTTCCCAGTGACAGCAGGGGTAGCAAGGCACGTATTGTATTGTTGCCATCAAGGATAAAAATATGGGGTTTATACCATATTGCATTAGTTTATCCCTCTACATCATGTCATCTTGCTTAAGGTGTTACTCTGTTCTTATGAACTTAATACTCTAGATGGATGCTGGATAGCGGTCGATGTGTGGAGTAACAGTTGACTGGGAGGCCGTCGGCAAGAGCAGCGACGACAACGGCGAGGTCGTGAACCTCGCCGACTCTGACGACGAGTAGCTAGATTAGGAATATGTTTGAATGAAATGTAATATATATGAACCGTATGTAACATATATGAATAGTTTGTCGCTTTGTCATAAATTTCACCAGAGGTGGTTCACCGGAGTGGGGAGGCCGGAGCAGCGGGCCGGGGTGTCGGTAAGGGGAAGGGGCGGCGGCGGGGTGTAGTCGGGGCGGCGGCGGGGTGCGGTCCGGGGCAGACGGGGAGAAACCCTTGAGCAAGAGAGAGAAGTGAAAGAGAGAAGTGAGAGAGGGGGAGGGGTGGGCCGTTAGGTAGAACGTGCAGATGGCAAAGGGGTGGCGCTGGTGGTCCGTTAGGGTTTGGGGCTCCACTGTCACCCACCCACCTCTTTGCCGTCCGCCAGCGGACGACAAAGAATTGGCTGATGGCAAATATGGTCTTTGCCGTCAGCCAGCTCTTTGCCATTCGTTTATAGAATCGGACGTCAAAGGATTTCTTTGTCGTCCGCTAGCAGACATCAAAGATCCGACTCATGGCAAATTCTCTATTTCTAGTAGTGATTGGACTACTAACGCCGGTCGTTGTAGCACGTTAGTGCGCATTAAATGCCTCTGGCAGGTAGATTCTTTGCTTTTCGCGGAAAAGGAACCACTTCGCGGGAGGTGGCGCTTCACGAACCGTGCCCGAGAATCGCTCTCTAGGTTTAGAGCTCTGGTAAGTAGCAGCAAGTCCTTCATGAGGCTACGCCACCGTGGCGTGCTTCCTCGCTCCTTTCTCGGGGTAACGTTGGTGTTTCATTTGAAGAGGAAAGGGTGATGCAGCAGAGAGAAGTAAGTATTTCCCTCAGTTTGTTGAGAACCAAGGTATCAATCCAGTAGGAGATTACACACAAGTCGCCAAATACCTACACAAACAATTAACAACTTCCACCCAGCTCTATAAAGGGGTTGTTAGTCCTTTCTAGGTTATTTGCAAAAGTGAGATCCGATAGAGATAGATAAAAAAATAAAGTAAATATTTTTCGGTTTTGGGTTTATAGATTGAAATGTAAAAGATTGCAAGATAGTAGATTGGAAACTTATAAGATGTAAAAGAGACCCGGGGGCCAGAGGTTTCACTAGAGGCTTCTCTCATGATAGCAAGTTTACGGTGGGTGAAATAATTACTATCAAGCAATTGATAGAAAAGCGAATAATTATAACGACATCTATGGCAATGATCATATAGGCATCACGTCCGAGACAAGTAGACCAACTCCTGCCTGCATCTACTACTATTACTCCACACATCGACCGACTCCTGCCTGCATCTAGAGTATTAAGCTCATAAGAACAGTGTAATGCCTTAAGCAAGATGACATGATGTAGAGGAATTAACTCAAGCAATATGATGAAAACCCCATCTTTTTATCCTCGATGGCAACAATACAATACGTGTCTTGTCCCCTACTGGCACTGGGATTGAGCACCGCAAGATAGAACCCAAAGCAAAGCACGTCTCCCATTGCAAGAATTATCAATCTAGTTGGCCAAACAAAACCGATAGTTCGAAAAGAATTACTAAGATATAAGATCATGCATAAAAGAATTCAGAAGAGACTCAAATATTATTCATAGATAATCTGATCATAAACCCACAATTCATCGGATCTTGACAAACACACCGCAAAATAAGATTACATTGGATAGATCTCCAAAACAACAAGGAGAACATGGTATTGAAGATCAAAGAGCAACAAGAAGCCATCTAGCTACTAGATATGGACCTGTAGGTCTATGGTAAACTACTCACACTTCATCGGAAGGGCAATAGGGTTGATGTAGATGCCCTCCGTGGTTGATTCCCCTCCGACAGAGTACCGGAACAGGCCTCCAGATGGGATATCGCGAGAACAGAAGGTTACGATAGCGGAAAAGTGGTTTCGATGGATGTTCTGATGTTTCTGGAATATATTGGTATTTATAGGTGGAAGAAGTCGGTCGGGGGAGGCACGAGGAGCTCACGAGGTAGGAGGCGATCCCTACCCCCCTTGGGGCGCCCCCACCCTTGTTGCCGCCTCGTGGATCCCCTCACGTGTACTCCAAGTTCTTCTAATGTCTTCTGGTCCAAGAAAATTCTCCAAAAAGTTTCGTTCCGTTTGGACTCCGTTTGATATTCCTTTTCTACGAAACTCAAAAACAAGGAAAAAAAACAGAAACTGGCACTGGGCTCTGGGTTAATAGGTTAGTCCCAAAAATCATATAAAATACCATATAAATGCATATAAAACATCCAATATAGATAATATAATAGCATGGAACAATAAAAAATTATAGATGCATTGGAGACGTATCAAGCATCCCAAGCTTAATTCCTGCTCATCCTCGAGTAGGTAAATGATAAAAACAGAATTTTTGATGTGGAATGCTACCCAACATATTTTTCAATGTAATATTCTTTATTGTGGCATGAATGCTCAGATCCATAAGAATCAAAATAAAAATTTCTCAATATCAAAACAATAATACTTTAATCATACAAAAAGCAATCTATAAAGCTTCAAAAATAACATGGCTAAAGAACGTTATCCCTACAAATCATATAATCCTTATGCTCCCTTTTCTTAACATAAAGCACCCCTCATGCCCTTCCCGGAGTAGCAATTGCTTTCATGCTCTACTCTTTCAAACTTTTCAACTCTTCATGCAATGTATGAGCGCGAGCCATGGACATAGCAGATAGCACTATTGGTGGAGTGGAGGTGGTAATAGACAAAAGTTGAGAGAAAGTCTCACATCAACTAGGCAAATCAATGGACTATGGAGATGTCCATCAATCGATATCAATGTGAGTGAATAGGGATTGCCATGTAACATATGCACTTGAGCTATAAGTGTATGAAAGCTCAAAAAGACAACTAGTGGGTGTGCATCAACTTGATTGCTCATGAAGACCTAGGGCATTTGAGGAAGCCCATCATTGGAATATACAAGCCAAGTTCTATAACGAAAAATTCTCACTAGTGATATATGAAAGTGACAACATAGGAGACTCTCAATCATGAAGAACATGGTGCTATTCTGAAGCACAAGTTTGGAAAAGGATAGTAACATTGTCCCTTCTCTCTTTTTCTCTCATTTTTTTATTTCAGGTTCTTTGACCTCTTTTTTGGTGGGCTTCTTTGGCCTCTTTTATTTTTGATAACCTCACATGGGACAATGTTCTAATAATGATGATCATCACACTTTTATTTACTTACAAATCGATACTAGAACAAAGATATGAATCTATATGAATGCCTCCGAGGGTGTACCGGGATGTGCATTGACCAAGAGTGACATGTATGAAAAATATGAAATGTGGCCTTACCACAAATACTATGTCAACTACATGATCATGCAAAGCAATATGACAATGATGAAGCGTGTCATAATAAACGGAACGGTAGAGTTACATGGCAATATATCTCGAAATGGCTATGGAAATGCCATAATAGGTAGGTATGGTGGCTGTTTTGAGGAAGGTATAAGAAGGGTTTGTGCACCGGCGAAAGTTGCGCTGCACTAGAGTGGCTACAAAGGTGGAAGGGTGAGAGTGCGTATAATCCATGGACTCACATTATTCTTAAAGACGCTCACATACTTATTGTAAAAAGTCTACTTAGCCCTCAGAGCAAAACACTACGACGCATGCCCCTAGGGGGGAGGTTGGGAGGAGTTAACCATCGCGCCCCCCTTCCCACAAAGATGAAACAATCAAAATGCAGTGCGCGCCAATTTGATTACATGGGCCACACGTGCATGCTTCGGGAATCACAAAACTTAACACAATAATTTCTTTAACCTCACAAACTACCTCTAGCATGACTCGAATATTACCATCTTAACATCTCAAAACAGTTACAAGGAGTCAAACTTCACATAATATTCAATGATCTCTATATGAAGGTTTTTATTATATATCCGTTGGATGTCTATCATATTAGGACTAATTTCATGACCCAAGCAAATTATCATGTTGTTCTTAAGAACTCTCAAAATAATATAAGTGAATCAAGAGAGTTCAACAATTTCTACAAAATTAAATCACGACCGTGCTCTAAAAAGATATAAGTGAAGCACTAGAGCAAAATTGCCCAACTCAAAAGATATAAGTTAAGCACATCGAGTATTCTAATAAATCACGATTGAAGCGTGTCCCTCTCAAAAGGTGGGTACATCAAGGATGATTGTGAAAAACTAAAAAGAAAAGACTCATAACATACATGACGCTTCAAGCAAAACACATATCATGTAGTGAATAAAAATATAGCCTCAAGTAAAGTTTTCGATGGATGAAGACGAAAGAGGGGATGCCTTCCCGGGGCATCCCCAAGCTTAGGCTCTCAGCCGTCCTTGAATTTTACCTTGGGGTGACTTGGGCATCCCCAAGATTTGTATTTTGCCACTGTTTATTCCATAGTCCATCAATTTCTTACCCAAATCTTGAAAATTTCACAACACAAAACTCAACAGAAAATTTTGTGAGCCCCGGTAGTAAAACAAAGCAAATAACCACCCAAGGTACTGTTGTGATCTTATTATAATTTCATATTGGTGTAATATATAGTGTATTCCAACTTCTCCATGGTTCATACCCCTCGATACTAGCCATAGATGCATCAAAATAAGCAAACAACACATAAAAACCAGAATCTGTCAAAAACAGAACAGTCTATAGCAATCTGTAAACTTCGCATACTTATGTAACTCTAGAAATTCTGAAAAAATTGGAAGACATGGGGAATTTGTATATAATTGTTTTGTAAAAAATTTAGAAGGTTTCAATGTTCCAGTGATTTAGTGAATTTTCTGCACTGGACGAAAAAGTTTCTATTTTTCAGCAAAATCAAATCAACGATACCCGTAAGCCATCACAAAGGTCTTATTTTGCTCATACACTAATTAAAACACCAAAACACAATTACTACAGAAGTAATAATGTGTAAAACTTGAAAAACATAACCAAAAAGTAAAAAGCAAAAATAAAATTGGGTTGCCTCCCAACAAGCGCTATTGTTTAACGCCCTTATCTAGGCATAAAACACAAATAGATCTAGGTATTATCATCTATGGTATGCAATCCATAGGTAGCTCTCATAACATATTCATAAGGAAATTTAGTTTTATTTCTTGGAAAGTGTTCCATGCCCTTCCTTAATGGAAATTGAAATCTAATGTTTCCTTCTTTCATATCAATAATTGTACCAATCGTTCTAAGGAAAGGTCTACCAAGAATAATAGGACATGTAGGATTGCAATCTATATCAAGAACAATGAATTCTATGGGCACATAAATTCCTATTTACAACAATAAGAACATCATTAATTCTTCTCATAGGTTTCTTAATAGTAGAATCCGCAAGATGCAAATTTAAAGAACACTCATCAATCTCACGAAACCCTAGCACATCACACAAAGTTTTTGGAATTATATGAACGCCAACACCTAAATCACACAAAGCATGGCACTCATCATATTTAATTTTGATTTTAATAGTTGGTTCCCACTCATCATAAAGTTTTCTAGGGATGGAAACTTCCAATTCAAGCTTTTCTTCAAAAGATTGCATCATAGCATCAACAATATGTTTAGTGAAAGCTTTATTTTGATTATAAGCATGAGGAGAATTCAACAAGGATTGCAACAAGGAAATACAATCTATTAAAGAACAATTATCATAATTAAATTCCTTGAGATCCAATCTAGCAGGTTCATCACTACTTAGGGTCTTGACTTCATCAATCCATTTTTTTATCAATTTTTGCATCAAGATCTAAAAACTCCGAATCATTGGGACTCCTCTTAACTAAAGTAGACTAATCTCCAGTCCCTTCTTTATCAAGATTTATTTTAGAAAACAAAGATTCAATCGGATTTCACATCAATCACTTTGAGATCTTCATCATTATTTTCACAGGAACGAGTAGAACACGTTTTCATAAACCACTCTTTTTTAGCACTCATCCTAGCGGTTCTTTATTTGCACTCTTCAATGGAAATTATCATAGCTTTGAGAGACTCATTTATATCATGCTTTGGTGGAATAGATCTAAGCTTCAAAGAATCAACATCAAGAGAAATTCTACCCACACTTCTATTGAAATCAACAATCTTAAGCAATTTTTCTTCAATCATAGCATTAAAATTATTTTGAGAACTCATAAATTCTTTAACACTATTCTCAAAATCAGAGGGCATATTATTATAATTTCCATAAGAATTGTTGGAGGAATTATCATAATTATTGGATGAATTACTAGGAAAAGGCCTAGGATTAAAATTTCCTCTATAAGCATTGTTACCTAAATTGTTCCTACCAACAAAATTCACATTCATAGATTCATTATTATTCTCAATCAAGGTCGATAAAGGCATATCATTAGGATCAATATTAGCACCCTTGCTAGTAAATAATTTCTTAAGTTCACCCATATTTCCACTAAAAACATTATACTCTTCAATTGCATGCACTTTTTTTTACAAGTGGAAGATCTTTCGGTATGCCATTGCGAATAGTTAACCATTGTATTATCTAGGAGTTTAGTAGCTTCTCCTAAAGTGATTTCCATGAAATTACCTCCCGCGGCCGAATCTAAAAGATTTCTAGAAGCAAAGTTTAATAAGACATAAAATAATTGTATAATCAGCCATAGATTCAAACCATGTGTAGGACAATTTCTTATCATAGGTTTCATCCTCTCCCAAGATTGTGCAGCATGCTCATGATCAAGTTGTTTAAAATTCATAATATCGTTGCTAAGGGAGATGATCTTAACGGCAGGAAAATACTTGGCAATAAAAGAATCTTTGCACTTATTCCATGAATCAATACTATTTTTAGGCCAAGATGAAAACCACGTTTTAGCACGATCTCTTAGTGAAAACGGGAATAGTTTTAATTTAACAAGATCATTATCCACATCTCTTTTATTTTGCCTTCACTAGGAAGGCCAGAAAATTGATCTTTCATGACTAGATTCAATAAAGCAGCATTAATCTCACAAGATTTCACATTTGTAGCGGGAGCAATCGGGGTACTAATAAAATCATTATTATTGGTGTTGGAGAAATCACATAATTTGGTATTTTCTTGAGCCATTGTGACAAAGCAAACAATCCAACACACAATCACACAAGAAACAAGCGAACAAGAGGAACGAAAGAACGGTGAAGGAAAAGCAAATTTTTCGAAGATCGTTTTAGAAGTGGGGGAGAAGAAAATGAGAGGCGAATGGAAAATAATGTGAATGCAAGAGATGAGAGTTTAATGAAGGGTACTTGGTAGGTCTTCGCTGCTTTCTCGAGGTAACGTTGGTGTTTCCCTTGAAGAGGAAAGGGTGATGCAGCAAAGTGAAGTAAGTATTTACCTGTGTTTGTTGCGAACCAAGGTGTCAATCTAGTAGGAGATTACACACAAGTCACCAAATACCTGCACAAACAATCAACAACTTGCACCCAACGCTATAAAGGGGTTGTCAATCCCTTCTAGATTATCTGCAAAAGTGAGATCCGATAGAGATAGATAAACAAATAAAGTAAATATTTTTGGGTTTCTTGTTTATAGATTGAAAAGTAAAAGATTGAAAGATAGTAGATTGGAAACTTATAAGACGTAAAAGAGACCCGGGGGCCATAGGTTTCACTAGAGGCTTCTCTCATGATAGCAAGTTTACGGTGGGTGAACAAATTACTGTCAAGCAATTGATAGAAAATAGAATAATTATAACGACATCTATGGCAATGATCATGACTATAGGCATCATGTCCTAGACAAGTAGACCGACTCCTGCCTGCATCTACTACTATTACTCGACACAGCGACCGACTCCTGCCTGCATCTAGAGTATTAAGTTAATAAGAACAGAGTAACGCCTTAAGCAAGATGACATGATGTAGAGGAATTAACTCAAGCAATATGATGAAAACAACATCTTTTTTATCCTCGATGGCAACAATACAAGACGTGTCATGTCCCCTACTGTCAGTGGGATTGAGCACCGCAAGATTGAACCAAAAACTAATCACTTCTCCCATTGCAAGAATTATCAATCTAGTTGTCCAGACAAAACCGATAGTTCGAAGAGAATTACTAAGATATAAGATCAAGCATAAAAGAATTCAGAAGAGACTCAAATATTATTCATAGATAATCTGATCATAAACCCACAATTCATCGGATCTTGACAAACACACAACAAAAGAAGATTACATCGGATAGATCTCCAAGAACAACGAGGGGAACATGGTATTGAAGATCAAAGAGAGAGAAGAAGCCATCTAGCTAGGACCCGTAGGTCTATGGTAAACTACTCACACTTCATCGGAAGGGCAATAGGGTTGATGTAGATGCCCTCCGTGGTTGATCCCCCCTCTGGCAGAGTACCAGAACATGCCTCCAGATGGGATCTCACGAGAACAGAAGGTTACGGCGGCGGAAAAGTGGTTTCCATGGATGTTCTGATGTTTCTGGAATATATTGGTATTTATAGGCGTAAGAAGTCGGTCGGGGGAGGCACTAGGGGCCCACAAGGTAGGGACGCGCACTACCCCCCTGGGGGCGCCCCCACCCTTGTGTTCGCCTCGTGGATCCTCTGGCCTGTACTCCAAGTCCATCTGATGTCTTCTGGTCCAAGAAAAATCTCCAAAAAGTTTCATTCCGTTTGATATTCCTTTTCTGCGAAACTCAAAAACAAAGAAAATCAAAAACTGGCACCGGGCTCAAGGTAATAGGCTAGTCCCACAAATCATACAAAATAGCATATAAATGGATATAAAAGATAGATAATATAATAGCATGGAACAATCAAAAATTGTAGATACGTTGGAGACGTATCATGGCGCAACTTCCCGGGCGCTACCGTCACGGTCCAACCTCAACCGGGCCATGGTACCCTGGTTCTTATTGGGTCAACAGTGTCCAATGCCACCAACCAAGATGATTAGAACCAACCAAAATAAGGAGGGTGAGAGAGGTACCTTGAGTAATGAAAATGGCCTGAATCGACTAGACAAATCTCAAACAATGGAGAGGGATTTGATGGAGGCTTGGATGCGTGGAGGGGGAGGGGCTGCGCTCGGGGGAAGAAGAGGGATTGGGTGATGAATGGGTGAGGGCCACCCAAGCCCCCTTACCTAATCCTCCTAGCACCTTATCGCCAGAGTCGTTGGCAGTAGGATATCGCTACCTACTGCTACACAGACCGGAGGTAGCCACTTATCCATGTTGTTTACGTTGGCCGTTACCCTATCACCGGAGACCATGGCGGTAGGATGTGTTACTGTCGGTGTTCTGGGAATGGGGGTACCCAGACTTGCCTCCCTGTGGCCCAGGGCGTGGCTCACAAGGCGGCCTAGTAAGGTGTGACGCCCGAAGACCGACGTCCCAGAAGATTCCAGAAGAATCCAGATGTTCCGGGTTCTCCCGTGTGTTCTTGTGCTTGTGTATTATTTTTTTTGCATTGCATCATGTCATCATGCCATCATGTCATATTTCTTTTGCATTTCTACCTAAATAAATCGTGTGGACCTTCGGGCCATTTAAATCGAGGGAAGGATGACTTCTCTTTATAACATATACTCCCAATATTTTAGGGAGCTATATTAAATATTCCATTCGTTGGAATTAACCCAACACACTTGCATAATTTCCTCATGTCTTTTTCACTTCGAGTTTCTCCTTCAAAAACCTTGCCAATAATTCTTTTCCGTTGTTTCGAGGTTCCTCCGAAAATCCGAGCATTTTTGGACCCTTCAATAATCAAGTCTTAGTTCAAACCCATTTGAATTAAATTCAAATATGTTTGAATTATATCTCGTTCATGCCTTTTATATTTTTCTCGGACCGTGCTCATTTTATGATGCCCGAGAATAATAGTCCCATGTGCTATTTTTTTCCCTAACCTCCCTCTTCTTTCTTTTCTTCTCTCTTTTGTTTTATGCTAAAAGGGAGATAAAAAGGAGAGAGCCCAGCACCTACCAGCCACCTGGCCCATCAGCCTTCCCCCCCAGCCGGCCCAGGCCTCCCAGCCACGCCCATTCCACCTTAGCCCGACCGGCTAACCCTAACCCGACCATCCCGATCGACCCCCATCTCCCTCCAGCTCGACGCCCCAGGTGCCGCATCGCCAGTCTCCCTCTTCCCCTCGATCTCCCGCACCTCTTCCCCCGTTTCCCTCTCGTCTCCACCGCATCCTCCCCTCGCACCCCGCAGGAGCCTCCTCGCCTCTTCCCCGCTCGAGGCCGCAGCCCCGACCGCGTCTAGCCCCGAGCCTAGCAGCGCGGCGACCGCTCCCGTCCTCCTCGAGCCGCACCAGGGCTGGCCAGGCATCGCTCCTCCGTCGCCAAGGCGCAGCAGCGCTGAGCCCCTCCATCCCGCGCCCAGGCCGTCCCGGCCGTGACCATCTTCCCGTTGCCTCGCCCGTGCTGCCTCCTCCTACCGCGCGCCGTGCGTCCTCGCCTCTGGCCCCGCCGCGCCAGGAGCCCGACGCGCCCCATCCAAGTTCTTCTCCGCGCCGAGTCACCCCGTCGGCCTCCCTCAGGCCCCAGCGCCGCACCCTCGAGAGGCCATGGCTCAGCGCCGCGGTGCCCGCGAGCCGGCCGTGCCTCCGCGCCTCCATCCCGTCGACCACCAGCAGCTGCAGCGCCGCACCAGACGTCGCCAGGCCCTATTCCCTCGAGTCCCTCTGCCTCGGTGGCCTCGTCGCCCTCCCGTGTTGTTTTTGTTTTTTTTGTTGTGTTGCTGTGCTGTTGATTTGACAGAGACCCTCGTGTACGACGACCGAACGGCTACGAGCTCCGTGAACGACTACATGAACGAGTACAAGGCGACCCGACCAAGTACCCCTTCGGATATGTCAAGTTCGACTACTACCCCTCCGATGCAAGTACAACTACGGACGGGAACAACTACATGATGAATTGCCAAGTACCACTACTTCCACTACCGTCGCAAATGAGAACCCCAAGTACCACGACACCGACCCGAACATCTACGGGAAAACGAGCTCCGTGAACAACTACTGTCGCCCTGTACCCCTACCGTCGCCGAGACCACAAGTACCTCTCCGAACGGGATGTGAACGACTACACGTGTACCTCTACGTGAACAACTACTTCCTCTTCGGAAACGTAAACCACTACTTCCTCTACGACTCGCGAGAACGACTCCTTCCTCTACGATCTCGAACCGTCCCGAAACGAGTGTTTCGAAGGTATAACCCGAGACGATGACCCGTGTGATGCTTGTTGTGTTGTATGAAATGTCTCCCGTGTGTGCTACGTGCCGTTTCGTCCTGTTGTCATGTTCCTCGGTTGCCTCGCCGCCGACCCGTGGGAACCCGGTGACGGGATCGCCCCACCTTTCATCTCGTTGACCCGCTCACGCCATCTTTCCTTTTGCACCGGACTCTCAACGAGTTACCGGCACCGATATGATGCCGTTGCATCATTTTCGGATCGTTGCCGTGGCACCCTTTTTCATTCCACCACGGTGACGATGCTTCATATCATCTTCTTGTTAACCTTTTAATAAAATAATTGCATAAAATTGATCATGTCATCCGCATCATGTTAACAACATTATATGTTAAATTGTTGTTTGCTTATAATTACTAAACATGCTCATGGGGATTTTCCGGATATGTTGTTGTTCTTTCCGGCCCCATTTAAAATGTCTAAATAGTGTAGTTTTATTAAGCTTCACCTCTTGCCATGTTAAAAACATTTAATCTTGTCTTGTTAATAATCGAGAGTCAATTAAATAATTAATGTGGTGTTTCGTCAATATGCAACTCGTTGCATATTGAGCTCCACTTAACTTGTAGTATTGTTTGTGCACTTTGCCATGCCATGCATAATTAAACCGGACATGCATCATACTTGGATGTGCATCGTATGCCATGTTTATGATTGTGTGTTTACCGTGTGTTTGTTTCTTTCCGGTTGCTTCTCTTGTTAGCTTCGGTTTCGTTCCGGAGTTGTGAGGATTCTCTCGTCTATGTTGCTCCGTCTCCTTCATGGATCCGTTCTTCTCCCTTGTGGATTCCAGGCAAGATGATCATACCCTTGGATACCTTTACTACCATTGCCATGCTTAGTTGTCTCGATGCTATCGTTACATGTCGCGCTACCCATCTTTTATGTCAGCCTCTCCTTGTTGCCATGAAACCTCTAACTTTGAAACCTTCCTAGCAAAACCACTGTTTGGCTATGTTACAAGCTTGCTCAGCCCCTCTTATAGCGTTGTTAGTTGCAGGTGAAGATGAAGTTCGTTCCAGGAGGGAACTTGTTGTTGGTATATCACAATATCTATAATTATTATTAACACACCTATATACTGGCCATGGGTGGAAGGCTTGGCCTTTTGCTCGGTGTTTTGTTCCACTCATGCCACCTTAGGCGCCGATAAACCGGCATTATGTTCCTTGATTTTTTGCGTTCCTTACACGATGGGTGAAATGGGACCCCTTGACAGTTCGACTTTGAATAAAACTCCTCCAGCAAGGCCCAACATTGGTTTTAATTTGCTCATAATAAAAACTTAATTAATTAATTAAATTTGCATAGGGGGTCGCGTCCCCGAGGATTCTTAATTCTACATAGCAGGGGGGGCCAGTGCTGATGGTGTTGGTCCCAAACGGGGGTTCTGCGGGGCCGCCTCGGGGAAACTCGAGGTATCTGGTATAACCTGTAGAATCGCCCATCCGGTTGTGGCCTGAGACGAGATACGCGCGGCTACTATCAGGGTGTCGGCACGCCGGGAGGTCTTGCTGGACTTGTTTTACCATTGTCGAAATGACTTGTGCTACCGGGATGCCGAGCCTGGTCGGTTTTTCCCTAAGATAAGGGGTGATGATATTATATTTATCAATTCAGCTAATCGTGAGAGCTTGTGATGGGCTAAGTTGGGACACCCCTGCAGGGTTATGATCTTTCGAAAGCCGTGCCCACGGTTATGTGGCAGATTGGAATTTGTTAATGTCCAGTTGCAGAAAACTTGACAGAGGATCCGAAGTAAAACACACAACTGTGTGAGTAACCGTGACTGTCTCTTTTCACTTTGAGAAGAGAACACGGTGGGGTTATGTTTGACTCGTATGTAGTTAGGATCTTTAGCGATCACTTCTTTTGCGACCGTTTGCGTAGATGCTCTTCTTATTCTGGTACTCGTAAGCTAGCCACCATATTATGCTTAGCCGCTGCTGCAACCTCACCACTTTACCTCTTCCTACCCACAAAGCTTTGCTAGTCTTGATACCCATGGTTATGGGATTGCTGAGTCCTCGTGGCTCACAGATACTACAACACCAGATGCAGGTTCAGCCGAGTATGAAGCAGGAGCTGGTTCAACTACTTCAGTGGGAGCACGATGAAGAGTTTGGCCGTATGCTTGTGACGTTTTTGACGATCAGTAGTGGTTTCTACTAGGATTCGATCCTGACCTGTGGCTTTATGTTGTTTTGGTATCTTTCTTTGGATCTTCACCCGTAGTCGGGTTGTGATGTTTTGAATGATGTTCTGCTTATGTAATGTATTGTGTGAAGTGGCGAGTGTAAGCCAACTATCTTCTTTTGCAATTTAATCCCTCTTTTACATGAGTCGTGCAAAGATACCAAACTTGCGATCATTCCAGAATGGGCTTATATCTTTAAGTCGTGCCTCGACACGTAGGAGATATAGTGCCATCCTGGGCACTACATAAGGCCCAACATCTTCAGCAACACTCAAGACCCTTGCGAGGGGCCAAGCCTCGCGAGGCGGACGACACAAGACATCCCCCGAGGCAGCCACGCTAGGCCGGCTCGTGAGGATCGGAGATATCAGGCAAGAGGCACCTCGCGAGGTCCTCATGACGTGAGCAGTGACGACCAAAGGCCGACGGGTGCCAGCGGGCGCAGAGTGCCAGTTTCCCCTTCGGTGTTAAAGGAGCGGGTGCAAGCGCGAAGTCCCGAAGCATCAGGCAAAGGTTTCCATATCGATAAAACGAGACCAAGACCAGCAAGACGGCAGGACGGAGGTCATCGCGGAGCCCACGACGGCATCACCACCAGAGCCTTTGGCAGGCGAAGATCACCTTTTGTCAGGATAACTTGTACTAGCTGCCCCCCTTCAAATTTGGTCGTTGTGGGATTCCTTCCCGCTCATATTTGGGAAGAGGACCCGCGCCACTATAAATAGGACCTAGCCACCATCATAGAAGGGATCGGATCATCGAGACCTCACACACACCACAAGCTCACCCGAGCCCAAGAACACCTCTCCTCAAGAGGCAGTTCATCCATGCACTAGTTCTTCCTCTACCTACAAGGCAATCCACCACACACACTGGATTAGGGTGTTACACCACAATGGTGGCCCGAACCAGTATAAATCTTGTGTCCCTTGTTCATCGAATCTGATGAGCTAGGCCTAGGTTTGTTGAGTAGACGAGCTAGGGCGGAAGGAGAGATCTTCGTGCGCACCCCAGAGTACGAACCTTAAGGGTTTTGCCGGAACCCGAAATCCAACATTTGGCGCGCCAGGTAGGGGTGTGTCGAAGCTTTCTCCCCATCCATTTCATCCTACGCTCATCAAGTTCCCATGGCGGGCATCCCTCCTCCGACGGGCTCAGCGGCCGCGCGCAGCGTCGCTCCCGTCCCCCGGGCCTTCACCCCCGCCTTGCAGTGGGTATAGTGGCCGCCCAGGTTCAGTCCAAATCTACTACCGCGCTACGACGGGGCGGCCGATCGGTTTGTCTTCCTCCAAGCCTACGAGGAGGCCTTCTCGGCGGCCGGCGGTGACGACAAGGTCATGGCCAGCTCGCTCCCCATGGCACTCAATGGTGTGCCACGTGCTTGGTTTTTCAGCTTGTCAGAATTGTCTGTGGCATCCTGGGAAGAGCTACGTGGCCTCTTCCTCGCGCGCTTCGGGGCTCCGGCGCCCCACGCCGTCACGGCCCTCCTCGACAGCTCCCACGCACCACCCTCCGGCCGACACATCAAGCAGATCTTTCGCTAGACGGGAGTCGCCTCCCTACGCAAGGGGGCTCCTCCTGGGTGGGTGGCACCCAAGGCCGACCTCGCCTTCGACTCAGTAGACCACCCCGCCTCCACCGCGGGCTCCGGTGCTCTCCCGATGCTCTGCACCCCCACCATCTGCAATGTGGCAGTCACCAAGACCCGCATCGACGGCGGGGCTGGCCTCAACGTGCTCTCAGTGGAAACTTTTAGCTTGCTCCAAGTGCCACTCGAGCGGCTACGCCCCACCAAGCCCTTCTCTGGGGTCGGCAGCGGTTCTACCAGCCCCCTAGGGTAGATCCGCCTCCCGGTCACCTTCGGCACCCGAGACAATTACCGCACCGAGTTGATCGACTTCGACATCGGCCGAATCGGTCTCCCGTACAACGCCATCCTCGGGTACCCGGCGCTGGCTCAGTTCATGGCCGCGACCCACCCGGCCTATAACCTCATGAAGATGTCGGGGAGCCGCGTTGTACTTACTATGATGGGGGACACCAAATAAGCCATGGCGGCCCTCAAGAGCGTCTTTTGGACCGCTGCGGCAGCGCGCCCTGCCGAGGAAGCCGCTCCCGGGACCAAGGGGGCTGCCCCCGCCAAAAAGAAGCAGCTTTTATCCCAAGACCAAGCCGAGACAAAATAGGTGCCGGTGGATGAGGACGAGCCGTCAGGCGTCGCCTTCACCATAGGAGTTGGCCTTCCCCTAGCTCGGGAGGAGGCGCTGGTTGGATTCCTGCGCACAAATAGGGACATGTTCGCGTGGGAACCCAAGGACCTGGCGGGAGTCCCAAGAGAGGTAATCGAGCATCACCTAAACGTATGCCCTAACACGTGCCCCGTGAAGCAGAAGGCCAGGCGCCAGTCCACGGAGAAGCAGTTCTTCATCATGCAGGAGACTCGTAAACTAGAGGCGGCGTGTGTCATCCGTGAAGTCCGCTACCCGGAGTGGCTGGCGAATCCCGTCATCGTACCCAAGAAAGGAGGGAAAGAGCGCATGTGCGTCGACTTCACCAACCTCAACAAAGCTTGCCCGCAAGACCCGTTCCCTCTGCCACGCATTGATCAGATCATCGACTCCGCCGCTGAGTGCGACTTGCTGTGTTTCCTGGATGCCTTCTCAGGTTGCCATAAGATCAAGATGGTGCTGCAAGACGTTGAGAAGACTGCCTTCCTCACACCATGCGAGGTGTACTGCTACACCTGCATGTCATTTGGGTTACGAAATGCAGGGGCAACTGATGCGGAGCATCCCAAGGTCATCCCCATGGACCTACCGTCGACTCACAAAGTGCCCAAAGGACCAATGACACGAGCACGTGCAAGAGCTCTCGAAGCCGAGGTGAACTTGCTCCTTTATCAATTTCCTCTCGTTTCACATGAGACATGGCTTCTACCCTCATCAGAAACTCTATGCATACTCAGGTACTTGGATGAAGGCCACGGGACAGCTCTGCACAGTGGACAAGGCGGTGGGATCGACAAGTGCTCGGAACAAGAAGAAGCATGGCTGAAGATGCTACACGCACCGGACGTCCGACCCCTTCCGGACGACCGGTCACCCCCAGGCACCGCACGTCCGACGATCACCGGACGACCGGCGACTCCCAGACGACCGGACAACCGGAGGCCACCGAACGTCTGTGACATCGACTACAGAACGTAAATAGCGGAAATCCGAGGGATACCGGACGTCCGGTCCGTCCCAAGCCACTGGACGTCCGGTGATCCAACGGACGTCCGCCATGTCTGTCTGCGCACAGCAAAGGGCCTCGACCCATGTATAAATACTCGTTGACTTCCTCCTTCCTAGGGTAGCTTTTCGATAGCTCATTTGGCACCTTCTTGTGGTTTATCTCCTCGAGATTGACTGCGGCCCTCTTCAGAGAAGAACCACACGGATTCAAGACCTCCGTTGCGGAGAAGATCCCAAGGGATACCCTAAGACCTCCTCCGGGAGAATACTATCTTTGTACCGCCGTTGTTGACTATGGATCGTGTGTCTTTATATGTATCGTGAATCTAGCACCTGTGTGACCGTCTTTGTGTTGATTTGAGCGTTTCCTCTTGTGTTTCCCTTCGTGATTCCTTTGTGTTCTTCGTGTTCCTCGTGGGATCCCTCTCCATTTCGTGAAAGATCGGCCTAGAACGGGTTGACCCCGCATCATATGGTATCAAGAGCCAAGGTTTCTCACGAGATTGGACCCCTACCCGTGTTTTCTAGCTTGTTTTTGTTGTGTTCTTCCCAATTTCGAAAATCCCCCACCAAAAATAGCCCCAATTTTTTTTGTGATCTGTTGATTTGGCGAGATTTTGTTGGATTTGTTCCATGGATTTGCTGTGTCACGAGTGGATCTAGACTTTACCCACCTTTTCCCCAATTTTCTTCTGCAAAGTCGGCCATTTGGACCAATTTGTCCACGTATACCTCGAACCCTAGCCCAGACCCACCGGACGACCGGCATTTTACCGGACGTCCGGAGCCTCGCGAAGCACCGGACGTCCATCACCCACCGGACGACCGGAACATCCTATACAGACATTTTTACCGGATTACCGAGACCTACCGGACGCCCGGCGACCGGACGACACGCGATCCACCAGACGTCCGCTAAACCCTGACGAAGCTGTATTTATTCAGTTTTCTTCCACCTTCCGCAACCACTTACCCTTTCATACACCCACATATACCATACCACCACCACCATTGCCTAACCAAAATCACTACGGTCTTACCTCTTTGTGCCTTGGATCATTTGAGTTGTGGTTTTCCCATTTCCTTGTGTGTTTCGGCTATCTTGGGACAGAACGACATCGACAAGACCACCTCTCAACCTCGACAAGGACGGTAACATCGACGACGCTTTGTCATTCTACCTTGCAATTTCTTTGTCACCCTTTAGACCATTTTGCGTACCTTTCCCATCGAGACTAGCCATTTGAGTATTGCCGGGCCACGACACTTGTGCACATTAGTGATAGTCCTAGATATTGCATACTACATCATCATATCTTCGTGTGACATAAGAGTGATCCGCATACACAATAGCTACCTTGATCCGAGAAGCATGCATAAGTGGACAAAGAAAGAGCTCACAAGGTTTTAAGCAAAAGAGCCACCCAAAGCTTATAAGCAAAAGGAAAATAGCATCTTACACCCTGCATCAAAAGAGACCATATGAGATAGCAATACATCATCTAGTGCTCAAGCATCGGCACATCATACACTCATAGTATACTTGTGATAGAAAGTCGTGACGTTTTGCCTCTTATAGGATGTGCACAAGTGCGTATCTGCCTATTAAGCAATCGGTTAGCGTCTCTCTCGTGTTGCGCAACAAGAGCATTTTCCGTGGATTCCACATTTTCGCTCACCTTTGGTTGCACAACCACATTTATCTATCTGCGCGTGTGTTCCGTGTGCTACTTATTGCTTGTGATCTACTTGTTGCATGAGCAAATTGTGAATCATTTTCAAAATCATTGAGTCACTTTGACAATTGCATTGAATTTGTGCCACCATCCTAACCAAGCTCCTCACAAAGCTTTACTTGTGTAGGTGTGAGAATCGACACGAAGTGGTACCAATAGTGCTATTTCCGGGTTACATTATTGAGTGATCATTGATCCATTTTCAACTTCGGTCAAGGTACTTTGGTATTGTCTTCTCCTTTCTCCCACTCACATTCTTTCTTGCAATGATGGATAGGCCAAGTACATCTTCGAACCCGCTCTTCGGTGTCCAACGAGCTCTACATCAAGCAAGTGAAGCTATACGAGAGCACATTGAGCAAGTCGCCGCCGACGTGCAACAATTTGAAGCAAGAACAAGAGAGCAATTTGACATCATCAACACCAACATGTCTACCCAATTCAACAAGCTTTGGACTTTGATAGTCAACCGATGCTCCTCATCCACATCTTCTCAAAGACGAAGCCGCTCAAGTCGACACACCGACTCTACGGACGGCTCTAGTACCCCTACATCAAACACTCTTCGTCAAGCCGCACGTCCAGCTCGACATGACAATTGGAACCCCCTTCACGACAAGAGCTCCCAAGAGTTATTTGAAGAGTAAGAAAGTCGACATCATCAAAACCAAGCTACACTTGAGAAAGCACAAGAACGGCAACGACTACGCCAACAACAACAAGAGCGAGCGCATCAACATCAAGAAGAACAAGATGCCGAAGCTCATCGTCAAGCACAACAACGTCGAGAAGCTCAAACTATTGAGGCGCAACGAGCATTACGTGATTCACATCGCAATGTGTCAACTCGCACTCGACACACTCATCAATAAGAGGATTTCCTTCGTGATGAGATGCAAGAGAGGCGCCACCAAGAATGCATGCTAGAAGAAGGTCCTCCTCAAGCGCGACAAGAGCAACAACCTCAACAAGAACCACTAGCTCGGCAAGTACAACATGACAATGGACATCTACTCCACCAAGAGCAACATGATTGATAATCGTCCACATCAAGAACGCCCTCACAGTAGGCAAGCCAACAATGAAGAGCATCGCTATGGCAAGCTTAAGTTCACCATGCCAAAGTTTTTCGGAAGCATTGATCCTGAAGACTACCTCTCATGGGCATTGAAGGTTGACAAGATCTTTCGACTACACAACTTTGATGAAGAAAAGAAGATTGCAATGGCCTCCCTTGAGTTCCAAAACTATGTTCTCATTCGGTGGCAGCAAATCATAGAGAGAAGAAAAGCAAAAGGCGAACCTCCTATCACTACTTGGGCTCAAATGAAGGAAGTCATGAGAGCATGCTTCGTGCCAACACACTACAACCGTGACTTGTTCCAGAAGCTACAACTCCTCAAGCAAGGTACCAAGTCCATTGAAGAGTACTACAAGGAGATGGAGATTGCCATGATACGAGCAAACATCACGGAAGATGAAGAACAAACGATGGCGAGATTCTTGAATGGACTCAACAATCCTATCAAGAAGATTGCGGACTTTCAACCATACACCAATCTCCTCGAGCTAGTACACCAAGTAGCCAAAGCGGAGCGACAAGTTCAAGAGGACTACAAGTACTCCAAGTTCACCTCCAAGAACATCAGCTCCTACAACCAAGCTTCAACGACTTCGGCTCCTCCTACCTCTACCAAGCCATCTACAAACTTCGGTGACAAGTCAAGCTACAAGAATGCGACTACTTCTAGTCGTCCACCTTCTACGAACAACTTCAAACCAAGAACTCATCATCTACAACTCCAACCGAGGACAACTCAAAGACGAGTTCCATCAAGTGTTTCAAATGCCAAGGGCGAGGCCACAAGTAATTTGAGTGCAAGACCGTTCGCGCAAGGATCATTAATGATGATGGATCCTATGACTCAATGAGCGACGATGAGATGGAAGCCCTTGAGCATGTAGCTATGCATCGACAAGTGAATGAAGGTGAAGACCATCAAGTGTTTTGCGACAATGACTCGAGTCCCAATCTCGTTGTCTCCAAGGTCTTGACACTCCAACATCAACAAGATGACGATCAATGATGTCACATTTTCCATACCAAGGCCGGCATCAATGGACGCTCCGTCAAGGTTACCATCGATGGAGAAAGTTGTCATAACTTGGCAAGCGAAGAGCTATGCGACAAGCTACAATTGGTCAAGACGAAGCACCCTCATCCCTACAAGGTCCAATGGCTTAACGACGCCAAAATTCTTCGAGTCGAGCATACCGTGCAAGTTTCCTTCAAGATAGGCGCCTACGAGGACACACTTGAGTGTGATGTGGTCCCTATGTCCGTTTGCCACCTTATTCTTGGACGACCATGGAAATACGATCGTGGAGTCACGCACAATGGACCGACCAACCATTATAGCTTCAAGATGAAGGGCAAGGAATTCGTGCTACGTCCAATGTCACCAAGTCAAGTAGCCGCCGACAAACACTTACCTACCAACCATCATGGAGAGAGTGGTGAGAGAGTGAGCCACCAAAAGGAAAATGAGAGCCACAAGCCAAATATGAGCGACTCCACGATGAGCGACAAGAAACAACTAGTGCTATTTGCCACCAAAAGCGAGATGAGAGAAGTGTGTGAGAACCCCTCGAGTGTCTTTCACCTTGTGCTTTTATGCAAAGGGGAAGCCCAACCTACTAACACTTCAACACCTCTACCTTTAGTGTTGTCTAAATTATTGCAGGAATTCTCAGATGTCTTTCCCGATGAGCTACCTCTGGGTCTACCTCCACTTCGCGGAATCGAACACCGCATCGACCTCATACCCGGCGCACCCCTTCCGAACAAGGCCCCTTACCGCGTCAACCCCGAGGAAACCAAGGAGATACAACGACAAGTACAACAACTCATCGACAAAGGTCATGTACGTGAAAGCTTGAGCCCTTGTGCCATTCCGGTTATTCTAGTGCCTAAGAAAGATGGAAATTTTCACATGTGCTCCGATTGTCTCCCGATAAATGCTATCACCGTTAGATACCGTCACCCTATTCCATGCTTAGACAACATGCTTGATGAATTATGTGGTGCCACCAACTTTTTAAAACTAATCTTAAAAGTGGCTACTACCAAATTCGCATTCAAGAGGGTGATGAGTGGAAAACGGCTTTCAAAACGAAGTTTGGGTTATATGAGTGGTTGGTCATGCAAATGGGTTTATCGGAAGCGCCCGGTTCATTTATGCGTCTCATGCATTTCGTTCTCCGACCCTACATAGGCATCTTTGTAGTGGTTTATTTTGATGACATCCTCGTGTTTAGCAAGTCGCTTGAGGACCATGTGACACACATACGTATGGTTTTACAAACCCTTCGGAAAGAGCGCTTATATGCTAACATGGATAAATGCACTTTTGGCATTGACAAGGTCGTTTTCCTTGGATTTGTCATTTCTTCACAAGGTGTTCACGTTGATGAAACTAAAGTTGAAGCAATTGAAACTTGGCCACAACCAATGGATCTCCAACAAGTGCGTAGCTTTCTTGGTTTAGCCGGTTTCTATTGACGTTTTGTGAAGGACTTTAGCACAATTGCTATGCCTCTACACGCCTTGAGCAAGAAGAACGCACCCTTTATTTCGGGTCCTTCGCAAGACACCGCGTTCAATGAGCGAAAAAGCTTGCTTACGCACGCACCACATCTTGCCCTACCAAACTTTGATAAACCTTTTGAGATTCATTGTGACGCTAGCGGTACCGGCATAGTTTGCGTGCTAATGCAAGAAAAAGGCCCAATTGCATACTTTAGCGAGAAGCTATCCGGAGCGCAACTTAACTACCCCATCTATGATAAAGAGCTCTATGCCTTGGCGAGAGTTTTGCGTGTTTGGGAGCATTATCTTAGACCTCATGAATTCATTTTTCATACGAACCATGAGACACTTAAGTATCTCAAGGGTCAAACTAAGCTAAACAAGCGTCATGCTAAGTGGAGTGAGTTCATTGAGTCTTTTCCCTATGTCATCATATACATCAAAGGCAAAGAGAATGTTGTGGCGGATGCGCTTTCCCGGAAATGCATGCTTGTTACACAACTTGAGTTGAATGTTATTGGCTTTGAGCACATCAAAGATTTATATGAGCATGATCCTTTCTTTGAACATCCTTATGCTAAGTGTTTGACTCACACTTCTTGGGAACGTTACTACATAAAGGATGGATATCTTATGAGAGCTAACAAACTTTGCATTCCCGAGTCTTCGCTTCGCTTGCTCCTTTTGCAGGAATCTCATGGAGGAGGACTCGTGGGACACTTTGGACGTGAAAAGACATTTGCTACGCTCTCCAAGAACTACTTTTGGCCCAAGATGCTTCGTGATGTCTCACGCATCACCAGCCGATGCTCTACATGTCGCAAAGCTAAGTCAAAAGCTCAATCTCATGGTATTTACATGCCACTTCCTATTCCATACCATCCATGGGAAGACATAAGCATGGACTTTATACTTTGATTGCCTAGGACTCAAAATGGCAAAGATTCCGTGTTTGTTGTCGTGGATAGATTCTCTAAAATGGCTCATTTCATTCCTTGTAACAAGATCGACGATGCTTCACATGTTGTAAATCTCTTTGTAGGGAAATCATTCGTCTACATGGAGTACCCAAGACGATCGTGTCGGACCGGGACGTCAAGTTCTTGAGCTACTTTTGGAAGACTCTATGCGCCAAGCTCGGCATCAAGCTCCTCTTCTCTTCGGCATGTCATCCACAAACCGACGGCCAAACAGGGGTGACAAACCACACACTTTCGACGCTTCTTCGCGTGTTGATCAAGAAGAACATCAAGGAATGGGAGCAATGCTTGCCCATCGCCGAGTACGCCTACAACCGCGCAAGACATTCGACTGTCGGCAAGTCCAGCTTCGAGGTCGTCTACGGCTTCAACCCGTTGTCCCCATTGGACATCCTACCTCTACCCCTACAAGAACGCATCAACATGGACGCAAGTGCACGAGCAAGCTATCTCAAGAAGGTGCACGAAGATACAAGGGCAACGATCGAGTGACAAGTGCAACGCATAGCCGCCAAGCGCAATGTCGACAAGGCATTAATGTTGTTCCAACCGAGAGATCTCGTATGTCTTCATCTTCGAAAGGACCGCTTCCCCAACGAACGCAAGTCCAAACTACTACCTCGAGCCGGCGAACCTTTGAAGGTGCTAGCACGCTACAACAACAATGCCGACAAGATCGACATTCCATGAGACAAGTACAATGTGAGCAATACCTTCAACATCAAGGACCTATCTCCTTTCCATGGTGATGAAGATTTCGATCTGAGGTCGGATCATTCCGAAGGGAGGGGAGATGATGCGGAGCATCCCAAGGTCATCCCCATGGACCTACCGTTGACTCACCAAGTGCCCAAAGGACCAATGACACTAGCACGTGCAAGAGCTCTCGGAGCCGAGGTGAACTCGCTCCTTTATCAATTTCCTCTCGTTTCACATGAGACATGGCTTCTACCCTCATCAGAAACTCTATGCATACTCAGGTACTTGGATGAAGGCCACGGGACAGCTCTGCACAGTGGACAAGGCGGTGGGATTGACTAGTGCTTGGAACAAGAAGAAACGCGGCTGAAGATGCTACAGGCAACACACGTCCGACCCCTTCCGGACGACCGGTCACCCCCAAGCACCGGACGTCCGACGATCACCGGACGACCGGCAACTCCCAGACGACCGGACGACTGGAGGCCACCGGACGTCCATGACACCGACTAAAGAACATAAATAGCGGAAATCCGAGGGATACCGGACGTCCGGTCCCTCCTGAGCCACCGAACGTCCGGTGGTCCAGCGGACGTCCGACACGTCTGTCTGCGCACAGCAAAGCGCCTCGACCCATGTATAAATACTCATTGACTTCCTCCCTCCTAGGGTAGCTTTTGGATAGCTCATTTGGCACCTTCTTGTGGTTCATCTCCTCGAGAGTGACTGCAGCCCTCTTCGGAGAAGATCCACACTGTCAGGACCCCGATACTAAGTCACACCGATCTAGCTGTAACACGTCATATCACTTTGCGGCCTCACGCACGGTAACCCCACGGGTGCCACCTTACCTGGCCCGGGACCGTTTGCGCATTTTGGCACACGTATATGACAGTGTCGCTAGCATCCATATGATAGAGAACCCGGGCCGACATGGCTAGTTATAAACCAAAAGTGGCACTAGATTACAGAGACATGCATCCATGACCCAGCAACGAACGTGTCGGTCATCAACGTATGAACCCAAGTCGTAGCAAGCTACATGGACTTAAAGGAACAACGCGTGACATTTCCCCTAAGGGACAGACACAGGAACGAAGAAGGACACATGCCGGCCAGCCAACGTGTTCCGAGCAGTAGCAAGCTACCAAGGCTCATTGGAATCACTGGGAGGCATTTCCCTGTAAGGTAGGCTACCAAAGGAAAACAACTAGGTGTCGGATCCCACACATACCAAGCATTTCAATCATACACGCAATATGCTCAATATGTGCAAATACAACATTGCATCACAACAGAACTCTATGACTCAAAGTACTTTATTTAAAAGGCTCCAAGAGCCATACATAACATATCCATACAGGTAGGGGTCACATGACCCAACACTCAAGTCATACAGTCATACAAGCACAAGCGGAAGCTACATGTCTGAGTACAGACAACTTAGAAAATAAAACAGGCTTGGTGTAGCCTGACTATCTACAAGGCCCTTCACAAGCTCCAGATCTCCGTCTGGGTGTCAAGCTACTCGTCGACGTCAACGTCTATGTAGAACCCATTAGCAGGGGCAGGGTTCTCCTCTGCAATAGTTATTAAGCAAACATGAGTACAAAGGTACTCAGCAAGTCTTACCACAGAACCTATCATACATGCAACATTATCAAAGGGGGGTAGTGGAGTTCATAGCAGAATGCCAGCTTTGACCTTGGCTAACCTATACTACAACTCTCAACAGATTGCAAGATGTTATTACGAACACGAGTCCTCTACTCACCACATCAATACACTACCGAGGATCCTCTTCCGTCATCCTACGGAAGGGCCATCCACGACACTCACACTTATCTTGAGGCTTTTAGTAGAATCCATCAACTTGTCTATGAACTGTAAGAGCAACCAAGTAGTCCGTACCACGAACAATGGCTATTCGAATAGTTTGATAACCCTGCAGGGGTGTACCTCTTCACACACGCTTCCACCACTTATCGCCGTATACTCGGCGTGTACTCGGCAACCTTCAAGCGGAAGCCCAGCGGGGGTGTCGGCCACGACCTGACTAACTACTCAAGTCTCTCGTCCAGGTTTATCGCCTATTTGGGTTCCATCCGTAGGGAGATCCGGCCGGGGTGTCGCTCACGGCCCCAAACGATGTGTACAGGGTTCCCGAGTCACCAAACGGGCAACCCGTACACCGTGCCACGTACCTGTCGCATCACAACCCACCCCGAGGGTCAGCGTTGTGCACGACCTCCAGTAAGCTATAAACACCAGAAACTAGTTGCAACTCCTGGACAGAGATCAAGGGTAATTAATAAGCCGAGAGGGTCAATTAAGGATCCCAATGTGTGGTAGTAGCTGTAACTTGAACCACACATACAGATCTCGGGTCCTATGGACGATTCCAATGAAACAACCCACCATGTACTCCTACATGGCCTTTCATCGATACCTTTACCAAGCGTGTTCCACACTTCCCTCTCTTTATCGGTATGATCATTTCACTTTGATCCATTACCCAGATGAACCAGACCTGACACAACTCTAAGCATAGCAGGCAACATAAACAAATAGCATGGTGGATCACACATCACATGGCTCAATCAACTCCTACACATGCTAGTGGGTTTCAACTATTTAATGTGGCAATGACAGGTCATGCAAGGGATAGGGTTCAACTACCGCAGCAAGTAGTAGTTCACACCATGTTGCCTTAATGCATTAAAAGAGAGCAGGAGCGAGAAGATTGGGTTTGTATCGGAATGATCAATGATTGCTTGCCTGACAAAGTGGTTTTCGGGTACTGCTCTTCAACTGGATACGCAGCGGTATCCTCGGGAGCAGAACCTAACACAGAGAATATCGGCGATACAATCATTAACAAACAAATGCAACAATATGATGCATGCTTATGACATGGCAAGATGCATGTGTGTTGGCTAATGCAACTAAAAACCAGAAGGGTTTGAGCCTATGTGATTCAAAGATTCCAATTGGCATTTTAACTATTATTTAAATAAGTGCATTATCATGTTTTAAAGTATACAGCAAGGTTAACTTGCTCAAACATGCATGGAACCAGTGCCATTGGAAATATTGGATTTTTCTGATCATTTTTCATATATAAATCTTTTCCATCTGAGCTATGGTTGATTTTATATGATTTTTTGAAGTTTTGGGTATTTTCTGGAATTTCCTGAATTATTTTTAAAACTAAAAATCCCAGAAAATCCTTTGCTGCATCAGCATGACATCATGCTGACGTCAGGTAGTCAACAGGGCCAGTCCAAGTCAAACCTGACCAGTGGGACCCACTGGTCAGTGTCACAGTTAACTAATTAACTAATTAGAATTAAATTAACACCTAAACTAGGTTTGACTTGCGGGCAGGGCCCACATGTCAGTGACCCAGGGGGTCAAACCCGTGGTCAAACAGGTCCATCTCGCCGGCGTTTAGCCGCCGGCGAGGCCAAACACGGCGGTGGGGTGCGGGTTTCGTGCTCCGGCTACCAAATCGACGGCGGAGCACACCTACGGGTAGCTGGAAGCAAACCGCATCGAGTGGAGGTGGTGGCTGGCCTCAGGGTCGCCGGAGATGACGCCGGCGACGAGTCCAGCGGCGGCCGGAGTTCGGCGAAGTCAAAAACGACGGTGCGGTGCTCGTAGAAGAGCGTGAAGTGGTCCTACAGCATCTACGTGTGATGGTGAATCTGATAGGCACGGTGACCGGACCAATGGATGGCCAGAGCCTCGTCGGCGACGAGCTCCGCGGCGGTGCGTGCAGGTGAGCTTCGTGCGGTGCGTTCCAGGGCAGAAGAGAGCCAACGGAGATGGGGATGACGAAGCTGGGCTCACAGGGGTTGCAGCAGGCGCCGGAGCGAGCTCGGGGGTGGTTTGAGCTGAGCGGGACGACGAGGGGGATCTCCGCGGCCGGAGTTGGGGAAGAAGAGGTCGGGGGCGTCTCCAGGGCGGGCGAGCGCTCGGGGCTCGGCCTGTTCGAAGTAGTCGAGGACGGCGGAGACGACGGACACCAAGGCGGGGCTCAGGGACGACGGTGGGCGCGGCTTCTACGACGGTGCGAGCACGATGGCGTCGGCCATGGCGCGGGGAGGGCGAGAGAGAGTAGCCGGGGAGAGGGGGAGGTGTCTGCAAGGTCGGGGACGACGTGTATGACCGATCCAGGCTCCCAGGGCGGCGATGGGAGGAAGCAGGGCGGCGGGCAGCTGCGTGGCGCGCGGTGCGGTCGCCGTCGAGCACCTGCCTGCCTGCCTGGCCGAGCCAAGCAGCTCGCTGGAGCGGCAGCTGGGCTGGGCCGGCAGGTGGGCCAGGTGGGGCGCCAGGTAAACTTCTTCTCTGTCTCCTTTTTTCTATTTCTTTTCTGTTTCATTTGTTTTGCAACTTTGTTTAAATAAATAAAATGCCAGAGCATTTTTATAACTCATAACACTTGTCATGCCTACTGTATATAATATGAACAGTAGGAAGCATTATAGTTATGATTATTTGAGAATTTAAAATATTTTATAGCATTTAAATGCCCAAATTCAAATACCATATGATTTAATCCAGTGACCTTGGATGTCCTAGAAAATTGTGCACCATTTTTAGCAAAGGTTTGAGACCAAGGCAGAAATGATGAACATTTTTGAAGGGCATTTTGGGTACATTGGAAAATATTTTATCAAACCCTAGTTGTTAGAAGACGGGTGCTGGGGTTTCTGTCATTCCCATTTCAAATTTCTTTGAAAAGTAAACATGATGCACACACCAACTAACCCTAATGCAAGTGCTAACTAGGGATGTGACAACTCACCCCACTTAAAAGAATCGCGTCCCGAGATTCGGGTTCCTCCGGAAAGAGGGTGGGGTACTCAAGTCGAAGACGATCCTCCCTTTCCCAAGTAGCTTCACTCTCGGAATGATGTGACCATTGAACCTTGAGAAATTTGATATTGTGGCATCGAGTGGTGCGCTCGGTTTGATCAAGAATACGAACGGGGTATTCTCGATATGTGAGATTGTCCTGGAGATCAAGCGTTTCGTGGTCCACTCCGCGGATAGGATCCGAGAAGCAACGCCTGAGTTGAGAAACGTGGAAAACATCATGAACTCTCGAGAGGTGCGGAGGTAGTTCCAATTGGTAGGCAACTTCTCCTCGTTTGGCAAGAATGCGAAAAGGACCGATGAAACGAGGGGCCAATTTGCCTTTGATACCGAAGCGATGGGTTCCCTTAAGAGGAGTAACCCGAAGGTAAGCCTTATCGCCGACTTCAAAAGTCACAGCCTTATGATGACTATCATATTGGCTCTTCTGGCGAGACTGGGCTGTTTTCAACCTCTCACGAACGATGCGAACTTGTTCTTCTGCTTCCTGGATCATATCCGGACCAAAGAATTGTCTTTCCCCGGTCTCTGACCAGTTAAGAGGTGTTCGACACCTTTGTCCATATAGAACTTCGAAGGGAGCTTTGCCCAAGCTGGCTTGATAACTATTGTTATAAGCGAATTCGGCAAATGGAAGACATTTTTCCCATTCCATACCGAAAGAGATGACAGAGGCTCGAAGCATGTCTTCCAGAATTTGATTGACTCGTTCCACTTGACCACTTGATTGGGGATGGAAGGCGGTACCGAAGGAGAGATAGGTTCCCATAGCATTTTGGAAACTTTCCCAAAATCGTGAAGTGAAAAGACTTCCATGGTCCGAGTTAATCTCCAACGGCACACCATGAAGTGATACTATTCGAGAGACATATAAGTCTGCTAGCTGGCTAGCGGTAATACTCTCGCGAACAGGCAGGAAATGAGCTACTTTAGAAAGACGGTCGATAACGACGAAGATAGCATTATTCCCTTTCCTGGACCTGGGAAACCCGGTAATGAAGTCCATACCGACTTTATCCCATTTCCATTCAGGAATAGCTAAAGGTTGAAGGGTGCCAGCAGGCCGTTGATGCTCTGCTTTGACTCGACGACAAACGTCGCAGTTAGCAATGAATTGAGCGATTTCTCTCTTCATCCTAGTCCACCAGAATCTCTTACGTCGGTCCTGATACATTTTGGTACTACCGGGATGAATCGTGAGAGGAGATTCATGAGCCTCCTTAAGAATCATTTGTCGTAGTTGTGGTTTCTTGGGTACCACCAAGCGGTTCTCGAAGTACACTACACCTCGATCATCCATAGAGAAACTTCTAGCAACTCCGGTAGCAATGTTCTCCTTGATCCGAGATATGCCTTTATCATACCGCTGGGCAACTATGATTTGATCCATAAGGGTAGGTTTCGCCACCAAGGTGGAAAGGAATCCTCGAGGAACAATGTGAAGGTTAAGCTTACGAAATTCCTCGTGGAGAAGTGCTTGACCTTGTTGTAACATTAAATTGTTACAATATGACTTACGACTTAGTGCATCAACCATGACATTGGCCTTTCCAGGAGTGTAAGTGATTCCTAAGTCGTAGTCTGTGAGCAACTCAACCCAACGTCTTTGCCTGAGATTTAGATCCGGTTGGGTGAAGATATACTTCAAACTTTGGTGATCAGTGAAGATTTCACAGCGATTACCAAGGAGGTAATGTCGCCATGTTTTGAGTGCATGGACTACAGCTGCAAGCTCTAAATCATGAGTAGGATAGTTATCCTCATGTGGACGCAACTGTCGGGATGCGTAAGCAATCACTTGACGATCTTGCATGAGAATGCAACCTAGTCCTTGTCTCGAGGCGTCGCAATAGATTATAAAATCCTTGGAAAAATCTGGTGGTACCAGTACAGGTGCAGATGTCAGGCGTATTTTCAGTTCCTGAAAACTGGACTCGCATTGTGGGGTCCACTCAAACTTTTTATCTTTCTTGAGGAGTTCAGTTAGAGGTTTGGCAACCTTGGAGAAATTCTTGACGAAGCGTCGGCAATAGCTCGCTAAGCCAAGAAAGCTCCTAACTTGCTTGACCGATTCAGGAGGAGTCCAATCAAGGACGGCTTGAACTCGCTCGGGATTGACGGCAATACCCTTGCCCGAGATCACATGACCTAGATAGGTTACTTCTGGCAACCAAAATTCACATTTAGAGAATTTGGCATAAAGGCGGTGCTCTCGAAGTTTCATCAATACCAGCCTTAAATGCTCGGCATGATCTTCCTTGTTCTTGGAATAGATGAGTATATCATTGAGGTATACCACAACGAATTTATCCAAATACTCCATGAATATAGAATTCATTAACCGGGAAAAGGTAGCTGGGGCATTGGTTAATCCGAAGGACATGACGGTGTACTCATATTGGCCATAACGAGTAACGAAAGCCGTTTTAGGAATGTCCCCGTTCTTGATTTTGATCTGATGGTAGCCCAACCTCAAATCCATCTTAGAGAAGACTGAGGATCCAGCGAGCTGATCATACAGGTCGTTGATCCTGGGGAGCGGATACTTATTCTTTATGGTGACCAGATTGACAGGTCGGTAATCTACAACCATCCGCTCCGTTCCATCCTTCTTCTTGACGAAGAGGACGGGGCAAGCCCAAGGGGAAGAACTAGGACGGATGAAGCCTTTTTGCAAGGACTCATCGAGTTGTTTCTTTAGCTCAGCTAATTCTAGTGGTGCCATCTTATAAGGTCTCCTAGAGATTGGGACAGTTCCAGGGATAAGATCTATCACAAACTCGACATCTCTGTCAGGTGGAATTCCTGGCAGTTCTTCTGGAAAAACATCCGGGAATTCACGGACTACCGGGATATCTTCGAGTTCTGGTAGAGGGCTGGCATTAAGAGAGTAGAGCTGACGCTCAGCCATTCGAGTCAAGACATTGACTATCTTGCCGGATGGATGTGTAAGTTGAACGGTCCTAGTAAAGCAATCAATTTTGGCGTAATGAGTTGTCATCCAATCCATACCCGAAATGATGTTTATGTCCGAGGACTTGAGGGCGATTAAAGATGCTAGGAAAACAAGTCTATCGACAAGGATTTCATTTCCATGGCTTACCCTAGAGGTTTGCCACTTTGAACCAGGAGTTTGAATAACCATGGAAGCAGGCATGTCACAAAAAGTCATGTTGTGCAATCGAGCATAGCTCTCAGATATGAACGAATGGGATGCTCCAGTATCGAAAAGAACAGATGCCGGATGGCAGTTTATGAGAAGCGTACCAAGGACGACGTTAGGATCCTCATAAGCTTCCTCGGCAGAGACATAGTTGACATGACCACGTGTAGTGGGGATTGGCTTGACATAATTCACCTTGCCGGTTGGTTTACCACGACCAACGGGTTTTCCTGGTTGGTTCTGAGGACAATCACGCATGTAGTGTCCCGGTTCTCCACACTTGAAACATGTCACAGTGGTGGTGCGTGGAGCAAAGTTGGAAGGTGGTCCTCCATAGGTCTTAGCAGGTGCAAACTGTTGAGTTGGGCGAGGCGCCTCATAGGATGGCCTCGGTGTGTACTTGGGTGGCAGAGCAGTGTTAGGAACCCACACACGACGCTTGTGAGAGCCAGAGCCGGATGAGGAACCAAAGTCTCGATTATGCTTGCGGGTGGCATCGAAGTCGGTCTGGCCTGTTTCAGCACTGATAGCCTTGTTTACCAACTTCTGGAAGGAAGTGCACTCGTGCAGACGTAGATCTCGGCGGAGTTCAGGGCTGAGTCCCTTGCGGAACCTCGCCTGCTTCTTGGCATCGGTGGATACTTCCTCAGGTGCATAGCGTGCCAAGTTGCCAAACTCGCGGCTATAGCCATCCACAGTTAACCGGCCATGGGTGAAATTGCAGAATTCCTCCCGCTTGCGATCCATGAGACCTTCCGGAATGTGATGTTCAGGGAATGCCTCACTGAACTCAACCCAGGTAGTGACTTGGCCAGCAGGACGCATAGCTTCAAAGTTTTCCCACCAAAGACTGGCAGGGCCCTCAAGATGGTAGGCGGCGTAGATAATCTTGTCAGCTTCGGCCACACGGGCAGAGTGTAGCTTGTGGGTGATACTACATAGCAAGTCATCAGCATCCAGAGGTTCAGTGGAGTGATGGAACTTCGGTGGACACATCTTGATAAAGTCATTGATTGACACCACGTCATTCCTCTGGCGGAACCCAGTGTTCTGCTCTATGCGTTCCAGCAGACGGTTGGTCTCTCTCTTGCTCCGTTCTGCTTCGAGCATAACTTCCGCCAAGGAGGGTGGCTGGGGCAGATTCCCATCTCTAGCCCCACTAGCCTCACCCTGCTCCTGAGCAGCAGGAGTGTTGCGAGTGTTGACCATCCTAGGAAAACAAAACAACGGTTTAGACAAGGATGGCAAAATTTGACATAGAAGTGTAGAATGTAATGGATGACACGGAATGCAAAGATGTTCATCCATACGACATGGTAATATAGGAACTGCTATATATACACCAGTGGTCATACACACCATACAAAGTTTAGTACAAGCCAAGGCTAAAGTACAACTGCGGTGAAAGACGATACATCCCATCAGAGGCATTCCAAGCTCCTATACATTATTTAACTACACCTCCGGAACTCAGTACACACTAAGTCATATTCCACAAGACGCGCAGGACTGTGGAAATACAACTACTACAATACTACTACAACCACGGCCTAGCTCAGACATTCGCGTAGTAATCCTCGTAAAGATTACCACCGTAGCCTGGAAGTGGAACAGATGGATCTTGTAACTCTCGAGCACTCGAAGGCTGTGGACCATAAGGACACGGATGTGGCCTTGGTCCCGATGCTGGTGGTAACCGACGCCCACGTGGAGGTGTAATACCCCCAACGTCACGCCAATCCATGCGATCAGGCAGACAAGTCCGCACGGGGTACAAAACCCGCATGTCCAGATATCCGGCGTGCACAACAGGTGCAAGCCGTGTCAAAGTAGTCCAATGAGCGGCTCGAGTGTTATACAGCTCCATTCGGAGGGCACGGACCTCACGGTCCCTATCCTCCAACATCTGAACAGTAGTGTGAAGCAGTGGCTCTTCATGAGCAGCATTAGTATACAGACCAGTGTAGTAGCCTTCCTCCCCGGGAAGTGAGGCTGGCATGTAACAGAACTCAGTGTTCAGCAACAGGGCATGCCTAGCACGGAGAATGGTCATCATCGAATAAGCGGCATCCTGCACTGCCATCTCGATGGTAACCCCGAGTCCATAAGACCAATGGATGGGGTCATTAGCTCCAGGATATGAGGGGTATATCCGGACTGTGCAGAAATACTGACTCTGATTAAAATCCCGGTACTGTTCCTCCACGGTGTACTCAGGATACCAGCGATAACCGGTCTCGGTCAGCACACGGACTAGCATGGCCGTGTGACCGGGCACATTAATGCACCGAGTCAAACGAACCACTTGGTGAGGAATGCGGCCAGACATCTGAAACACGGAATAATGCAAAGGCATTAGTGTTTCTGAAAGAAATCAAGCAGCATAACAACTGTAAATGCTCAAACAAAGATTTGAGACATCATACAAATGATAGCATAGCCACTCAACAATCCAAATCAAGGTTCCGGGTCCAACAATCATCATACTAAAAGGATAGAAACTGAACTGAGGCTTGACCAACAATCCTAAGAGTCTACGGATTAGTAACACGTGAACCTAATAAGGATAAGAGGCCTAGTCCTAATTCCCCGTAGAAAGAATAGACTGACTCAGACCAGAAGGGCATAAGGTAAAGGAGTAAAAAGAGCCTTACGTTCCCTTCCACAATCAATTCCCCTACATATAACTAAGAATTTTTCTAGACTCAACATCGACCAGTTTGGCTTGAGAAACCTACAGGCAGTCCAGCTCTGATGCCAACGCTGTCAGGACCCCGATCCTAAGTCACACCGATCTAGCTGTAACACGTCATATCACTTTGCGGCCTCACGCACGGTAACCCCACGGGTGCCACCTTACCTGGCCCGGGACCGTTTGCGCATTTTGGCACACGTATATGACAGTGTCGCTAGCATCCATATGACAGAGAACCCGGGCCGACATGGCTAGTTATAAACCAAAAGTGGCACTAGATTACAGAGACAGGCATCCATGACCCAGCAACGAACGTGTCGGTCATGAACGTATGAACCCAAGTCGTAGCAAGCTACATGGACTTAAAGGAACAACGCGTGACATTTCCCCGAAGGGACAGACACAGGAACGAAGAAGGACACATGCCGGCCAGCCTACGTGTTCCGAGCAGTAGCAAGCTACCAAGGCTCATTGGAATCACTAGGAGGCATTTCCCTGTAAGGTAGGCTACCAAAGGAAAATAACTAGGTGTCGGATCCCACACATACCAAGCATTTCTATCATACACGCAATATGCTCAATATGTGCAAATACAACATTGCATCACAACATAACTCTATGACTCAAAGTACTTTATTTAAAAGGCTCCAAGAGCCATACATAACATATCCATACAGGTAGGGGTCACATGACCCAACACTCAAGTCATACAGTCATACAAGCACAAGCGGAAGCTACATGTTTGAGTACAGACAACTTAGAAAATAAAACAGGCTTGGTGTAGCCTGACTATCTACAAGGCCCTTCACAAGCTCCAGATCTCCGTCTAGGTGTCAAGCTACTCGTCGACGTCAACGTCTATGTAGAACCCATCAGCAGGGGCAGGTTTCTCCTCTGCAACAGTTATTAAGCAAACATGAGTACAAAGGTACTCAGCAAGTCTTACCACAGAACCTATCATACATGCAACATTATCAAAGGGGGGTAGTGGAGTTCATAGCAGAATGCCAGCTTTGACCTTGGCTAACCTATACTACAACTCTCAACAGATTGCAAGATGTTATTACGAACACGAGTCCTCTACTCACCACATCAATACACTACCGAGGATCCTCTTCCGTCATCCTACGGAAGGGCCATCCACGGCACTCACACTTATCTTGAGGCTTTTAGTAGAATCCATCAACTTGTCTATGAACTGTAAGAGCAACCAAGTAGTCCGTACCGCGAACAACGGCTATTCTAATAGTTTGATAACCCTGCAGGGGTGTACCTCTTCACACACGCTTCCACCACTTATCGCCGTATACTCGGCGTGTACTCGGCAACCTTCAAGCGGAAGCCCAGCGGGGGTGTCGGCCACGACCTGACTAACTACTCAAGTCTCTCGTCCAGGTTTATCGCCTATTTGGGTTCCATCCGAGGGGAGATCCAGCCGGGGTGTCGCTCACGGCCCCAAACAATGTGTACAGGGTTCCCGAGTCACCAAACGGGCAACCGGTACACCGTGCCACGTACCTGTCGCATCACAACCCACCCCGAGGGTCAGCGTTGTGCACGACCTCCAGTAAGCTATAAACACCAGAAACTAGTTGCAACTCCTGGACAGAGATCAAGGGTAATTAATAAGCCGAGAGGGTCAATTAAGGATCCCAATGTGTGGTAGTAGCTGTAACTTGAACCACACATACAGATCTCGGGTCCTATGGACGATTCCAATGAAACAACCCACCATGTACTCCTACATGGCCTTTCATCGATACCTTTACCAAGCGTGTTCCACACTTCCCTCTCTTTATCGGTATGATCATTTCACTCTGATCCATCACCCAGATGAACCAGACCTGACACAACTCTAAGCATAGCAGGCAACATAAACAAATAGCATGGTGGATCACACATCACATGGCTCAATCAACTCCTACACATGCTAGTGGGTTTCAACTATTTACTGTGGCAATGACAGGTCATGCAAGGGATAGGGTTCAACTTCCGCAGCAAGTAGCAGTTCACACGCTGTTGCCTTAATGCAGTAAAAGAGAGCAGGAGCGAGAAGATTGGGTTTGTATCGGAATGATCAATGATTGCTTGCCTGACAGAGTGGTTGTCGGGTACTGCTCTTCAACTGGATACGCAGCGGTATCCTCGGGAGCAGAACCTAACACAGAGAATACCGGCGATACAATCATTAACAAACAAATGCAACAATATGATGCATGCTTATGACATGGCAAGATGCATGTGTGTTGGCTAATGCAACTAAAACCCAGAAGGGTTTGAGCCTATTTGATTCAAAGATTCAAATTGGCATTTTAACTATTATTTAAATAAGTGCATTATCATGTTTTAAAGTATACAGCAAGGTTAACTTGCTCAAACATGCATGAAACCAGTGCCATTGGAAAGATTGGATTTTTCTGATCATTTTTCATATATAAATCTTTTCCATCTGAGCTATGGTTGATTTTATATGATTTTTTGAAGTTTTGGGTATTTTCTGGAATTTCCTGAATTATTTTTAAAACTAAAAATCCCAGAAAATCCTTTGCTGCGTCAGCATGACATCATGCTGACGTCAGGTAGTCAACAGGGCCAGTCCAAGTCAAACCTGACCAGTGGGACCCACTGGTCAGTGTCACAGTTAACTAATTAACTAATTAGAATTAAATTAACACCTAAACTAGGTTTGACTTGCGGGCAGGGCCCACATGTCAGTGACCCAGGGGGTCAAACCCGTGGTCAAACAAGTCCATCTCGCCGGCGTTTAGCCGCCGGCGAGGCCAAACACGGCGGTGGGGTGCGGGTTTCATGCTCCGGCTGCCAAATCGACGACGGAGCACACCTACGGGTAGCTGGAAGCAAACCGCATCGAGTGGAGGTGGTGGCTGGCCTCGGGGTCGCCGGAGATGACGCCGGCGACGAGTCCAGCGGCGGCCGGAGTTCGGCGAAGTCGAAAACGACGGTGCGGTGCTCGTAGAGGAGCGTGAAGTGGTCCTACAGCATCTACGTGTGATGGTGAATCTGATAGGCATGGTGACCGGACCAATGGATGGCCGGAGCCTCGTCGGCGATGAGCTCCGCGGCGGTGCGTGCAGGTGAGCTTCGTGCGGTGCGTTCCAGGGCAGAAGAGAGCCAACGATGAGGGGGAGGACGAAGCTGGGCTCACAGGGGTTGCAGCAGGCGCCGGAGCGAGCTCGGGGGTGGTCGGAGCTGAGCGGGACGGCGAGGGGGATCTCCGCGGCCGGAGTTGGGGAAGATGAGGTCGGGGGCGTCTCCAGGGCGGGCGAGCGCTCGGGGCTCGGCCTGTTCGAAGTAGTCGAGGACGGCGGAGACGACGGACACCAAGGCGGGGCTCAGGGACGACGGTGGGTGCGGCTTCTACGACGGTGCGAGCACGACGGCGTCGGCCATGGCGCGGGGAGGGCGAGAGAGAGTAGCCGGGGAGAGGGGGAGGGGTCTGCGAGGTCGGGGACGACGTGTATGACCGATCCAGGCTTCCAGGGCGGCGAGGGGAGGAAGCAGGGCGGCGGGCAGCTGCGTGGCGCGCGGTGCGGTCGCCGTCGAGCACCTGCCTGCCTGCCTGGCCGAGCCAAGCAGCTCGCTGGAGCGGCAGCGGGGCTGGGCCGGCAGGTGGGCCGGGTGGGGCGCCAGGTAAACTTCTTCTCTCTCTCCTTTTTTTCTATTTCTTTTCTGTTTCATTTGTTTTGCAACTTTGTTTAAATAAATAAAATGCCAGAGCATTTTTATAACTCATAACACTTGTCATGCCTACTGTATATAATATGAATAGTAGGAAACATTATAGTTTATGATTATTTGAGCATTTAAATGCCCAAATTCAAATACCATATGATTTAATCCAGTGACCTTGGATGTCCTAGAAAATTGTGCACCATTTTTAGCAAAGGTTTGAGACCAAGGCAGAAATGATGAACATTTTTGAAGGGCATTTTGGGTACATTGGAAAATATTTTATCAAACCCTAGTTGTTAGAAGACGGGTGCTGGGGTTTCTGTCATTCCCATTTCAAATTTCTTTGAAAAGTAAACATGATGCACACACCAACTAACCCTAATGCAAGTGCTAACTAGGGATGTGACAACTCACCCCACTTAAAAGAATCGCGTCCCGAGATTCGGGTTCCTCCGGAAAGAGGGTGGGGTACTCAAGTCGAAGACGGTCCTCCCTTTCCCAAGTAGCTTCACTCTCGGAATGATGTGACCATTGAACCTTGAGAAATTTGATATTGTGGCATCGAGTGGTGTGCTCGGTTTGATCAAGAATACGAACGGGGTATTCTCGATATGTGAGATTGTCCTGGATATCAAGCGTTTCGTGGTCCACTCCGCGGATAGGATCCGAGAAGCAACGCCTGAGTTGAGAAACGTGGAAAACATCATGAACTCTCGAGAGGTGCGGAGGTAGTTCCAATTGGTAGGCAACTTCTCCTCGTTTGGCAAGAATGCGAAAAGGACCGATGAAACGAGGGGCCAATTTGCCTTTGATACCGAAGCGATGGGTTCCCTTAAGAGGAGTAACCCGAAGGTAAGCCTTATCGCCGACTTCAAAAGTCACAGCCTTATGATGACTATCATATTGGCTCTTCTGGCGAGACTGGGCTGTTTTCAACCTCTCACGAACGATGCGAACTTGTTCTTCTGCTTCCTGGATCATATCCGGACCAAAGAATTGTCTTTCCCCGGTCTCTGACCAGTTAAGAGGTGTTCGACACCTTTGTCCATATAGAACTTCGAAGGGAGCTTTGCCCAAGCTGGCTTGATAACTATTGTTATAAGCGAATTCGGCAAATGGAAGACATTTTTCCCATTCCATACCGAAAGAGATGACAGAGGCTCGAAGCATGTCTTCCAGAATTTGATTGACTCGTTCCACTTGACCACTTGATTGGGGATGGAAGGCGGTACCGAAGGAGAGATAGGTTCCCATAGCATTTTGGAAACTTTCCCAAAATCGTGAAGTGAAAAGACTTCCATGGTCCGAGTTAATCTCCAACGGCACACCATGAAGTGATACTATTCGAGAGACATATAAGTCTGCTAGCTGGCTAGCGGTAATACTCTCGCGAACAGGCAGGAAATGAGCTACTTTAGAAAGACGGTCGATAACGACGAAGATAGCATTATTCCCTTTCCTGGACCTGGGAAACCCGGTAATGAAGTCCATACCGACTTTATCCCATTTCCATTCAGGAATAGCTAAAGGTTGAAGGGTGCCAGCAGGCCGTTGATGCTCTGCTTTGACTCGACGACAAACGTCGCAGTTAGCAATGAATTGAGCGATTTCTCTCTTCATCCTAGTCCACCAGAATCTCTTACGTCGGTCCTGATACATTTTGGTACTACCGGGATGAATCGTGAGAGGAGATTCATGAGCCTCCTTAAGAATCATTTGTCGTAGTTGTGGTTTCTTGGGTACCACCAAGCGGTTCTCGAAGTACACTACACCTCGATCATCCATAGAGAAACTTCTAGCAACTCCGGTAGCAATGTTCTCCTTGATCCGAGATATGCCTTTATCATACCGCTGGGCAACTATGATTTGATCCATAAGGGTAGGTTTCGCCACCAAGGTGGAAAGGAATCCTCGAGGAACAATGTGAAGGTTAAGCTTACGAAATTCCTCGTGGAGAAGTGCTTGACCTTGTTGTAACATTAAATTGTTACAATATGACTTACGACTTAGTGCATCAACCATGACATTGGCCTTTCCAGGAGTGTAAGTGATTCCTAAGTCGTAGTCTGTGAGCAACTCAACCCAACGTCTTTGCCTGAGATTTAGATCCGGTTGGGTGAAGATATACTTCAAACTTTGGTGATCAGTGAAGATTTCACAGCGATTACCAAGGAGGTAATGTCGCCATGTTTTGAGTGCATGGACTACAGCTGCAAGCTCTAAATCATGAGTAGGATAGTTATCCTCATGTGGACGCAACTGTCGGGATGCGTAAGCAATCACTTGACGATCTTGCATGAGAATGCAACCTAGTCCTTGTCTCGAGGCGTCGCAATAGATTATAAAATCCTTGGAAAAATCTGGTGGTACCAGTACAGGTGCAGATGTCAGGCGTATTTTCAGTTCCTGAAAACTGGACTCGCATTGTGGGGTCCACTCAAACTTTTTATCTTTCTTGAGGAGTTCAGTTAGAGGTTTGGCAACCTTGGAGAAATTCTTGACGAAGCGTCGGCAATAGCTCGCTAAGCCAAGAAAGCTCCTAACTTGCTTGACCGATTCAGGAGGAGTCCAATCAAGGACGGCTTGAACTCGCTCGGGATTGACGGCAATACCCTTGCCCGAGATCACATGACCTAGATAGGTTACTTCTGGCAACCAAAATTCACATTTAGAGAATTTGGCATAAAGGCGGTGCTCTCGAAGTTTCATCAATACCAGCCTTAAATGCTCGGCATGATCTTCCTTGTTCTTGGAATAGATGAGTATATCATTGAGGTATACCACAACGAATTTATCCAAATACTCCATGAATATAGAATTCATTAACCGGGAAAAGGTAGCTGGGGCATTGGTTAATCCGAAGGACATGACGGTGTACTCATATTGGCCATAACGAGTAACGAAAGCCGTTTTAGGAATGTCCCCGTTCTTGATTTTGATCTGATGGTAGCCCAACCTCAAATCCATCTTAGAGAAGACTGAGGATCCAGCGAGCTGATCATACAGGTCGTTGATCCTGGGGAGCGGATACTTATTCTTTATGGTGACCAGATTGACAGGTCGGTAATCTACAACCATCCGCTCCGTTCCATCCTTCTTCTTGACGAAGAGGACGGGGCAAGCCCAAGGGGAAGAACTAGGACGGATGAAGCCTTTTTGCAAGGACTCATCGAGTTGTTTCTTTAGCTCAGCTAATTCTAGTGGTGCCATCTTATAAGGTCTCCTAGAGATTGGGACAGTTCCAGGGATAAGATCTATCACAAACTCGACATCTCTGTCAGGTGGAATTCCTGGCAGTTCTTCTGGAAAAACATCCGGGAATTCACGGACTACCGGGATATCTTCGAGTTCTGGTAGAGGGCTGGCATTAAGAGAGTAGAGCTGACGCTCAACCATTCGAGTCAAGACATTGACTATCTTGCCGGATGGATGTGTAAGTTGAACGGTCCTAGTAAAGCAATCAATTTTGGCGTAATGAGTTGTCATCCAATCCATACCCGAAATGATGTTTATGTCCGAGGACTTGAGGGCGATTAAAGATGCTAGGAAAACAAGTCTATCGACAAGGATTTCATTTCCATGGCTTACCCTAGAGGTTTGCCACTTTGAACCAGGAGTTTGAATAACCATGGAAGCAGGCATGTCACAAAAAGTCATGTTGTGCAATCGAGCATAGCTCTCAGATATGAACGAATGGGATGCTCCAGTATCGAAAAGAACAGATGCCGGATGGCAGTTTATGAGAAGCGTACCAAGGACGACGTTAGGATCCTCATAAGCTTCCTCGGCAGAGACATAGTTGACATGACCACGTGTAGTGGGGATTGGCTTGACATAATTCACCTTGCCGGTTGGTTTACCACGACCAACGGGTTTTCCTGGTTGGTTCTGAGGACAATCACGCATGTAGTGTCCCGGTTCTCCACACTTGAAACATGTCACAGTGGTGGTGCGTGGAGCAAAGTTGGAAGGTGGTCCTCCATAGGTCTTAGCAGGTGCAAACTGTTGAGTTGGGCGAGGCGCCTCATAGGATGGCCTCGGTGTGTACTTGGGTGGCAGAGCAGTGTTAGGAACCCACACACGACGCTTGTGAGAGCCAGAGCCGGATGAGGAACCAAAGTCTCGATTATGCTTGCGGGTGGCATCGAAGTCGGTCTGGCCTGTTTCAGCACTGATAGCCTTGTTTACCAACTTCTGGAAGGAAGTGCACTCGTGCAGACGTAGATCTCGGCGGAGTTCAGGGCTGAGTCCCTTGCGGAACCTCGCCTGCTTCTTGGCATCGGTGGATACTTCCTCAGGTGCATAGCGTGCCAAGTTGCCAAACTCGCGGCTATAGCCATCCACAGTTAACCGGCCATGGGTGAAATTGCAGAATTCCTCCCGCTTGCGATCCATGAGACCTTCCGGAATGTGATGTTCACGGAATGCCTCACTGAACTCAACCCAGGTAGTGACTTGGCCAGCAGGACGCATAGCTTCAAAGTTTTCCCACCAAAGACTGGCAGGGCCCTCAAGATGGTAGGCGGCGTAGATAATCTTGTCAGCTTCGGCCACACGGGCAGAGTGTAGCTTGTGGGTGATACTACATAGCCAGTCATCAGCATCCAGAGGTTCAGTGGAGTGATGGAACTTCGGTGGACACATCTTGATAAAGTCATTGATTGACACCACGTCATTCCTCTGGCGGAACCCAGTGTTCTGCTCTATGCGTTCCAGCAGACGGTTGGTCTCTCTCTTGCTCCGTTCTGCTTCGAGCATAACTTCCGCCAAGGAGGGTGGCTGGGGCAGATTCCCATCTCTAGCCCCACTAGCCTCACCCTGCTCCTGAGCAGCAGGAGTGTTGCGAGTGTTGACCATCCTAGGAAAACAAAACAACGGTTTAGACAAGGATGGCAAAATTTGACATAGAAGTGCAGAATGTAATGGATGACACGGAATGCAAAGATGTTCATCCATACGACATGGTAATATAGGAACTGCTATATATACACCAGTGGTCATACACACCATACAAAGTTTAGTACAAGCCAAGGCTAAAGTACAACTGCGGTGAAAGACGATACATCCCATCAGAGGCATTCCAAGATCCTATACATTATTTAACTACACCTCCGGAACTCAGTACACACTAAGTCATATTCCACAAGACGCGCAGGACTGTGGAAATACAACTACTACAATACTACTACAACCACGGCCTAGCTCAGACATTCGCGTAGTAATCCTCGTAAAGATTACCACCGTAGCCTGGAAGTGGAACAGATGGATCTTGTAACTCTCGAGCACTCGAAGGCTGTGGACCATAAGGACACGGATGTGGCCTCGGTCCCGATGCTGGTGGTAACCGACGCCCACGTGGAGGTGTAATACCCCCAACGTCACGCCAATCCATGCGATCAGGCAGACAAGTCCGCACGGGGTACAAATCCCGCATGTCCAGATATCCGGCGTGCACAACAGGTGCAAGCCGTGTCAAAGTAGTCCAATGAGCGGCTCGAGTGTTATACAGCTCCATTCGGAGGGCACGGACCTCACGGTCCCTATCCTCCAACATCTGAACAGTAGTGTGAAGCAGTGGCTCTTCATGAGCAGCATCAGTATACAGACCAGTGTAGTAGCCTTCCTCCCCGGGAAGTGAGGCTGGCATGTAACAGAACTCAGTGTTCAGCAACAGGGCATGCCTAGCACGGAGAATGGTCATCATCGAATAAGCGGCATCCTGCACTGCCATCTCGATGGTAACCCCGAGTCCATAAGACCAATGGATGGGGTCATTAGCTCCAGGATATGAGGGGTATATCCGGACTGTGCAGAAATACTGACTCTGATTAAAATCCCGGTACTGTTCCTCCACGGTGTACTCAGGATACCAGCGATAACCGGTCTCGGTCAGCACACGGACTAGCATGGCCGTGTGACCGGGCACATTAATGCACCGAGTCAAACGAACCACTTGGTGAGGAATGCGGCCAGACATCTGAAACACGGAATAATGCAAAGGCATTAGTGTTTCTGAAAGAAATCAAGCAGCATAACAACTGTAAATGCTCAAACAAAGATTTGAGACATCATACAAATGATAGCATAGCCACTCAACAATCCAAATCAAGGTTCCGGGTCCAACAATCATCATACTAAAAGGATAGAAACTGAACTGAGGCTTGACCAACAATCCTAAGAGTCTACGGATTAGTAACACGTGAACCTAATAAGGATAAGAGGCCTAGTCCTAATTCCCCGTAGAAAGAATAGACTGACTCAGACCAGAAGGGCATAAGGTAAAGGAGTAAAAAGAGCCTTACGTTCCCTTCCACAATCAATTCCCCTACATATAACTAAGAATTTTTCTAGACTCAACATCGACCAGTTTGGCTTGAGAAACCTACAGGCAGTCCAGCTCTGATGCCAACGCTGTCAGGACCCCGATCCTAAGTCACACCGATCTAGCTGTAACACGTCATATCACTTTGCGGCCTCACGCACGGTAACCCCACGGGTGCCACCTTACCTGGCCCGGGACCGTTTGCGCATTTTGGCACACGTATATGACAGTGTCGCTAGCATCCATATGACAGAGAACCCGGGCCGACATGGCTAGTTATAAACCAAAAGTGGCACTAGATTACAGAGACAGGCATCCATGACCCAGCAACGAACGTGTCGGTCATGAACGTATGAACCCAAGTCGTAGCAAGCTACATGGACTTAAAGGAACAACGCGTGACATTTCCCCGAAGGGACAGACACAGGAACGAAGAAGGACACATGCCGGCCAGCCTACGTGTTCCGAGCAGTAGCAAGCTACCAAGGCTCATTGGAATCACTAGGAGGCATTTCCCTGTAAGGTAGGCTACCAAAGGAAAATAACTACGTGTCGGATCCCACACATACCAAGCATTTCTATCATACACGCAATATGCTCAATATGTGCAAATACAACATTGCATCACAACAGAACTCTATGACTCAAAGTACTTTATTTAAAAGGCTCCAAGAGCCATACATAACATATCCATACAGGTAGGGGTCACATGACCCAACACTCAAGTCATACAGTCATACAAGCACAAGCGGAAGCTACATGTCTGAGTACAGACAACTTAGAAAATAAAACAGGCTTGGTGTAGCCTGACTATCTACAAGGCCCTTCACAAGCTCCAGATCTCCGTCTAGGTGTCAAGCTACTCGTCGACGTCAACGTCTATGTAGAACCCATCAGCAGGGGCAGGTTTCTCCTCTGCAACAGTTATTAAGCAAACATGAGTACAAAGGTACTCAGCAAGTCTTACCACAGAACCTATCATACATGCAACATTATCAAAGGGGGGTAGTGGAGTTCATAGCAGAATGCCAGCTTTGACCTTGGCTAACCTATACTACAACTCTCAACAGATTGCAAGATGTTATTACGAACACGAGTCCTCTACTCACCACATCAATACACTACCGAGGATCCTCTTCCGTCATCCTACGGAAGGGCCATCCATGGCACTCACACTTATCTTGAGGCTTTTAGTAGAATCCATCAACTTGTCTATGAACTGTAAGAGCAACCAAGTAGTCCGTACCGCGAACAACGGCTATTCTAATAGTTTGATAACCCTGCAGGGGTGTACCTCTTCACACACGCTTCCACCACTTATCGCCGTATACTCGGCGTGTACTCGGCAACCTTCAAGCGGAAGCCCAGCGGGGGTGTCGGCCACGACCTGACTAACTACTCAAGTCTCTCGTCCAGGTTTATCGCCTATTTGGGTTCCATCCGTGGGGAGATCCAGCCGGGGTGTCGCTCACGGCCCCAAACGATGTGTACAGGGTTCCCGAGTCACCAAACGGGCAACCGGTACACCGTGCCACGTACCTGTCGCATCACAACCCACCCCGAGGGTCAGCGTTGTGCACGACCTCCAGTAAGCTGTAAACACCAGAAACTAGTTGCAACTCCTGGACAGAGATCAAGGGTAATTAATAAGCCGAGAGGGTCAATTAAGGATCCCAATGTGTGGTAGTAGCTGTAACTTGAACCACACATACAGATCTCGGGTCCTATGGACGATTCCAATGAAACAACCCACCATGTACTCCTACATGGCCTTTCATCGATACCTTTACCAAGCGTGTTCCACACTTCCCTCTCTTTATCGGTATGATCATTTCACTCTGATCCATCACCCAGATGAACCAGACCTGACACAACTCTAAGCATAGCAGGCAACATAAACAAATAGCATGGTGGATCACACATCACATGGCTCAATCAACTCCTACACATGCTAGTGGGTTTCAACTATTTACTGTGGCAATGACAGGTCATGCAAGGGATAGGGTTCAACTTCCGCAGCAAGTAGCAGTTCACACGCTGTTGCCTTAATGCAGTAAAAGAGAGCAGGAGCGAGAAGATTGGGTTTGTATCGGAATGATCAATGATTGCTTGCCTGACAGAGTGGTTGTCGGGTACTGCTCTTCAACTGGATACGCAGCGGTATCCTCGGGAGCAGAACCTAACACAGAGAATACCGGCGATACAATCATTAACAAACAAATGCAACAATATGATGCATGCTTATGACATGGCAAGATGCATGTGTGTTGGCTAATGCAACTAAAACCCAGAAGGGTTTGAGCCTATTTGATTCAAAGATTCAAATTGGCATTTTAACTATTATTTAAATAAGTGCATTATCATGTTTTAAAGTATACAGCAAGGTTAACTTGCTCAAACATGCATGAAACCAGTGCCATTGGAAAGATTGGATTTTTCTGATCATTTTTCATATATAAATCTTTTCCATCTGAGCTATGGTTGATTTTATATGATTTTTTGAAGTTTTGGGTATTTTCTGGAATTTCCTGAATTATTTTTAAAACTAAAAATCCCAGAAAATCCTTTGCTGCGTCAGCATGACATCATGCTGACGTCAGGTAGTCAACAGGGCCAGTCCAAGTCAAACCTGACCAGTGGGACCCACTGGTCAGTGTCACAGTTAACTAATTAACTAATTAGAATTAAATTAACACCTAAACTAGGTTTGACTTGCGGGCAGGGCCCACATGTCAGTGACCCAGGGGGTCAAACCCGTGGTCAAACAGGTCCATCTCGCCGGCGTTTAGCCGCCGGCGAGGCCAAACACGGCGGTGGGGTGCGGGTTTCATGCTCCGGCTGCCAAATCGACGACGGAGCACACCTACAGGTAGCTGGAAGCAAACCGCATCGAGTGGAGGTGGTGGCTGGCCTCGGGGTCGCCGGAGATGACGCCGGCGACGAGTCCAGCGGCGGCCGGAGTTCGGCGAAGTCGAAAACGACGGTGCGGTGCTCGTAGAGGAGCGTGAAGTGGTCCTACAGCATCTACGTGTGATGGTGAATCTGATAGGCACGGTGACCGGACCAATGGATGGCCGGAGCCTCGTCGGCGATGAGCTCCGTGGCGGTGCGTGCAGGTGAGCTTCGTGCGGTGCGTTCCAGGGCAGAAGAGAGCCAACGAAGAGGGGGAGGACGAAGCTGGGCTCACAGGGGTTGCAGCAGGCGCCGGAGCGAGCTCGGGGGTGGTCGGAGCTGAGCGGGACGGCGAGGGGGATCTCCGCGGCCGGAGTTGGGGAAGATGAGGTCGGGGGCGTCTCCAGGGCGGGCGAGCGCTCGGGGCTCGGCCTGTTCGAAGTAGTCGAGGACGGCGGAGACGACGGACACCAAGGCGGGGCTCAGGGACGACGGTGGGCGCGGCTTCTACGACGGTGCGAGCACGACGGCGTCGGCCATGGCGCGGGGAGGGCGAGAGAGAGTAGCCGGGGAGAGGGGGAGGGGTCTGTGAGGTCGGGGACGACGTGTATGACCGATCCAGGCTTCCAGGGCGGCGAGGGGAGGAAGCAGGGCGGCGGGCAGCTGCGTGGCGCGCGGTGCGGTCGCCGTTGAGCACCTGCCTGCCTGCCTGGCCGAGCCAAGCAGCTCGCTGGAGCGGCAGCGGGGCTGGGCCGGCAGGTGGGCCGGGTGGGGCGCCAGGTAAACTTCTTCTCTCTCTCCTTTTTTTCTATTTCTTTTCTGTTTCATTTGTTTTGCAACTTTGTTTAAATAAATAAAATGCCAGAGCATTTTTATAACTCATAACACTTGTCATGCCTACTGTATATAATATGAATAGTAGGAAACATTATAGTTTATGATTATTTGAGCATTTAAATGCCCAAATTCAAATACCATATGATTTAATCCAGTGACCTTGGATGTCCTAGAAAATTGTGCACCATTTTTAGCAAAGGTTTGAGACCAAGGCAGAAATGATGAACATTTTTGAAGGGCATTTTGGGTACATTGGAAAATATTTTATCAAACCCTAGTTGTTAGAAGAGGGGTGCTGGGGTTTCTGTCATTCCCATTTCAAATTTCTTTGAAAAGTAAACATGATGCACACACCAACTAACCCTAATGCAAGTGCTATCTAGGGATGTGACACACACGGATTCAAGACCTCCGCTACAGAGAAGATCCCAAGGGATACCCCAAGATCTCCTCCGGGAGAAGACTATCTTTGTACCGCCGTTGTTGACTATGGATCGTTTGTCTTGATATGTATCGTGAATCTAGCACCTGTGTGACGGTCTTTGTGTTGATTTGAGCGTTTCCTCTCGTGTTTCCCTCCGTGATTCCTTTGTGTTCTTCGTGTTCCTCGTGGGATCCCTCTCCATTTTTGTGAAAGATCGGCCTAGAACGGGTTGACCCCACATGAGCAACCTTCCAACGGTTAATGCACATCACACTGGGAGAGCATCTTGGGAGGAATGTTGAGGCCTATGTGGACGATATCGTAGTAAAATCTCAGGAGGCCTCAACCTTTCTCACACATCTCGAAGAGACTTTCGCCAGCTTACGCAAGGTAGACTTGCGGCTCAACCCGGAGAAGTGCGTGTTCGGAGTCCCTTCACGCAAGCTCTTGGTCTTCCTCATGTTGCACCGAGGAATCGAGGCAAATCCCGAGAAGGTCAAGGCCATAGAAAAGATGTGTCCACCCAAGAACCTGAAGGAGATGCAGAAGCTAGCTGGCTGTGTAATGTCGCTGGGGCGTTTCATTTCCAAGCTAGGGGAGAGAGCCCTCCCCTTCTTCAAGCTGATGAAAAGGAAGGGCCCATTCGAATGGACCCCTGAGGCTGATGCAGCGTTCGAAGACCTTAAGAGATACCTCACCAGCCCACCAGTAATGGTGGCGCCCAAGCCTCAAGAGCCATTGGTGCTTTATTTAGCTGCGACGCCACATTCGGCTAGTGCTGCGCTAGTGGCCTTCCGAGAGGAGCGTCAAGATAAGGCCCTACAACCCAAGAAAGGCGCTCCCGAGGCCCCGTCAGGGCCGGAGGATGGCCGCGACACATGAGCCGACTTCCGTGGAGCCGTGGCTGCCCCAACTCACGACCAACCTCCTGGGGATCCTTTCCAGACCACGCAGCCACAGGAGAGTCCGGACTTCACCCTCGTCGAGCACCCGGTATACTTCGTCAGCACGGTGCTCCGTGATGCCCGAGCATGCTATCCCATGCCGCAGAAGCTCTTTCTTGCGCTCCTCGTCGCTTCACGCAAGCTGCGCCACTACTTCTAAGGTCACCCCATCAAGGTCGTCTCAGCTTACCGGGAGCCCAAACACGGCAGGACGGGCCGCGGAATGGAACATAGAGTTGTAGACATTCCAGCTAGAGTTCAACACCACCAGAGTCATCAAGGGGCCGCGCTTGCTGACTTCATGGCCGAATGGACCGACGCCCCAGGACCTGAAGTGAGCCTGAACCATTCCCTCTTACCAGGGAGCGAAGCACATGATGGCCAGGTCATGCACTTTAACGACACGTTCGCCCGCCAGGGCGCAGGGGCTGGGGTTGTGCTCATCTCGCCCACTGAAGACAAATTGTACTGCGCCGTGGAGCTTTACTTTCGGCCAGGGGACAAGGTCTCCAACAACATCGCGGAATATGAAGGCCTCATCATTGGTCTCAAGGCAGCGATAGCCTTGGGAGTGAAGCGCCTCGTCGTCAAGGGTGACTCCCAGCTCCTTGTCAACTTCTCCAACAAGGTATATGAGCCAAGGGACGAGCACATGGAGGCATACCTCACGGAGGTACACAAAATGGAGAAGCAGTTCTTGGGCCTGGAACTGAATCACGTGCCCCACGGCACTAACAAGGAGGCCGACGACATCGCCAAGAGAGCATCTAGGTGCCTGCCCCAGGAGCCCTGCGTCTTCGAGGAAAGGCTCCTCAAACCCTCGGCATCACCCCCGCGAGAAGGACCGGTGAAGCCTCAGGAAGAACTCCCCCAGCCACCAGCATCGGGAGCTCCCGTCTGCGGCCCAGCCTCAGGAGCTCGCTTGCTCCTAGCGCTCGAGCCTCAGGAGGGATGCTGGACCGAAGAATTCAAGTCATACCTAGTGCGAGGGGTGTTACTAGAGAAGGAGGAGGATGCCAAACGTCTGGCCCGACAGGCTACGACATACTGCATCCAAGACGGTGAGCTCTAGAGGAGGCGACCAAATGACGTTTCTTTACGATGCATCTCCAGGGAGCAGGGAGGCGAGCTGCTAGCCGTCACCCATGCCGGAGACTACGGACATCACTCATCATCGCGCACCCTGGTCGTCATGGCGTTCCACATCGGCTTTTACTGGCCCACGACACTCAATGATGCAGCCGAGCTGGTGAAGTCTTGCGAGGCCTGCCAGTTCCATGCCAAACAAATCCATCAGCCGACTTAGAGCCTGTAGACTATCTCGCTCTCCTGGTCGTCCGGGGTCTGGGGGCTTGACATCCTGGGCCCTTTCCCACGAGCGCCCGGGGGCTACCGCTACCTCTACGTCGTCGTTGACAAGTTTACCAAATGGGCTGAGGTGGAAGCAATCCGAACCATCCCAGCAGGCTCCGCAGTCAAGTTCATCAAGGGCCTCGTAAACCGGTTCGGGGTCCCTAACCGCATCATCACCGACAATGGTTCGCAGTTCACTAGTAACCTATTCATGACATACTGTGCTAACCTCGTAACGCAAATTTGCTACGCCTCTGTAGCACACCCTAGGAGCAACGGCCAGGCCGAGCCCGCCAATGCAGATGTCCTGAGGGGCCACAAGACCTGGACCTTCAAGAAGAATCTCAAAGCCAATGGAAGGGGTTGGCACGATGAGCTCCAATCCGTGCTATGGTCAATCCGCACCACTGCCACCAAGCCAACCGGCGAGACCCCCTTCTTCCTTGTCTACGGAGCTGAGGCAGTCCTCCCTCACAAGGACAGGCACCAGTCGCCGCGGGTCTTGGCATTTGACAAAGCGCAACAAGGCGTCGCGCAGGGGACAAACCACGTGCTGGGGGAGGAGCGCCGGCGCGACGCTTCACTCCGAGCAGCAAGATATCAGTAGGCGCTGCGGTAGTACCATTGCCGCAACATTCGCCCTAGGACACTTGAGGTAGGTGACCTCGTTTTAACGAGGGTCCTCTCTAGAGAAGGACTGCACAAGCTCTCGCCCATGTGGGAAGGGCCATTCAAGATCACCCACGTCTCTAGACCCGGCGTTATGCGCCTGGAAACAGGAGACGGCATCCCCGTCCTGAACGCATGGAATATCCGGCAGCTCAGGAGGTTCTACCAATGAAACAAGGCCCTTGCGCCTGACAAGACTAGGCTTCGTGCTTGCAAGGAAGAAGGCCCTTGCTCCTGAGAAGACTAGGCTTCGTGCGTGCGAGGAACAAGGCCCTTGCGCCTGAGAAGACTAGGCTCCGTGCCTGCGAGGAACAAGGTCCTTGCGCCTGAGAAGACTAGGCTCCATGCCTGCGAGGAACAAGGCCCTTGCGCCTGAGAAGACTAGGCTCCGTGCCTGCAAGGAACAAGGCCCTTGCGCCTGAGAAGACTATGCTCCATGCCTGTTTGGAACAAGGCCCTTGTGCCTGAGAAGACTAGGCTCCGTGCCTGCGATGAAAAAAGCCCTTGCGCCTAAGAAGACTAGGCTCCGTGCCTGCGAGGAACAAGGCCCTCGCACCTGAGAAGCCAAGGCCCGGTGCATATGAAGCAAGGCTCTGGCCTGTGAAGATCTCCACTCGTGACATTCTCACGTAATAATGAGTGGGCTTGTACACGCCCCGGAGTCTTCGGAGAGCCGCCCTCGGGCCTCGGGGGCTCCCTCCCACGTCCGAGTGGCAGCACTTAGCTCCACGCTGATGAGAAGACTAGATTAGGTGCCAGGCGCGACTGTTCATTTGCTTTTTGGAGTTGGCTTGTTACTATCTTCTCCCTTTTATTGAATACTGAAGATTCTGGTGTTCCTTGTTTGTTTGGTTTTGGTTCCCCCTCTGCGGTTCTTCTCTCAAATTCCCATGTGGTTCTTCCCCCAGCTTTCGGGCTAGCCCAGGGAGAGCAGCAGTTGCACGACGCTCTCCCCGAAGCGCCCTCCTCTTTAAACCTTCACGAGGCGCCCGAATAGGGGCTCGTAACTGACGCGCCCCCCATTCTTATGTCTGTGCCCCACGGGTACCGCGACAAGGGGTGGCTGATCACGCTCGACCCGCGTCAAAGGCCTCGAGCAGTAAAGGATAATAACCTAACGAGTTTTTGCAGCCTCACGAGGAGTCAAACGACGCTGGATGAGAGCAATCCCGATCGCATCAAGATAAGTCTCCTCACCCTAAGGACATGTAAAACACGGATCACACAGCAATATACAGGAACACTATGCATGGTGCTAAATGTCATGAAGCCACAGTTCATTACATGCCCCCTAGGGCTCCATGCTTGTTTGATCAAACGATGCAGGTCAAAAGGAGAGAGACTAAGGACGGCTGACAGCGACCCTCAAGACGCCCTTGCTCGCGAGGACCTACGCCCCGGGCTCAGGAAGAGCCCTCTTCACATTTCACCCGAGCGTGACGATGAGACGACCCAACGCCGCCCTCCAGGCGGGTGCGGAGGCATGGCGGCTGGTCATAGCCACCGCTGCTGGAGCTACCGCTGAAAGAGGAGCCACCATAGCTGGACGAGTTGCGGCCGTCGCCCAGGCCAAGCACCTCGCTGCCACCGTTTTCCTCGGGGCAGCACTTGGCGCGGCGCCCGTCTTCTCCAAACACCCTCACGAAGAGGGTCGAGTCGTCGCCGTACTTGAAGTGAAGGGCGCATCGGCCGCCCAAACCACACGCGCGGGCGAACGTCTGCCAGCCTCGGGCCAAAGCCACAGCGCCTGAGGCAGAGAACACCACCACAACCCACGACACCCTGCAGCAGCAACCATCCGCCTACAGCCAAAAGCCGCCGGTGCTCGCATCAAGGAGTTCGCCGGCCAAGGAGCGTGGGAGCTGGAGCCTGGTGCCGGCTGGGCTCTCCGACCACACGATGAAATCCAGCGCCGCCTTCGCCAGGTGGGAATGCTGTTGGGGAGGTCTGACAACCCCAGAGCGCCTCCCTCCGTTCACCGGATCGCCAATGCCATGACGGCCCCCACCTCTCAAAGGACCGCCGCCACGGCTACCAAGGGCGGTTATAGGCACTGTGGGGGTCCGCCCCCGCCCGCTTGCGGCCCCGACGGGGGTCGCAGCACACTTACGAGGGCGGCCCCGTCCTCTCTTAGCTGGTGGAGAGCGAAGCCCCTCGTGCTGAGCCTTCCCTTTCTCCATGGATGAGTACTTCCTGGGTGGCACCATGGGCGGTTCGGTCAAGCAAAAGAGCAAGGGGAACAAAGGAAGAAGATGGGCGGCAAGGGCTTAGCTTGCCGCACAATTTATAGCCAGATGAAGGCCAACCGTTGGCCCCATAAATGCAGGTAATGATGGTCCGCTGGGCATGCAAGGACTTGATGAGTCGCGCAATCATCGAGGCTGCGTCGGGAAGTGGAGACGCCCACGTCCCATCAAGCGCCACGCGTTGAACAAGGCCGCATGCTTTGGGGCCGACGGCGCTCCGCACTTGGCCCTTGACTTCGCCGCGAAGCCAAGCCCGAGCGCACCTTGGGCCCGGGGGCTACTGTCGGGGTTCTAGGAACGGGGGTACCCAGACTTGCCTGCCTGAGGCCCAGAGCTTGGCTGACAAGGCGGCCTAGTAAGGCCCAGCATCTTCAGCAACACTCAAGATCCTTGCGAGGGGCCAAGCCTCGTGTGGCGGACAACACAAGACATCCCCTGGGGCGGCCACGCTAGGCCGGCTCACGAGGACCGGAGATATCGAGGCAAGAGGCACCTCGCGAGGTCCTCATGATACGAGCAGTGACGACCAGTTTCCTCTGCGGGGATATCGACGCAAGACATCCCCTGGGGCGGGCGCCAGCGGGCGCAAAGTGCCAGTTTCCTCTTCGGTGTTAAAGGAGCGGGTGCAAGCGCGAAATCCCGAAGCATCATGCAAAGGTTTCCATATCGATGCAACGAGACCAAGAACAATAGGATGGCAGGACGGAGGTCATCGCGGAGCCCACGACGGCGTCACCACCAGAGCCTTTGGCAGGTGAATACCACCTTTTGTCAGGATAACTTCTACTAGCTGCCCCCTTCAAATTTGGCCGTTGTGGGATTCCTTCCCACTCATATTTGGGAAGAGGACCTGGGCCACTATTAATAGAACCTAGCCACCATCATAGAAGGGATCGGATCATCGAGACCTCACACACACCACAAGCTCACCCGAGCCCAAGAACACCTCTCCTCAAGAGGCAGTTTACCATGCACTAGTTCTTCCTCTGCGTACAAGGCAATCCACCACACACACACTGGATTAGGGTGTTACACCACAACGGTGGCCCGAACCAGTATAAATCTTGTGTCTCGTGTTCATCGGATCTGACGAGCTATGCCTAGGTTTGCTGAGTAGATGAGCTAGGGCGGAAGGAGAGATCTTCGTGCGCACCCCAGAGTTCGAACCTTAAGGGTTTTGCTGGAACCCGAAATCCGACAGTTACCATATCACGAGGGACTATGGCGGCAGGGAAAAGGTCAAATCGTGATTTTTTTTAGATCATGCTAAACTATAACAAAAAGGTCAAAATAGTGATTTCTGTCATGAGGGGGCTGGTGCGCACGCACGGAGCCCTGGCCAAGCACGTCACAGCGCATACACCGCAGCCGCATGTATCCCATAAGATACATACCGGGAGAACCCCTGGCTCCTCACAACTTAGGCGTTCTGGGCCCTCCGATCCGATTCTTGATGCGTTCTCGGCCGTCCGATCACAAGATGAGGAGATACAGGCCGTTCGATCAAGGCGAGTCACTGTAGATTGAAACAGTGCCAAGACTTCGTGCCACCGCTTGTAATTATCAGATCTGAACGAGGGCAAATGTGAGATTTTGCATAGGCTCGCGAAACGTGTTGGCGGTTGATTGGGTTGTGGATCGATGAGGCGAGGGAGAGCGACCGTAAGCTTACAGATAATGCCGATAATGTTCTTGGACATTTTACATGCCAGAAAGATATATAACAAGAAAGAGAAAAAAGGTTTACACCGGGTCTTAATCTAAAAAAGTAACCTTAGCACAGGTCCCTGCTACACGTCTGTGCCGTTTCCTCCTCTGTAATGTGTCCTTGAAGGGGGGAGTTTGATGGTCATTTGTAAAAAGAAAAAGAGACCTGGAAAATAAAAAGAAATCCAGAGTTTCCATAACAAGATTGGATCATTTAATGAACCGAAAAAGATAAGTTTAGAGTCCGAATAGGTTCAAGCCAAACTATGGACTATATGCACTGTGCCCCCAGTCATCACCCAAGGGATTTTTAAGGCATAATTATGTACTCAAGGCACACATGCTATCACCTTATGGGGTAGTAGATGGGGGCGTAGCTGTTAATCTAGCTCGGGTTCATCTGAGCTGCCGCACTGAGGCATGTGCGAGAGACGTTTAGTTATGTCCGCGATCGATAGATTATCCGGCTTGAATAGGCCCTTTTGGACTTCGGCTGCTAAGGCCGCGGTGTCCTCCTCCGTACGGAGAGAGCGCTCCATATTTCCATTGACCGTGATGACTCCATGTGGTCAGGAATTTTAAGCTTTAGATAAGCATAATGCGGGACTGCATTAAAGCGGGCGAAGGTCATTCTTCCGAGTAGAGAGTGATAGCCACTTCGAAACGGAGCTATGTCGAAGATTAGCTCTTCGATTCGAAAGTTATCAGGAGAGCCGAATACGACCTCCAATGTTAAAGAGCCCGTGCAGCGGGCTTCTACGCCCGGTATCACTCCTTAAAAGGTTGTGCTGCTTGGCTTGATTCTTGACGGGTCGATCCCCATCTTGCACAAAGTGTCGTGATATATCAGATTAAGACTATTGTCGCCGTCCATGAGGACTCGAGTGAGATGATATCCATCGATTATTGGGTCGAGCACTTGGGCAGCCGAATCCCCATGACGGATACTAGTCGGATGATCCCTGGATTGAAAGTGATCGAAGAGGCCGACCATGGGTTGAATTTGTGGGCAACATGCTCAACGGCGTAGACATCTCGGAGTGCGCGCTTGCGCTCCCTCTTTGGGATATGAGTGGCATATATCATGCTCACTGTTTTGATCTCCGGTGGAAATTTCTTATGTCCCCATGTATTCGGATGGCGAGGTTCGTCCTCGTCTTCGCTCTGAGGCTCCTTCCCCTTGTGTTCGGCATTGAGCTTGCCAGCCTGCTTGAAGACACAACAATTACAGTTGGTGTGGTTTGCAGGTTTCTCTGGGGTGCCATGGATTTGGCTGGGCCTATCTAATATTTTGTCTAGACTAGATGGACCATCTTTGTTGCCTTTAAATGGATTATTCCGTTGACTGGGCCTAGAGCCGCTGAATCCGGCATTTACCGATGTATCATCTGGGCTTCCAGCATTGTTTCGATGTCTGTTTTTTTACGTCATGGCTTGCCATTGTCGTTTGTGGCTTCAGATGTTCCAGGTTCGCTGGTGCTGCTATGAGCTAACCAGCTATCCTCACCTGCGCAAAAGCGGGTCATGAGTGTAGTTCGGGCTGCCATTGTCCTCGGCTTTTCTTGTCCGAGGTGTCTGGCTAGCCTTTCGTCCCGGACACTTTGCTTGAAGGCCGCTAAGGCTTCAGCGTCCGAACAGTCGATGATTTGGTTCTTTTTAGTGAGAAACCAATTCCAAAGCTTGCGGGCTGACTCCCTGGGTTGTTGGATAATAAGACTTCGATCGTCAGCGTTCAGGGGCCGGACATACGTCCCTTGAAAATTGGCCCGAAAAGTGTCGTCAAGTTCTTCCCAACTCCCAATGGAGTTCTCTCGGAGGCTGTTTAGCCAGTGCCGAGCTGGTCCTTTCAGCTTGAGGGGTAGATATTTAATGGCGTGGAGATCATCTCCTCGAGTCATGTGGATGTGAAGGATGAAGTCCTCTATCCATACTGCAGGATCCGTCGTTCCATCGTACGCCTTGATGTTCACGAGTTTAAGCCCTTTCTGGAAAATCATGATCCAGCACCTCATCTGTGAAGCACAGAGGGTGTATGGCGTATGTCCGATGGTTGTGGTGTTCGGTATTGACCCCAAACTGGTATATGCCCGGCGGGATTGGCTTGATAGCCGCCGTCCCGTGCGGGAGCCCGGTCCCTAGGTCCGTAGATAGACCTGGTCTTGCTAGATTTTTTGTTCAGGTCCTCACGCAGATCGCGCTTCCGGACTTGAGCCGCATCCTCCTTTTCTTTACGAGGTGGTGGTGCGGGTTTGTGTACGCCGTTGCTAACAACTCTGTCCCGTCCGCGAGGCGGTCGATCCGGCTTATCGCGGTGTTATTCTTCGGCGGTATAGGTGCAGCGGCCTCGTTGTCGAATTTGGGAGTAGTTTACGCTTAGGATAGCCTTTGGTTTGGCCGTTATAGCCATGTTTTTGCTCAGCATCTAGTACTTCATTCCATCTATCATTGAGCATGTCCTGTGTGGCTCGAAGCCGTCTCTGCTGCTTTTTCAGGCTCCTTGCAGTGGCAATAAGCCTCCGGTGGAAGCGCTTTTGTTCTGAGGGTTCTTCTGGGACGATGTATTCCTCATCGCCCAGGCTAACTTCTTCTTCAGAGACAGGTTCGTAATTGCTGTCTTCGGCAGCGCTGTCATCGGACAGCGGCTTCGGACTTTGTCTGTAGTCCTCTCGCTCCTCCTGCTTATCGTTGGGTTTGCGGGGTCTTCGGCTTGTTCCGGAATATCATCATCGTTAGTGACAATGTTGCTATCTTTTCCTTTACAGGATTTGGTTCAGCGCTTTCGACGCCGATGTTTGGGAGGTTCTTCGACAGGCTTGTCCTCTAAGGGATCATTTTCGCCCTTGCCCTCCTTCTCCTTAGGTGTGTCCACCATGTACACATCGTATGAAGACGTAGCTTTCCACCGCCCGGTTACGGGTTGGCTTTGATCTGGATCTGCTTCGGCTTCGAGGTCCATCCCTTCGAAGTCTTCGGAAGCGTAGTCAAGTAGATCGGTTAGATTTTCAACCATGCCTACCAAGTGGGTGGTGGGTGGGGAGCAAAATTCTCCATCAGCCTCAGTTCGAACCGGATACAATGCGGCTGTGCGTCCCCATCTAGGGAGAGGGATCTTAACAACTTTAACATGTCGCCAAAGGGTGAGTGCTGGAAGATATCTGCATCACCGAATTCAGTGATAGACGCCTGATCGAGCTTAAAGGGCGCAGATGCGCGTGATTCGGAATCTGAGGCCGGAGTGGAGTCCGAGGTTCCGACAACACAGACCCCGCTCATAGTTGGGTCCGTGTGCGGCTCCAACGCTGTGGAGTTTGCGGCTTCCATGGCGGGTTGAGCTTCCCGTCCTCGAGCGACGCGATATGCTCCGGATCTAGGGCCAGAACTATTACAGGTGCTATTTCCTGATCCGATGATAGAGCTAGGTCATGTTCATCGCAATGGCAGGGAGAGGTCATCGTGGGCTCGAATCCGTCGAAGATCAAGTCTCCGCGGATATCAGCCATGTAGTTGAAGCTCCTGAATCTGACCTGATGGCCAGGGGCGTAGCCCTCTGTGTTGGCACGGAGCATGAAGTCGTCGAACACAAAAGGTTGGCCAGGAGGGAAAATTCCCTCGATGTTGCCGTCGTGGTTGATGACGCGATCCATAAGTCCTTCCATCGACGACATAGTGGAACTCTCAATGAAAGCACCAATGTCGGCATCAAAACCGGTGGATCTCGGGTAAGGGGTCCCGAACTATGCGTCTGAGGATTGATGGTAACAGGAGGCTGGGGACACGATGTTTTGCCTAGGTTCAGGCCCTCTCGATCGAGGTAATACCCCACTTCCTACTATATTAATATGGATGAATATGAATACAAGAGTTGATCTACCTCGAGATCGTATTGGCTAAACCCTAAAGTCTAGCCTATGAGGATTTGAGTTTCTCTATTAGCCTGTACGGAGTAAACCCTCCGGTTTATATACACACCTGAGGGGCCTAGGGTTTGTACATACCATCTTGTAGAGGAAGGAAAGATTACACCTGAACCTAAAACTTGCCATTACACGAATACAGGAGTCCTGTCCGGATATGAGAGATGATATTCGACTATGATCTTCACGGCCCACCAGTCCGGCCCACCAAGAGTTATCCGGCCACATGAGGACCCATCGATCCAGGACTCCCTCAGGCGCCAGCGGGCGAAGTACAACAGTTTCCTCTTTGGTGCTAAGGAAGCGGGCTCAGACTGAGAATCCCGAGGAATCAGCCAAAGGTTTCCATTCCTGTGCAACAAGACCAGGACCGACAGGACGGCAGGACAGAGGTCATCACCAAGCCCACCATGGCGTCAGGATCAGAGGCTTTGCAGGCGAAGACCACCTTTAGTCGGGATAAGATGTACCAGTTGTCCCCTTCAAAATTGGTCGTTGTGGGATCCCTTCCCTAACATTTAGGGGAAGAGGACCAAGGCCACTATATAAGTAGGATAGCCACCACCCAACAAGGAAACGGATCATTCAGACCCTCTCCTCCACCACCAAGCAAGAACATCTCACCTCCGAAGGTTGCTCAGTCATTGTACTAGTTCATCCACAGCCCGTCTTGAGGCTAATCCACCATACTGTTTGAGTAGGGCCACTCACCGCTAGGTGGCTTGAACCAGGATAAACTGGCTCGTGTCTCTTTTACATTCATGTTCACTGTGTTAGTTCGTGGGACGACAAGTAGATAGATAGGCGAGGTTGAGATGTTCACACGCACCCCAGAGTTGGAACCTAGTAGGGTTTTGCGGAGCCCTGAATCCGACAGCTATGTCTTTCGAAGATCTTTGAACATATGATGGTCTTCTTTATCACACCTTTAAAGAGGCATGTGCCGCACGTGATATGTTAGGAGACGATAATGAGTGGTACATAGCGTTTGATGAAGCAGTTGCCTGGGGGTTTGGGCATCGACTTAGACAATTATTTGTGACTATGCTCATGCATTGTTCTATTAAGGATGAGATGGGTTTCTTTGAACGTTACTGCGCTAGCATGTACGATGATATCCAACATGGGTTGCGTCGTGCCCTGGGTAATCCAAACTATGTTGTTCCTCCTGAAAGATAGATAAATATGCTTCTTGACGAGTTTGCCGATGTTTTCTTGAAACATGGTTCTAATATAAGAAATTTTAACTTGCCGTCTTGCTTTGGCGAAGGTGTGCATTCTGATGATAATCATCTAATTCGTGAGGAGCTGTCTTATGATGCATGTGCTATGTATAAACAGTCCTTGGTCATATTTGATAGTTTAAATGAGGACCAATTGGTTGCTTATAAGACGATTGTAGATTGTGTGCAGGTGGGGAACCGGGCCTTTTTGTCTCTGGGTACGGTGGTACTAGGAAGACATACCTGTGGAGTGCAATATGTGCTTTCCTTAGGGACAATAGGAAGATAGTGCTTACTGTTGTGTCGTCGGGCACTGCATCGCTATTGTTACCTGGTGGGAGGACTTCTCATTCTCGCTTTAAAATACCTATTCTTCTTGAAGATAATACACAATGTGATATTAAAAGAGGCTCTAAGCTTTGTAAGTTGCTGATGGTATCTTTGCATGTTATTTGGGACGAGGCGCTGATGACACAGAGGAAATGCTTTGAGGCTGCAGATAGAACTTTGCATGATGTCCTCTCTGTGGCTAATCTAGATCTTGTGAATATTCCATTCTGTGGAGTAGTGATGATCTTGGGTGGTGACCTTAGACAAATCCTACCGGTCGTTGAGGGAGGTACTAGGCCACAGATCATTGATGCGATAATCATGAATTCTCTTTGTGGCATTGTGTTAAAAAATGTCGCTCTCTATTAACATGCGCTTGGGTGTGCATGGTGCGGATACCCAGGCACAAAAGGATGTTGCCTTATTTAGCAGATGGGTGCTAGATCTTGGGTAAGGGAAGTTGCCTATCATAAGGCGAGGTGATGAGGTCGAGGCTTCTTGGATACAGATACCGGACAACCTCTTGGTTTGTATGTCTCGTGATCCAATAGCTGATATTGTTTCTTCTGTCTATGGTGATTTTTTGCATAACTACTTGAACTCTGGTTACTTGCAAGAGAGAGCCATTTTAGCCCCTACCAACGACCATGTTGAGGATATTAATGATCATATTCAAGCACTGGTTCCTACTGATAGCAGAAACTATTTGAGTGCTGATTCTATTGACGATTCTTCGGATTCTGTTAGGGATAAAGATGTTTACTATCCAGTCGAGTACCTGAATGCAACTAAAATTATTAATTTCCCAAATCATAGGCTGACTCTTAAGGTTGGTGTTCCGATTATGCTTCTTAGAAACCTGAGCCAGGCAAATGGTTTGTGTAATGGTACATGACTAATTGTAAAAGAATTAAGTGATCGGCTTATCGAAGCTGTCATTATGACTGGCTCACATGTGGGTGATATTGTTTATATCCCTATGATTAAATTATTGGCAAAGAAGGGAAATGCACCCTTTGTGCTTAGACGTCGCCAGTTTCCTGTTCGTGTGTGCTATGTCATGACAATTAATAAGAGCCAGGGACACACCCTGTCTGATGTTGGTATATATCTTAAGGGTCCCGTTTTTACACACGAGCAGCTGTATGTGGCAGTGTCTCGTGTTACGTTGAGGGCTTCTTTGAAAATCCTTATATTAGATGCTGATGGAAAATGCGGCTCTGAGACCAAGAACATTGTTTTCCCTGAGGTCTTACGGGCCGCGGGGATGACTTAGGTTTATGTATGATGGTAGTCTTCATTTTGGTAGCTTTTGGCATGCTTTTGTGAGTTGGATGATATTTTGGGTGGCGACATGTAGTGTTGGCTGAATAAATATGTCGTGCCATGTGATGGGGTGATATTTTGAATGTTCACATGTACTTGGATTGGCTTTATTCCGCGGTCTGGTTTATGTCATAGTGATTTACTGAGTTTAACGATGGTGTTGTGTTATGGTGATGATACTTTTGTTGTAGATGGCGATGAATAATCTGCTGGCTCTTGTTGTGGGGAACAAGAATTTGACCATCTGTGTGTATGTTTCGCGTGTGTGGCAGCATAGTGGATCCAGTGATAACGGTCCTATCAAACACACTGACATGGTCCTTTTGGATGTGCAGGTACATGGCTGCTCTAGACCCCGTGCCCTATGTTGTTTGTAATTCTCTCATTGCCTTCTCTGCTTGGTAATTCATGTTTGTTGTTTCTTGGTAGGGCAAACATCTATGCTGAGATTGGTGAGAAGCTTGTGCCTAAGTTCAATTGATACAACCACATCCATGTTGTTTCTTGGCAGAGCAACCACATCTATGCCGATATTGGTGAGAAGCATGTGCTAATACCCTTTTTGTGATTTGTATTGATATTTTTCTTATTTGACCCCACCAAAAGGTATCCCAATGCAGCTATTCTCTAATCTATACATGGATGATTTCGAGCAGCCTCTTAGTTTTCATGCATTTAGCAAGAATGCTACTTTGTTACTTGGTTCTACATCAAAGATGTCTAGCTTCCATGTATTGCTCAATGTGTTCTATAATGATGAAAGCCTCTTTTATGTGCCAGGCTCTTGGGCTCCTTTATAGGTCTGTTGTTGTGCATGCCTTTCAAGGTCTGATATCGTATAATTGTATCTTCTAGCATATGCAACCTTTTTAGAGGGGCTCAAGTTTGAACTGCCTGATTTCTTCTAGCATTGAATTCTTATGAGGGTAGAGTTGGAGAATGTGGGGCATCAAAGCAGAGCCAATTGCAGCATCCATGACCTCCTCGGGCATGGCCAATCCTGCCAGATTGACCCGGTTGCGGGGTTTGGTCCGCGGTGTGCGTGGCCAGTGGTTGGTGCACACTAAAGTGGAGGAGTAGTGTCATTGTCGACCATGGATTCAGGTAGTTTCTGATCTTCCCTCTTGTTGTGGTGGTCCGACAGGTTACTGTTTAAATGATGCATTGGTCGCAGTTGATGTCGTGCTTGCGTGTCTGCTATAATGCCTTTGCTACAACATGACTTGTGTTAATGTAGTGTTTACTAAGGTTTGGTCGGCATGCTGAATAAGTCCAATATCCATCTGTTTACGTTTCTATACCTCGTAATTAAACATGAGTTTATCAGTGTGTAGCAGATCCTGAGAGTTTCGTCGGGATAGGGAGAGACACCGAGGCAAAAAGCAAATGTACATGCTCATTATTACTTATCACAAATATTTTCCTTGTAGTTCTTTTTTATTGTGTCACACCCTGATTTTCATGTCACATTGCTTAAGCTAATTACCATGTTAAAAATGTGGATTTACAAAAACTTTTGAGTGTTTTTGACTTTGCTTGATTGATTTTCTGTCTGCTGTTTGCTAGTGCTTTAAAAATCAAATAAATCCTCCAACTCGTATACTTCATATCCTTGATCCAAATCCTTTTCCCAATGATCATGCCATGTGTATAGACCAGTATAGAATTTTCTTATAAAAATATTTTGGCGAAATAGTATTTTCTAAAATTAGTTTTCCAAAAACCCCTAAATTGAGGTTTGCACTGCAAGTACCTTATTTAGGGTGTCGAAAATCTTTCAAAAAGTATATTTGAATCCTACTAGGTATAGGACTCCCAAAAACCACAAAATTATAATTTTAAAAGTTATTTTTATATTTTATTTAAAAGCTTTTTCTTAAGGCCAGAAATGGTCTTTAATAGGAAAAAATTATTTAATCATTTCAAAAATATTTGCCAAAATTCAGGGAAACTCATAGGACATATATTGTCCATATATAAGAGTTTCAACACATGGTCATGTTCAACATATTGGACAAATCCTTCCAAAACCCTTTATGGATATTTCAAGCTTTTGAAATATTTACAAAGGAAGTATTCTCCAAAAATTCCAGGGAAATTCTATCATGTAATATATGACATATTTGATGATCTTGCAAAGCCGCATGCCTTGAAGATCAAGGAAACATCATCTAATCCCCTCAAAACCAATTATGTCCATTTTGAAGTTTGAGCAACTTTACATTGCCAAACTTGTCCAAATGCTCTCAAACTTGGTGCACATGCTAAAATGATGTAATTATGCATCTATGCCAAATGGCACAAGTTTTGGAGAAGCATAACTTGATCTAAGTGCCCCAAAACCATTTCTGTTCAAATTCAAATTTGAACAACTTTACATTGTCAACTTTTTACCTGGGGCTTCAAACTTTGTGAGCATGATCATAACCCCAAATTATGATACTACACCAAGTGGTGCATCAAGGGGAGATGATTAGCTTAACTCAAACAAGGTGAAACCATTTCTGTTGATTTCTAGGGTTCACCAAAGTTACATTGGCAACTTTTCCCAAATGAGCTCAAATTTGGTGAAAGACCCTAATTATATGTGACATTTGATCCTGTTAAGTCTCATGTCAAGTGGAGCTATTTTGCTTGCCCAAAACATGATCAAACACCTTCTGTCAAATTACCAAAACCATTGTTTGGACCCCTTCTACTATACCCCTTCACCTCAAGTTCTTACCACAGCTTCTCCTAGTCCTATTCTACCTCCAGTAACTCTCCCCTGCCTCAGCTCAATCATTGGAGGGGGGTAAAACCCCAATTCACTCTTCTGGACAGCAGTTTTCACCTCCTCTTTCACCTCCCTCCTCATTCCAGTGGCTCCCTAGGGCATCCAAGACCATCACACCTTTCTTTACTCCTTCCCTGACCTCCTAGACAACGTTGGGCATGATGGACGCGACCAGAACGGCGAGGACACGGCCGTGCCAGCCATTCGGGCGCTCTGGAGCGCGCTACAGTGCGCTCCCGCACTGTAGCCGCCTCCAATCAGGAGCATCCGACAGCCTCGGGCCTTCCCCTCGTGTCTCCCGAGATGCCCTCGACGTCCGCGACCTGCTGACTTGTCGGCCTTATCCTCCCCCGCCCTCCTTCTCCCTCCACGAGCTTGCCCGAGCGCTTCCATGGACGAAGCTCACGGTGCACCGCGGCCGCACCTATTTAAGCCGCCCCCGACCCTCTCTCTCGGCTTGGTTAGGACCTCCTCTCTCCCGTGAACTTCCTGGGCATGCTCTACCACTCCCTCTGGCTCTCCTTGCCTCTCCATCGCAGAATCGGTCGCCGTCGTTCTCCGCGTGGATCCGGCGAACCAGGGCTCCTCTACCTCCCCTTCGACCTCAAGGAGAACGGCCACCGGGCTGCGGACCTCCCCGTCACCTCGCCACCTCTTCCCGTGCATGTGGTGCCCCTACCACCACCGCCCGACGAGGCCCTCCGCCACAGCCAGTGTAGGACGCGCCTCGGCCGTCCCCCGCCGTCCCCGAGTGCTTTCCCTGGTAGCTTGCTCCCCGGCGGCCCCTCCGGTGCCCGGATCTTGGCCGGGGGTGGCCCATACCACCGTGGGCAAGCGCCGGCCGGCGTGCAGCCGAGGCATCGAGCCCCTCCGTCGCGGGCGCGGGAGGAAGGGGATGACCCTGCGGGTGGGGCCCGCAGGTCAGTGACCCCGTCAGCCAGCCACACGGTTTAAGTGGAGACGGGCCAGGTGGAAACTGTGTTCCCCAGGCGGAAGCGTACTTCGGAAATGACGCCTTCGGCATCACCACCTCCGCCCGCACGGCCGAGCCGCTGGGCCGGCCCACGGCCTATCCGCCGCCCTGAGCGCAGTGAAGGGTATAACCCTTATTCCTTTTTCTTTTTCTTTTCCAGACAACTTCATAAATTCATTTATAATTCAAATGAACTCCAAATTGCATGATTCAAATTTTTGGTAGTTTCTAAAATCATGAACTACCTGTTGGTGCAACATGCACATTATTCAGGGGACTTTTCCTTCCCAAATATTTATCAAATGCCAATATTTCATTTACTGTGATGAACTTTAGAAAATCACAGAGAACTCAATTTTGATCCAAATACAGTGGTTCAAATTCCTAGATGCTTGTCATATCCAAACTTAGTTTTGGAACATTTTTATTAATGCTTCCTATACCCCACCAAATATTGAGCCATTTCTTCATATTTATCAGCTTTGCAAAATCCTAGGAAATTCATTTGAACTCCAAATCCAGTGAAACCAACTCCTAGATGTTTCTAAAATCATGACTTGTTGATGGGTGCCTTTGCTCATCATTCAAGAATATATTTCTGTACACTTCTTTCAAATCCATAAACCCATTGGTTCCATCATATTGAAATGATCCAAACTATCCATTGATCCAATACCTATGAAAACACCTTGGTCATTTCTAATATGACCAGACGTATCCTAGAAAAGTCCAACTCCTATTTTTAGAGCACTTTTATTTTTGCCTTGTTGTGTTGCTTATTATGATTGTTTCCATCGTTAGTTGACGAAATAAACGAAGTACTCGGAGATGGACCTGAAGGTTTGAAGACTCAGAAGGACAAGGCAAGCAGCCCTTTGACCATGTTCGAGAAACCTTTTTATGCATGTCTCATAGCACCTTATTATCAATGCATCGGAATCATGTTGAGGTGGAGACCACTTTGGTTGCTACCTTTGTTACTTACTATTGAAACTTGCATCAAGCATAACCCTACCTTCCTATGAGGGTTATGTGGGTGGGAGTAGTTAGGTTGCTTTAATAGTGGCTACGCAATTGGACGGGTATATGCATGGTGACGGAGGCAGGACACTTTCAAAAGACTTTTCGAGAACTCCGTCGGGTGCCACTTATGCCCGATGGAGATGGTGAGATGGGTAACCACTTGATGATGAAGTGGTGTACCGAGGCAAGTGTGTGTATTGCTTTGAAAACGGATTGGTTTAAGTTGCGACCATTATTCCAACCTTCCATGCGCAACCACTCTACCCTTATATGGGAAAGGGCATTATTGATTACCTAGGTCGATACGAGCATGGTGCCCGCATTACTAGTGACGGGGGTGACATGAGGTCACTCTCGGGACGGGGTCGTGCTTGGATAGGCGGCCATGACTGTTTTCATAGGGCACCGGACACACCGTTGGTACCCCATGTCAGTGGTATGAGATGAATATGGGAGCAAGGCTCCACAATCTTTAAGATGTGAAATGTTTGGCACGGGGCTGTTACCAATCGAGTGGACTCTATGTTAGTGTCGTCTAGGGAAAGATAGTGATCGGGTGCTTACCCCGGGTACTTGAGGTACCGCGGGTCGTGGATGTCACGGAAGTTCCCCGGATCTAGTGGGTAAAGTGTGCAATCTCTGCAGAGTGTAAAACTATTCGAATAGCCGCGTCCACGGTCAAGGACTGTTGGGTAACTGCTCTTGGGTTACGTCCAATGTTTGCGAAACCTGGTGTGTGTGTGTGAGGAAAACAACAATGGTTTAGTGATATTGATGATGTGATTTTTGAGGAAGTCACAATGAGCTTGAGCATGAGTTGATTACAACTCTTTCTCGATAATGATGTCTGTAACCTCCTGATACTTGTTGCAGACACATGCATGTCCATGTTATATGTTGATCATACTTGCATATGAAAAACTAGCTTTCCGCAAAACTGCCAATTTAGCAGTAGAGCCTTGCATAATTATTCTGTCATCACACTTGGGTTGCTTGCGAGTACATTCAAAGTACTCATTGGCTTGCCACTGGTTATTTTATTGGCCAGGCATGAGAAAACAGGATATAATGAAGATTTCTTGGTGACAAACATGCGAGCTAGGATGCTTCCAAGTCAGAATGCCTGTAGGGTTAAGGCAGATGGCATGGGTCCAAGTTGTTATTGAAGATTTCCGTTGCGATGATATACTCAAGACTTGACCTTAATGGTCCTACTTGTGTAATACGGTATGTATGGATGTAAGACTCTTGTTATTCAGCTTCTGTGTGTTCAGTGAGCATTGATCTCTGGGATCACTGTACACGTGCATTCGGTGATCACGACTTATGAGTTGGGGTCCCCACAGAGCTGGTATCAGGGCCATCCTGACTGTAGGAAGCCTTAGTTAGCATGGTCGTTAGTCAGGGTAAAACTATTTCCAAAACTATTACTAGTTTACAAAACTATCTATACTTATCTTCCCTTCTCAGTTTTTCGAAAACTAGGCTGTACCTAATCTCTTCCCCCTTCAAAACTGTTGGTCGCTAGATACCCTAAGCCCCTGACCACTGGATTTTCTGTAATCCTCGTGGATTGCACCTTGCCAAACACTCACCCACCACTTCTGCACACGAGATTGGCGACACCACGACAAGACGATACCAACAGAAAATCCATCCTCGAGGAATGAGGACATGAAGACCCAAAAGATGGTGACACCCTTGACAGTGCCCCAAGAAGATGCAATATTGGCCTATGATGACCAGGGTATAGGTTATGCAAAATCATGATATGCATCGCTAATAGAGTAATCATGTCACTACCGTTGTTGTATCGGCAACCACCGGTGGATGAGAACCTCACCATTTGGTCCGCCTCACTATAGTGAGCAGGAAAACGGTTCTCTTCATCCCCCGCTCTTGGTGTCGATGTTGTCATCAACGTAACCGACATGTTGGACCTCTATTATGCCTTGTTATTGTCATTGCTTACGGATTGCCTACCTGGTACCCTCGACGCCCCAGAAGGCACAAGGGATCGTCATAATTGAGAGACAAGAGAAGACCAAGTCAACGCCAGCTACAAGGAGGCACCTTCACCACATCACCTCATCAGGCGAGAAGTTATTGAAGATTCTTCGGGCTCAACCCGGATCATCTATCAAACGACTACAAGGGACATAGCAACACCGGAGGAAAACTCAGGAGACTGCACGAGGCACAAGTCACGACACTGAGTCCGAGAACCCCTAGGGTAGGATGAGTCGTGTACCCCCTATGCGCAGTCGAGTCCGTGTGATGGTTCGAATAGAACCATGATTGTGTGTTGCTTGCTTTTATTTGTTTGTGTTTTGATATAAGTCGCACTTTTGCCCCAGGCAACAAGTGCATGGCTATATCACCTTCTTTGCCTTGTTTCTTTTGCTTGGGTCTTTTTGCACCTGTTTGTTTGCACCTGCACTTTAGAACCCCCTTTAGGCATTTCCCTCCTCTATGCTACTTTTCCCTCTCTTCTCTCTCCCCAACTGAAGTCCCGCAAAACAAGATGCACCAAGGATTCTACCTCGGCAACCAACTGGCACTGAAGACTTCTGCTACAACCTCCGCGATCAATTGCAACCCCGTAGAATTATGTTTAACCCTCCAGACCAGTAGCCCTCTTCCGGGACCCTTTGAGACTTCACGAGACACTCCAGCACGAACCCTTAACCATGTGCTTAACCCATAGAATTGCGAGAGAACCTGTTAAGCCTTTGTAACCTTGCACAACACTGGGTTCGTAAAGGAACTAGTGGACACAGTGAGTGAGCACATTTTCATCCTATTATAGCACAAGAACTGACGATGCCATAAATAGACCAATTTGAGGATATTAGACAGATGACTTGGTGGCTTTATATCAGTGACTTCGAGGAATTATCTGAGACCTTGATGGATTGTGAGGTTTTCATATTGGTGGGACCATGACTTTGGGGAAGCATGTAGGAGTACCCGTTGGACATGAGATTTGATTTATGTAGGTGATTCTGGTTGGTATAAATGCTAGATATGTCTGCATGGTTCAGAGTAAATTGGATTTAGACCGATGATCCTAATCGTGATACCATGTTTCTCGGTGGACAATAACCTAGGAGATGGGAGTATTTGTCGGAGTTGACTTAGGGATCTGTATGATCATGACCGTGGAGATGACTTGACCAGGATGTTGGGAATTTGGTGGACTTACTATCATGATGCATAGTCCTTCCTAGTATTTGGGTATTATAGGGACTTGAGATCTTGTGGAACACCGTAGACATCGGATTTGTAGAATTAGTTGGATTATGTGGTGATTGATGGAATTTACTGGGCTATTGGAGTTGACCTATAGGAAGGGAACAAATCTTGGAGTGGCATATGACGTGTTTCCTTAGAATAGAGATACCTTATCGTGAGCCTTGCAAGAATAGGTTGAGTGCTTGGATTGTGGAGCTTAATTTAAGCTTAGTAGCATGTATGACCTACCCATGGATTTTAGGGGTAGACGTACATATGGATTTGGGGATCGTAGACAAGTACAATTTTGTTAGACCGCCTCTTGAGAGTCATGAGGATATGGATGGCATGAGTGGTGATTGAAGATGGTCTATGCGAGAAGATGCTTTTTCGTTCGGAGTACTAGATAGAGCTATTGGCATCTCAGAAACCGTGCTTAAGGATAAGATAATAAACGTTCACTCACTCACTAGAATCCTTGAAACCCTTGAGCCCCACCAAGCCACAACCTGGTTAGATTCCGACCATGGGCCTTGGCTCTAAGTCAGGAAGACCTTGCAATACTCAACGGAGACCACCACCAATACCCCAGCCTACCTTGCGTACCCCATAGACCTCATGGAGTAATTGGACAAGTTGGGTAACACCATTATTTGATGGCCTACTTGTCTGCCCAAAGACAAAAGAAGAGACGGACAGCTGGATAAAAGACATTGAAGACCGCCCTGTCAAGAAGGAAGAACTACACCGACCACCGTCATCAAGAAGTAAACTTCTGCGTCCAAGACCGGGCGTATCTGCAAACCACTCCTCTCGAAGGGACCGAGCATCTCCGTGTCGAAGGAACGCTCACACCAAGATTTATTGACCTTTCTTCAAGGCCACTGCAAGACAAATAGTAGACAGCTCCCAGCTAGACTTACCACTTGAGTGACCTTCCGTGCACCAAATCTTCCACAAGTCACCACTCTGGAAGTACTTCTTACTTCCTAACTAGCCCGGTGCCCGCAAGGACATCGATCATCGAGCCTTTGACATCTAACTCAACCTAACCTACTCAAGAGACCCCTCAGCAACCTGCATCAAGGAAGGCAGCAAGCGAGAAGCCACACCACCAAGTACTTCAAGATTCCATGGAGCACCACTCGGAAGCAGAACCAACAAGAAGAAGTGAAGACTACCCCGTATCCAAGACTCCATATTCCTTTTCACGCCTAGTCTGGGAATCTCGGGGACGAGATTCTTGTAAGGGGGGTAGGTCTGTCACACTCTGATTTTCATGTCACATTGCTTAAGCTAATTACCATGTTAAAAATGTGGATTTACAAAAACTTTTGAGTGTTTTTGACTTTGCTTGATTGATTTTCTGTCTGCTGTTTGCTAGTGCTCTAAAAATCAAATAAATCCTCCAACTCTTATACTTCATCTCCTTGATCCGAAACCTTTTCCCAATGATCATGCCATGTGTATAGACCAGTATAGAATTTTCTTATAAAAATATTTTGGCCAAATAGTATTTTCTAAAATTAGTTTTCCAAAAACCCATGAATTGAGGTTTGCACTGCAAGTACCTTATTTAGGGTATGGAAAATCTTTCAAAAAGTATATTTGAATCCTATTAGGTATAGGACTCCCAAAAACCACAAAATTATAATTTTAAAAGTTATTTTTATATTTTATTTAAAAGCTTTTTCTTAAGGCCAGAAATGGTCTTTAATAGGAAAAAAATATTTAATCATTTCAAAAATATTTGCCAAAATTTAGGGAAACTCATAGGACATATATTGTCCATATATAAGAGTTTCAACACATGGTCATGTTAAAAATATTGGACAAATACTTCCAAAACCCTTTCTGGATATTTCAAGCTTTTGAAATATTTTCAAAGGAAGTATTCTCCAAAAATTTCAGGGAAATTCTATCATGTCATATATGACATATTTGATGATATTGCAAAGCCTCATGCCTTGAAGATCAAGGAAACATCATCTAATCCCCTCAAAACCAATTCTATCCATTTTGAAGTTTGAGCAACTTTACATTGCCAAACTTGTCCAAATGCTCTCAAACTTGGTGCACATGCTAAAATGATGTAATTATGCATCTATGCCAAATGGCACAAGTTTTGGAGAAGCATAACTTGATCTAAGTGCCCCAAAACCATTTCTGTTCAAATTCAAATTTGAACAACTTTACATTGTCAACTTTTTACCTGGGGCTTCAAACTTTGTGAGCATGATCATAACCCCAAATGATGATACTACACCGAGTGGTGCATCAAGGGGAGATGATTAGCTTAACTCAAACAAGGTGAAACCATTTCTGTTGATTTCTAGGGTTCACCAAAGTTACATTGGCAACTTTTCCAAAATGAGCTCAAATTTGGTGAAGGGCCCTAATTATATGTGACATTTGATCCTGTTAAGTCTCATGTCAAGTGGAGCTATTTTGCTTGCCCAAAACATGATCAAACACCTTCTGTCAAATTACCAAAACCATTGTTTGGACCCCTTTTACTATACCCCTTCACCACAAGTTCTTACCACAGCTTCTCCTAGTCCTATTCTACCTCCAGTAACTCTCCCCTGCCTCAGCTCAATCATTGGAGGGGGTAAAACCCCAATTCACTCTTCTGGACAGCAGTTTTCACCTCCTCCTTCACCTCCCTCCTCATTCCGGTGGCTCCGCAGGGCATCCAAGACCATCACACCTTTCTTTACTCCTCCCCTGACCTCCTAGACAACGTTGGGCATGATGGACGCGACCAAAACGGCGAGGACACGGCCTTCCCCTCGTGTCTCCCGAGGTGCCCTCGACGTCCGCGACCTGCTGACTTGTCGGCCTTATCCTCCCCCGTCCTCCTTCTCCCTCCACGAGCTCGCCCGAGCGCGTCCATGGACGAAGCTCACGGTGCACCGCGGCCGCACCTATTTAAGCCGCCCCCGACCCTCTCTCTCAGCTTGGTTAGGACCTCCTCTCTCCCGTGAACTTCCTGGGCATGCTCTACCACTCCCTCTGTCTCTCCTTGCCTCTCCATCGCCGCCTCGGTCGCCGTCGTTCTCCGCGTGGCTCCGGCGAACCAGGGCTCCTCCGCCTCCCCTTCGACCTCAAGAAGAACGGCCACTTGGCTGCGGAGTTCCCCGTCCCCTCGCCACCTCTTCCCGTGCCCGTGGTGCCCCTACCACCACCGCCCGACGAGGCCCTCCGCCACGGCCAGTGTAGGACGCGCCTCGGCCGTCCCCCGCCGTCCCCGAGTGCTTTCCCTTGTAGCTTGCTCCCCGGCGGCCCCTCCGGTGCCCGGATCTTGGCCGGGGCTGGCCCATACCGCCGTGGGCAAGCGCCGGCCGGCGCGCAGCCGAGGCATCGAGCCCCTCCATCGCGGGCGCGGGAGGAAGGGGATGACCCTGCGGGTGGGGCCCGCAGGTCAGTGACCCCGTTAGCCAGCCACACGGTTTAAGTGGAGATGGGCCAGGTGGAAACCGTGTTCCCCAGGCGAAAGCGTACTTCGGAAATGACGCCTTCGGCGTCACCACCTCCGCCCGCATGGCCGAGCCGCTGGGCCGGCCCACGGCCTATCCGCCGCCCTGAGCGCAGTGAAGGGTATAACCCTTATTCCTTTTCCTTTTTCTTTTCCAGACAACTTCATAAATTCATTTATAATTCAAATGAACTCCAAATTGCATGATTCAAATTTCTGGTAGTTTCTAAAATCATGAACTACCTGTTGGTGCAACATGCACATTATTCCAGAGACTTTTCCTTCACAAATATTTATCAAATGCCAATATTTCATTTTCTGTGATGAACTTTAGAAAATCACAGAGAGCTCAATTTTGATCCAAATACAGTGGTTCAAATTCCTAGATGCTTGTCATATCCATACTTAGTTCTGGAACATTTTTATTGATGCTTCCTGTACCCCACCAAATATTGAGCCATTTCTTCATGTTTATCAGCTTTGCAAAATCCTAGGAAATTCATTTGAATTCCAAATCCAGTGAAACCAACTCCTAGATGTTTCTAAAATCATGACTTGTTGATGGGTGCCTTTGCTCATCATTCAAGAATATATTTATGTACACTTCTTTCGAATCCATAAACCCCTTGGTTCCATCATATTGAAATGATCCAAACTATCCATTGATCCAATACCTATGAAAACACCTTGGTCATTTCTAATATGACCAGAGGTATCCTAGAAAAGTCCAACTCATATTTTTAGAGCACTTTTATTTTTGCCTTGTTGTGTTGCTTATTATGATTGTTTCCATCGTTAGTTGACGAAATAAACGAAGTACTCGGAGATGGACCAGAAGGTTTGAAGACTCAGAAGGACAAGGCAAGCAGCCCTTTGACCATGTTCGAGAAACCTTTTTATGCATGTCTCATAGCACCTTATTATCAATGCATCGGAATCATGTTGAGGTGGAGACCACTTTGGTTGCTACCTTTGTTACTTACTATTGAAACTTGCATCAAGCATGACCCTACCTTCCTATGAGGGTTATGTGGGTGGGAGTAGTTAGGTTGCTTTAAAAGTGGCTACGCAATTGGGACGGGTATATGCATGGTGACGGAGGCAGGACACTTTCAAAAGACTTTTCGAGAACCCCGTCGGGTGCCACTTATGCCCGAGGGAGATGGTGAGATGGGTAACCACTTGATGACGAAGTGGTGTACCGAGGCAAGTGTGTGTGTTGTTTGAAAACGGATTGGTTTAAGTTGCGACCATTATTCCAACCTTACATGCGCAACCACTCTACCCTTATATGGGAAAGGGCATTATTTATTACCTAGGTCGATACTTGCATGGTGCCCGCATTACTTGTGACGGGGGTGACATGAGGTCACTCTCGGGACAGGGTCGTGCTTGGATAGGCGGCCATGACTATTTTCACAGGGCACCGGACACACCGTTGGTACCCCATGTCAGTGGTATGAGATGAATATGGGAGCAAGGCTCCACAATCTTTAAGATGAGAAATGTTTGGCACGGGGCTGTTACCAATCGAGTGGACTCTATGTTAGTGTCGTCTAGGGAAAGATAGTGATCGGGTGCTTACCCCGGGTACTTGAGGTACTGCGGGTCGTGGATGTCACGGAAGTTCCCCGGATCTAGTGGGTAAAGTGTGCAACCTCTGCAGAGTGTAAAACTATTCGAATAGCCGCGTCCACGGTCAAGGACAGTTGGGTAACCACTCTTGGGCTACATCCAATGTTTGTGAAACCTGGTGTGTGTGTGTGTGTGTGAGGAAAACAACAACGGTTCAGTGATATTGATGATGTGATTCTTGAGGAAGTCACAATGAGCTTGAGCATGAGTTGATTACAACTCTTTCTCGATAATGATGTCTGTAACCTCCTGATACTTGTTGCAGACACATGCATGTCCATGTTATATGTAGATCATACTTGCATATGAAACACTAGCTTTCCGCAAAACTGCCAATTTAGCAGTAGAGCCTTGCATAATTATTCTGTCATAGCACTTGGGATGCTTGCGAGTACATTCAAAGTACTCATTGGCTTGCCACTGGTTATTTTATTGGCCAGGCATGAGAAAACAGGATATGATGAAGATTTCTTGGTGACGAACATGCGATCTAGGACGCTTTCCAGTCAGAATGCCTGTAGGGTTTAGGCAGATGGCATGGGTCCAAGTTGTTATTGAAGATTTCCGCTGCGATGATATACTCAAGACTTGACCTTAATGGTCCTACTTGTGTAATACGGTATGTATGGATGTAAGACTCTTGTTATTCAGCTTCTGTGTGTTCAGTGAGCATTGATCTCTGGGATCACTGTACACGTGCATTCGGTGATCACGACTTATGAGTCGGGGTCCCCACATATTGTTTCTCATCTGAAATTGGATTCATAAAGATGCCATTCTTACATCTCATTTTGTATCGGTTAGCTTCTGATATTATGAGTCTTGGGGATTATAATTACCATTGTTCAAGAACTCAGCCGAGTTACCATTTAAATGCCCATTTAATCGCTACTCAGTGCCTAACTGAGGCGAATAGCACATACTCGGTCAATTAAATGGTCAAGCCGATTAACTGGCATTTTATCGGTTGTCAAACGATTAACCAGTTGTCAAACCGATTAATCAGTGATGGGTCAGGTAACTGAAGCGGCATCCATACAAAAAGGGGGGTACTGAAGCGGCAATCCAGACCATTATTTGGCCCCGTAACCTCCGGCGCTGCATCCTCCCTCTCCCAAGTCGTAGTGCCCCTTCCTCTCCTGACTCGTCATGAGTCACGACCATGGCTTCTCCTCACCGGCCCTAGCCACCGCCAGCGATCGCCCTGCTCCCGTCACCGGCCCTAGCCTCCTTCTCTTACCCCCCATCCCCTCCCATCCTCTTCTCCATATCTCTCCTCCAACCCCTACCTGCAGGCTACAGCAGCGGCGGCATAGGACAGGCAGCAGCATCGACCTAGGCCAAGCAGCAGTGCTGACGACCTAGGCCAGGCAGCAACACCGGCGACCCCTCAAACCAGGTCCCCAAGGATTCACCAACCAACAAGGTACAACTCTGGTAAGATTAATCTCATATGCAGCTGTGAGCATTGGATTATGTGGTGTACAATACATGAAAAACTAGTTACATGTTGCTAATATATTCTCATGTGTAGCCGATTAATGATCGAACGATTAATTCAGTTAAATGGACGATTAACCGATTAATCGCTAATGAGTAGTCGACCGAGCAGTTATCACTTACCTAATTCTCGAACAATGATAATTACCATTAAACTATTCACTATAAGTGCCATTAAACTGTTCACACTTAGAGTGATCATGAAATGCATGTACTATTTGCCATAAGGTTCTTGCAACTTTTCCTGTAGCTAGATTGACCTGCCAAAATAATTGAAGTGAACATGGTTTATATTAGAAATAATTTGATTAAACCAAATGTATTTTGCCACCCTTGTATTTGGACTAATATCGAAGCAATTTCCATTGAAAATTGACTGGCCACCGGACTATTATCCAAGCATTTTTTGACACGAGGTTGCATCTTAAATAGTGGGTGGTTGATAATTTCTCCAGGTTGAGATAAACCACTGATGACACAACTCTGCTACCTTGCTCCTGTGAAGGTAACTGAAGGCCTGCGCCTACCATCATGATATCCTCTCTCAGCTTGCACCTCTTCATGTGAGCTCCTCCAAGTTTATTCTTACCACTGTTTGGGTTGTTTGATTCAGGTTTCTTTTCCTAAAATTAAATGAAGTCATAAGGAATGATATGAAAGCGGTTTTCGGGCTCTATGAGATGGTGAACTGCTCTATCAATGACGATGAACTCATCCAGTTGGTACCTCCAAACAACTTACTTCCTATGTGTTCTTGGGATCAAGTAATGTGCTGTTGGTTTACTAAATTCTGAGTTTGTGTTCCCGTCAGCTAATAAGATCATCCTTTCCATTTTCCAGCACTGTATTGGCAACCGTTTTTCCATCCGAGGATATATCCAAAGTATAGGTTGTGCTATTTGTTATCCTCTCTTTTTATTCTGGGTGCATGTTTCTGATATCCCTTTTTATTCATATTCGTTGCATACCATATTTATTAGAAGGTCTTATTACAAGTATTTGCAAGGTCAAATTGTTATGCATAATTTTCTTTACAGTGTGCACGAATTTCCCTTCATGTACAAATTTTTATGTCTATGGAATCTTTTTAGGAGATGCTAGACATGGATTCTTTTTAGGAGCACATGCTTGCTGATACGCTATTTTCATCTTAATTCCGTAAAGAATGGCACAGAATACTTTGCCTGGGTTCATTCGAATTGATGCTTCACATTAAAGCTATGCTGCATATTTCTCTAGCATATTTCCCAACATGCTAGCTCAAAGGTCCTACCACAAGCCGCATCATTTAACTTACAATTTTGTTGTTGCCCGCTTGTGCATGTATAATTTAGAATTATTTGCCACATTTATATAATAGTGTGCATTGTATAGTGATATAAGATGTGATATTTGTATGACTCTTGTATGATTAACTTTTAAGGAGAGCATCGTCCTACAAAAAAACCAATCGTTCAAGGTATCCACAATGTGTAAGCAACAAGTATGCGTCTCATCGCTGCTGCCTTGATCTTTTATCACAACCCAATGCAAATTCTTATAACCCCTATTTTCTCTGATGTTTGTTTTCTATTTTTTGTGATCAAATTTTAAGAGAAACACTGCTACACTAAGAAGCGAAAGGTCCAAATCACATGTGATGGACTACGTCTATGCGACATGACCTTGACACGGGGTAACATGCTCATCTCCATTTCACATGTTTATAGATAGTTTTCTAACCTTGGGGTAAAGATCAAATGTTAAACATGCAAGACCACAACCGGGTAGTTTTGACATCTTAATATATGAATGTGTCTATGCAGGTGAATTAGACATTTCCCTATGTGAGATCAAATGACTTGAGCTTTACATTGGTTCAACCATCCCTATCATAAAATATTATGTTTGCGAGATGAACAAGACCTTCGTCACTCCTGGACTGAGGATGGTATGGACCTTATATACCCTACTACTTCTTAAAGTAGAGTATTTGCTGGGGAACCTAGTATTTCAAAAAAATACTATGATCGCGCAAGATCTATCTACTAGAAGCATAGCAACGAGCGAGGAGAGTGTGTCTACGTACCCTTGTAGACCGAAAGCGGAAGCGTCTACTGACGCGGTTGATGTAGTCGAACATCTTCGCGATCCAACCGATCCAAGCACCGAACGTACGGCACCTCCGTGTTTAGCACACATTCAGCTCGATGACGTCCCATGAGCTGTTGATCCGGTTGAGCTTCACGGGAGAGTTTCGTCAGCACGACGGCGTGGTGATGGAGATGATGAAGTTACCGACGTAGGGCTTCGCCTAAGCACTGCAACGATATGACTGAGGTGTGTTTCTATGGAGGGGGGCACCGCACACGGCTAAAACAATGTTGCTCGTGTGTTCTGGGGTGCCCCTGCCCCCGTATATAAAGGAGCAAGGGGGAGGAGGCCGGCCAGCCCTAGGCACACCAAGGAGAGGAGTCCTCTTCCTAGTAGGACTAGGACTCCCCTTTCCTAGTCCTACTAGGAAGGGGAAAGGGGGAAGGAAAGAAAGGGAGACCGAGAGGGAAAGAGGGTCCGCGCCCCCCTCCCCTAGTCCAATTCGGACTCCCCATGGGAGGGGGAGTGCCACCTCCTAGGTTGCTGCCCTCTCTCTTCCCTAAGGCCCACTAAGGCCCAATACTTCCCCGGGGGAATTCCGGTAACCCCTCCGGCACTCTGGTTTTATCTGATAACACCCGGAACAGTTCTGATGTCCGAATATAGTCGTCAAATATATCATTCATTATGTCTCGGACATTCCGAGACTCCTCGTCATGTCAGTGAACGCATCCGAGACTCCAAACTATCTTCGGTACATCAAAACTCATAAACTCATAATACCGATCGTCATCGAACGTTAAGCGTGCAGACACTACGGGTTCGAGAACTATGTAGACATGACCGAGACTCTTCTCCGGTCAATAACCAATAGCAGAACCTGGATGCTCATATTGGTTCCTACATATTCTACGAAGATCTTTATTGGTGCATGACCATAAAAGATATTACTCATATAAATAGAACAACCATTATTCTCTGATTTAAATGAATAACCATCTCGCAATAAACAAGATCCAGATATAATGTTCATGCTCAACGGTGGCACCAAATAACAATTATTTAGGTCTAAAACTAATCCCGATGGTAGATGTAGAGGTAGTGTGCCGACGGCGATCACATCTACTTTGGAACCATTTCCCATGCGCATCCTCACCTCGTCCTTAGCTATTTTTTGCTTAATCCGTAGCCCCTGTTTCGAGTTACAAATATTGGTAACAAAACCAGTATCAAATACCCAGGTGGTACTACGAGCATTAGTAAGGTGCACATCAATAACATGAATATCACATATACCTTTGTTCACTTTGCCATCCTTCTTATCCGCCAAATACTTGGGGCAGTTCCGCTTCTAGTGTCCAGTCCCTTTGCAGTAGAAGCACTCAATTTCAGGCTTGGCTCCAGACTTGGGTTTCTTCGTGGGAGTAGCAACTATCTTGCTATTCTTCTTGAAGTTCCCCTTCTTTCCCTTGCCCGTTTTCTTGAAACTAGTGGTCTTATTAACTAGCAACACTTGGTGCTCCTTTTTGATTTCTACCTCCGCAGCTTTGAGCATGGCGAAGAGCTCAGGAATTGTCTTCTGCATCCCTTGCATGTTATAGTTCAGCACGAAGCCTTTATAGCTTGGTGGCAGTGATTGAAGAACTCTATCAATAACACTATCTTCGTCAACTTTGCATCCAAGTTGAGTCATATGGTTGTAGTACCCAGACATTCTGAGCAAGTGTTCACTGATAGAACTGTTCTCCTACATCTTCTAGCTGTAGAACTTATTTGAAATTTCATATTTCTCAATCCGGGCATTTGCTTGAAATATTAACTTCAACTTCTGGAACATCTCATATGCTCCATGACGTTCAAAAAGTCGTTGAAGTCCTGGTTCTAAGCCACAAAGCATGGCACACTGAACTATCGTGTAGTCATCAGAACGAGCTTGCCAGACGTTCATAACATACGGTGTTGCTCCTGCAGCAGGCTTGTCACCCAGCGATGCTTCAAGGACATAATTCTTCCGTGCAGCAATGTGGATAATCCTCAAGTTATGGACTGTCGGAGATATTGACCATGGGTACCCTCGGCGACTACCCTTGGTATTTTAAGACAAATGACAGCCGCCTGGTCCACTGCGGCCGTCTGCTCATCGAGCCGCCTCCTAGGGTAGCCTGCCCTAGGAGCCGGCTGCAAGCAGGCGGCAGGGACCCAACAGGCGGCGACACCAACACCACCAGCCAGCAGACAATCCATATTCCGTCCCCAGGACGCGTGCTGGGGGAACCCTTGCGCGGCGGGGGCATGGCTACAGGAGAACATGTCCTTAGAAGATCTATAAGGGCGTGGCTACAGTGAGCGTGTAACTTATGAATAGCTCCTAAGCGGCGGGTCACTGTAGTCGCGCTGCTATGACCAAGCATCGGTTAGAGAAGGTCATGATCCCACTACCCGCAGACGGCGGGGCCAGCAGACGGTTGGCCCCATTGGTCACCGGGTAGCTCATGAACAAGCCGCCCCTGGTAGACGGCCGGGGGGGGGGGACGGTAGCCTGGTAACAGACGGAAATCCTCACCCTAGAAGTCCGAGCCTCATCAAGATGACAGGACAGGGCGTGGCGGTAGCGTACGGCGGGAGGCAATGGTACTGTGGCCACTTCCTTCTTGACAAGGCTGTCGTCAGCTGAGGCACATCTAAAGTGAAAGACAATCACGTAGGGCCCGCAGGCGATGGGCCCCAGCAGACAGGCGGTAAAGCCGGCGCCAGAAGACACTGACGGCTGGGAGCCACACCGTCAAGATTACCATTGTACCCCTGGGGGGTAGGCCTATATAAACCCCCAGGGTCCTCCATGAGGGGGGGTTAGAAGAATACAAGGTTGAACCCTAGAATAGAGAGAGAGAGAGGAGGTGGGCTAGCCTTGTTCATCTTCCTCCTTTGAATCACACGGCTGAAGGAGCAATCTTGTAGCTACCTTAGTGATATCAGTCATGACGCGGAGCCCCCGCAGAGCAGGACTAGGGGTGTTATCTCCTCGGACAGCCCCGAACCTAGCTAAGATCCGTAGGCGTCCCAAGTTCCGCTTTATCCCGCTTCCCGAGCACAGCGACGTTCTTTTGACCCCATGCATGATAAGCCATCCGTTGGCATATGTCGCTCCAAAACCCCGACATTTGGCGCCCACCGTGGGGCTAGGTGCACCATCGTTCGGAGACATGTTCTGGACGGGAACCTTGTTCCTTCCTGGCGAGAGTAGCCAGCCCGGCACGCCCGCTGGCATGGAAACCGGGATGCTTTGTGGCGCTGAGGCCGCATGCGCCAGTGGCCCCGGAGAGCTTCCTCGTCGAGCTCCTCGAAAAGCTCCACATCATCAATGAGTGCGCCTCTGATGTGGAGTCAGTGGGCTCTTCTGACCCACCGGTAGACATGATCGTCGACCTCGACACAGGGCTGGTCGACTCCTTCCCCGAGAACGTGGAGATCATCAACGACCCCCTCCCCGTTCTTCCAATTGGCAGCACCATCAGCACCGTCACGGAGGTGCTCGTCACCGACCACGGCGAACCATCTAACAGGACAGGCCCAGACCCGCTCGAGGCCGCTCTGCAGCACCTCGCCGCCCCTGTCGCGGCGGGGGCAGACGGCGCGGCGTTGGAGGTGCTCCGCGTCTTGCTCCTCGACAGCGCCAACAAATTGGCTGCTTCCCGACGCCTCACCTAAGCTTACCGCCACGAAATGGACCGCGCGATTTGTGGCACGCCGGCTGCTGGCGAGCCTAGCCAAGACGACGCCATCCGCGATTGCGGCGGGCTGCTAGCAGACATGCTGGGGGCCCCGCGGCCTGTGTACCCCACTCCGTCGGTGAACCTAAGGGCTGCCCAGGCGGCAGTCGATGAGATGGGCCACTTAGAGGGAGACGAGCTTCGTTGCATGACACAGTGCACCCGCCAGCACCTCGACGCTGCTACTACGCAGCAGGAGGCCCGTCGCAGGGTATCACAGGCCGGCGCGCACGCAGACCACCGCCCTTTTCAGCGGGAGCAAGGAGCCACCTCTCGCTCTCCAACAGTCGGCACCACCAACCGTCGAGACTCAGAGCCCGTTGCCAGCCGCAGCCGGCAGACTCACGTCACCATCGAGCGCGACGAAGACGGCCGCCCAAGGGCCGTAGAGCGGCGAGGGGAGCATCCGCCCCCTCCCAGACGGGAGAGGCACGTGTCTCCTCTGCCTGTTGACCACCCCTCTCTGGCGGTCCGCTTGGGCTGCCGCGAGGGGGTTGGGGAGAACAACGCCCGCCACCGCCTGGACCGTCTGGCTCGATCCCAGGCGGTTGAAGAAGAAGAAGACCTCGGTCCGGCCTACTTCGGCCCTCGCATCCGCAACAAGCCTTTTCCCAAGGGCTTCTCACTCCCCAGAGACACCCCTAAGTACAACGGATCAGTGAAACCAGAGGACTGGCTGGTGGATTACTGCACGGTCATCAGCATAGCCACCGGCAACAGACGTGTCGCGGTGAAGTACGTGCCCCTCATGCTCCAGGGCACGGCTCGGACTTGGCTGAACAGCCTTAAGACCAATAGCATTAATGGCTGGCTGGACTTCACCGACGCCTTCACTCACAACTTCACCAGCACCTACATGTGTCCTCCCAAGCCGCGTCAGCTCTCCCTGTGTGTCCAAGGCCCAGACGAGTCGGCCCGCGACTATGTGACGTGTTGGGCAGAGCTCCGAAACTCTTGTGAATGAGTGCACGAGGTACAAGCCATCGAGTATTTCACGGCCGGGTGCAGAGAAGGCACCTTACTCAAACACCGGCTCCTGTGCGACGAGCCGGCCACGTTGGATGAACTGCTGAGCATAGCAGACAAGTACGCCATCGTTGACTCCTCCATGAAGACCGAGCTACAAGTGGATGCTTCTAGCAAGATGACCCCTCCAACTTCCAAGACGCCGGCAGGAGAGTCCAGCCGGCGCCAGCAGACAAGTGACCAGAAGCGCAAGGCCCACACGTCGGCTGCCAACAGCCGGCTGGTGCTAGCAGTTGACGGACAGCATCCAGAAGCTCAAGCAGGACCCAAGCGCCAGAAGGGCGGCAAACCGATGTGGCAACCGGCCTTCTCCTTTGATCAAGCCTTGGACACCCCCTACAAGTTCCACAGTTGCGCGAAGCCTTTCAACAACACAACATGAAGGTGTCATTGGCTCACAAGAATTGCGAGGGTAGAGGCTCTGCCACCGCCGCCTGCTGGGCAGCCGGCCCCGCCTCCTAATCCGCCGGCTACCCGTCCTGGCGGCCAGGTCCAGGACGAATTCCCAGAAGAAAATGGAGCCTGTGTTGTCTTCACTAGCCAGGCGGATGATAGGCACAGCCGGCGCCAGCAGCGCAGAGAAGTCAACACTATTGCCGTCAAGGACCCGGGATTCATGCATTGGTCTGAAAGGCCTGTCAGCTGGAGCCGAGAGGATCACCCGGCTGTCATGCCTTCGCCAGGGGCCTATGCCTTGGCCCTGGACGCCACCCTCTCCATTGACAGGTGGGCCTGTCGTTTCTCCCGGGTGCTGGTAGACGGCGGCAGCAGCATCAACATCATGTACCGAGATACCATGGAGAAGTTGGGCATCAAAGAAAAGCAACTTCATCCTACCAGGACCGTGTTCCATGGCTTTGTGTCAGGCCTCTCTTGCTCACCAATCGGCAAGGCCAAGGTTGATGTCCTGTTTGGTGACAAGATGCACTTCCAAAGGGAGTCGGTCTGGTTTGAAGTAGTGAACCTGGAAAGTCCCTATCACGTGATCTTGGGCCGGCCAGCTCTTGCAAAGTTCATGGCAGTCCCCCATTATGCCTACCTCAAGATGAAGATGCCTGGCCCCAAAGGAATAATCACCATAGCCGAGGACAACGAGAAGTCCATTGCATGCGCAACAGCCAGGAGCCGCCTGGCAGAGACCCTTGTCGTGGCTGAGGAAAAGCGCCATCTGGAGCGGCTGGTGGCAATGGCTGGCGAGCAGCCGGCCATACCAGCCGATCCTAGGGAGGCGGAGCTACAAGGCTCGTTCCAGCCAGCCAAGGACACAAAGAAGATTTCCTTGGACCCGTCTCACCCAGAGCGATTTGCTGTCATAGGGTCAAGCCTAGACAGCAAATAGGAAAGCGAGATCGTTGATTTCCTCCGTGAGAAACTGAGAATCGGGACATCTTTGCATGGCCCCCCAAGGACATGTCGGATGTCCCGACGGATTTCGCCGAGCACAAGTTGCATGTGAGAGAAGATGCAAAGCCTGTTCGACAGCCGCTGCGCCGCCTGTCAGAAGAGAAGAGGAGAGTCGTTGGGGAAGAAGTCGCCCGCCTGCTAGCAGTCGGCTTCAGCACGGAAGGTCTTTTATCCCGAGTGGCTTGCAAATCCAGTCCTGGTGCTGAAGAAGAACAACAAATAGCGCATGTGCATTGATTACACCAGCATAAACAAAGCTTGCCCTAATGACCCGTTTGCTCTGCCGCGAATAGATCAAGTGATCGACTCCACAGCCGGATGCGAGCTGCTGTCTTTCCTTGATGCTTATTCGGGGTACCACCAAATCAAGCTCGATCCACCCGACCGCCTGAAGACTGCCTTCCTCACGTCGATTGGGGCCTTCTGCTACCTAACCATGACGTTCGGCTTGAGAAATGCCGGCGCCACCTTTCAGCGTTGCATGCAGAAGTGTCTCCTCAAGCAGCTTGGTAGGAACGCCCACGTTTACGTGGACGATATTGTGGTGAAGACGGAGAAGAGAGGAACCCTTTTGGAGGATCTCCAGGAAACGTTTGAGAACCTGCGCCGCTTTCGGATTAAGCTAAACCCGGAGATATGCGTCTTTGGGGTACCGGCCGACCAGCTCCTTGGCTTCCTGGTATCCGAACGCGGCATTGAGTGCAATCCGGCGAAGATCAAGGCCATTGAGAGGATGGAACGACCGACCCGTGTGCGGGATGTCCAGAGGTTCACGGGGTGCCTGGCATCTCTCACCCGTTTCATTAGCCGGCTGGGAGAAAAGGCACTCCCCCTGTACCAACTGATGAAGAAGACCACGTGCTTCGAGTGGAACGACCAGTCAGACAAAGCTTTCCAGCAGCTCAAGCGACTGCTGTCCACCCCGCCTGTCCTGGCGGCGCCAGTAGATAAGGAATCCATGTTCCTTTACATAGCCGCCACCAGCCGGGTGGTCAGCACTGTCATTGTGGTCGAGCGTAGAGAGGACGGCAGAGCCTTGCCCGTCCAGAGGCCCATCTACTACTTGAGCGAAGTGATGTCAGCATCCAAGCAGAACTACCCCCATTACTAGAAGATGTGCTACGGCGTGTACTTCACCGCCAAGAAACTCAAGCAGTACTTCCAAGAGCATTCTGTCACGGTCGTCTGCACGGCCCCGCTTGCTAAAATCATGGGGAACAGAGATGCCTCAGGAAGAGTGGCCAAATTGGCCATTGAGCTGGCCCCCTTCACCATCTTCTACCAGCCGCGCACCACCATCAAGTCGCAGGCATTGGCCGACTTCCTCGTCGATTGGGCCAAAACCCAGTACCTGACGCCTGTGCCAGACTCAACCCATTGGCGGATGCACTTTGACGGATCAAAGATGCGCACCGGCCTGGGAGCCGGCGTCATCCTCACCTCCCCCAAAGGCAACAAGCTCATGTATACCCTGCAGATCCACTTTGCCGCCTCCAACAACGTGGCCGAATACGAGGCGCTCAACCACGGGCTCCGGATGGCCAAGGATATTGGCATCCGCTGAGTGTTGTGCTACGGTGACTCAGACTTGGTTGTCCAGCAGTCGTCTGGGGACTGGGACGCCAAGGATGCAAACATGGCAAGCTATCGCTTCCTTGTCCAGCAGATCAGTGGACACTTTGATGGCTGCGAGTTCCTCCACGTACCACGGACCGATAACATGCAAGCCGACACCTTGGCACGAATCGGCTCCACCCGCCAAGCAATACCAGCCGGCGTATCTCTCCAATGCCTGCGCAAGCCATCTATCAAGCCTTCACAAGAGTCGGAGTCAATATTTATACCAGCCGACCCTGGAGCAGGCGGCCACGCAACTTCGGCAGCTGGCCCAGAGACTGCCCCAGCAGGCGGCCATGACACTCCAACTCCAACAGACGAACCACCTACAGCCGTGCCAGTTCCTGGCCCGGGGACTGCTCCAGCAGACGACCAGGAGGCGCCTGCTCCAGCAGACGGCTCGGGGGCCTCGGATACACAGCAGGCGGCTCAGCCTAGCCCTCCACCTCCCAGCCCAACCGCCCTGGTCTCTCTGGCCAAAGCAACAGGAGTCTCAGCGCCGTCTTGGGTGCAGCCAATCCTCACATTCTTGCTCAAAGGAGAGCTGCCAACAGAAGACACTTTGGCACGACAAGTTCAACGCCGGGCCTCAGCATACACCATAGTCAACAAAGAGCTTGTCAGAAGAAGTGCAACGGGCGTCTTCCAGCACTGTGTAGAAGCAACGAAAGGGATGGCTATCCTGAAGGACATTCACCAAGGGGAATGCAGCCACCACGCGACCTCAAGGTCTCTCGTGGCCAAAGCTTTCCGCCACGGTTTCTTCTGGCCGACTGCTTTGGATGATGCCAAGGATTTGGTGAGAAAGTGCAACGGCTGCCAGCGCTTCAGTTCCAAGCAACACTTGCCGACTTCTGCCCTCATGACTATTCCGATCACTTGGCCATTTGCCGTCTGGGGCCTGGATATGGTAGGACCTTTCAAGACTGCCAGAGGAGGCCTGACACACTTGCTCGTGGCAATAGATAAATTCACCAAGTCGATCAAAGCCAAGCCAATCAAGAAACTCAATGGCCCAACTGCTGTGACATTCATTGCAGACATCACAGTCTGGTATGGTATACCGCACAGCATCATCACCGACAACGGCACAAATTTTGCCAAAGGCGCACTTGCCCGTTTCTGTGCAACACAGGGCATCCGACTGGACCTAGCGTCCGTTGCCCACCCACCGTCTAACGGCCAAGTCGAGCGTGCCAACAGCCTCATCCTGTCCGGCATCAAGCCCCGGCTGGTCGAACCTTTGGAGCGGTCGGCCAGCTGCTGGATCGAAGAACTGCCGTCTGTCCTGTGGAGCCTCAGAACCACTCCGAACAAGTCCACCGTCTTCACTCCTTTCTTCCTCGTCTATGGGGCCGAGGCCGTCATCCCAACGGATGTTGAGTTCGACTCGCCTCGCGTCACCATGTATACGGAAGCTGAAGCCAAAGAAGCACGCGAAGACGGCGTGGACCTGCTGGAGGAGGCCCGACTGGTAGCACTCAGCCGCTCCACCATCTACCAGCAGGGTCTCCGCCGCTATCACAGCCAGCGAGTCAAGCCACACTCCTTCCGCGAGGGAGACCTTGTGCTCCGGCTGATCCAGCGAACAGCCGGCCAGCACAAGCTCTCGGCTCCTTGGGAAGGACCGTTCATCGTCAGCAAGGTATTAGGAAACGATGCCTACTACCTCATTGATGCCCAGAAGCCAAGAGCGCGCAAGAGAGACGACTCAGGCAAGGAGTCGGAGCACCCATGGAATGCAAATCTTCTTCGTCGCTTTTATAGCTGAAAGACAGTACGTGTCGTGCTATCTAAAGTTATTTTGAGAACCAATGGGACCCCCGAGGATTTCTCGGGGACTGCCCAACCCTTTATCTATATGATAAGAATTATGCATGTGAATGATTGTTGTTCACTCCTTTGTCCGGCACCGGAGCCTAGCAGACGGCCCGGGGACTGGCCGCCTAGCCCTATGTCTAGGGAATTCTCCTTAAAAAGTCAGACAAGTAATGTGATGGCATCCAAGCCCTCTCCTGCATCAAGTCACAGACTCGCAGAACGCGGCTGTCCGACTGGCAGGAGCCAAAGGCAAGAAATGGTGCCCACATGAAAAATGGCTAAGGAAAAAAGACATAGGGCCAGCCGGCCCCTCACACGAACCACCGGCTGTCAAGCAGCCGGCCAGCCGGTCCTAGGCTTGGCCAGACCACCTTCCAGAAGGCAGGATACTTGCCCACCCCGAAAACAGCCAAGCCCCTGACCCAGCCACAGAACCACAGAGTGGCTGTTTGGCTGGCAGGGCGGCAGTTCAAGGAGACGGCAAGAAGAAAATCGCCACAAGAAAACTAGGGCCAGGCTAATCGTAGGATTCCGCACAATTGCATAAAGACCATGCGGCATTAAAAAATAATATTTACATCCAAAAGGCCTCAAGGGACGCCTTGCAGTAACAACTTACTGATACACCCAGCGGGTGGAATTGTTCGAATTAACCCTACAAGTCTTACAGGGAAGCAGAAGATACAAAAGAAAAAACTTAAGATGTAGCGGGCCGGGTAGGCGGCACGACGGAGCCAGCTTCGAGGGAGGCCGCCTGGTGGGTCTCGGTCTGGCCGCCTCCTGCGGCACGCGGGGCCATCACTCCTGGTCCGCTTATCGAGGATTGGTTAGGTTGGCGGCTGGCTGACGGATCCGCCTCCTGGGAACTGGTCTCCTCGTCGCTGCCCTCCTCCTCCTCATCACCTTCACTTGAGGCGATCTCTTCGTCCGGCTCCTCCAACGCCGCCAAGTCCAGCCCGAAGTTGCTAGGCGGTACCACATGGCCCCTGTCGTCCAACTCCGGGATGAAGACGGAGGTGTCAGCGTATTCGGCGAGGGCGGCGACACGTTGGATGAGCTCCTTCTGCTCCATGGCCAGCTCAGGTTGGGCCTCCGCACGGAAGGTCTCCAGCTGTTCAAGGCTCAAGCCAGGATACCAGCTCTTGGCGAACTCCAGGGCGGTCCGCGCGCCAGCCCTTGCTGCGGAGCCCTTCCAGGCCTCGAAGCGTTGGCCGTCCGCCTCCAGCCATGCGGCCGTCCGACTGGGAGTGCGGAGTGTTGGCACACCTGGCCAGAGGGCGGCCAGGACCTGGGCGCCAGCACGCTGCAGCCGGCGAAGCAGACGGTAGACTGGCAGAAGACGCACCCGAATGGCAAGAAGCTCCTCGGCCGGAGTCCTGGGCGCGTTGGGTGCGATCGCCCGGCCCGCCTGACGCCTCGCAACACGCTTGGCTTCGATGGCCTGGGTGGCGGCCACGGAATAGCCCGGGAAGGACTCTGCCAAAACTAGAAGAAGGATCAGTAGAAAAGAAAGACGGCTGTTGCAAACGGCGAATACAAGGTAAAAGGATAGACGTCTCACTGTCAACCATGTCTCCAATGGCTACGTAGCTATCTTGGAGAGCCGCCTCCTTCTCGGCCCAATTCGAGCGCTCGGTCTCGAATTCGGCCCGCAGAAGTGACTCGGCATCTGACATCTTGCCAAGCTCGACCTTGTGGGCCGCCGCCTGGTCCGCCAGCTCCTTGGCCAGGCGGTCGCGGTCCTGAGCGGTAAGACCACGATCCCGCTTCTTAGTAGCCAACTCTGTCTGGGCCTCGCCTAGCTGGTTGCGGAGGTTGGCTGCGACCGCTGGCAAGGGAGAAAGAAAAGAACGAATATCAGCAGCAAAAAGATAACCTTGGAGTTCCAAGCCGCCTGCTCAGCAGCCGGCTCGGAACTCGGGGACTACACCCAGCGGGTGCGCTGACGCGCCCCCGCAAGGAGAAGAGGAGGCACTCACCTCGGCTATCTGCCAAGGCAGCCTGCAGCTGCGCCAGCTCCTGGCGATGAGCGTTGTAGGAGGCCACGCGGAGGTTGTGGTACTCCTGCAACAAGACGCAAGATCAGCTCATGACGTACACTTTGGAGTTCCAAGCCGCCTGCTCAGCAGTCGGCTCGGAACTCGGGGACTACACCCAGTGGGTGCGCTAACGCGCCCCCACAGAAGAAATTGAAGGAATAAAAACAGAAGAAAATGAAGCACACATACCCGAACGGAGGACCGCGTGGCGACGAACTCCTACACCGCCGTCTGCACGACGTTGCCCAAGGAGTTAATGTGGTCGAGGACATCCTGTGATGCGACGATCCACGCGCCGCCTCCTCCGGACCTCCAACTTGATGGCGCCGCGCTGGTCGCCTCATTCTCCGGCGTGGACGAGCTGGCCCCGCCAACCTCCACCTGCTGGGGCATAGAGACCGCCCTCGCAAGGCGCCGACGGGCTGGGGCTCGGGGGGCCGATTGCGGGCCAGTCACCAACACGCCCCAAACTGGCGGCACCTCCGTCCCCGCTGGCCGGCTGTCCTGCTCCCCGGCAGGCGGCGCGGGGGGCGGTGGCGGTGTCTCCAGAATAACGCAGTCGTCCCCCCTATCGCCTGGAGCCGGCTGCTCGTCAGCAGCCGGCGCCTGGGCCAATGGCTCCAAAGACCCCGACTCCGGGCGGACGACGCGGCCTGCTGGCTGCTGAGGGCCCTTTCCCCGCTTTCGGACTCGGACGGCGTCCGCCTCGGCCTTCTTGGCGGCTTCGGCCTCCGCCTGGGCGGCGGCATCGGCTGCCGCTCGTTCACGATCCGAGGCCTCGCGCTCCGCGCGCGCCTCGCTGGCATTCCTATCTGTCGCCTCCCGGAGCGCGGCGGCTGGATCCACGCGAGGGGGCGCAGGAGGGGCATCTGAGCCTCGCAATACAGAGCCCGCTGGCACCCGTGAGAGGGAAAGTGGTGCGCTGCGCAGATATCCCCAGGGAACGGAGAGCCAGCCAAGAAGGAATCATCTATGAAAAATGAGTACCACGCAAAGAAGGAATGAAGAATACTTACCCAGACACAATCGGCCTGGCCTTGGGCTTCTTCGGCACGTTTGCCCTGGCGGCCGCCTCTCGACGCCTCGTGGCGGCGGTCGACTGCCGGAGCTTCTTGGGTGGGGCACCAGTTGGCCCTGATGAGGGCCGCCGTTTCCCACCGCCGGCTGTGCCAGACGGCCCGGCCTGCTGGCTGGTGCGGACGGGTGCATCCTCCATCTCCTCGTCATCATCCGGCCAACTCTCAATGCCGCCTTCTGGCAGGGCGCCCGATGGCTGGCCCCCGCCGCCTGTCACCTCTTCCTCCTCCATGGCGGCGGCCCCAAGATCGGGGTCGCTTGTATCGCTCTGGGAGCGATCCGGCTCCAGGGGGCGGCCCAGTTGGTCAGAGACCGGTGCCGGCTGGCCAGGGAAAATCTAAGAAAAATATTAGGACCAGACGGCTATGGCAGCCGGACAAAGAAGAAAGAAAACAGAAGGATGAAAAGCTTACTGCGGGCGGCTGGTTGCCACGGCTGTACGGCGGCTTGCCGAAGGCCCAGCCGGAGTCAGAGACCTTGCAGCTGGAGATGTGGTTCACCAGACGGGCCACCTCCCTGTAGGGCAGGGGCTTGGTGCACGTCCGGCTGGGGTCCCAGCACCCACTCATGTCGCAGATCAGGTGAGGGCGGCGCTGCAGTGACAGCACCCGGCGCTCAGCAAACGTGAGCAGCAGATCCGCGAAGACCAAGCCCTCGCTATCTCTCAGCTCCCGGAGACGGCGCAGCGCGACATAAGCGCCTTGAGTGAGGGTGGCGGGCCGGGTCCTCCAGGAGTCCCGAGGCTCGGCGGGCGGCCCCGGCACCCACTCCGGCTGGCAGATGAAATCCTGGTTGGGGTCGACGTTGGAGACGTAGAAGTACGTCTTCTACCATTGCTTCACCGACGCCACAAGCTTGGGCGCCGGGAAGAAGTTCTTCGTCCCACTGCACTTCACTGCAATGCATCCCCCGCACTGGGCGGGCACGCTCTGGACAGTGGTGCCGAGCTTCACGTAGAAGAGCTCAATTCAGAGCTCTATGGTGGGGAGGATGCCGAAGTAGGCTTTGCAGAGGACGACGAACGACGAAAGAGTCATCACCGTGTTCGGCGTGAGGTGGTGAGGTTGAATATGGAAGAAGTCCAGAAAGGAGCGGAAGAAACCGCTCGTCGGGGGGCCAAATCCGCACGGAAAGTGCGAGCGGAAGATGACCCGCTCGCCTTGCTGTGGGGCCGGCATGATCTCCGCCACCGGCGCCAGGCGCATGGCAACCTTGTCGGCCGGGGGCAGCTTCCGCGACCGCCGGAGGATGTCGATGTGCCCCTGGACGACCTCGCTGCCGTCCCACTGGCCGTGGTGTCGGGGATGTGCCGGGACGGACATGGCTTGGGCGGCGGCTCGCTGCGACGACAATGAGAAGGGCGAGGAAGAAGAGGGAGGATGGGGAGAGCGAGCGCGAGAATGGTGCCAGCCCTCTCCCCCGGCCTATATATAGGCCCGGGCGGCGAAGGCGAGGGACGGGCATGGGATTAACCGCTCCACGCCCCGCACGACCCCCGATTTTCTCGCATCTAATCCGTGCGCATTAAATGCGCGTGGGAGGGTAATCGATTACCCCTGCCCCCGTGGATCCGCGCGGGGCTCGAGGCTCCATAGTGGCGGGCCCCGGCCCACTATTACGTCCTGTCACGCGCGTGGGCTGGCAGGCCGACGCGAAAGGACGGTGACGCGTGGGAACTGCCAACGTTCTGCGGGCCTGTTCGGCTGCCCGCTGGCCAGGCGGTGCCTTCTCGCCGAAGATTCTAAGACGATGATTCGGCTGCTGGGGGCCGGCTCCAGAGGCGCAAGGCCGGCTGTCAGCAGACGGATATCCACGGAAGACAAGTGAAGGATGTTGGGCCTGCCTAAGAGGGGAAGTTGCTAGAACCCCTCGGCACCTCCAGCGCCCGCCGCGGAGTTCCACCAGCTTCGAGGACTACTGTCGGAGATATTGACCATGGGTACCCTCGGCGACTACCCTTGGTATTTTAAGACAAATGACAGCCGCCTGGTCCACTGCGGCCGTCTGCTCATCGAGCCGCCTCCTAGGGTAGCCTGCCCTAGGAGCCGGCTGCCAGCAAGCGGCAGGGACCCAACAGGCGGCGACACCAACACCACCAGCCAGCAGACGATCCATATTCCTTCCCCAGGACGCGTGCTGGGGGAACCCCTGCGCGGCGGCTACATGGCTACAGGAGAACATGTCCTTAGAAGATCTATAAGGGCGTGGCTACAGTGAGCGCGTACCTTATGAATATCTCCTAAGCGGCGGGTCACTGTAGCCGCGCTGCTATGACCAAGCATTGGTCAGAGAAGGTCACGATCCCACTACCCGCAGACGGCAGGGCCAGCAGGCGGTTGGCGCCATTGGTTAGCGGGTAGCTCATGAACAAGCCGCCCCTGGCAGACGGCCGGGGACGGCCGCCTGGTAACAGACGGCAATCCTCATCCTAGAAGTCCGAGCCTCATCAAGATGACAGGACAGGGCGTGGCGGCAGCGTACGGCGGGAGGCAATGGTACTATAGCCACTTCCTTCTCGACAAGGTTGTCGTCAGCTGAGGCACATCTATAGTGAAAGACAATCACGTAGGGCCCGCAGGCAACGGGCCCTAGCAGACAGGCGGTAAAGCCGGTGCCAGAAGACACTAACGGCAGGGAGCCACACCGTCAAGATTACCATTGTACCCCTGGTGGGTAGGCCTATATAAACCCCCAAGGGTCCTCCATGAGGGGGGTTAGATGAATACAAGGTTGAACCCTAGAATAGAGAGACAGAGGAGGTGGGCTAGCCTTGTTCATCTTCCTCCTTTGAATCACACGGCTCAAGGAGCAATCTTGTAGCTACCTTAGTGATATCAGTCATGACGCGGAGCCCCCGCAGAGCAGGACTAGGGGTGTTATCTCCTCGGAGAGCCCCGAACCTGGGTGAGATCCGTAGGCGTCCCAAGTTCCGCTTTATCCCGCTTCCCGAGCCCGGCGACGTTCTTTTGACCCCATGCATGATAAGCCATCCGTTGGCATATGTCGTCCCAAAACCCCGACACAGACCTAGTCCGTGTAATTGCTACCATCATCTTTCAACTTAGCTTTCTCTAGGAATGCATTAAAATTCAAGGGAACGGTAGCATGGGCCATTGATCTACAACAACATAGATATGCAAAGACTATCAGGACTAGGTTCATGATAAATTAAAGTTCAATTAATCTTATTACTAAAGAACTCCCACTTAGATAGACATCCCTCTAGTCATCTAAATGATCACGTGATCCAAATCAACTAAACCATGTCCGATCATCACGTGAGATGTAGTAGTTTTCAATGGTGAACATCTTATGTTGATCATATCTACTATATGATTCACGCTCGACCTTTCGATCTCCAGTGTTCCGGGGCCATGTCTGTACATGCTAGGATTGTCAAGTTTAACCTGATTATTCTGCATGTGCAAAACTGTCTTACACCCATTGTATTTGAATATAGAGCTTATCACACCCGATCATCACATGGTGTCTCGGCACGACGAAATTTTGCAACGGTGCATACTCAGGGAGAACACTTGTACCTTGTAATTTTTTAAGGGATCATCTTATAATGCTACCGCCGTACTAAGCAAAATAAGAAGCATAATAAGATAAACATCACATGCAATCAAAATATGTGACATGATATGGCCACCATCATCTTGTGCTTTTGATCTCCATCTCCAAAGCATCGTCATGATCTCCATCGTCACCGGCTTGACACCATGATCTTCATCATAGTGTCGTGGTCATCTCGCCAACTATTGCTACTACTACTATCGCTAACTCATAGTGATAAAGTAAAGCAATTACATGGCCTTCGAAATTTATACAATAAAGAGACAACCATAAGGCTCTTACCGGTTGCCGATAACTTTACAAAACATGATCATCTCATACAATAACGTATAATTCATCACGATTTGACCATATCACATCACAACATGCTTTGCAAAAACAAGTTAGACGTCCTCTACTTTGTTGTTGCAAGTGTTACGTTGCTGCTACGGGCTTAGCAAGAACCGTTCTTACCTACGTATACAAAAACCACAATGATTTTTTGTCAAGTATGTGCTGTTTTAACCTTCACATGGACCGGGCGTAGCCACGCTCGATTCAGCTAAAGTGAGAGAGACTAACACCCATCGGTCACCTTTAAGCAATGAGTGCTCGTAGTGGTGAAACCAGTCTCGCGTAAGCGTACGCGTAATGTCGGTCCGGGCCGCTTCATCTCACAATACCGCCGAATCAAAGTATGACATGCTGGTAAGCAGTATGACTATTATCGCCCGCAACTCATTGTGTTCTACTCGTGCATATCATCTACGCATAGACCTGGCTCTGATACCACTGTTGGGGAATGTAGTATCTCAAAAAAATTCCTACGATCACGCAGGATCTATCTACTAGAAGCATAGCAACGAGCGGGGAGAGTGTGTCTACGTACCCTTGTAGACCGAAAGCAGAAGCATCCTAGTGACGCAGTTGATGTAATCGAACATCTTCGCGATCCAACTGATCCAAGCACCGAACGTACGGCACATCCACGTTCAGCACACGTTCAGCTCGATGACGTCCCACAAGCTCTTGATCAAGTTGAGCTTCACGGGAGAGTTTCGTCAGCACGACGTGTGGTGAGAGAGATGATGAAGTTACCGACACAGGGCTTCGCCTAAGCACTGCATTGATATGACCGAGGTGTGTTTCTGTGGAGGGGGGCACCGCACATGGCTAAAACAATGTTGCTTGTGTGTTCTAGGGTGCCCCTGCCCCCGTATAGAAAGGAGTGATACGTCCAAAACGTATCTATAATTTCTGCTTGCTCCATGCTTCTTTTGTGTGATATTGCTATGATATTGATGCACTTCCATACACTTTTGATCATATTTGGACTAACCTATTAACTCAATGCACCACAGTGCCAGTTCCTGTTTTCTACTGTTTTTCTATTTCAGGTTTCCCCCATATTAAAAGTGCTCCAAAAATTCCAGGAAAAATATAGGAAAAATCAGCGTACAGGAAGCTTCGCGAAGAACCAAAGATGGGCCAAAGGGGAGCCAGGGGAGGCCCAGGCGGCCACCTGGCGCGTCCCCACCCCTGGCCGCGCCAGGGGGGGCGCCTGGGGCCCCTGCTCTGCCTCTGGCTGCCCCCCTTCGCCTATATATCCCTCTCGTCCCGAAACCCTCGAGGACAGAACCCTTTTTTGCGATCTCGCCTCTGTTCCGCCGCCGCAGCGCTTCCAAGATCGGGAGCATCAGGAGAACTCTTCCCGGCACCCTGCCGGAGGGGAGAACCACCACCGGGAGCTTCTCCACCACCATGGACGCTTCCCGGATGAGTCGTGAGTAGTCCACCTTGGACCATGGGTCCATGATCAGTAACTATGTGATGTTCTCCTCCCCTCTTTGCTCTTCATGGTTTAGACCTCGTGAGCTGCCCTACATGATCGAGGCACATATGTAATCTTTCTGCTGTTGCTTTGCTGAGTTTGCTGGGATCTGATGGATTATGAGACTATGTTCAGATTGTGTTTGAGTAATATATTTGATTCACCTCTTTTATATCTTTGTTCTTGAGTAATTCTTGCATTTTCTCCGTTGCTGTTTATTGCTTTGGCCAAGTAGTAGGTAGTAACTCCAAGAGGGAGCGTTATGCTTGATTGTGGGTTCATGCCCCCTGATGACTAGCTTGAGTGACAGAAACATGAGTCTAGGGGATATGTTGTTGCCACAAGGGAGAAAACAACGGTGCTTGTACTTTCGGGTGCAAGGATTGTTTACTTTACGCAAAGTTCTTTTAATGCAGTTGTCTGTTGCTTTGAGTTTACACTTTGGGTGGGATTCGCAACTTAATACCAGCGAGATGTTCTGGATAGATATCTCAAGGTGGATGATTAGTAGTAGATGCAGATGGATTTCGGTCTACTTGCCTTGGCGTACCGCCCATGCTTTTGAGCCTCTACCTTTCTTTGCAGCATAGTTAGCATTGGTTTGCGCACATAATCCTGTCAATTGCCCAGCTGTAATTTGTTTACCTCGCTTTGCTGTTTTATCGTCTTTTGGGAGAGAGACATCACTAGTGAACATCATGGGACCCCGGTCCATATTACCACCATTGATCACACCTTTTATTTACTTCCTGTTTTTATTTCCTAGTTGCAGTCATAGCTATCATTATTATCTCTTGTGTTTGAACCTTTGTAAACAACAAGGCCGGAGGGATTGACAACCTCTCTGTACTCGTTGGGAGCAAAGTTATCTGTATCTGTGTGCAGGTCCCGTCAACCGCTAAGTTTCTGGCGCCGTTGACACCTACTTGTCGACCCTCGGAGTCTCACGGGATTCGATCCTTGGTATCTTTGCCAAGGGAAATTTGCCGCTACGCTACATCTCAACCTTCCACTTGGGGTAACCAACGAGGGGCGAGAAGCCATCAAGCAAGTTTATGGCGCCGTTGCCAGGGACTCCACTCTTCAAGATAGGGGAGTTGCACGCTATCTTTTATCTTTGCTTTTTAGTCTTGTTAGTTTACCTTGCAGTTTTTGCTTTAGTGTCCCTTACCAAAAATCACAAAAATAGTTATCTTTCTTGCTGCTACTATGGGTTCCACCGAGAACACCAAGTTGTGTGACTTCACTAGTCATAACAACAATGACTTTATCTGCACGCCTATTGCTACACCAGCCACTTCAACACCTTCTTATGAGATTAAACCTGCTTTACTGAACCTAGTTATGAAAGATCAATTCTCCGGTGCTGGAGATGATGCTGCTTTGCACTTAAATAATTTTGTTGAGCTCTGTGATATGCAAAAGTACAAAGAAGTAGATGGTGATATTGTTAAGCTTAAGCTTTTTCCTTTCTCCTTGAGAGGAGGAGCTAAAATCTGGTTTCAATCCTTGCCTAGGAATAGTATAGATTCTTGGGACAAGTGCAAGGATGCCTTTATTGGGAAGTACTATCCCCCTGCTAAAATTATCCAATTAAGGAGTAACATAATGAATTTTAAACAACTGGATAATGAACACGTTGCCCAAGCTTGGGAACGCATGAAATCTCTTGTCAAGAACTGCCCTACTCATGGTTTGACTACTTGGATGGTTATCCAAACTTTTTATGCAGGCTTGAACTTTACCTCGCGGAACTTGTTAGATTCGGCCGCGGGAGGAACCTTTATGTCAACTACACTTGGTGCTGCCACGAAACTTCTCGACGAGATGATGACCAATTATTCCCAATGGCACACCGAACGCGCTCCAACAGGTAGGAAGGTAAACTCTGTCGAGGAGATTTCCTCCCTAAATGAAAAGGTTGACTTGATCATGTCTCTACTTTCCAAGCAATCTTCTATTGATCCTCATGATGTTCCTTTAAATTCTTTGATTGCTCAAGATCAAGTAGATGTGAACTTTATCTCTAGAAACAACTTCAATAACAATGCTTATAGGAGTAATTTTGGTAGCAACCCTAGACTGTTCCCCTCTAATTCCTATGGGAACAACAATACTTATCCTAGCACCAAGAACTCCACTTCTGAACTAGAGATTATACTTAAAGACTTCATCACTACCCAAAAGGCCTTTAATAAGAGTGTAGAAGAAAAACTAGACAAACTAGATAATCTCTCTTCGAAGGTAGACAATTTAGCCCATGAGGTAGAGTTGCTTAAAATTAGAACTTCTCCTCTTGAGGAGAGGAAGACCACTCCTATGAATGCTATTCAAGTGCAAATTAATGAAAACATTAGGATGAGGGCTAAACTTAAAGAGAGATGGGCTAGAGAAAGGGAGGAAGAAGATACAATTAAGAGCCGTCCTACCCACCACACTGTTGCTACTATTCAAGTTGTTGAGGATATCCAAATTCTTATCACCCAATGCACTCCTAGTCCCATTGGACCTATTAATGGTGATGCTATGACCTCAACCGTAGAAGAAGAAACTCCTATGACCATAGAAGCTACCAAACTAGTGAGCCTAAAGGACACCACTACCACTTTACTTGATAGTAGTGACCTTGATTTTGATAATTGCACCCTTTTTGAAGTTATTGGTTTTCTTCACAAGATGTCTAGAGATCCCCACACTAGCACACTTAATCTTGCCTTCACGGAGCATATCACTAATGCTCTTATCAAAGATAGGGAGGAGAAGCTTAGGGTAGAAGCCTCCATACCTAGAAAGCTAGAAGATAGTTGGGATCCTATGATTAGAATTAAGTTGAATAACTTCTCTTGCTATGCTTTATGTGATGTTGGAGCTAGTACCTCCGTTATGCCCAAAAGAATGTCTGATATGTTTGAATTGAAACCTTTTGATCCTTGTTCTTTTGGTGTTCGTCTTGTTGATTCTTCCGTAAAGAAACCTTTGGGGAAGATCGACGATGTTCTTATCATTGTCAATGACAATTATGTTCCCGTTGATTTTACTATTATGGATATTGAATGTGAACCTTCATGTCCAATTATTTTGGGACGTCCTTTTCTTCGCACCGTTGGTGCTATCATTGACATGAAAGAGGGGAATATAAAATTCCAATTCCCTCTCAAGAAAGGGATGGAACACTTCCCTAGAAAGAAGATTAAGTTGCCTTTTGAGTCCGTTACACGGGCTAGCTATTCTCTTACTCTTGATAAGACTTGATCTTCTCTTTTTGCATCATGCCTAGCTTAAAGGCATAAAAGAAAGCGCTTTTGGGAGGCAGCCCACAAGGAATTAGGTTTTATTTTGCTTTTGTTGTGTCTTGATGTTTGTTACTACACTAGCATCATCATTGTATCTTTTCTTTTCAGCTTTGTGCCAAGTTTAGCCTCTGATTGCAAGAAATTCAAAAGTTGTGACATGCTGCCCAGAAAACAGATTCTGTCCTTGGACAGAAAAATTCGAATAAAATCACCAGATCATCTTTTTGATCTGAATTTTTTTGACAGCGTGCTCTATACAATTGGCTTTCGAGCGTCTGTTCTGAGTTTTTTGATTTGAGTTGCAGAAGTGCCCCTAAAAAATTATTTACTACCTGCTGGTCTGTTTTTTACAGATTCTGTCCTGTTTTGCCTTTTCTTCGTTTTGCAAACCTTGAGCTTGCTTTTTCTTTGCAAAAACCTTTTGGCAATCTTGAGAAACAGTAGCTCTTCAAGATTATATTTATTTCCAGTAGGAAAAAAATTTATTTTATTGTGGGTACTAACCTCGCTAATCAGATTATGATGAGTTATGTATGAAGTGAGTTTTCAAGTGTGCGAGGGAAGATGATAAAAGAAGATTCAGGAGGGTCAAACGCTCAAGCTTGGGGATGCCCCCGTGCACCCCCAAGAAATATTCAAGAAGACTCAAGCGTCTAAGCTTGGGGATGCCCCCATGCATCTCAAGGTGGCAACGGGGACGGGGATGACCGGGGATGACTCCACCATCCCCGCCTCGATCCCCGCCAATCCCCATACCCGCGATCCCCATGAAGCTTCGCAGGGACAAAATGCCCCCATCCCCGTTAATAGAGGGTACCCGGTACCCGTCGGGTATCCGCGGGGATTTCAAAGCTGACTAGGATAGGTGAGATTGGAGAAGACATGGTTGTTGGGAGAGGTGGAGAAATATAATTGTGTGAAATATCTAGGTATTAATCTAAATATTCTGCATTTATAGTACGAATGGCATATTTTCGGATATCCATGGAGTCCCCATGGGGGGATTTTATACCCATCCCCGCCCCGCAAGACTAACGGGTACCCTCCAAACAATACCCATGGGGATAATTTGCCCCGCATCCCCGCTCCATGATGGGTAAATCCCCGCGGGTACCCATCCCCACGGGGAATATTTCCATCTTGACATGCATCCCCTTCTCCATCAACAATTATCAGTTCGTCTTTCGTTCCACTATATTTTTTCACTTCATGCGTTATGTGCTATGCTTGGAGCGTCTTGCTCTTAGTTTCTTTTTTTAGTTTCCTTTAGCTTTGCTTGCTGTTCATAACAAGTTAGAACCCAGCTTTCTTTGTGTGGGAGAGAAACAAGCTCCACTTTAACCTAGAACACAACATAGGATTTTCATGCTTATCTTTGCTGTGTGTGTTCTTTGTCTTTCCATAGCTGCTGCCATGTTTAGCTCTTAGTTTTCATGCTTTTCTTTTTAAAGAGCTTTTGTTTAGTTAGTTGCTGAACTCTCTTGAGTTTTCATGTTTATCTTGTTAAGAGAGTTTGCCTGTTGCACTTAGTTGTGTGTCTTAACTTAAAGTAGGTAATTGAGGTTGCTATTTAATTTTAGTAGTAACTTGCAATAGTTTTGAGGTATTGCCATGAGTAATGTCTGAACTTTTGGTGTCAAGAGCTTTAGCCTATTAGTGATAGATGTCGTATTTTGGGCAATCCGTGTTTATTTTCGAAAACCTACAAAATAGTTGAGAACTTTAGCTACTAGATGGATCACTAATCTTTGGAGGGATCGAATATTAGAGTACACTCACGTACCATGAGTCGAGGATGCGCAAGGATAACCAAACCCCCATACACTCCTCCTCGGGGTACTTGTCTCTTTGTGAACCTCCTAATTAGTTTGAGAGTTACCGATAATAAGTGCATGAGTTCTTCGGACTAATGTGAGTATTCGAAAGTTGACACTTCCACCTAGCTATATTTTTCTAGCCTCTTCGGTACCGTGCATTGCCCTTTCTCACCTCGAGATTTGGCGCATACTTCGCCGGTGCATCCAAATCCTTGGCACGATACGCTCTGTCATCATAAGCCTCATTATATCCTTCCTCAAAACAGCCACCATACCTACCTATCAAGGCATTCCCATAGCCTTTCCGAGATACATTGCCATCCAACATCCATCTTCTCATGACTTTATCTTCATGTCATACATGCCTTTTGCTTGATCGATGAGCCGCATGCTAGTTGGGCCTTTCCCTAATCATTGCTACATGACGCGCTAGTATCATTGCATATCCTGCTACACTGGCAGAGGCATACATTTGCATACATCATGATAGTTTCATCTTCTTTATGTTGAGTACTTTTGTAAAGTGTGAAAGATCTTCTATACTTCTTGTAATACATAGAGTGTTGCCCCTAAAGTGAGGAAAAGATCCCAAAGAGGACAAATGAGAGTTAAATAGAAAGAGCCATTGAGGCCACAAAAAAAAATAAAAAATAGAAAAAAAGAGAAAAAGAAATAAAAAAAGAGAAGGGGGCACACTACTATTCCTTTTGAGAGATCCACACTCGTACTCCATCTTATACCTTGTACTCCATAGAGATTATCATTCATGCATATAGCTATGTGGGAACCTTCACACTATAGAACTTGGCTTGTATATTCCAATGATGAGCCTCCTCAAAAGAGCTCTAGGTGTTCTTGAGCGAGCAAGTTGGATGCACCCCCACTAGTTCCATTGGAGAGCTTACCTTAGCTCATATGTGCATCCGTTGCATGCAATCCCTACTCCTCACATCATATCTATCATTTTGCTTTCTCTCGCCTATGATTGTCCTCATTGATGTGAGCCTTTCACACCTTTTTTGTCTTCCCCTTCATCATTTTTCTCTCTTTGCCATCCTAAGTGTCAACTTTCTTGCTTACGCTCATCCATTGCATGAGTGCTCAAAATATCGAAGGGGAGTGGATCATTTTGACTTGTACCTGGCTAGTGGTCTGGGGATGAGTCAAGATAAGATTCCAAAGAAGACCAAGTGTGAAACTTTAGTAGATTAAGTTCTCAACAATACAAAAACCATGTTTTACTCTCTCGTATATCCCTATCCCCTTTCTTGCACGCAAACACCATTTGGAGACATTCGAGTCACGGACAGCGAGAGCTCTTGCACCTTTATGTTCTTATGTTGCTTGTTACAATGCTAATATAGACTCTTGCTTGTTATGACTTGAATTGAATTACATGCCTTGATTGCTTCACTTAAAAAGTTCTTATATGGTTGGTAGCATGTCACCACAGAAATTATGCTTGTTATCATTTACCTACTCGAGGACGAGCAGGAATTAAGCTAGGAGCAAGGGGGAGGATGCCTGCCGGCCCTTGGCGCACCAAGGAGAGGAGGAGTCCTCTTCCTAGTAGGACTCGGACTCCCCTTTCCTAGTCCTACTAGGAAGGGGAAGGGGGGAAGGAAAGATAGGGATAGGGAAAGAGGGGCCGCGCCCCCCTCCCCTAGTCCAATTCGGACTCCACCTCCTGGAATACTGCCCTCTCTCTTCCCTAAGGCCCACTAAGGCCCAATACTTCCCCGGGGGGGTTCCGGTAACCCCTCCGGCACTCCGATTTTATGCGATAACACCCAGAACGCTTCTTGTGTCCGAATATAGTCGTCCAATATATCAATCTTTATGTCTCCGACATTCCGAGACTCCTCGTCATCTTCTTGATCGCATCCGGGACTCCGAACTACCTTCGGTACATCAAAACTCATAAACTCATAATACCGATCGTCATCGAACGTTAAGCGTGCGGACCCTACGGGTTTGAGAACTATGCATACATGACCGAGACTCATTGCTGGTCAATAACCAATAGTGGAACCTGGATGCTCATATTTGTTCCTACATATTCTACGAAGATCTTTATCGGTCAAACCGCATAACATCATACGTTGTTCCCTTTGTCATCGGTATGTTACTTGACCGAGATTCAATCATCGGTATCACCATACCTAGTTAATCTCGTTACCGGCAAGCCTCTTTACTCGTTCCGTAACACATTATCTTGTGACTAACTCATTAGTTATTTGCTTGCAAGGCTTATTATGATGTGTATTACCGAGAGGGCCCAGAGATACCTCTCCGACACTCGGAGTGACAAATCCTATTCTTGATCTATGCCAACAGCACAAACACTTTTGGAGACACTTGTAGAGCATCTTTATAATCACCCAGTTACATTGTGACGTTTGATAGCACACAAGGTGTTCCTCCGGTATCCGGGAGTTGCATAATCTCATAGTCATAGGAACATGTATATGTTATGAAGAAAGCAATAGTAGTAAAACTAAACGATCAAGTTGCTAAGCTAATGGATGGGTCTTGTCCATCAGATCATTCTCCTAATGATGTGATCCCGTTGATCAAATGACAACTCATGTCTATGGCTAGGAAACATAACCATCTTTGATCAATGAGCTAGTCTAGTAGAGGCAAACTAGGGACACTCTGTTTTGTCTATGTATTCACACATGTACTAAGTTTCCGGTTAATACAATTCTAGCATGAATAATAAACATTTATCATGATATAAGGAAATACAAATAACAACTTTATTATTGCCTCTAGGGCATATTTCCGTTAGTATTTTGGTACCCAGCAGTGACCAGTCATGTTTTTTTACATTACTTCTTCTGTCGCTTCACAAAAATGCATCTAAAGGGCCATCTCAATGACCGACCGAGGACGTGATGGTTAGTCTCAGCGCTGGAGATGTTACGAGACATGTCTGGATGAAGATGGGTACGGACAAGAGACCAACGATAACAACAATTGGTCAAACTTTGTCAAAGCGGTAGGGACTAGAGAGTATTATATATGTTTATTTGCCTTTGAAATTGAAAAGGGGAAAACCATCGCTCACTGTCCATCAGCTTTGAAAGGCTAAGGTACAAAATCGCATGTGCATTATCTACACACAAATCATTCTATAAAATGTATCTAACGGATTGCCTGCATCAGGTTAATGTGCCTTGTGAAGTTGATCGAGAAGGCAACCTTGTGGTCTCAAGAACCTTATGGTCAAGTGGTTACATTAAATACCCTCTCATGTTCATGTTCTTACTACCAAACTATATGTCAAGTGGTTACCTTGTGGTCTCAAGAATGCACTAAACTGAATGCTGCCATATTTCTCATAACGATGTTGAACTGGATGATGTTTTGCTCCTATTATGTGTGAATGTTTCTTCTACCTTTAGTTTGTTATGTCATACCATGTTTGAATATGTATGCTAAATCTGGCTTCCTAACCTGGTTGGACACATCATTGTGACCGGCACCCTCACGCCAAGGCGCGTTTCCGATCTAGTAGGCACGGTACAGGTCGATGTCCGGGCAAGGTCATGATCCGCAGGCGCGCGCATGGCCGGGTGAGAAATGAATCGGGTCCGGCTCCACCTCTAAGGCCAACTCAGCGCGCGACCTGATACGTCTCTGTCGTATCTATATTTTTTGATTGTTTCATGCCAATATTATACAAGTTTTACATACTTTTGGCAACTTTTTATATGATTTATTGGACTAACCTATTGATCCAGTGTCAGTTCCTGTTTTCTGCATGTTTTTTGTATCGCGGAGTATCCATATCAAACGAAGTTTAAATGAAATGAAATTTCATGGAGAATTATTTTGGAATATATGTGATTTTTGGGAGGTGGAAGCAACGTAAATGGGGGCCCGTAGGCCCCACAACCCACCAGGGCGCGCCAAAGGTGCCTCGCGCTCCCACGTGTCTTATGCCCACCTGGAACGTCGGTTGGAGCTGTACTTGGGGCGCAAGGATGCTTATATCTGGATAAAACCGTGTAAACATCCCAGCACAACCGGAGTAAATGATCGCCGGGAATATAAGAAACATTTTCCGGCAAGGCCTGGGGGACGTGAAACAAAAGAGGACAAAGAGGCATATCCAATCTCGGAGGGGCTCTCACCCCTCTGATGACCCACAAGTGTAGGGGATCGCAACAATTTTCGAGGGTAAAGTATTCAACCCAAATTTATTGATTCGACGTAAGGGGAGCCAAAGAATACTCTTAAGTATTAGCAGCTGAGTTGTCAATTCAACCACACCTGGAAACTTAGTATCTGCAGCAAGATAGTTTAGTAGGAAAGTAATATGGAGATAGCGGTAGCAGCAATAAAAGTAACGGTAGTTGTCGGCGTCCTGGGAACCAGGGTACCCAGACTTGCCTGTCTACGGGCCGCGACACGCTCCTACCACGGCCTAGTACGGCCCAGCTAGTCGACCAGCTGTCCAAGACCCTCGCGAGGAGAACAACGCCAAGACCCCCTCAGGAGCGGCCTCGGCAAGGTGCTCCGGAGGGGCGGAGAATCCAAGAGCAAGCCTGCCTCAGGAGGAGGCAGTGACGTAAGCAGTGACGCACCGCGCCAGCGGGTGCCAGCGCCCGCCAGCGGCGCAGTTGCCGTTTTGGTGCAAAGGAGGTAGCGCAAATGCGGGTTCCCGAGAAGCGGGACAAAGGTTTCCCCTTTGGTGCAACAAGACCGAAGACCGCAAGGACGACAAGGAGGATGTCACCGTCGAGCCCACCACCGCGTCACCGCCTGATCCTTTTGCAGGCGAAGACTGCTTTTGTCAGGATAGGAACGTCCTTGTGTTCCCGCTCAAAAATGGCCGTTGTGGGATCCCTTCCCGCCTAAACATTTCGGGGGAAGAGGACCCTAGCCACCTATATAAGTAGCTAGGGTCCTCACTATGGGGAACAAGTTGAGACCAAGCCCAGTCAAGTGGAGCAGATCCATAAACTCTGCCACCACCCAAAGGAGCAAGAACTCTTGCCTCCTGACCCTCCTGAGCTCACCTCCTGAGCTCAGGAACCATTGTACTAGTTCATATTCTAGCCCTCCTGAGGCCATTCCACCAAAGCAGGAAGTAGGGTTTTAGCCTAAACCTGGGTAAACTCTTGTGTGCTTCACCTGTTGTTTGCTTGAATCTCTTCACTAGGCGAGGGTGGGACACTAGGTAGACGCGAGCAGGAGAGATCTTCATTCACGCCCCTGTGTTCGAACTTCTTGGGATTTGCGGAGACTGAAATCAGACATTTGGCGCGCCAGGTAGGGGGCGTGTCGAGATATCGCCTCTCCGACGACCTCGTCCAGCTCTCGTCGCCGACTTCGCTCCACAACCATGGTGGACACACGCCGAGCTTGCGCCGCCCGCCGCACCACGAACGTCGCTCAGACGGCGCCTGCGGGCAACGGCGCGCCGCTCTGCCCCAACCCGCCGGTCGCCAATGCCGCCACCGACCCGGCCGTCCACGAGCAGCAGGACTCGTCGTTGCCGCCCTTTGCGCGGCGCGATGGCTGCACGACGAAGCCTTCACCCTTACCGGCCACGGCGTCGTCCTCGCTAATCCGCCGCGGGCCGGTCTATCAGCAGCCTGCGCTGCTGATGGCGCGGTAGCTCTTGCTCTACCGCCCGGCAGATGACCTCTACGACGAGTGGCTCCACCGCATCACCGAGCTCGTCCATGCTGCTAGAGAAGCACCTAAACGAATGCACTCCTCCTGTCCCCCGTCGCCCCCGGCGGGGAACGAAGGCCACAGAGTCCCGGCTCCGCCTCCACTCTACAATGCCGGCCAAGAGGTCCGGCGCGAGGCTCCTCGATGTGAGCAACCCCGCAGAGCCCATGCGTACGGCGAGGAGAGCTGCCAGGTGATTCCGCATCCCCAGGTGGGGGCTCGCAGGCCCCCTGGCCCACAGCACCAAGACCGCACGCCACAGGAGGTGGTGGCACCAGCGCCCCAAGAACCAGCACAACAGGCGCAGGGGGCGCGTGCGATCATGAGCGTGGCTGGATATCGCGCCCTAGCTCCTGACCTACGGCGCCTCGTCTGGCCCGGCAAGTTCAAGCCGGACCTGCCTCCACGCTACGACGGCACCACCGACCCTACGGAGTTCCTCCAACTCTACGAGTTGAGCATCGAGGCGTCCAACGGCACTGAGCAGGTCATGGCGAACTGGTTTCCCATGGCTCTCAAAGATGGTGCACACTCCTGGCTCCTGAACCTCCCCGTGGGGTCCATCTCCTCCTGGGAAGAGCTTCGTGAGTGTTTCGTCGCCAACTTCCAAGGCACCCGCGATCGAGCCCCGGTAGCTGCTGATATGGGCCGCGTGAGGCAGCAGCTGGGAGAGCCCCTGCAAAAGTACATCCAACGCTTCAACACCATGCGCCTCCGGATCCCTAGGGTCTCGGCTGAGGCCATCATCTCGGCGTTCTCCGACGGCGTCCGTGACGTCAGGATGAGGGAGGAGCTCGCCATCCACGAGGACATGTGCACAACCCTCGAGATGTTCAAGCTCGCGGCAAAGTGCGCCAGGGCGGAGGAAGGATACCTTTCCCTCCAGGAGATGTCTGAGGCGGAGGCGGACGACAAGAAGGCCAAGGCCAAAGAAGCAACACGCAAGGGACCCGTCGTGCTGGCAGCGGAGCCGGAAGTGAAGCGTGACTACGGCTACGACAACCTCCCCAGAGACAACCGACCGTACTGCGTCTTCCACAATGTCCACAGCCACAACACCAACGACTGCCAGGAGCTCAGGGCGATGCACGGTGGGCGCGTCGGGCAGCGCCCTGAGCGCGACAACCGCGGCTACGGCCGTGGAGGAGGCCGAGGTGGAGGACGTTGGGACGGCAGGAACTCACGCCAAGGGTGGCGCGAAGAGCCTCGTGAAGACCACTGGCAGGAGCAGCCTCGTGACGCCCCGTGGCGTGACCAGCCTCGTGAGGGTCGCCCTCAGGGCAGTGGAGGCCTGCCTCCGCTGCCACCGCCGCCAAGAAGGAATGACGATGACCGCCAGGGAGACGGAGAAGGGGGCTTCTAGGAGCCGCATGCAGTTGCATGCATCTTGGGAGGAGCCCATGCTCCGGCTTCCCATGGAATCTTCAAGCAGTTCGCCCGTGAGGTGAACGCGGCGCTTCCCAGGCCCGACGTCCCGCGCAACCTCAGGTGAACCAAGCAAGTCATCGCCTTCGACCCCAAGGACTAGCTCAAGTGCACCGTGGCCCCAGGCGCTCTCCCGATGCTCTGCACCCCGACCATCAGGAACGTCCTCGTGACCAAGACCCTCATTGACGGTGGGGCAGGACTCAACGTCCTCTCCGTCCAGACCTTCGAGACACTCCCGGTCCCCTACGATCAACTCCACCCGACCAAGCCATTCTACGGAGTCACGGATGGCTCCACACTCCCGGTGGGGCAAGTCCGCCTTCCCGTTACCTTTGGTGACTGCGAAAACTACCACACCGAGCTCATCGACTTCGATGTCGCCAACATCCACCTCTCGTACAATGCCATCCTTGGGTATCCAGCCCTCGCCAAGTTCATGGCGGCGACCCATCACGGCTACAATGTCCTGAAGATGCCTGGGAGCGGCGGGGTCATCACGATCGCCTTCGACGAGAAGGAAGCGGTGCGTTCCCTGGAGCGCGCCTATCAGACTGCAGCAGTCGAATGCTCCGATGAGGATGGAGCAGTCCTCGCCCTGCAGACCGCTCCCAAGAAGAAGAAGAAGAGCCTGCCCGTGAACAGACCTCAGGACACAGGGGCTCCTGACGGCCCCGCCTCAGGACTCGCGCCTGCTGACGAGGCGCCCTCCACCCTCACATAGGGAGGCATGCCCGACGCCCCTCTCGTGACGAGCTCGGGGGCTCTCCTCTGGGGTGTCTCCGGACTGACCAGCGTCTCGAGGGAGGTGTTCGGGCACCACCTACAAGCGTGTCTTGACGCGCGTTTTTGTGAGCCCAGCGTGAACCGCTCAACGCTAGGGGCTCGGGACTTCATCGACCAAGTTACCGAGGAACTTCAGTACACAAGGCTCATCCGCGGTGGGCGTAACCGCACAACCCCAAGCTCACCTGCTCGCAGCCCGAGCGACCGTTTCCGCGTCTGCGTTGACATCGCAGGTCTCAACCGAGCCGCCTCTCAGGAGCCCTTCTGGCCGACGGCAGTCGGCCGGAGGAGGGCCCTCCCCTGTAGCTACGTCTGCACAATCTTCGGCTTCCGCAACACAGCTGCCATGTTCCAGCATCTCGCGCAGCAGGCCTTGGGGGCTCGAGAGGCTCAGTGGCAGGCGGTCCAGATGGAGCAAGAACCGGACCCGTGCGACCAGTGGAGCCTTCGGAGCCCCTGGGCCTCAAGAGCCCGACGATTTTCAGGAGCGACCCACGTGGCTCGGGTCTTCAGCTACCCCAACTCTTCTTCGACATGTATCAGGTGACGCTTCAGGTATCCAATCGAGGGCGCCCCCCGGGCTGCATCATCCTCGAACTGCTGGGGGTTGTTCCCCCACTGTTGCCTCCCTTTTAGTGCATGATCAAGGCTCGTTGTTTCATTCTATTCGAATTATCTGCATGCTTGGCGTTCTCACCGCCACTAAGGTCATGAGCCCTTGCGAGCCCACTCGCGACCGCCCCATGATTAAGAACTCGCACGCCGTCTGTTCTCGGTCCGTCCCTGCAGCTTCGCTAAACCCAAGGGCTGAGCTCTGTCTCGCGAGCCATTCCTGTGACGTCACCTCCCGTGGTCCTTGGTGCCTTGTTCTCGCATGGGCTAATCGTGGATGGGTAAGTAGGGGCCCGTGGCAGGTGCCTCGCTCACGCGGGAACCGCGCGCCGGTTGTTTTTCTTTTGGATCGTTGCATGAGAAGACTGGGCACGGCATCTGTGCTCGGGTCCGTCCCTGCAGTGCCGACAAATCCAGCGGCTGAGCTCTGTCTCGCAAGCCATTCCAGTGACGTCACCTCCTGGGGTCGCTGGTGCTGCGGCCTTCTCATGCGATACCCTCTAGAGATGCACTGAGCATAGGTATTCACAACACCTCTCATTTCACATTTTGCAGAAGAAGACTCAGGCGCAACCCGCCTCAGGGTAGGGTCTCGTGAGTGATGCATAAGCTCACGAGAACTTCCTCAGCTTGTCCTAAGGAGGGCCCATATACACCTTGGTTGTCCTACCGTGCAAGCCACATGTCAGGACGGGGCTGTACACGCCCCAGAGTCTCTCCCGGTGGGACGCTCCCTCCCACGGTCCAGTGGAAGTACCTTGCTCCGCGCTGGCAGATCCAACCGAGGAGCGGTTATGCCCACGAACCTGGAAGCACCAAGCTCCACACTGGCCGCTACGACCGAGGCGCGGTTATGCCCACACTCCGTGCAAGTGTGGTAGCACTATGCTTCGCGCTAGTTATAAACAACTGAGGGCGGCCCCTAGTGGTCACACCAACCTCAGGGAGCTTTTCGGCTCACGACACTCACAGCTTCTCCTTGGATGGGTGTCGTGAGGGGGGCTAGGCACAGGGGCTATGCTCAGGTCACGCCTGGCAGACGCCACCCTACCAGGTGCCCAGACACCTGGCCTTCTCGCGCCCCATCCCAGGCGAAGGCTCGTGAGCAAGGTATGGTGCTCGTTCTCCTTCATGAGAGCCGTTCATACGTCAAAGGGGACCCCTGGGCATCGCGACCCAGGGGCCTAACTAGCCACGTAGCCCCTCATCCCTTGAGTCTAGTTATGACGATAACCCCGGTCACCCAGAGGGCTCAATGGCGATCGAGGTATGCGCGAGGTTGGGCCCTGCCGACGCAGAATGCAAACGGGATCGCTTGAACGTCAAGGGGACCGCTGGGCATCGCGACCCAGGGGCCTCACTAGCCACGTAGCCCCTCATCCCTTGAGTCTAGTTATTACGATAACCCCGGTCACCCGGAGGGCTCAATGGCGATCGAGGTATGCGCGGGGTTGGTCCCTGCCAACGCAGAACACAAACGGGGTCACTTGAACGTCAAGCGGGACCCCTGGGCATCGCGACCCAGGGGCCTCACTAGCCACGTAGCCCCTCATCCCTTGAGTCTAGTTATTACGATAACCCTGGTCACCCGGAGGGCTCAATGGCGACGGAGGTATGCGCGGGGTTGGGCCCTGCCGACACAGAGCACCTAAGCAAACATGAAAGGAAGCAAACACGGAAATCATCTAGCTATTACAATAATACCAATTTTTCAAATTCAAACAAAGTTCTTATGCCTCCCCGAGGCACTCGCACTTCTCTCTCTGGACAGGAGGAGCCAGACATCACCAAGCACATCATCACCGGTCTCCACCTCTTCGGCTGCGGTAGCAGTGGCCTGGAAGAACGCCTCCACCAGCTCCGTGACCTTTACCCCCAGGGCCTCAGCAGCCGTGCCCTCTATGCTCGTGGTCACGGGCTCGGAGAATGAGGCCAGGTCAAGAGTGGGGTCACGAAGACTTAGGTGGCAGCACACCTACGTCAGAACCAAGGTAAGGAGCGTGCGGCTCTCGACATCGGCTAACTGGCTAATTGCGGCCGCAACCCCGCGCAGGGACTTCACAAGCGTGGCAAGGAGCCAGGCAGGGCCTTCTTCCGGTGCGGCCAGTGGTTTCCCGAACCCCTCCCCGTAGGCGGCCTGCAGTGCCGTATGGGCCTCAAGATCAAAGGCGGCAAGGGCCTCACGACTCACTGCTGCCGAGGCCGCAAGGGCGTCTTCCTTGTCGTGCGTAGCTTGGGTCGCCTTGGCCTACTCAACCTCAACCTTCAGCTTCTCCAAGATCGCACGGTCAGCAAGCTGCTCCTGTTGCAGCCAAGACGCCTCAGCCTTCTGCGCCTCGAGCTCCTTCTCCTACCTTTTGACCTCCAGGGCGCGCCAGGTGCCTTCCTCGCGAAGGGCCTCCAGCTCGCTCTCCGCCTTGAGGCTGCGCTTCTCGAAGGACGCAGCGTAGGCTCGTGCGGCATCGCGTGCCCGCATGGCTGCCACAGCTTCCTCTCCACCCTTATCAGCGATCGTTGAGGCCTGGTTCCAGGAGGTCCACGCAGACTCGTCTGCCAGGAGCCATCCATAGACTAGCCCCAGGCGCCATTCCATCGCGCGGCCATCACCACCTGGAAGTTCGGCGCGAAGCCGACCCAGCGCGGCAGAGGCAGCCTCCAAGATCTCAGGGCCAGGCTATGCTGCCTGACGCATGAGCACAGACAAGACCGGTTGCTCAACCAGGGGGGGCTCCGGCCCCCCTCGCTGAAGCAGCCGGAGTAGGAGCCGCCGCGACCTCGCAGGCAGCAAGGACACCCTCGAGCGGCACCACAGCCGCATGATCGGCGGCTTGGTTGGCTGAGACACCCAGCGTCGTGGCACCCTTCTCTGCAGTCGCATCAGTGGCAGGAGGGGCAGGGCACCGCGACGTGACCTTCTCCTTCGCCTTCTTCATCACGCCACCCAGGCTGCTGCATCAGGAGAAGCACGCCAGGGACACAACAACTAAGGATAGCAAGAGATTGCACACTTACTCGTCGGAGGTGAGGCGCGCCCTTCTCTTCACCAACAGGTCAACCGCAGCCGCTGGCGCTATGGGCGTGTCGGTGGTCCGGATCTTGGTAAGGCCAGAGGCCATAGTCCTTGGTGCAGTCGTGATCGCCAGTTTCGCTGGCACGTCACTCCTCGGCGGGGTCGCCGCGTTGCTTCCCGCAGATGCAGCGCGTCCGAATCGACGTGGAGTAGTCGCCTGGGGCTGCCGAGCGGCACCTGCGCCTAACACCATTGCTCCAGCGGACGCCTCGGAGGAGTCCCCCTCTTCGTCTAGGGTCTCCTCGGAGTCCCCTCGTCGCTCCCGTCGTCGGCACCAGAAGACACGTCAACCGTGGGCGGAGCGCCCACGGGCGCACCAAAACCTGACACGGCCTTCAACAGCTCGACACTGTCAGGGTGGCTGTACAGTGGCAGGTGGGCCCCGAAGAGGTCCTCGGGAACCAACCCTAGGAGGGTGACCGAGGTGAAGTCCAGATCGACCTCGGCCAGCGCCCCTGAGTGCAGCCGGAGCCTGTCGGCGTCGCCCTTCAGCTCCCACATGGGGCGTGAGTGTGCCTGCAGCGGCGCCAGGCGCTGCCTCAAGAACTCCTTCAAGATCTGGCCACCTTCAAGCCTCGAGCCCAGGTCGGCTTCAATCCTTGCCAGGACAGGCCCGTCAAGTGGGTCGGTGAGCTTCGCGTAGCTCCAGCTGGCGCGTTTCGCTGGGCAGGTGGTAGGCAACGCGTGCAGAGGATGGACGCGTTGGGCATCCAGATAGACCCACCTCTTCCGGTGGGAGTCTATCTTCTTCCCGGCCGTCATCAGCCGACAGCCCTGGCGTTGGAAGACGAAGGAGACGCAGCCCGAGTATGGGCCCTTGTCGTACCGGAGCATGGAGAAGAAATGGCGGAAGAGGGCGACAGTCGGCCTGACCCCCACGAGCGCCTCACAGTAAAAGGCGAAGAGCGACAGGACGAAGATGGAGTGAGGCTGGATATGGAGAGCACGCACCTTGTAATGTTCCAGGATGGCGTAGAAGAACTCTGAGAAGGGTGGCACGAGCCCCACGGAGATGTTGTGGAGGAAGAAGGGGTAGCAGGACTTCGGCAAGATCCGTGTCGCGATGGATCCTTCCCAGATCCCCGTCGAGCCGTGCTCGTTGTGGACGCTCGACAAGAAAGGTTGGACCTCAGAGTAGTCCTCCTCCTTGGTGATGGAGGACTCCTTGAGCATCACCTCAAGGGAAGAGGCAGATACAGACGCCGGCGCGGTACCCTTGTTCCTCTTCACCATTGTTGAAGGTGTCGGAGGATGCAGACGATTTAGGAAGGGGGGGCATATGAGGAAGAGATCTGAGCAGGAAGGAAGGGAAGCGATAACTCCCCCGTAGCGGAGATGTCCCCTTTTTGTCAAGACACACGGTTGCCGAGATGGCGTGGGAAGCAGGGTCGCCCACGTCCCATCCAACCGTCACGCGCCAGCCGGGCCCGCAGCCTTTTTGGGGCCCGCAATGCTTCGTCCTCGGTTAAGGCTTCGCCCCAAAGCCAACTCCGCGCGCGCCTTGGGCCCGGGGGCTACTTTCGCCGTCCTGGGAACCACGGTACCCAGACTTGCCAGTCTGTGGGCCGCGACGCGCTCCTACCACGGCCTGGTATGGCCCAGCTGATCAAGCAGCTATTCAAGACCCTCGCGAGGGGGCTAAGCCTCGCGAGGAGAACAACGCCAAGACCCCCTCAGGAGCGGCCTCGGCAAGGTGCTCCGGAGGGGCAGAAAATCCAAGACCAAGCCTGCCTCAGCAGGAGGCAGTGACGTAAGCAGTGACGCACCGCGCCAGCGGGTGCCAGCGCCCGCCAGCGGCGCACTTGTTGTTTCGGTGCAAAGGAGGCAGCGCACACACAGGTTCCCGAGGAGCGGGACAAAGGTTTCCCATTTGGTGCAACAAGACCGAAGACTGCAAGGACGACAAGGAGGATGTCACCGTCGAGCCCACCACCACGTCACCGCCTGATCCTTTTGAAGGCGAAGACTGCTTTTGTCAGGATAGGAACGTCCTTGTGTTCCCGCTAAAAATGGCCGTTGTGGGATCCTTTCCCGCCTAAACATTTCGGGGGAAGAGGACCTTGGCCGCCTATATAAGTAGCTAGGATCCTCACTATGGGGATCAGGTTGAGACCAAGACCAGTCAAGTGGAGCAGATCCATAAACTCTACCACCACCCAAAGGAGCAAGAACTCTTGCCTCCTGACCCTCCTGAGCTCACCTCCTGAGCTCAGGAACCACTGTACTAGTTCATATTCCAGCCCTCCTAAGGCCAATCCACAAAAGCAGGAAGTAGGGTTTTACACCACACGGTGGCTTGAACCTGGGTAAACTCTTGCGTGCTTCACTTGTTGTTTGCTTGAATCTCTTCGCTAGGCGAGGGTGAGATGCTAGGTAGACGCGAGCAGGAGAGATCTTCGTTCACGCCCCTGTGTTCGAACTTCTTGGGTTTTGCGGAGCCCGAAATCCGACATTATTGTTTTTGTAGTTTTTGTAATATTAGCAGCGAAAAAGTAAAAATGCAACAAGCAATATGTGAAAAGCTCGTAGGCATTGGATCGGTGATGGGAAATTTTGTCGGATGCAATTCATCATGTAGAAGTTATAACCTAGGGTGACACAGAACTAGCTCCAGTTTATCAATGCAATGTAGGTATGTAGTCTGAATATAGTCATACGTGCTTATGGAAAAGACTTGCATGGCATCTTTTGTCCTACCCTCCCATGGCAGCGGGGTCCTATTGGAAACTAAGGGATATTAAGGCCTCCTTTTAATAGAGTACCGGACCAAAGCATTAACACATAGAGAATACATGAACTCCTCAAAATAAGGTCATCACCGGGAGTGGTCCCGATTATTGTCACTTCGGGGTTGCCGGATCATAACACATAGTAGGTGACGATAGACTTGCAAGATAAGATCAAGAACACACATATATTCATGAACACATAATAGGTTCAGATCTGAAATCATGGCACTCGGGCCCTTGTGACAAGCATTAAGCATAGCAAAGTCATAGCAACATCAATCTCAGAACATAGTGGATACTAGGGATCAAACCCTAACAAAACTAACTCGATTACATGATAGATCCCATCCAACCCATCATCGTCCAGCAAGCCTATGATGGAATTACTCACGCACGGCGGTGAGTATCATGGAATTGGTGATGGAGGAAGGTTGATGATGACGATGGCGACGATCTCCACTCTTCGGAGCCCCGAACGGACTCCAGATCAGCCCTCCCGAGAGAGATTAGGGCTTGGCGGCGGCTCCGTCTCGTAAAACACGATAATTCTTCCTCTCTGATTTTTTTCTCCCGGAAGTGAATATATGGGATCTGGAGATACGTCAGTGGAGCACTAGAGGGACCACGAGGCAGGGGGCGCGCCCTAGGGGAGGGGGCACGCCCCCCACCCTCGTGGGCAGGGTGTGGCCCCCCTGGTCTGGATCTTCACGCAGGTATTTTTTATATTTTCCAAACTAATTCTCCATGGATTTTCAGGTCATTCCGAGAACTTTTTATTTCTGCACAAAAAACAACACCATGGCAGTTCTGCTGAAAATAGCGTCACCCGGGTTAGTTCCATTGAAATCATGCGAGTTAGAGTCCAATACAAGGGCAAAAGGGTTTGGACAAGTAGATACGTTGGAGACGTATCAACTCCCCCAAGCTTAAACCTTTGCTTGTCCTCAAGCAATTCAGTTGATAAACTGAAAGTGATAAAGAAAAACTTTGACAAACTCTGTTTGCTCTTGTTGTGTAAATTTATAAGCCAGCATTCAGGTTTTCAGCAATAATCATGAACTAACCACATTCACAATAACTTTCAGGTCTCAAGTCTACTCATATCAATGGCATAATCAATTAGCGAGCAATAACAATAGACCTCGGATGACAACACTTTCTCAAAACAATCATGATATGATATAACAAGATGGTATCTCGCTAGCCCTTTATGAGACCATAAAACATAAATGCAAACCACCTTTAAAGATCAAGGACTGACTAGACATTGTAATTCATGGTAAAAGAGATCCAGTCATGATCATACTCAATGCAAATTAATAGTAATGCATGCAAATGACAGAGGTGCTCTCCTACTGGTGCTCTTTTATAATAGGATGATGACTCAGCATGAAATAAATAGATAGGCCCTTCGCAAAGGGAAGCAGGGACTTGTAGAGGTGCCAGAGCTCGATTTTTAAATAGAGATGAATAACATTTTGAGCGGTATACTCTCATTGTCAACATAACAACCAAGAATCTCGATATCTCCCATGCTACGCACATTATAGGCGGTTCCCAAACAGAATGGTAAAGTTTATAGTCCCCCAACCACCAACAAGCACACTCCATGGCTAGCCCGAAACAACGGGTACCGTCCAAACCAGCAACAACCCTGGGGGAGTTTTGTTTAATTATTATGATTTTGAGCATGGGACTGGGCATCCCGGTTGCCAGCCATTTTCTCATGAATGATGAGCGGAGTCCACTCATCGTGAGAATAACCCACCTAGCATGGAAGATACAGACATCCGTAGTTGATACATGAGTTGTTCGAGCATACAAAACATAATTTCATTTGAAGGTTTAGAGTTTGGCACATACAAATTTACTTGGAACGGTAGGTAAATACCGCATATAGGAAGGTATGGTGGACTCATATGGAATAACTTTGGGGTTTATGGAAGTGGATGCACAAGCAGTATTCCCGCTTAGTACAGGTGAAGGCTAGAAAGAGACTGGGAAGCGACCAGCTAGAGAACAACAACGGTCATGAACATGCATTAAAATTAATCAACAATGAATGCAAGCATGAGTAGGATATAAATCACCATGAACATAAATATCGTGGAGGCTATGTTGATTTGTTTCAACTGCATGCATGAACATGTGCCAAGTCAGACCACTTGAATCGTTCAAAGGAGGATACCACCCATCATACTACATCACAACCATTTTAATATCATGTTGGCACGCAAGATAGACCATTATAAACTCTCAGCTAATTAAGCATGGCATAAGCAGCTATGATTCTAATTGTCATAGCAAGCATGTTTCATTCATAACAAGCTGAATCAGGAACGATGAACTATCATATTTACCAAAATAAGAAAGGTCGAGTTCATACCAGCTTTTCTCATCTGAATTAGTTCATCATATATCATCCTTATAGCCTTTCACTCGCACGACCGAGCGGTGTGGGTAATAATAATAGTGCAAGTGCATTGGACTAAGCTAGAATCTGTGAGCATTTAATACAAGAGAGAAGAAAAAGTAATATGGCTCAATGTTAAATCAACAATAAAGCATATGAGAGCCACTAAGCATTTTCAATCATGGTCTTCTACTCTTGACCCCAAAGAAAAGAAAAGAAATTATTTTCACGGGAAAGCTCCCAACAAGCAAAATAAGAACGGGAAATATTTTTGGGTTTTCTTTTAATTACTACTACTGCAAGCAAGGAAAGTAAACTAGCTAAAAGCTACAACTAATTTTTTTTTGTTTTCTTAAGGTTTTTCTGTCACACAAGAAAAAGACTAAGAAAAATAATTGAAACTAAGCATGGATAGTACAATGAAATAGTGTGAGCATCGACAACTAAAATAAGTGTGTGAACATGAATGTAAAGTCGGTGAGAAACACATACTCCCCCAAGCTTAGGCTTTTGGCCTAAGTTGGTCTATGGCCATGGTGTCGGATTACGGGCTCCGCAAACCCAAGAAGTTCGAACACATCAGCGTGAACGAAGATCTCTCCCACTCACGTCTACCTAGCGTCTCGCCCTCGTCCAGTGAAGAGATTCAAGCGAACAACAAGTAAAGCATACAAGAGTTTACCCAGGTTCGGGCCACCTTGTGGTGTAAAAACCTACTTCCTGCTTTGGTGGATTGGCCTCAGGAGGGCTTGAATATGGACTAGTACAGTGGTTCCTGAGCTTAGGAGAAAAGCTCAGGAGGGCCAGGAGGGAAGAGTTCTTGCTCCTTCGCGTGAAGGCAGAGTTTATGGATCTGCTCCGAATTGTCCCCTCATAGTGAGGATCCTAGATACTTATATAGGCGGCCAGGGTCCTCTTCCCCCGAAATGTTTAGGCGAGAAGGAATCCCACAACGGCCATTTTTGAGCAGGAACATAAGGACGTTCCTATCCTGACGAATGCGGTCTTCGCCTGCAAATGGATCAGGCGGTGACGCGGTGGTGGGCTCGGTGGTGGCATCCTCCCTGTCGTCCTTGCGGTCTTCAGTCTTGTTGCACCGAAGGGGAAACCTTCATCCCGCTCCTCGGGAACATGCGCCTGCGCTGTCTCCTTTGCACCGAAACGGCAACTACACCGCTGTCGGGCACTGGCACCCGCTGGCACGGTGCGTCACTGCTTATGTTACTGCCTCCTCCTGAGGCAGGCTTGGGCTTGGATTCTCCGCCCCTCCGGAGCAACCTTGCCGAGACCGCTCCTGAGGGGGTCTTGACGTCGTTCTCCTTGCGAGGTCTAGCCCCCTCACGAGGGTCTTGGGCAACTGGTCAATCAGCTGGGCCGTACCAGACCGTCGTAGGAGCGCGTCGCGGCCCGCAGACAGGCAAGTCTGGGTACCCTGGTTCCCATGACGCCGACAATAGCCCCCGGGCCCAAGGCGCCCGCGGAGTTGTGTTCGGGGCGAAGCCTTAGCCGAGGATGGAGCATCGCGGGCCCCAAAAAGGCTGCGGGCCAGGCTAGCGCATGACGGTTGGATGGGATGTGGGCGACTCCGTTTCCCATGTAGTCTCGATAACCGTGTGACTTGATAACTCCTTGGTACAGGCGGTAGGGCCATTATGGCCGCGCGTGAGTGACCGGCGATTGATCTTCTCGACCTATAAACAGGGGGTGAGGCGCCACGTCTTTCACTTGACTATTGCAGATCAATCCCTGATCTTCCCACTTCTTCGAGGGCTTTTCATGGCACCGATACGTAGGTTCTCGGCCGCGGAGAAGGGGAAGAGCCCGATGGTGGAGCCCGAGCGGCTCCCCCTGAAGAAGAGGCACCGTGATTCTCCAAGAGCGTCCCTGAGACCGGCGGACGCCCGTACATGGTGCACGCGGGCGCCGCCAGGATACCCGCTTCCCTTAGGTCCTCTGGCGATAGGCAGATGAAGCGGGGACGGCGTCGGGGGCGGTGCAGTGAGCCACCCAGAGAGATTTCACGTGCCCTGCTGCCGTCCCATACTGAAGACGACGCCCGCAAGTTTATCGTGTGGGCGGGAGCCCCTCCGCATTCTCGGATCCTCCTTCCTCCATTCCTGAAGGAGGTGCTCCCGGCTCGCGGCCGGGTGACGATGCAGCTACGGCATGAAGGGTGCCACCTTCCCCGTTCATACTCCGACCTGGAGGTGGTCTCCTCCAGCCAGTTCTTCATGACATGGGGTTGGGGTGTGGTGCGCCGCGCCTACGCACCCGCTGGGAGGCACATTCTTCATTTCGCGCTGGATGGGATGGGCACGATGACCTTTAAGGTCTTCGGGGCGGACGACTGTCGGCTGGCGTGCGGCATGGGGGATGGGCTCGCCGGCGACCATTCCCCATGCTGCCAGGACAGCGAGGCTGGGGGCGAGGCGCTCGCCATTGGTTGTGCCTCCGATTCCTCCAGTAGCAGTTATGCTACCCCTGAGATGGCCTCGAGCTCCGACGAGAGCTAGGAGCCGCCAAGTCGCCGCTCTTATCGCCGAAAGGGAACATCGTCCTCCCGGCACCGCTGTCGTTGAAGGAGTCCAGGCCGCATTCCTCTGAGAGCGACCCTCTTTAGCTTGGTCCCTGCGGGACACCCATGGACGGCCCCATGAGGGCGTGTAAATCCTTGTAATACTTTTGCTATTATCTGGCATTATAAACTTCTGTTCCTCATTAGGCCCTTTGCTGGAGCATGACTTTCCCTTCCTTCTGTCCCCGCGGTAGTTTAGGGCCCTATGCCTGCGAGACCCAGTCCCTAGACAAGCTTCAGCCTACACTGGTATGCCAGGTCTTGATGCCGTGGTCAAGGCCAGGAGGTGAGCGACCCAGGGTCCGGTAGGAGCCCCCGAGGTGCGATGCTCGGGAGTACCCTCTTGGCGTGCAGGCAATCGTCCACTAGGGCCGTTGAGAGGGCCTTTCATGCTCCAACGAATTCATGATTACAGTGGGTGGAGGTGTAGGTACGCGAGTAGATGCGGGCATTGAAAGCTTATCTTAGTGATCCCCTGCGGTCAGGTGGTGGTGGCACTTGATTTTCTGTCACCTTTCTCGCGGGGTGAGGTTCTGTGCTTCTTGGGACTCGAGGCTCTGTGCCCGAGCCATCTTCGCGAGGAGGTGGCAGAAGTTGCTCCTAGGCCACCGAACATCAAGGGCATGGTTGCCGAGGCCCTAGAGGCGAAGGACACGGAACTGGTGGAGGCATTCCTCCAGGCTACTGCCACCGCAGCCGAAGAGGCGGAGACCGGTGATGACGTGCTTGGTGATACCTAATTTGTTCATGTCCAAATGAGAGAAGTGCAAGTGCCTCGGGGAGGCGTAAGAACCCGTTTGAATTTGAAAAACTTGGTATTATTATAATAACTTGATGATTTCCGTGCTTGCTTCCTTTCATGTTTGCTTACATGCTCTGCGTCGGCAGGGCCCAACCCCGCGCATACCTCGATCGCCATTGAGCCCTCCGGGTGACCGGGGTTATCGTAATAACTAGACGCAAGGGATGATGGGCTACGTGGCTAGTGAGGCCCCTGGGTCGCGATGCCCAGGTGTCCCCCTCGACGTTCAAGTGATCCTGTTTGCATTCTGCGTCGGCAGGGCCCAGCCCCGCGCATACCTCGACCGTCATTGAGCGTCGGGCTCAATGAGTGACGGGCGTGTCTAGTGAGGCCCCTGGGTCGCGATGCCCAGGGGTCCCCCTTGACGTACGAACGGCTCTCATGAGGGAGAACGAGCACCATACCTTGCTCACGAGCCTTCGCCTGGGATGGGGGCGCGAGAAGGCCAGGTGTCTCAGCACCTGGTAGGGTGGCGTCTGCCAGGCGTGACCTGAGCATAGCCCCCGTGCCTAGCCCCCTTCGCGACACCCATCCAAGGAGAAGCTATGTGTGTCGTGAGCTGAAAAGCTCCCTGAGGTTGGTGCGACCGCTGGGGGCCGCCCTCAGTTGTTTATAACTAGCGCGGAGCATAGAGCTACCACACTTGCGCGGAGTGTAGGCATAACCGCGCCTCAGTCGTAGCGGCCAACGCGGAGCTTGGTGCTTCCACTGGTTTGTGGGCATGACCGCTCCTCGGTTGTTCTGCCAGCGCGCAGCATGACACTTCCACTGGACCGTGGGAGGAAGCCTCCCACCGGGAGAGACTCCGGGGCGTGTACAGCCCCGTCCTGACACGTGGCTTGCACGGCAGGATAGCCAAGGTGTATATGGGCCCTCCTCAGGACGAGCTGAATGACTCTGAGGAAGTTCTTGTGAGCTTACACATCACTCATGAGACCCTACCCTGAGGCGGGTTGCGCCTGAGTCTTCTTCTGCAAAATGTGAATAGAGAGATGTTGTGTCGACCTGGGCCGAGTGCATCTCTAGAGGGCATCGCATGAAAAGGCCGCAACACCAACGACCCCAGGAGGTGACTTCACAGGAATGGCTCGCGAGACACAGCTCAGCCACTGGATTTATCAACGCTGCAGGGACGAACCCGAGAATAGACGCCGTGCCCAGTCTTCTCATGCAACAATCCAAAAGAAAAACAAATGGAGCGCGGTTCCCGCGTGAGTGAGGCACCTGCCACGGGCCCCTACTTACCCATCCACAATTAGCCCATGCGAGAACAAGGCACCAAGGACCACAGGAGGTGACGTCACGGGAATGGCTCGCGAGACAGAGCTCAACCCTAGGGTTTAGCGACGCTGTAGGGATGGACCCGAGCACAGACGCCGTGCCAGTCCTTAATCATGGGGCGGTCGCAAGTGGGTTCGCAAGGGCTCGTGATCTTTGTGGCGGTGAGAACGCCAAGCATATAGATAATGCGAATAGGAAGAAGCAACTGGCCTTGATTCATGCGCAAAAAAGAGACAGTTGCTGGGGGATAGCCCCCAGCAGCTCGAGGATGATGCAGCCCGGGGGCGCCCTCGGTTGAATTCCTGAAACATCACCTGACACTTGTTGAAGAAGAGTTGGGGTAGCTGAAGACGCAAACCGTGCGGGTCGCTCCTGAAGATCGTCGGGCTCCTGAGGCCCAGGGGCTCCGGAGGCCCTCAACGGTCGCGGGGGTCCGGTTCTCGCTCCATTCGGACCGCCTGCCACCTAGCCTCCCGAGCCCCCAAAGCCTGCCGTGTGAGGTGCTGGAACGTGGCAGCTGTGTTGCAGAAGCCGAAGAGTGTGCGGACGTAGCCGCAGGGGAGGGCCCTCCTCCGGCCGACCGCCATCGGCTAGAAGGGCTCCAAAGAGGCGGCTCGGTTGAGACCCGGGACGTCGATGCAAATGCGGAAGTGGTCGCTCAGGTTGCGGGTAGGTGAGCTCGGCATTGTGCGGTTACGCCCAACGCGTATGAGCCTTGCGTACTGAAGTTCCTCGGTAACCTAGTCGATGAAGTCCTGGGCCCCCAGCACTGTGCGGCTCACGCTGGGCTAACAAAAACGCGCGTCGAGACACGCCTGCAAGTGGTGCCCAAACACCTCCCTCGAGAAACTGGTCAGGTCGGAGACACTCCAGAGGAGAGCCCCCGAGCCCGTCCTGAGAGGGGCATCAGGCGCACCTCCCTATGCAAGGGTGGAAGGCGCCTCGTTGGCAGGCGCGAGTCCTGAGGCGGAACCGTCAGGAGCCCGTGCGTCCCGAGGTCCGTTGGCGGGCAGGTTCTTCTTCTTCTTGGGGTGGTCTGCAGGGCGAGGACGGGTCCATACTCATCGGTGCTTTCGATAGCCGCAGTCTGGTAGGCGCGCTTCAGGGAACGCACCGCTTCCTTCTCGTCGGAGGCGATCGTGATGACTCCGCCACTCCCGGGCATCTTGAGGACATTGTAGCCGTGATGGGTCGCTGCCATGAACTTGGCGAGGGCAGGATACCCAAGGATGGCATTGTACGGGAGGTGGATGTTGGCGACGTCGAAGTCGATGAGCTTGGTGTAATAGTTGTCGCGGTCACCAAAGGTGACGGGGAGGCGGACCTGCCCCATCGGGAGTGTGGAGCCATCCGTGACTCCGTAGAATGGCCTGGTCGGGTGGAGCTGATCGTAGGGGACCTGGAGTGTCTCTAAAGTCTAGAGGGAGAGGACGTTGAGCCATGCTCCGCCGTCGATGAGGGTCTTGGTCACGAGGACGTTGCTGATGGTCGGGGTGCAGAGCATCGGGAGAGCGCCTGGGGCTGCGGTGCACTTGAGCTGGTCCTTGGGGTCGAAGGCGATGACCTGCTTGGTCCACCTGAGGTTGTGCGCGGCGTCAGGCCTGGGAAGCGCCGCATTCACCTCACGGGTGAACTGCTTGAAGATGCGATGGGAAGCCGGCGCATGGGCTCCTCCCAAGATGCATGCAATCGCACGCGGCTCCTGGAAGCCCCTTCCTCCATCTCCCTGGCGGTCGTCGTCGTTCCTTCTTGGCGGTGGTGGCAGCGGAGGCAAGCCTCCGTTGCCCTGAGGGCGACCCTCACGAGGCTGGTCGCGCCAGGGGGCGTCACGAGGCTGCTCCTGCCAGTGGTCTTCACGAGGCTGCTCACGCCACCCTTGGCGCGAGTTCCTGCCGTCCCAATGTCCTCCACCTCGGCCTCCTCCATGGCCGTAGCTGCGGTTGTCGCGCTCAGGGCACTGCCCGACGCACCAGCCGCGCATCGCCCTGAGCTCCTGATAGTCGTTAGTGTTGTGGCTGTGGACATTGTGGAAGACGCAGTACAGACGGTTTTCTCTGGGGGGGGGGGGTCTTCGTAGCCGCAGCTACGCTTCACTTCTGGCTCCGCAGCCAGCATGGCGGGCCCCTTGCGCTTTCCTTCTTGGCCTTGGTCTTCTTGTCGTCCGCCTCCGCCTCAGGCAGCTCCCGGAGGGAGAGGCGTCCTTCCTCCGCCCTGGCGCACTTTGCCGTGAGCTTGAACATCTCGAGGGATGTGCACGGGTCCTCGTGGATGGCGAGCTCCTCCCTCATCTTTCCATCGCGGACACCGTCGGAGAACGCCGAGATGATGGCCTCTTCCGAGACCCTAGGGATCTGGAGGCGCATGGTGTTGAAGCGTTGGATGTACTTTTGCAGGGTCTCTCCCGGCTGCTGCCTCACGCGGCGCAGATCCGCGGCCGCCGGGGCTCGGTCGCGGGTGCCTTGGAAGTTGGCGACGAAACGCTCATGAAGCTCCCCCCAAGAGGAGATGTATCCCACGGGGAGGTTCAGGAGCCAGGAGCGTGCGCCATCCTTGAGAGCCATGGGGAACCAGTTCGCCATGACCTGCTCAGTGTCGTTGGACGCCTCGATGCTCAGCTCGTAGAGTTGGAGGAACTCCGTGGGATCGGTGGTGCCGTCATAGCACGGAGGCAGGCCCGGCTTGAACTTGCCGGGCCAGACGAGGCGCCGTAGCTCAGGAGCTAAGGCACGACATCCAGCCACGCTCATGATTGCAGGCACCCCCTACGGCTGCGGTAATGGTTCTTGGGGCGCTGGCGCCACCACCTCCTGTGGTGCGCGATCTTGGCGCTGCAGCACAGGGGGGCCGTGAGCCCCTGCTTGGGGATGCGGAATCACCTAGCAGCTCTCCTCGTCGCGCGCATGGGCCCTACGGGGCGGCTCACGCCGTGGAGCCACGTGCCGGACCTTCTGGCCGGCGCCGTAGAGTGGAGGTGGAGCCGGGACTCTGTGGCCTTCGTTCCCCGCCAGGGGCGACGGGGCATGGGAGGAGTGAGTTGGTGCAGGTGCCTCTCCAGCGGCGCTGACGAGCTCGGTGATGCGGTGGAGCCACTCGTCGTAGAGGTCATCTGCCGGGCGGTAGCGCAATAGCTCCCGTGCCATCAACAGCGCAGGCTACTGGCAGATCGGCCCGCGGCGGACCAGCGAGGACGACACCGCGGCCGGCGAGGGTGAAGCCGTCGCTATGCGGCCATCGCGCCGCACGGACAGTGGCAGCGATGAGTCCTGCTGCTCATGGACGGCCGGGTCGGTGGCGGCGTTGGCGACCGGTGAGTTGGGGCGGGGCGGTGCACCATTGCCCGCGGGTGCCGTCTGAGCGACGCTCGCGGCACGGCGGGCGGCGCGCACTCGGCGTGTGTCCACCATGGCTGTGGAGCGAAGTCGACAGCGAGAACGGGATGAGGTCGTGGGAGAGGCGATATCTTGACACGCCCCATACCTGGCGCGCCAAATGTCGGATTACGGGCTCCGCAAACCCAAGAAGTTCGAACACAGGGGGTGAACGAAGATCTCTCCCACTCACGTCTACCTAGCATCTCGCCCTCGTCCAGTGAAGAGATTCAAGCGAACAACAAGTAAAGCACACAAGAGTTTACCCAGGTTTGGGCCACCTTGTGGTGTAAAATCCTACTTCCTGCTTTGGTGGATTGGCCTCAGGAGGGCTTGAATATGGACTGGTACAGTGGTTCCTGAGCTCAGGAGAAGAGCTCACGAGGCAAGAGTTCTTGCTCCTTTGCGTGAAGGCAGAGTTTATGGATCTGCTCCGAATTGTCCCTTCATAGTGGGGATCCTAGCTACTTATATAGGCGGCCAGGGTCCTCTTCCCCCGAAATGTTTAGGCGGGAAGGAATCCCACAACGGCCATTTTTGAGCGAGAACACTAGGATGTTCCTATCCTGACAAAAGCGGTCTTCGCCTGCAAAAGGATCAGGCGGTGACGCGGTGGTGGGCTCGGTGGTGACATCCTCCCTGTCGTCCTTGCGGTCTTCGGTCCTGTTGCACCGAAGGGAAACCTTTGTCCCGCTCCTCGGGAACCTACGCCTGCACTATCTCCTTTGCACCAAAATGGAAACTGCGCCGCTGGCGGGCGCTGGGACCCGCTGGCACGGTGCGTCACTGCTTACGCTACTACCTCCTCCTGAGGCAGGCTTGGCCTTGGATTCTCCACCCCTCCGGAGCAACCTAGCCGAGGCCGCTCCTGAGGGGGTCTTGTTGTCGTTCTCCTCACAAGGTCTAGCCACCTCACGAGGATCTTGGGCAGCTGGTCGATCAGCCAGGCCGTACCAGGCCGTGGTAGGAGCACGTCGCGGCCCGCAGACAGGCAAGTCTGGGTACCCTGGTTCCCAAGACGCCGACACACGGATCGAAGCTGCTCCCTCCAGTGTACTAAGATGTGTCCTTTGGGTGCCATTGGTTGGCAAGCTCATCCAGATCCCACCCATAAACAAACTGACTATAAGGATCGACTGGTGGCTCCGGCTCAGGCTCTAAAGCTCGTGCCTAGCTCTGGTGCTTCTAGAAAGCATCTGACATAACAAGATATATGCATGTAGACAGATCAAAAAGAGAGGGTGCAGGCAAGGTAACAATCTCACAATATTTTTCATCAAACCTTAATTTATAATTAAGCAACCTATCCTTGTCGTTAACAATAAAATCATGTGCTACCATGCTCTTGTAATCTAGATAAACAAGGGCAATGAAAGTGCGTTATATCGATTAGAGGGGGGTGAATAGGTGATTTTTATGAATTCTTCACTGAGGAATTTGCTGTTGAGGAAATTCATTAGCGAAGAACTACTTGCAGCGGAATAAATACTCAGAAGTAAACATAACAGAATACAAGCATGGTCATCATGAAGAAATGAAGACAAACACAGAGTACAGAAAGCGTAATCACAGGATAACACAGGATGAAGACAAAACATACTGAAGAAATTGAACTGAGGAAATTGAGAAAGTCTTCAGTCAAAGTCTTCAAATAGATATGAACAAGCACACAATACAGACTTGAGGAAATGGAAGAGTTGAGGAAATAGAACCAGTAAGCTTGGTGAAGATAATGATTTGTTAGACCAGTTCCAACTGTTGTATCAGTTGTACATCTGGCTAGGGCGGCTAGGTATTTAAACCTGAGGACACATAGTCCGGACACGCAGTCCAAGACACCAAGTCCTCTCTGTATTCCCCTTGAGCTAAGGTCACACAGACCTCGCCCAATCACTTGTGGTAAGTCTTCAGGTGACTTCCGAACCTTCACAGACTCGGTTACTCGGCCATCCACAATTCCTCTTGGATGATCTAGACCATGATGCCTAACCGTCTGGAAGAAGCACAGTCTTCAAAGGTAAAAAGCTTCGGATCCACGCAGGATCAATCTCTTTAGTGATACTCAATCAGTTTTGGGTTTGTAGGTGTTTGGGTTTGGTTTTGGGTTTTTCCTCATTTGATGATTTTCGCTCAAAGTCCTCGGAGGATTGGTTGCTCTTATGACAAGTGTCGGTTTCTCTCGGAGCAGCCAACCAGCTAGTGGTTGTAGGGGGCGGCTATTTATAGACTAGGGAGCAGCCCGACATGATAAGACATAAATGCCCTTTAATGATATGACCGTTAGGTAGGTAGATATTTCGCGACAGCTGGCGCGTAGCATAGCAACGGTCGGAAATTTGAGTAAAATTCCTCAGGGCTATCATATTCCTCACTGTGTTTGTAATCCGCACTGGCGAATTCCTAACTCCTCAGTTAGAACAAATTCCTCACAGACCAGAAGAACTTCGTCTCTGTCATTGAAGAATATGACTGAACTGTATGAGATTTCCAATGGCTTCACTCGAAGGGATTGGTAGGCGTAGGATTTTGAGTTGAGCATTATATGGAAATTTTTCCTTAGTATTTCCTCGACCCCCTTTAACAGTACGGTGTTTCCTATGACTCAAGAAAGAGAAAAAGAAACTACGAAAACAAAAGTCTTCACGCTTCATGTTCCTCAAATGAATACCAAGTCTTCAACGTCACACCAATTTCTTCACTTTCAAAGTCTTCAGAAAGTCTTCAGAAATGCAAAGTCTTTAGTCGAAGAACTTCATTTTTAGGGGTCAACTTTCTCTGTAAATATCAAACTCCTCATAGACTTACAGGCATGTGTACACTCATAAACACATTAGTCCCTTAACCTATAAGTCTTCAATACACCAAAATCACTAAGGGGCACTAGGTGCACTTACAGGCAAACAATTTTTCTTCCTTCTCATGATGCCTAATAGGTATTCTAAAATGTTAAGCAAGGCGAGAAGCAAAGATGCCTCCAAAGACGGGGCCCTTTGAGCGGTTCAAACTCAGTCGTTTAGCAACGACGGCCCCCAGGCTAAAAGTTGTGTCTTGAAACAAAGCATGGCGTAAAATGACAATATCAGGGGCACTAAGGTTCCCACTGTTCCCGCGACCAATTAAACATCTACTAGCAAATAAAGCAAAGTAGCGCAGAACAGGGAAATGTATACTAGTAATTCTTGCCCCTGAGTCTTGCCTAGTTTCCCCTACATCTATCATGTCAATAAACCCTTCAACGTCTTCATAACGTGGTTCATCAAGTCTACCTTCAAAGGGTATCTTACAGAAACAGAACAGCAAAAGTATCAGGTCACCATAGAGTTAAAGTCTACAACTCGATCCACAAAGTCATCAGATGAACAAGAGTTGTAACCTAGCAAAAAAATGCCCATATATAAAGACCCGCTTGAAGACTAACTCAAATTTCTCCCCCTTTGTCATCGAATGACCAAAAGGATCAAAACTGAGGACTAACGCCCCTGAAGAATCTCAAGATGATGAAGGAGCGCCAGCGTTGTTGGGGTCGATGGTTGAAGTAGGGCCTGCCACAGTGTCGTCCAAGTCTTCATACTCGTCGGTTTCACGCGATGAAGAATAGGAGCTGGTCACCGAGGGAGGAACCTTGACCTTCTTGTATTTCTTCGGAGGAGGAGCAGACCAGTCAAATTCATTCTTGAGACCCATTTTCTTCAGATCTTCTTCGCCATACAGATGAGACAGAACAGCCCAGGTGCGGTTGAGGGTTTCATGAAGGTAGTAATGGTTTTTCTTCACTACATTGTGTGTAGAAGTCATGTTGTGAAGAATTGAACCAAACTGACGCTTGACCCATTTGTGGTTGCGATCAACCTTCTGATGAAGACTGAGGAGAAGCTCACGATCAGTCATCACCCTGGGAGCTGTCCCTTGAGGATTTGGCTTGGGAGCGTTGGCGGCAGAGTCATGAGTGGCAGAGTCATCATTGGTGGAGTAAGATGCAGCTTTACGAAAATGGCCATCCAATGGACGAATGCCTTCATCAAAAACAGCAGTTGCCTTGCCCTTGTCATCAGCTGGAATGATTCAGTGTGTCAGCTTTGTAATTCACTAAAGACCTTGTCCTGATGAAATCTCATAATCCATGGAGCATAAGGCTTCAGGTTGAAAGGGGACAATGCAACATTTGCCATAGTCCTCATGAAGAAATCATGGAAGTTTACGGGAACGCCATGGATGATGTTGAACAACAGATTCTTCATGATGCCAATGACTTCTTCATCATTTGAGTCGTGGCCCTTGATTGGACTCAATGTCTTCGTCAGAATGCGATAGACAGTCCGTGGCAGAAACAACAATTCATTTACGAGGAATTTGGTCCGTGGGGCTTGACCAGGCTTCAAAGGCTTCATAAGCACTTGCATGTAGTGATCAGTGAGTTTAGTTTCTTCATACATGCAACGTGCTGCTTCGGTGGGAGGACTGAGAGGCAGAGCTTGAAGTAATTCAGAGGTTGGTGCCTTGAAGTGAGTGTTTTCGGTCATCCAGTCCAGCACCCATGAATTCACATCTTCAGAATTGCCCGTGATGTGCAGCGTTGCATAGAATTGAAGAATAAGTTTTTCATTCCAATCGCATATGTCAATGCAGAAACCCAACAGTCCAGCGTCGTGAAGAACACTGAGGACTGGCACAAAATACGACACTGATTCCATATCCACGTGAGGAATATGCTGATGATCGAAGACTTTGTATTTATTGTATAGCACTGAGGAAATAGAAATTTGCCTGACTGGCAGTCCAGAAATGCCTCTTCCTTATGCGAGCAGAGTCATAAGGATTGAAGTCAGTGAAGAACACATGCTCGTTGAAGAAATCAGCCTTCTTGAAAGTTTGCCTTCCTGAGAAAGGATCCTTTGGCTTGGGTTGAGGAGTGTAAGTCAATTGCATCACAACCTCTGGATTCGCAATTACAGGTTCTTTAGTCTGAGGAATTTCTGGTTCCTCTTCAGTGGCAGTCTTCACAGATTCAGCAGCAGCAGCAGTTTCTTCAGCACTAGTGGCTGGAATGTCTTCATGAACAGATTCAGTGGGATGAGTTTCCTTAGAGCCCAAAGGAACAATTTGTGCTGGTGAATGAGGAATTTGTTGCAGCGGCTTGAACAGAGGAGAGTTGGGATGCTGACTATCCAAAAATTCATCGTTCATTAAAGGAGTAGCACTCCCAATGTCCACGTCTGAGTCTTGTTCTTCCAATTCCTCAATGTCGGCCCCTTCAGCAGTAAACTGAGGCATAGGCGAGGAGATGATTGGGTTGAAGGGATTGCATCCACTTCAATTTCTTCGTACGTCTGCTCTGAGGAAGCAGCAGAGGGAATATCTTCATCTGATTCACTAGGAATCACATACTCTTCATCAAATTGAATAAGTTCCTTTGATGGCATGGAGGAAATTGGAACGGCATCAATTGGATTTTCAGCTGATCTTGTCAAAGGCGTCATCTTCTTCGGAGCTGAAGAATCTGATGAAGCTGACGCCTTCCTTTTCTTCACAGCTGCACGCTCTACACCCTTTGTCTTCTTCCAATCTAATGCAGATGGAAGGGTTGGAGTTGGAGTAGCCGCAGGAGGAGCAGAGGAATCTTGTTGAATTTCTTCAGGCACAACTGATGCAGTTGCCCTGACTTCTTCATGTTCTTCAGGCACAGCCTTTGGAGCTTCAGCTGGCCTGACATTTTCTTCAGGCGCAACACTAGAGGTTGCCCTGGCAATTTCTTCAGCGGCTGGAATGTAGTCATCAGCCCTGGTATTTTCTTCAGCAGCCTGATGTTCTACATCGGTGTTGGCATGTCCTTCAGCAGACTGAGCAGATGCTTCAGCCTGAGGAATTTCAATGTGCGTTTGATGAGCAACACGTGAAGACAAACCTTTAGTGACTTTGGCGCCCATCCAGTCTACGCGATATGCATCAAATTCATCACTGAGGGTTTTGATTTCACCCTATAGCCTGACAAGTTCTTCAGTTGTCATGTTGACAACATTTTTCTTCAGGAAGCGCTCCTTTTTGTATTGCGCTTTCTCTGTCTGCCTGGCCTTTTCAAATTTCCATTTTTCTTTGCCTATGAAGGCGGTCAGCATATGACTTTGGCCAGGTGTCAAGTTGAAGTCACGCATAGGAGTGTTGGATCCTGATGCCAGAGATCAGTGAAATCAAGGATCACCTTTGGATCCAAAAGAAGTGGCACTTGGCTTCCTTTGGCTCTGGCGGCCCTTTCTTTCCTGTCTCTGATGATTTGAACAAGTTCTTCATCATCAGCTTCGTCATCAGACGGCACTTGGAAATCAACTTGTTTCTTGTGAGGACTTGGGCGAGAGCCGCGTCCAGCAGTGGTCTTTTTCTTCAGCAGCGAGGGACCAGCTAAGGAACTTCGTATCGCTAAGGAACTTGGAGCAGCTGAGGAAATTGCAGAGGCTCCTAAGGCAATGGATATGCCCGCAATCCTTTGACAGGGGCAAGATGCACTGGAGCATCTAAAGACTTTGGCGGAGGAGCTGAGGACTTTGAAGGAGCAGGAGCAGTCTGAGGAATTTGGCGTGAGGGCTTTGAAGAATCTGGCCATGAGGGCATTGAGGAAGAAGCACTTGGCTTGTGAGCAGGCTTCTTTGCCATGGCCTTCTTAGGCTTGGAAGCAGAGGCATCTGCAGAGTCAGCAGCAGCAACAGAGTCTTCATTGAATTTCCTCACTCTTCTTTTGCTTGTTTGGCCAACTTGGCCTGGCGCTTGGCCCATTCTTCAGGATAATCCTCACGATGCTTGAGGCTAGTGGGATCAGCAACTTGGCCATGTGCCAATGGCGGTCTTGGGCAGGGAGGATTAAGTGCGAATTTCTTCATGTATTTGGGAGTCACATATCTGTATTCCCTCCACTCTCTTGCCCAACTCCACTCTATTCTTTGTATGCACACTTTGCGCTGATTCTTGTCCTCTTTTTTGAACTTTGCCTCATCAGGAGTGCAATAGTCAGCGTATATGTCTTCAGGTATCTCAAGTATGCAACTTTTCTTCGAGGAACGCTGCAAATGAGTTAAGTTGATGAGAACCTAGTGATTCAGCAGCGGACATGAGTACCTGTGAACAGAGTGTAGTTGCGAGGAATTTGGAGAGGTCATATGCGTTCTTAGAAGGTTTTTGTAAAAAGAACCAAGTTTGAGGAATTTGACCAGATGAGTCTTGAAGAATTTCACAAAGCGTTCTTTGTCTTAGGTTCCAGATTTGTATAGATTGAAAATCCACACAATTGAGGAATCTTGAAGAAAAACATAGCTTGAGAAATCGAATCAAGAACAGATGACATATGAGGTGTTTAGCGTGTGAAGGTTTGACGAAGAAAAACACCTTTTGAGAATTTTGAAGAAAACATTCGAATCAAAGTGGGCAGTAAAAGTAACTTTTAATTACCCTGGATGAAGAACACGACGAACTATGAGATGGAGAAGTGAAGTTTGGCTGTGCAGATCTTCCATGACCTAACTTGGCAGAGGAAGACAGCTACGATGGTGGCGGAGTGAAGAAATCCACGGCCGGCGCGAGTACGACGGCGACGAGGTCGAGGCAGTGAAGCTCTTCCTCACCGGCGACGATGAAGTAGTGGCGGCGCTAGGGTTGGAGAAACTCGAACGGGAGAGTGAGAACGAGCGGAGTAAAAATTGAAGAGAGGGAAGGGGAGGGGTATTTATAGCTGAGACGAATAACCGTTCGCCTGAAGAATTTGGACGAACGTGCCCCTGACCCTTCTCATTCGCACGACATGTGTCACCCACGAACTGTGTAGTGGAGATCGTGTGAGATTGTGGGTGAATAGGTAAGTATTATCGTGGGACGTGGATCGATTCGAGTGGCAAAACCGAAAATTTTGGAAAGGATAAGTTTTAATTTTGCGTTCGCAATTTCTTCAGCTGACAAGGACACAGTGAAAATTTTGAACACATTCCAAATAGAACGCATATGAAGAATTTGTGAATAGAATGGGTTGAGTTTAGCATAGAGGGGGAAGGGTCCGATCAAATTCACTTAGCAGAAAAAGCAACGTGAAGAAATAGCAATAAGTGAATGTTGTAGAGGACATAAACTAATATATATATATATATATATATATATATATATATATATATATATATATATATATATATATATAGCCAATGAAGAACAGAGACGGAAATAGTGAAGACAGTGCAAAGTTGAAGAATATGAACAAGTGAGGAATTTCAGAAAAAACTCAAACTGCAGATTATCAACTTTTGTGGTGGCATGACCCACCGTATAAGAATGACAATTTCAGACACCGCGTACAATTGTCGTAGGGTTCTGAGAATCAAATTCTTCATTAATGCCTTCACACTTAGAGCGTTATTCTTCATTGATTGAAGAAAAACAATTTCTTCATGTGTTGCACATCTAAGTCATCAATTTTGCATAAGTATTAGGATGAGTGTCCAATTCAAAGAACATTCGAAGATTCTAAGATATTTAGCTCACACCGTGACTTGCTAAATCTCTTCTCATCCAAGGGCTTTGTGAAGATATCGGCTAGCTGTTCTTCAGTCTTCACATGTTCAATAGAAATGTCGCCCTTCAACACATGATCACGAAGAAAATGATGACGAATCTGAATGTGCTTTGTCTTCGAGTGCTGAACTCGGTTGTGAGCAATCTTAATGGCACTCTCATTGTCACAGAAGAGAGGCACATTCTTCACGTTGACGCCATAGTCCTTGAGAATTTGCTTCATCCAAAACAATTGAGCACAGCAAGAACCAGCAGCAATATACCCAGCTTCAGCGGTAGACAGTGATACGCAGTTCTGTTTCTTTGAGGACCAACAAACCAATGATCTTTCGAGGAAATGACTTGTACCACATGTTGATTTGCGGTCCACACGATCACCAGCATAGTCAGAGTCTGAATATCGAATGAGATCAAAAGCCGAGCCCTTGGGGTACCATAATCCAAGTGTTGGTGTGTGAGCTAGATATCGAAGAATATGTTTCACAGCCTTATGGTGTGATTCCTTCGGTGTAGCTTGAAAACGGGCACACATGCAAACACTAAGCATTATATCTGGCCTAGATGCACATAGGTACAATAAAGAACCAATCATGGAGTGGTATACCTTATGATCAAAGTCAATACCATTTTCATCAGTGCACAGATGGCCATTTGTGGGCATAGGAATTTTGACGCCTTTGCAATCGTGCATGCCGAATTTCCTCAGTACATCCCTGAGGTATTTATCCTCAGATATGAATATGCCATTGTGTTGTTGATGAATTTGGAGACCTAGGAAGAATTTTAACTCTCCCATCATAGACATTTGATATTCTTCACTCATCATATAGCCCAATTCATCACTATAACGTTGGTCAGTACAGCCAAAGATAATATCATCAACATATATTTGGCACACAAATAATTCACCATCATAAGATTTAGTGAAAAGAGTAGGATCAAGTGAACTGGGTTTGAAGCCTTTCTTCATGAGGAATTCCTTCAAAGTATCATACCAAGCCCGAGGGGCCTACTTGAGGCCATAGAGGGCCTTGTTGAGTTTGAAGACTTTGTCAGGATTCTTTGGATCTTCAAAATTTGGGGGCTGAGCAACATATACTTCATCCTCAAGCTTACCATCGAGGAATGCAATTTTCGCATCCATTTGGTATAGAACGATATCATGATGGTTAGCATAAGCAAGTAATATGCGAATAGCCTCAAATCTAGCAACAGGTGCAAAAGTTTCATTGAAATCAATTCCTTCAACCTGTGTGTAGCCTTGAGCTACAAGTCGTGCCTTATTCCTTACCACAAGGCCATTTTCATCTTGCTTGTTGCGGTAGATCCACTTTGTGCCAATGATATTATGCTTGCAATGATCCGGACGTTTGACCAGTTCCCAGACGTTGTTGAGCTCGAATTGATGTAATTTGTCTTGCATAGCTTGAATCCACTCAGGCTCCACAAATGCTTCATCTACCTTAGTGGGCTCTGTGATAGAGACAAAAGCAAAGTGCCCACAAAAGTTAGATAAATGTGAAGCTTTTGAGCGTGTGAGAGGACCTGGTATATTGATGTTGCTGATGATTTTCTCAATCTGCACTTCTTTCGCAACGTGAGTATGAGCTAGTTGTCGTCGAGGTATTTGATCAGCATTTTCTTCAGCACCATTTTCTTCAGCATTTTCCTCAGGTGCATTAGCTCGACGTTCTTCTGGTTCTGGAATGAATTCTACAGCAGATTCTTCGGTAGGAATGACATCCTCAGTAGCCTTGAATTTTATAGTTTCCTCATGTGCTGGTTCATCTATCACAGTAGGTAGGTGCTCTCTTTGCGAGCCGTTAGTTTCATCGAACCGCACATCTACAGTTTCAACAACCTTGTGAAGAATGTTGTTGAAGACTCTGTAGGTGTGCGAGTCCTTTCCGTAACCAAGCATAAACTCTTCATGTGCTTTCGGTGCAAATTTTGAGTTGTGATGAGGATTTCTAATCCAACATTTAGCACCGAAGACTTTGAAATAACTCACATTGGGTTTCTTGTCAGTGAGGAGTTCATAGGTAGTTTTCTTGAAGAATTTGTGAAGATATACTCTGTTGATGATGTGGCACGCAGTATCAATTGCATCAATCCAGAAACGACGAGGCGTTTTGTATTCATCAAGCATAGTGCAAGCCATCTCAGCAAGAGTCATGTTCTTGCGCTCCACGACGCCATTCTGCTGAGGAGTATAAGGAGCAGATAGCTCATGAGTAATACCAAGTTCATCAAGATAGTCATCGAGACCAGAGTTCTTGAACTCAGTTCCATTGTCACTTCCGATGTGCTTGATCTTCACACCAAAGTTGGTTGAAGCCCTTGAGGAAAATCGTTTGAAGACTTCTTGCACTTCATGTTTGTAAGTAACAATGTGTACCCATGTGTATCGAGAATAATCATCAACAATAACAAAGCCATTTTCAGAAGCATCATTTGAAACTGCAGAATAATGATTAGGACCGAAGAGATCCATGTGAAGCAATTCAAATGGCCGAGTAGTAGTCATGATAGTCTTCGCTGGATGCTTGGCCTTGGTCATCTTTGCAGCTTCACAGGCACCGCATAAGTGATCCTTGAGGAATTTGACATTCTCAATGCCAATGACATGCTTCTTCTTCGCAAGCGTGTGCCAATTCCTCATGCCTGCATGACCAAGTCGTTGATGCCATAGCCAGCCTTCTGAAGCTTTTGCAAGTAGACACACAGCTGGTTGAGGTCCTATAGAGAAATCAACAATATACATGTCTCCTCTCCTAAAGCCTTCGAAGACTTTGGAATTGTCAGATTCCATGACCACAACACACGATATTTGCCAAGACTACAACCATATCAAGATCGCAAAGCATTGAGACGGACATGAGGTTGTATCCTAAGGACTCGACAAGCATGACTTTGTCCATGTGTCGATCCTTTGAGATCGCAACCTTACCTAGGCCCAACACCTGACTTTTGCCTTTGTCAGCGAAGATGATATGCTTCAGATGAGATAGTGATAAGGGAGCATCCATCAATATATTCTTGTCACCTGTCATGTGATTTGTACATCCACTATCGAGGACCCACTCAGAGGCTTTGGGTTGATCATCCTGTAGATGAATTAGTGCAGCTTACAAACTCATATACTTCATCAGTGAAGAATATGACATCAAATCATCAGATCAATTTCATCAAGCAAAGCAAAAGATAAAGCAGTATGAGGACGTGAGAAATGAGAGCTCATTTCTTCATGATTAGCCTGCGTCCTTTCATGCAGTTTTCAGGTCTCCAACAAATTATTCAGACGTTTGAGCACGTCTAGAGACCTGAGCCTGCAGAAGAGATTAGTTCTTTTTCTTCATCACCCACATCTGAAGGGGTGGCAAAAAGTTCATCACTCTGCGAGCTCCATACGAGAAAGGTGGCATAGACGCCAGCCCATTCCGTTTCACATAAGAGGAGTTAGGATAAGCATATGAATAAGCAGAGTAATTCTTTGAGGACATATGAACATAATGGTTAGAAGAATAATGCTCATATTCATAGCCCTTAGCTCTTCCCTGCGAAACAGAGTTGTTAGCACGATGATATTCATATGAGGACTTTGATCATTTTGAGGAATTTGATCCATGTGAGGAATTTGGTCCGTATGACGATTTGAATCCATCTGAAGATTTTGATCCATATGAAGAATTGGATCTGGGGTTCCTAGTCCTCACATGAGGTGTCATGAGGACAGTCACTTGAAGATTTTCAAGGTGCCTCTTAGGGACCCAGATTTTCTTCATAGGAGGACCATTCATGCAGTTAGTTCCAACGTATCTAGCAAATACTTCACCATTCTGATTTTTGAATAGTTTATAGTTGGAGTCAAATGACTCATCAAAAGAATGAGGAGATTCACATGTAAAGCCAGATAAATTGGATGAATCAACTGGAGGTCCCTTTGCAGCAACCCATGAGGTTTTGGGATACTGCTCAGGCTTCCAATATGAACCATCAACATTAAGTTTCCTCTCAAAGGTAATTCCCACTTTCCTAGGGTTCCTGTTGAGGATCTGCTTTTTAAGCACATCACAAAGAGTCTGATGCCCTTTGAGGCTTTTGTACATGCATGTCATGTACAATTCCTTCAGTCATGCATTGTCAGTGATACTAGAAATGTCCTCAGATAAGGAATTAGTGATAGCAGAGACAGTTAAAAAATTTGTAGCATTTGAAGCATTTGAACATTCAGGTGAAGAATTTGTAGTTTCACGTTCAATGCATTTCAAGCATGGAGGAATGAATTCTTCTTGAGAAGCGCTAATTTGTTGAGCAAGTAATGAATCGCGCTCCTTCTAAAGATCTTCATAACTCACTCTTAGCTTTTCAAGATCTTGCTTTCTTTGAAGAAATTTATAAGAAAGCTTCTCATGATCACACAAGAGAGTGTTATGATGACCATGAAGGTTATCATATTTGGACTGAAGTCTTTGAAGATTTTCAGTCAAGATTTTAGATTGATCCATTTCTTTACCCAACATATCATTGCTCTCATTAAGCATATTATGAGATTTTTCCAAAGCTTTTTGTTGTTTAGTGGCAAGGGAAGCAAGTTTGACATAGTTGGGTCAAACTCTTCAGTGATGCTCAATCACTTTTGATGAGTAGCATTCAGTTACCTTGACACCTTTTGCCATAAGACTTGGTGCAGAGTATGATGATTTTGGATCGAAAGTCATCGTCTTGAGGGGTTCTTTGAAATCCTCAAACGAGGGATCATCACGAGTTCGATGACCTTCATAGACCTCAAAGAGACGGTCCCAGATAAGTTTCGCATGATCGAGATGCATGATGTTCCTGAACTGATTTTGAGACAGACATGAGCAGATGACGTCCTTCTCTGTGAGGTTGAGGAGGGTGAACTTGCGAATGTCATCAGCTTCTGCCATCTTGCACAGATCGGTAAGACCAATCTCAGTGACGATCCATAGATCACTGTTCATCACCATGAGACTCTTCTTCATCATGGCCTTCCACTTGGGATACTCGTGACCGTCAAAGATGGCGCAAGACACAGTCTTCATTCCTGTGGTCGACATAACTAAAACTCCAGGCGGTTAAACCAAAATCACACAGAACAAGGGAGTACCTTGCTCTAATACCAATTGAAAGTGTGTTATATCGACTAGAGGGGGGTGAATAGGCGATTTTTATGAATTCTTCACTGAGGAATTTGTTGTTGAGGAAATTCCTTAGCGAAGAACTACTTGCAGCGGAATAAGTACTCAGAAGTAAACATAACAGAATACAAGCATGGTCATCATGAAGAAATGAAGACAAACACAGAGTACAGAAAGCGTAATCACAGGATAACACGGGATGAAGACAAAATAGACTGAAGAAATTGAACTGAGGAAATTGAGAAAGTCTTCAGTCAAAGTCTTCAAACAGATATGAACAAGCACACAACACAGAATTGAGGAAATGAAAGAGTTGTGGAAATAGAGCCAGTAAGCTTGGTGAAGAAAATGATTTGTTAGACCAGTTCCAACTGCTGTCTCGGTTGTACATCTGGTTAGGGCGGCTAGGTATTTAAAACTGAGGATAAACAGTCCCGGACACCCAGTCCAAGACACCAAGTCCTCACCGTATTCCCCTTGAGCTAAGGTCACACAGACCTCGCCCAATCACTCGTGGTAAGTCTTCAAGTGACTTCCGAACCTTCACAGACTCAGTCACTCGGCGATCCACAATTCCTCTTGGATGCTCTAGACCATGACGCCTAACCGTCAAGAAGAAGCACAATCTTCAAAGGTAACAAGCATCAGATCCACGCAGGATCAAACTCTTCAGTGATGCTCAATCACTTTTGGGTTTGTAGGTGTTTGGGTTTGGTTTTGGGTTTTTCCTCACTTGATGATTTTTGCTCAAAGTCCTCAGAGGATGGGTTGCTCTTATAACAAGTGTCAGTTTCTCTCAGAGCAGCCAACTAGCTAGTGGTTGTAGGGGCGGCTATTTATAGCCTAGGGACCAGCCCGACATGACAAGACATAAATGCCCTTTAATGATATGATCGTTAGGTAGGTAGATATTTTGCGACAGCTGGCGCGTAGCACAGCAACGGTCGGAAATTTGAGTATCAAATTCCTCAGGGCTATCATGTTCCTCACTGTGTAGGTAATCCGCACTAGCGAATTCCTAACTCCTTAGTCAGAGAAAATTCCTCACAGACCAGAACAACTTCGTCAAGAATATGACTGAACTGTATGAGATTTCCAATGGCTTCACTCGAAGGGATTGGTAGGTGTAGGATTTTGAGTTGAGCATCACATGGAAATTTTTCCTTAGTATTTCCTCGACCCCCTTTAACAGTACGGTGTTTCCTATGACTCAAGAAAGATAAAAAGAAACTATGAAAACAAAAGTCTTCACGCTTCATGTTCCTCAAATGAATACCAAGTCTTCAACGTCACACCAATTTCTTCACTTTCAAAGTCTTCAGAAAGTCTTCAGAAATCCAAAGTCTTCAGTTGAAGAACTTCATTTTTAGGGGTCGACTTTCTCTGTAATATCAAACTCCTCATAGACTTATAGGCATGTGTACACTCATAAACACATTAGTCCCTTAACCTATAAGTCTTCAATACACCAAAATCACCAAGGGGCACTAGATGCACTTACAGGCAAGCAATTTTTCTTCCTTCTCATGATGCCTAATAGGTATTCTAAAATGTTCAGCAAGGCGAGAAGCAAATATGCCTCCAAAGACGGGGCCCTTTGAGCGGTTCAAACTCAGTCGTTTAGCAACGACGGCCCCCAAGCTAAATGTTGTGTCTTGAAACAAAGCATGGCGCAAAATGACAATATCAGGGGCACTAAGGTTCCCACTGTTCCCGCGACCAATTAAACATCTACTAGCAAATAAAGCAAAGTAGCACAGAACAGGGAAATGTATACTAGTAATTCTTGCCCCTGAGACTTGCCTAGTTTCCCCTACAGCTATCATGTCAATAAACCCTTCAACGTCTTCATGACGTGGTTCATCAAGTCTACCTTCAAAGGGTATCTTGCATATTTCACAAAACTCCAACAATGATATTTCCTTAACCTCATCATATAAATGAAACTCCACTGTAGGTGGTGTTTTCTTAGCATGAAAATAAAAAAATTGCGTGAAAATATTAGTGAGTAAGAGATACTGATCACGCTGGTCATGGAGGAAGTTGGCGAGGCCTGCATTATTTGCCAACCAATGAAAGTCTTCGTAAATCTCGGCGGCTCTCATGAACTCATTACAAGGCCATTCACACTGCCGAACTTCCGCCATACGAGGAAGATTATATTTAGGCTTCTTATTTTCTTATTTCTTCTTCTCCTCTGAACTTTTGCTGGAGGAACCCCTCAAAAATCTCTTTATCATTTTCCTCCTCTAAAAATTTCTAAAAAATTTAGTAACTCAAAATAAAAGTTAACCAAACTCAACAAGATTGATAGAAACAACTCCTACAAGTGCCTAGAGACTAGATCATGCATTAGAACTACTTGGGACCAAGGAAATTTGACATGCAAGCTCAAGAACAAGGTCACCACAGTAGCAAAAATTTTCTATAAATAAAGCACTAGAACAAAAACTAATTGGACCAATGGAGGAGTCACATACCAAGGAATAATCTCCCCAAACAGTTTGGTGAATGGTGCTTTGAGAAAGGAGATCGAAAATGGCAGCAAGATGAGCTAGAACTCGTGCTTGAGCTGGTTGGTGGTTTTTTTTAGAGGAAGAAGAAGAGTATGAGTGCAGGAATAAGTGGAGGGGGCACACGTGGGGCCCATGAGGCAGGGGGCGCGCCCTGTGAGGGTGTGCGCGCCCTGGACCATCGTGGCCAGGTGCTGGCTCCCCTCGCTATGTGTTTTGTGCCATATATTCTCAAATATTCTAGAAAAAATCATATTTCATTTTCAGGGCATTTGGAGAACTTTTTATTTTCGGGGTATTTTTTATTGCACGGCTAAGTCTGGAAACAGATAGAGAATACTATTTTTGCTTTAATTATCCTAATTAACATAAAGTAAAAGGAGGGTACAGAAGGTTGTGCTATCTAGATTCACCCATCTCATGCTCATCAAAAGGAATCCATTAACAAGGTTGATCAGGTCTTGTTAATAAACTCTTTCCGAATAACATGAAACCGGAGAATTTTCGAAAAACACTAGGTTACCTCAATGGGGATATGTATGTCCCCAACAATAAGAATATCATATGCTTTCTTGACAGTACGAAGAGGAAATTCAAAACCTCCAATAGTAATAGTTGAAATTTTTCCAATATAATTGATACTATGGACCTGAGGTTGTTTCCTCGGAAAGTGTACCGTATGCTCATTACCATTGACATGAAAAGTGACATTTCCTTTGTTGCAATCAATAACAGCCCCTGCAGTATTCAAAAATGGTCTACGGAGGATAATAGACATACTATCGTCCTCGGGAATATCAAGGATAACAAAGTCCGTTAGAATAGTAACATTTGCAACCACAACAGGCACATCCTCACAAATACCAACAGGTACAGCAGTTGATTTACCAGCCATTTGCAAAGATATTTCAGTCGGTGTCAACTTACTCAAGTCAAGTCTACGATATAAAGAGAGAGGCATAACACTAACACCGGCTCCAAGATCACATAAAGCAGTTTTAACATAGTTTCGTTTAATGGAGCAAGATATAGTGGGTACTCCCGGATCTCCTGGTTTCTTAGGTATTCCACCCTTAAAAGTGTAATTGGCAAGCATGGTTGAAATTTCTACTTCAGGTATCTTTCTTTTGTTGGTAATAATATCTTTCATATATTTAGCATAAGGATTTGTTTTAAGCACATCAGTCAAACGCATACGCAAAAAGATAGGTCTAATCATTTCAGCAAAGCGCTCAAAATCCTCATCATCCTTTTTCTTAGATGGTTTCGGAGGAAAAGGCATGGGTTTCTGAACCCACGGTTCTCTTTCCCTACCGTGCTTCCTAGCAACAAATTCTCTCTTATCATAACGTTGATTCTTTGACTGTGGGTTATCAAGATCAACAGCAGGTTCAATCTGTACATCATTATCATTGCAAGGTTGAGCATCATCATGAACATCATCATTAACATTATCACTAGGTTCATGTTCATTACCAGATTGTGTCTCAGCATGAGAAACAGATTTATCATTGGGATTCTCAGGTGTGTCAGCTACAGGTTCACTAGATGCATGCAAAGTCCTATCATTTTTATTTTTCTTCTTAGAAGAACTAGGTGCATCTAAATTAGCTATCTAAGAATCTTGCTCAATTCTCTTAGGGTGGCCTTCAGGATACAAAGGTTCCTAAGTCATTCTACCACCTCTAGTCACAACTCTAATGGCATTATCATTATTCTTACTATTTAATTCATTGAGCAAATCATTCCGAGCCTTAAGTACTTGTTCTACTTGAGTGGTAACCATGGAAGCATGTTTACTAATGAGTTTCAATTCACCTTTAACTCTAGACAGATAATCACTCAAGCGTTCAATCATATAAGCATTGTGTTGTAATTGTCTAGCAACATAAGCATTGAAGTTTTCTTGTTTCACAATGAAATTGTCAAACTCATCTAAGCATTGGCTAGCAGACTTATACCGAGGAATATCACCTTCATCAAATCTATAAAGAGAATTTACCTTTACTACATGTGTCGGGTTATCAAGACCATGTATTATTCAATAGGTGGTAAATTCTTAACATCTTCAGCTTTAATACCTTTTTCTTTCATGGATTTCTTTGCCTCTTGCATATTTTCAGGACTAAGAAATAAAACACCTCTTTTCTTTGGAGTTGGCTTAGGGGCTAGTTCAGGAAGTGTCCAATTATTTTCATTGGCTAGCATATTATTTAATAGTAATTCAGCTTGATCAATTGTTCTTTCCCTGAAAACACAACCATCAAAACTATCCAGGTGGTCTCTGGAAGCATCGGTTAGTCCGTTATAAAAGACATCAAGTATATCGTTCCTCTCAAGAGGATGATCAGGCAAAGCATTAAGTAATTGGAGAAGCCTCCCCCAAGCTTGTGGGAGACTCTCTTCTTCAATTTGCACAAAGTTATATATTTCCCGTAAGGCAGCTTGTTTCTTATGAGAGGGAACATATTTAGCAGAGAAGTAATACATCATATCCTAGGGACTACGCACACAACCAGGGTCAAGAGAATTAAACCAAGTCTTAGCATCACCCTTTAACGAGAACGGAAACAACTTAATGATATAATAGTAGCGAATCTTTTCATCATTGGTAAACAGGGTGGCTATATCATTCAACTTAGTAAGATGTGCCACAACAGTTTCAGACTCATAGCCATGGAAAGGATCAGATTCAACCAAAGTAATTAACTCAGGATCAACAGAGAATTCATAATCCTTATCAGTAACACAGATAGGTGAAGTAGCGAAAGCAGGGTCATGTTTCATTCTAGCATTCAAGCACTTTTCTTTCAGCTTAGCTAATAGTATCTTAAGATCATATCTATCGTTGCAAGCAAGAAAGTCTCTAGCAGTTTCTTGGGACAACAAGCAATTCATATCTATTGGGAGAAGCTTCATCATCACTTTCATAAATATCATCAGTTTCAATATTTGCATTCTCCCTAACCTTAGCAATTTGTTCATCTAGAAATTCACCTAGTGGCACAGTATTATCAAGCATAGAAGTAGTTTCAGCATACATAGCAGAAGTGGCATCATCAAGAACATACGACATATCAGATTCAATAGCATGAGTAGGTGTCCCAAATTTACCCATAACAGAAGGAGAATCAAGTGCAGAGCTAGATGGCAGTTCCTTACATCCCCCTCGTAGTTGAGGGTAAGATCTTGGTTTTTGAGTCCTTCAAATTCGTCATAGTGATCGGCAGATATAAATCCCAAGTGACTTAAAGAATAGAGCTATGCTCCCAGGCAACGGCGCCAGAAAAGAGTCTTGATAACCCACAAGTGTAGGGGATCGCAACAGTATTCGAGGGTAAAGTGTTCAGACCAAATTTGTTGATTCGACACAAGGGGAGCCAAAGAATACTCTTAAGTATTAGCAGCTGAGTTGTCAATTCAACCACACCTGGAAACTTAGTATCTGCAGCAAAATAGTTTAGTAGCAAAGTAATATGGAGATAGCGGTAGAAGCAATAAAAGTAACGGTAGTGTTTTTGTAGTTTTTGTAATATTAGCAGCGGAAAAGTAAATAAGCAACAAGCAATATGTGAAAAGCTAGTAGGCATTGGATCGGTGATGGGAAATTATGTCGGATGCAATTCATCATGTAGAAGTTATAACCTAGGGTGACACAGAACTAGCTCCAGTTCATCAGTGCAATGTAGGCATGTATTCCGAATATAGTCATACGTGCTTATGGAAAAGAACTTGCATGACATCTTTTGTCCTACCCTCCCGTGGCAGCGGGGTCCTATGGGAAACTAAGGGATATTAAGGACTCCATTTAATAGAGTACCGGACCAAAGCATTAACACATAGTGAATACATGAACTCCTCAAACTAAGGTCATCACCGGGAGTGGTCCCGATTATTGTCACTTCGGGGTTGCCGGATCATAACATATAGTAGGTGACTATAGACTTGCAAGATAGGATCAAGAACACACATATATTCATGAAATCATAATAGGTTCAGATCTGAAATCATGGCACTCGGGCCCTGGTGACAAGCATTAAGCATAGCAAAGTCATAGCAACATCAATCTCAGAACATAGTGGATACTAGGGATCAAACCCTTACAAAACTAACTCGATTACATGATAGATCCCATCCAACCCATCACCGTCCAGCAAGCCTACAATGGAATTACTCACGCACGGCGGTGAGCATCATGTAATTGGTGATGGAGGAAGGTTGACGATGACGATGGCGATGATCTCCACTCTCCAGAGCCCCGAGCGGACTCCAGATTAGCCCTCCCGAGAGAGATTAGGGCTTGGCGGCGGCTCCGTCTCGTAAAACGCGATAATTCTTCCTCTCTGATTTTTTTTCTCCCCGAAAGTGAATATATGGGATCCGGAGATGCGTCGGTGGAGCACCAGGGGGCCCACGAGGCAGGGGGCGCCCTAGGGGAGGGGGCGCGCCCCCCACCCTCGTGGATAGGGTGTGGGCCCCCTGGTCTGGATCTTCCCGCTGGTATTTTTTATATTTTCCAAAATAATTCTCCGTGGATTTTCAGGTCATTCCGAGAACTTTTTATTTCTGCACAAAAAAAACACCATGGCAGTTCTGTTGAAAACAACATCAATCCGGGTTAGTTCCATTCAAATCATGCAAGTTAGAGTCCAAAACAAGGGCAAAAGGGTTTGGAAAAGTAGATACGTTGGAGACGTATCACCCTCCCATGCCATGGAGACCAAGGACCAGTGGGGGAACCCTTTTCCCACCTACGGAGGAGGCCAAAGAAGAAGAAGAAGGAGGGGGGCTCTCCCCCCTCGCTTCCGATGGCGCCAGAGTGCCACCGGGGCAACGATGGAGACGGCGATCTACATCAACAATCTTGCTACCATCCACACCAACTCTCTCCCCCTCATTGCAGCGGTGTAACACCTATTTCCCCCTGCTGTAATCTCTACTTAAACATGGTTCTCAACTCCATATATTATTTCCCAATGATCTATGGTTATCTTATGATGTTTGAGTAGATCCGCTTTCCTGTGGGTTAATCGTGATCTTGGTTGGTATGCTTGTATATTTTATTTATGGTGTTGTCCTACGGTACCCTCCGTTCTCACGCGAACATGAGGGCCTTCCACTGTAGGGTGTTGCAATATGTTCATGGTTCGCTTATAGTGGGTTGCGAGAGTGACAAAAACTTAAACCCGAGTAAGTGGGGTATGATGTATGGGAGTAAAGAGGACTTGATACATAATGTTATGGTTGGGTTTCACGACCTTAATGATCTTTAGTAGTTGCAGATGCTTGGTTCATACTTGTTTTCGGAAAAGCAAACGGCAAGTGTGCGTAGAGTTGTATCGGTGGTCGATAGAACTTGAGGGAATATTTGTTCTACCTTTATCTCATCGTTGGGTTCGACACTCTTACTTATCAAAAAAGGAGTCAAACGATCCCCTATACTCGTGGGTTATCAAGACCTTTTTCTGGCGCCATTGCCGGGGAGTTGTAGCGTGGGGTGAATATTCTCTTGTGTGCTTGTTTGCTTTATCACTAGGTAGTTTTTATTTTCTATTCTAAGTTGTTCTCTATCTTTAGTCATGGATATGGAACATGAAACACACAAAAAATAGTGGTACTTGCTGCTCATGGAGATGGGGAACCTCCTAAAACCCTCGATGCTCGTTATGTGAAAAATATTATGCACTACTTTGATAATCCTGAGAAAACCCCATTCAACTTGATAATGGGAGTAACGTTGGATCAACGTGAATACCTTAGGGATTATCGCTTGACTCATAAAGGTAAATTTTTATGGGATCAAATTTATATGTTGCATTGGTATGCTCGGAATTTATGCATGAGATATGATTATACTTGTTGCTCTAGGATTGATGCTCCACACCTACCCTTTTTATGTGACTTCAATGACAATGAAACCTTAGCTTCTTATGTGTAATGCCCCAAATGTAACACTTTCCTATAATGGCAATAAAACTTCCTCTTTGATCCTTGTCATTATCCTTGGGGGTCCTTGTCTTTTATTTTATTTGCATTGCATACCTTTTATTATTTTTGCATCCATGCATTGCTCATCATCATATCATCATGGCATCTTAGTTTACTTTATTTTGTGCATGTGTGAGACCTTGTGATGTTGTTGTGTGTGGATGCTAGCTAAACCCTAACTCTTCTTCTTCTTCTTCTTCTTCTTCTTCTTCTTCTTCTTCTTCTTCTTCTTCTTCTTCTTCTTCTTCTTCTTCTTATTCTTATTCTTCTCCTTCTTTTCTTTCTGGCCTCTTCTTTGCCCTATTATGCAAGCCACCTAGCCAAGTCCCATTGTGGTTCTTTCTCCTCCTTTAAATCTTGCTCCATGCCAACATCCTCTCCACCAAATATCGCCTCATTGGAAAATGATTTGGCTGGGTTTTAAAAATATCAAGAGTTTGATCCATATTCAAACTCCTTTTATTTTTCTACCTCTAAAAATGTCCAAGTCAATTTATTTAAATAGAGCATAATTCACTGAGCATGGGGGTATTTTTCTTTTCCCCAAATTCTTCTTCTTTTATTATGTGCTTTTCTTTTTTCTTTCTGCCTGAAGAAATAAAAGAAAAGGAGAAGCAGCAGCCAGCACAGTACAACCTGGGCCTCCTCCTTCTCTCTCTCTCCTCGCAAGCACAGCTCCTCTCCCGAAGCGCAGCCCAACTCCAACGCAGGCCCAGCCACAGCCGCGCAGTCGCGCCGTGGGCAATCTGAGTGCGTGGCCCCACCTGTCTGTGGCTCAGCCCCACGCCGCCGTCTTCCTCCGTCAGAAAAGCAGAGCCGCGCCGTGCTCACCGTCGCGTCGTCAGCTCACGGACGTCGAAGCCGTGCGCCGAGCCCCTCTTTTAAACCCAAGCCTTGTCCTCCACTCCTCTCTAAGTCTCCCTTTCCCCTCTCGCCATCTGGAGAGCTGAGATCCTCCAGATCCGCCGTCCCCATCGACGCCCGAGCGCATCTGAGAGCAGCCTCTCATCGCCGGCGAGCTCCGCGTCATCCTCGGCCTCGCCAAAGCAGTCTACCGGCTTCCTCGACGTCGTCTTCTTCCTCTACGTCAACCACGCGGACCCGATCGCCTCTCTGTCGAGCTCTTCTTCCTCTTCTTCCTCTACGGTGGCCGTAGGTGTTCGAGGCGTGCCGTCGTCGACACCTTCGTCGCCTGGGCCAGCCGAGCACTCCATCGTGCTCGTGGTGAGCTCCTCTCTCTCCCCAAGCCCTTTTCCCCTTTCTGCGCATGCTCTAGGCCCTAGTTCGACGAGTGCCCGAGCGCATCGCCGTCGGTCCTCGTCGCCGGCGAGTGTTCCGACCCCTCTAGCTATTGTTGTGCTGCCCGTTCGCTTCGTCTTGTTGCCTAGGACCTCTCTGTGTTGTCGCCGTGCCACCTAGAGCCTTGCTTCGCCTCATCGTCGTCCCGTCGCCGCCGTGCTATAGTTGCTTGCCGCCGGTGATGCAGCGCCCCGTAGGTGCAGCTAGTAGGTTGGTTGGATGTGGGACTCTTCAAGGAGTCTCTCGCGCCCCTCCGCCGTGCCAATTGGTCGCCGAAGCAGCTCCGATGAGGGCCAGCGCCTCCCTTGTTCTGCTATTGATGTATATTCTTCAGAGATGCTACCTTCTATCTGTCGAGATCGATTCAGTAGCGCAGTGGTCTGTCTCCGTCAGTTTCAGCAGTAGGGCGTGGGTTCGATCCCCCGCGGGCGCAGTGGTAATTCGCCCCCTTTTCATTTTTGTGTGAGGCTGGCAGCAAGGCCCCACCTGCCAGCCTCTCATCTTCATTCCAGCCCCTGCGCGCACCCGCCTCTCCAACTCAGCCTCGCCGGGCCCCCTTGTCAGTGGACGTAGCTAGCTGAGCCTGGGTCGTTTTAGACCCTAGCGCCTTTTTTTCTGTTTTTCTTTTTCTTTTTCTGTTTTTCTTGTTTTTTTAATATCTGCATATTTATGTTTCAGATGAATTTGAGTTATATATGAAAAGTGCTTAGAATTTTGTGTAGATTATGAATATGTCACTTGCTGCCATGTTTAAAAACATTTAAAATGTTGTTTGAATTTAAACTTGTTTTAAATATGCTTAAACTTGTAAAAATCATAACTAATTCTCTACAATTCCAAATTTAACAAACTTTATATGCATTTGGGGTAGAAAAATGTGTAGAATATTTTGGTGCTGTTGTTTAGCATGTTTGACAACTCTTTCACAGAAAATTTTCAAATCTGTCCCAAATGCAAATAAATGAATATCGGAGTTTCTGGATATTGTTGCATTTGTTTCCAGCCCATTTAAATATGCTAGCATGTTGCGGTTATGTTATATGCACCCTTGCCATGTTAACTAACTCCTAAAAACATGTTGGTTGCTTGTTTGCTAATCTACATAAACTTGTTAAGTTGCTCCTTTGTTTGTGTTTGATCTTGTTTGGTTGTGATGATATTACATTCTTGTGACCCTAGGCCATGCATCATTTCTTTCCCTGTTCATATGCTTCATGTGCATGCATCATGTGATTGAGCACTGCATGTTGATTGATTTTGTTCCGTTGTGGCATTGTTGTGTTCGGTTAGAGCCTGGTGACGAAACGGAGTACGAGGTTTCTATCGAGGTTGAGTGTGAGGAGCAAGGTTACGTTCCCTCCGAGGATTCAACAGGCAAGATGACCTGACCCAGATATCTTTACTATCTTTGCCTATTGCTAGATGTCTCGCTCTTTAGGCTATTGCCTCGATGCCTATGTCTCTTTGTCAGCCTCCTATTGTTGCCATGAACCTCTCTAACCACCCAACCTTGCAACCCTTTGATTGGCTACGTAAGCTTCGCTCAGCCCCTCTTATAGCATTGTTAGTTGTAGGAGAAGATTTGAAGATTCTTGCTTCATGATGAAGTTATTTTTGGGATATCACAATATATAATCTGTTAAACTAAATCATCTATATACTTGGCAATGGGTGGAAAGCTAAGCCTTTGCTTGGTGTTTTGTTCCACTCATGCATCCCTAGGAACCGTGTAAACTGGTGTTATGTTCCTTGATTTTGCGTCCCTAACACGGTTGGGGTTTATGGGCCCCCCTTGATAACCCGCTTAGCGCTAAAGCTTTTCCAACAAGGCCCAACTTTGGTTTTACATTTGCCTAACAACTAAAACCTGCATAGGGAGTCATAAACCCTTTTCTTAATCAACAACCCGGGCCAGTGCTCCACATGAGTGTTGGTCCAAACTGGGGAGCCTGCGGGGCCACCTTGGGGAAACCCGAGGGCTGGTAAAAACCTGTAGCATCGCCCATCCGGTCGTGGCCTGAGACGAGATACGCGCGGCTACTATCAGGGTGTCGGCACGCCGGGAGGTCTTGCTGGATTAGTTTTACCTTAGTCGGAATATCTTGAGCGCGTGATTCCGAGAATACTCGGGTCTTCCCACCTTGGAGTTGGGACTCCGCAGATCGTGAGCTTGTGATGGGCTAAGTTGGGACACCCCTGCAGGGATTTGATCTTTCGAAAGCCGTGCCCGCGGTTATGTGGCAGATGGGAATTTGTTAATAGCCTATTGTAGAAAACTTGACACTAAGTACATAATACACTACCAGCGTGAGTAACCGTGACGGTCGTTTTCCGAAGGGGTTCGGGAAGTGAACACGATGGGGTTATGTTTGACGTGCTTAGATAGGTCACTTCGTGATCACTTTGACGATCGTTGTCACTTCTCTTCTCACTCTAAACACGTAAGCTAGTGCTAGTGCAGCTGCAACCTTGTTCTTCAGCCTTGTTCCAAACCCAAGGTTTTGATAGTTTTGCTACCCGGGAACGGGATTGCTGAGTCCTCCGTGGCTCACAGATTCTACACAACACCAGATGCAGGTACCATTGAAAACTACACAGCTGGTGGTTCAGAGTTGTACTGGGAGTTCGATGAAGAACGTGGGCGATACTACATGTCTTATCCAGAGGATCAGTAGGCCTTTTACTAGGATGATCGGGACCTTGTGTTATTTATTTATTGTATCTTTCATTTGGATCTTCGTCCGTAGTCGGACTCTGATGTTATTTGGATGATGAATGTTTATGTAATTTATTGTGTGACGTGGCGAGTGTAAGCCAACTACTCTTTTGCAATTTCATCCCTTTTTTACATGAGTCGTGCAAAGATACCATACTTGAGATCATTCTAGTATGAGATCAGAGCCTTCTCCGACCTAGGAGCCCCCACTGATTGATCGAATCGTTGACGGTTGAGTCTAGGCACACACATGAAAATGTTTTGAGTCCTATATATATATCGGAGAGTAGGATTTCTTTTTACTCCTCATCCCTCTATCACTCTGGTGAGGACTCCTGACGATTACTTTATCTCTTCTACTCTAAAAAATTCACTAAATTGTTTTTTAGGATCACGCGAGTATTGTTTGGATTGTTTCGATGTCTTTGTGACGAGAACATTGTTCTCGATGCCTCTTGCCATTAGGGGTTGTGGCAGTGTCCCGGGGAGTTGAGCTCTGAGGTGTTGTCGTCACAAATATATCGCAGCAGTTCTGGAATACTTAAGACGGCCGACATCGAAAACTCTTCTATGCGTTTGGTGGCAAAATTACCCCGACATCACCCAGTACTGGGGAGGTAGTTCGGGAGTATTGCCATAGCTTGTATAGTAGATGCGTTTCGAAGGTCCGAGGTAAACGGTTTTTGGAAATAACTAGTTATGTGTTGAAGGATGGATACAGCTGGATGTAGGATTAGAGTTGAGTGCGCGGTGCTTCCCGTGTATCCCCAACACCTGATTGCATAACTGGAAACTTTCGGAAATTAATATGTGGGTTCATCTAGTAGCTCGTAGGCATTCTTCCAACGAATGCATGATATGGAGTTCGGGGTTCTACATTGAGTGAAGTGGTTTTATGGACGCTTGTTCCGATCGGGAGTTGCATCTTAAAGGGTCCTTGGCTATGCTGATCCGGGGATTACAAAACCCTTTTGTAACGCGTTCCATGAGCTTTCAGCACAAACATGTGGGACAAAGCTTCTATCTTGTATTTGTTCTATCTGATCCTTGTTGTTTTATTTACCTTTTGTTCTACCAATTGGCTTCTCGAGAAGATTGTTGTACCATTGTACTATGGATTACATTCGTTCATTTTGTTCGGATGTTCTTGGGAAGACTTATGTTGCAGTTCTAGCTGTTGATTCAGCTTATATCTTTCAATCAATGGCTAATAGTTGTCATCTCATTCAGGATGGTTCCTAAGAAGGTTCCCAATGCTAACCCAGAGGCTGAAGAAGTTCATGATCGTCCTCCTTCCCCTCCTCCTCCGTCTGAGGCCTGGAGAGCAATTATGCAAGCGACAAACCAGAACACCCAGATGCTTATGGAAATGATGCAGGACATTCAAGCAAACCAAGCAAATCAAGGTGGTCATGGGAACCAAGGCCAAGGCAATCGTTCAATCAACCTCACTTTGCTACACTCAACCAGTTCCTGGCAAACCAACCGAAGTCTTTCAGTTACTGTGTGGATCTGCTAGATGCTGAAGACTGGATAACAGACATCAAGAAGCACTTTGAATGCAGTAACGTGAGACCTGAGGATTATGTCAAGTTTGCCGCCTTCCAACTCAAGGACCAAGCTGCTGATTGGTGGCAACAGTACAAAGATTCCAGAGGTGGACGTGAAATCTCATGGACTGACTTCTGCAAGGATTTCCTCTCTCACCACATTCCTACTAGTGTCACCGAAGGCATGTGTGAGCAATTCTGCAACCTGAAGCAAGGCACCATGTCCGTCTATCAATACAATGTCAAGTTCCATAATCTCGCTCGCTATGCCAAGCAAGACATCCCAGATTCCAAGAGCAAGATTTATCAGTTCCGTGGTGGTCTGAAGGATGAACTCCAACTATCTCTCACCTTGTTCGAGACGGGTGAATTTGATCAATTCTATAACATGGCCCATAAGCAAGAGGCAGCCTAGCTCAAGGTTGAAGCTTCCAAAAAGAGGATCAGAGATGTTGTTAACTCCTCCTCTTCTTCCCAAGTGGTCGCAAACAGCAGAAGTTTTGGCTTCCACCTCCTCTAGTGCTCCGCCCTCCCAACAACAACAAGCACTCTGGTGGCCGTGGTTTCTCCCACCCACCCAACCCAAGCAATCAGTCCAAGAATCACTTTTAAGCTTTGAAGTCAAGTGGTCCTTATCACCGTCCTCTCTCAGAAGTGGTTTGCAACAAGTGCACTCAGAAGGGTCACTATGCTAACAAGTGTCCCAACCCAAGGCGCCTTCCGCCTCCTCCACCTGTTAGCACTGCTATTGTCAAGCACAATCCCAAGCAAGCAAGAGTGAATCTGATGAATGCAGCTCAAGCAGAGAATTCTTCAGATGTGATACTTGGTAACCTTCCAGTCAATCTTAAACCTGCTAATTGATTCAGGTGCATCTTCATGTCATATCCATTTGCATCCAAGCACAATGTGAGCACAGTGGCATTACCCCAAAAGTTGCAAATTACTTCTCCGGGGAAACGAATGACTTCTAGTGTTTTTGCTCCGGATATATCTATGCATATGGGTGATTACAGTTTTCTGGTTTCTCCGGTTATTCTCGGTAACTCCGACATTGATCTTACTCTTGGGATGGATTGGCTTTCCAAGCATGATGCAAACATGGATTGTGCAAATAAGGAAGTCAAGCTTACTCATCCTAATGAAGACGTGATTATCTTCGCCTCTCGAGATAACACAATCAGGCTATTCTCTCTCAATGACAAGGCTGAGATTAATGCCATCTCTCAGATTCCGGTGGTCAATGAGTATGAAGATGCTTTTTCCTGAAGAGCTTCCAGGCATGCCTCTGCATCGTCAAGTTGAATTCGTCATTGAACTCGAGCCCGGTATCGAGCCAGCATGTTGGCGTCCGTACAAGCTCTCCCCTAATGAGTTGAAGGAGCTGAAGAAACAACTCGATGAGCAAGAGCGTATGGGTCTAATCATGCCTAGCACTTCTCCTTGGGGTTGTGGTGTTCTATTTGTCAAGAAGAAGGATGGCACGGAGCGCCTTTGCGTTGATTACCGGTCATTGAACAAGAAGATAATAAAGAACAAGTATCCGCTCCCCAATATCAATGAATTGTTCGAGCAGCTCAAAGGAGCAAAGGTGTTCTCAAAGCTCGATCTACGGATGGGTTATCACCAGATCCGTATCCGTGAAGAAGATATTCCCAAGACCGCATTCAGATCGAGTTTTGGCTCTTATGAATACACGGTCGTGTCTTTTGGCCTCGCAAATGCTCCACCCACTTTCTCGAGGATGATGCACTTCATATTCAACCCCTACACCAATGAATTTGTTCTCGTCTATCTGGATGATATCTTGGTATTCTCCAAGAATGAAGAAGACCATGCCAAGCACCTCCGTTTGGTTCTGGACAGGCTCCGTGAACACAAGTTCCATGCGAAGTTCTCCAAGTGTGAATTTTGGTTGGATAAGGTCTTATATCTTGGCCATATCATCTATGCTGAGGGTATTTCTGTCAACCCCGAGAAAGTTGAAGCTATTGTTAAGTGGGAACCCCCACAGAACGTCAAGCAACTCCGAATCTTCCTTGGTCTCGCTAGCTATTGCAGAAGGTTCCTCGAGAACTTCTCCAAGATTGACAAGCCTCTCTCAAACCTGTTGCAGAAGAATGTCAAGTACAACTGGACTCCTGATTGTGATGTGGCATTCAAAACACTCAAAGAGAAGCTCATTTCTGCTCTGGTTCTTACTCCTCCGGATGAGTCCAAGACCTATGCAAGACAAGAAGATTGTGGCATACACTTCTCGTCAATTGAAACCAAATGAGAAGAATTACCCCACACATGATCTTGAGATAGCAGTAGTGGTACATGCCTTGATCACGTGGAGACACCTTCTGTTGGGCATAAAAGTGGACATCTTCACCGATCACAAGAGCTTCAAGTACATCTTCACACAGCCTAACCTGAACCTTCGCCAGACTCGTTGGGTTGAGATGATCCAAGAGTATGATCCAAGCATTGAGTACACACCTGGCAAGGCCAATGTCATTGCAGATGCCTTGAGCAGAAAGGCATATTGCAAAAGTCACCTTCTCAAGCCGTTCCAGCCTGAGCTTTGTGAATCATTCAGGAAGCTAAACCTCCAAGTTGTTCCGCAAGGCTTTCTTGCAAATCTTCAAGTTGCTCCTACCTTGGAAGATCAGATCCGTGAGGCCCAACTAAGTGATGCTATGGTGCAGAAAATGAAACATGGTATTGCTAAGGGTACTCCCAAATACAAGTGCTATCGTGGTGATAAGAAAGACACCTTGTTCTTTGAGGACAGAATTGTGGTTCCCAAGGGTGATCTCAGGAAGCTCATAATGAACGAAGCACATGACTCCCTCCTCTCGATTCATCCTGGAAGTTCCAAGATGTACCAAGACCTCAAGCAATCTTACTGGTGGACTCGCATGAAAAGGGAGATTACCCAATTCGTGAATGAATGTGATGTCTGCAGAAGAGTGAAGGAAGAGCATCAACGTCCAGCCGGTCTCCTCCAACCTGTACCTATTCCCGAGTGGAAATTCGACCACATTGAAATGGATTTCGTCACTGGGTTTCCTAAGTCCAAGAAGGGGAATGATGCTATCTTTGTTGTGATTGACAAGCTAACCAAAGTAGCTCACTTCCTTCCTGTCAAAGAATCCATCAACGCAGCTCAGTTGGCAGAGTTGTACACTTCCAGAATTGTGTCGTTGCATGGCATTCCTCAAGTCATCTCCTCAGACCGTGAAAGTTTGTTCACATCCAAGTTCTGGGACTCCTTTCAGACAGCCATGGGCACTAAGATTCGTTTCTGCACCGCGTTTCACCCTCAGACTAGTGGTCAAGTCGAAAGAGTGAACCAGATCCTCGAAGACATGCTCAGAGCTTGTGTCATCTCTTTTGGCATGAAGTGGGAAGATTGTCTCCTGTATGCCGAGTTCTCTTACAACAACAGTTTCCAAGCAAGTGCTGGCAAAGCTCCTTTTGAAATCCTCTATGGCAGAAAGTGTCGTACCCCGCTCAACCGGTCTGAGACTGGTGAACGTCAACTTCTTGGCAATGACTTGATCTCAGAAGCCGAAGAAATGTGCAAAGTCATACGTGAGAATCTCAAAGCCGCTCAATCGCGCCAAAATAGTTACTATGACTGCAAGCATCGTGATTTGGCTTTCGACATTGGGGATCATGTCTATCTCCATGTTTCTCCTATGGAAGGAACCCAAAGATTCGGTATCAAAGGAAAGCTTGCTCCGAGATATGTGGGCCCTTTCAAGATTCTTGGCAAAAGAGGCGATCTAGCCTATCAACTTGAGCTCCCCTCCAACTTTGCAAATGTTCATGATGTGTTTCACGTGTCTCAACTCCGTAAGTGCTTCAATACACCTGAACGCACCATTCCGTTCAAGGAGATTGATCTTCAACGAGACTTATCTTATCATGAGCACCCTGTTGCTATTCTTGAGGAAACTGAGCACAAAACCCGCAACAAGTCAACCAAGTTCTTGAAAGTTAAGAGGTCACACCATACCGATCGAGAAGCTACATGGGAACACGAAGATCACCTTCGTTCCGAGTATCCTTCCTTCTTCCAGTCCTAGATCTCGGGACGAGATCTTTTTGTAGTGTAGGAGAGTTTGTAATGCCCCAAATGTAACACTTTCCTATAATGGCAATAAAACTTCCTCTTTGATCCTTGTCATTATCCTTGGGGGTCCTTGTCTTTTATTTTATTTGCATTTCATACCTTTTATTATTTTTGCATCCTTGCATTGCTCATCATCATATCATCATGGCATCTTAGTTTACTTTATTTTGTGCATGTGTGAGACCTTGTGATGTTGTTGTGTGTGGGTGCTAGCTAAACCCTACCTCTTATTCTTCTTCTTCTTCTTCTTCTTCTTCTTCTTCTTCTTCTTCTTCTTCTTCTTCTTCTTCTTCTTCTTCTTCTTCTTCTTCTTCTTCTTCTTCTTCTTCTTCTTCTTATTCTTCTCCTTCTTTTCTTTCTGGCCTCTTCTTTGCCCTATTATGCAAGCCACCTAGCCAAGTGCCATTGTGGTTCTTTCTCCTCCTTTAAATCTTGCTCCATGCCAACATCCTCTTCACCAAATATCACCTCATTTGAAAATGATTTGGTTGGGTTTTAAAAATATCAAGAGTTTGATCCATATTCAAACTCCTTTTATTTTTCTGCCTCTAAAAATGTCCAAGTCAATTTATTTAAATAGAGCATAATTCACTGAGCATGGCGGTATTTTTCTTTTCCCCAAATTCTTCTTCTTTTATTCTGAGCTTTCCTTTTTCTTTCTGCCTGAAAAAATAAAAGAAAAGGAGAAGCAGCAGCCAGCACAGTGCAACCTGGGCCTCCTCCTTCTCTCTCTCCCCGCAGGCCCAGCTCCTCTCCCGCAGCGCAGCCCAACTCCAACGCAGGCCCAGCCACAGCCGCGCAGTCGCGACGTGAGCAATCCGAGTGCATGGCCCCACCTGTCTGTGGCTCAGCCCCACGCCTCCGTCTTCCTCCGTCAGAAAAGCAGAGCCGCGCCACGCTCACCGTCGCGCCGTCTGATCACGGACGTCGAGGCCGTGCGCCGAGCCCCTCTTTTAAACCCAAGCCTTGTCCTCCACTCCTCTCTAGGTCTCCCCTTTCCCCTCTCGCCGTCTGGAGAGCTGAGATCCTCCAGATCCGGCACCCCCATTGACGTCCGAGCGCATCTGAGAGCGGCCTCTCATCGCCGGCGAGCTCCGCCTCATCCTCGGCCTCGCCAAAGCTGTCTACCTGCTTCCTCGACGTCGTCTTCTTCCTCTACGTCAACTACGCGGACCCGATTGCCTCTCCGTCGAGCTCTTCTTCCTCTTCTTCCTCTACGGTGGCCGTAGGTGTTCGAGGCGCGCCCTCGTCGACTCCTTCCTCGCCTGGCCCAGCCGAGCACTCCGTCGTGCTCGTGGTGAGCTCCTCTCTCTCCCCAAGCCCTTTTCCCCTTTCTGCGCATGCTCTAGGCCCTAGTTTGACGAGCGCCCGAGCGCATCACCGTCAGACCTCGTCGCCGACGAGTGTTCCGACCCCTCTAGCTCTTGTCGTGCTGCCCGTTCGCTTCGTCTAGTTGCATAGGACCTCTCTGTGATGTCGATGTGCCGCCTAGAGCCTTGCTTCGCCACGCCGTCGTCCCGTCGCCGCCGCGCTGTAGTTGCTCACCGCCGGTGATGCAGCGCCCCGTAGGTGCAGCTAGTAGGTTGGTTGGATGTGGGACTCTTCAAGGAGTCTCTCGCACCCCTCCGCTGTGCCAATTGGTCGCCGGAGCAGCTCCGACGAGCAGCTCCGACGAGGGCCAGCGTCTCCCCTGTTCTGTTGTTGCTGTATATTCTTCAGAGATGCTACCTTCTATCTGTCGAGATCGATTCAGTAGCGCAGTGGTCTGTTTCCGTCAGTTTCAGCAGTAGGGCATGGGTTCGATCCCCCGCGGGCGCAGTGGTAATTCGCCCCTTTTTCATTTTTGTGTGAGGCTGACAGCAGGGCCCCACCTGCCAGCCTCTCATCTCCATTCCAGCCCCCGCGCGCACCCGCCTCGCCAGCTCAGCCTCGCCGGCCCCCTTGTCAGTGGGCGTGGCTAGCTGAGCCTGGGTCATTTTAGACCCTGGCGCCTATTATGTTTTATTTTCTTTTTCTGTTTTTCTTTTTCTTTTTTCTTTTTCTTGTTTTTTTAATATCTGCATATTTATGTTTCAGATGAATTTGAGTTATATATGAAAAGTGCTTAGAATTTTGTGTAGATTATGAATATGTCACTTGCTGCCATTTTTAAAAACATTTAAAATGCTGTTTGAATTTAAACTTGTTTTAAATATGCTTAAACTTATAAAAATCATAACTAATTCTCTACAACTCCAAATTTAACAAACTTTATATGCATTTGGGGTAGAAAAATGTGTAGAATATTTTGGTGCTATTGTTTAGCATGTTTGACAACCCTTTCACAGAAGTTTTTCAAATCTGTCCCAAATGGAAATAAATGAATATGGGAGTTTCTGCATATTGTTGCATTTGTTTCCAGCCCATTTAAATATGCTAGCATGTTGCTGTTATATATATTAGATGCACCCTTGCCATGTTAACCCACTCCTAAAAACATGTTGGTTGCTTGTCTGTTAATCTACATAAACTTGTTAAGTTGTTCCTTTGTTTGTGTTTGATCTTGTTTGGTTGTGATGATATTGCATTCTTGTGACCCTAGGCCATGCATCATTTCTTTCCCTGTTCATATGCTTCATGTGCATGCATCATGTGATTGAGCACTGCATGTTGATTGATTTTGTTCCATTGTGGCATTGTTGTGTTTGGTTAGAGCCTGGTGACAAAACGGAGTACGAGGTTTCTACTGAGGTTGAGTGTGAGGAGCAAGGTTACGTTCCCTTCGAGGATTCAACAGGCAAGATGACCTGACCCAGATATCTTTACTATCTTTGCCTATTTCTAGATGTCTCGCTCTTTAGCTTATTGCCTCGATGCCTATGTCTGTTTGTCAGCCTCCTATTGTTGCCATGAACCTCTCTAACCACCCAACCTAGCAAACCTTTGATTGGCTACGTAAGCTTCGCTCAGCCCCTCTTATAGCATTGTTAGTTGTAGGAGAAGATTTGAAGATTCTTGCTTCATGATGAAGTAATTGTTGGGATATCACAATATATAATCTGTTAAACTAAATCATCTATATACTTGGAAATGGGTGGAAGGCTAAGCCTTTGCTTGATGTTTTGTTCCACTCATGCCTCCCTAGGAACCGTTTAAACCAGTGTTATGTTCCTTGATTTTGCGTCCCAAACACGGTTGGGGTTTATGGGCCCCCCTTGATAACCAGCTTAGCGCTAAAGCTTTTCCAGCAAGGCCCAACTTTGGTTTTACATTTGCCTAACAACTAAAACCTACATAGGGAGTTATAAACCCTTTTTCTTAATCAACAACCCGGGCCAGTGCTCCACATGAGTGTTGGTCCAAACTGGGGAGCCTGCGGGGCCACCTTGGGGAAACCCGAGGGCTGATAAAAACCTGTAGCATCGCCCATCCGGTCTTGGCCTGAGACGAGATACGCGCGGCTACTATCAGGGTGTCGGCACGCCGGGAGGTCTTGCTGGATTAGTTTTCCCTTAGTCGGAATATCTTGAGCATGGGATTCCGAGAATACTCGGGTCTTCCCACCTTGGAGTTACGACTCTGCAGATCGTGAGCTTGTGTTGGGCTAAGTTGGGACACCCCTGCAGGGATTTGATCTTTCGAAAGCCGTGCCCGCGGTTATGTGGCAGATGGGAATTTGTTAATTTTCAGTTGTAGAAAACTTCACACTATGTACATAATACACTACCAGCGTGAGTAACCGTGACGGTCCTTTTCTGAAGGGGTTCGGGAAGTGAACACGGTGGGGTTATGTTTGACGTGCTTAGATAGGATCACTTCGTGATCACTTTGACGATCATTGGCACTTCTCTTCTCGCTCTAAACACGTAAGCTAGTGATAGTGCAGCTGCAACCTTGTTCTTCAGCCTTGTTCCACACCCAAGGTTTTGATAGTTTTGCTACCCGGGAACGGGATTGCTAAGTCCTCCGTGGCTCACAGATTCTACACAACACCAGATGCAGGTACCGTTGAGAACTACAAAGCTGGTGGTTCAGAGTTGTACTGGGAGTTCGATGAAGAACATGGGCGATACTACGTGTCTTATCCAGAGGATCAGTAGGGCTCTTACTACGATGATCGGGACCTTGTGTTATTTATTTATGGTTTCTTTCATTTGAATATTCGTCCGTAGTCGGACTTTGATATTATTTGGATGATGAATGTTTATGTAATGTATTGTGTGACATGGCAAGTGTAAGGAAACTACTCTTTTGCAATTTCATCCCTCTTTTACATGATTCGTGCAAAGATACCATACTTGAGATCATTCTAGTATGAGATTATGCCTTTAAGTCGTGCCTCGACACGTAGGAGGTATAGTCTCATACTGGGCATTATATTATGCTAGAGGTGTATATGATTATTATGATGTGGAACAAATAGAAGAATTTGTTGCTTTTAAGGGTGCTTGTGAAATTAAATGTCTGTTTGAAAAGTATGAAAATTATGATGATGTTGTTTACAGATATGAAAATCTCGTTATACTCAAATATTTCTATTTGAATTATAAATATAATGCCCATATTGATTTGTTTATTGAGAAGGTCTCCGCTGTCCAAGAAGAGACTAATATTTTGCAGGAGTCTATGGAATAAGAAGTTAATGACATTGTGAGCTCATTGGATGAAAAAGATGAGAAGGAGAGCGAAGAACTAAAGGAGGAAGAGCGGACTGATCAGCCGTTCCCACCATCTAATGAGAGTAACTCTTTATCCCATACATTGTTTAATTTCCTTTCGAATTTACCGAAGGATGAATGCTATGATGATTGTTATGATCCCGTTGATTCTTTTTAAATACCCCTTTTTGATTATGCTTGCTATGCTTGTGGCCAAGATGCCAATATGAATTATTCCTATGGAGATGAACTTGCTATAGTTCCTTATGTTAAACATGAGATAGTTGCTATTGCACCCACACATGATAGTCCTATTATCTTTTTGAATTCTCCAAACTACACTATATCGGAGAAGTTTGCACTTATTAAGGATTACATTGATGGGTTGCCTTTTACCATTGCACATGATGATTTTGATGAATGTAATATGCATGTGCTTGCTGCTCCTACTTGCAATTATTATGAGAGAGGAACTACATCTCCGCCTCTCTATGTTTCCAATATGATAGAATTGCAAGAAACTGTTTATACTATGCATTGGTCTTTACTTGATGTGCATGAATTGTTCTCGTATGACATGCCGATGCATATGAAGAGAGTTAGACTTCATTGTTGCATGACATATATCACTTTGTGCTCACTACTAAATGCCAAATCATTGCTAGTTATAATTGGCTTTGATATACCTTGGGATCCAGGTGGTTTCGTTACTTGAGCACTTTATGCCTAGCTTAATGGCTCTAAAGCAAGCGCTGCCAGGGAGACAACCCGGAAGTTAAAAGAAGTGTCATTTATTTCCGTTGAGTGCTTTTATAAATGTTAAAAAACAAAAAATATAGAAGGGAACCTAAAAAAATTTCAAAAAGAAAAGTGAAAGTAAGAAGAACGAGCATCGTTGAAGTGGGGAACGTCCTTGAACTTTGTTCATGCCCGCAGAAACTTTGTGAGTCTTAATTATAGAAACTTTTCAACAAACATAATTATCCCCTTGTACAATTCCATTGTGTTATAAAAATAATGTGCCAAGAGTTTTCCTTTAGGATGATTAGATTGCTTGTTGGTTTGTGCGGTGCAAAACGGAAAGTTTGGCTCTAGTGCACTATTTTACATTTTTTACTGGAACGTCAAATGGTTCTGAAACTTTTTGCACAGTCTTGCTATACAAAATGTTTATTTTTCCTATTTTTCAGAATTTTTAGAGTTACAAAAGTATGGTGGATGTTCAAATCTTTACAGACTGTCCTGTTTTCACAGATTGCTGTTATAGCTTCATTATTTGCATATGTTAAAATTCTTGTTGAAGCCTCCTTGACTTGGGGCCATAGAACTATGATAGCATATAGTGGGTAATGTTTGTTTATAATTATACAATAATGTTAGAGCAGTACATGATGGGATTTCATTGATCATATGCACTAACCCCGCCACCTAAAGTTCGATTAAGTTTTGTGTGGATGAAGTGTTCGAAGATCGAGAAGGTCTCGAAGTGAGGTGAAGGAGGAGAGGCAAGAGCTCAAGCTTGGGGATGGACAAGGCACCCAAACTAAATATCCAAGGAGACTCAAGCGTCTAAGCTTGGGGATGCACCAGAAGGCATCCCATCTTTCTTCAACAAGTATATGTATGTTTTTCGATTCGTTTCGTTCACATGATATGCGTAAATTCTTGGAGCGTCGTGTGCCTTTTATTTTTATTTTAATAATGCACCATGCTGGCATGAGATAGTCCTTTGTTGATTTGTAGAATGCTCATTGCACTTCACTTATATCTTTTGAGTATGGCTTTATTGAATGCTTCATGTGCTTCACTTATATCATTTAAAGTTTGGATTGCCTGTTTCTCTTCACATAGAAAACCGATCTTCGTAGAATGCTCTCGTGCTTCACTTATATTTATTAGAGCATGATCTTTTGTAGAGAGAATTAAACCCTCATGCTTAACTTATATCTATTTAGAGTCAAACATAATTGGTCAATTGCATGGTTGGTCATAAAATCCTACATAAAACTTATAGATCACCGAATATGATATGTTTGATTCCTTGCAATAGTTTTGCGATATAGAGATGATAATATGCGGGAGGTACTAGTGGATGATTGTGTTTAGTAAGGATTGATGTTAAGGTTTGTGATTATCAAAGCATGCACGTATAGTCTCTCGTTATGCCGGGAAGTTGGAGCACAATTTATCCTTGATTGTCCTATCTTTATGTGAAGGTTGGGGGCACGCGATGGTTAACTCCTACCAACCTCCCCCCTAGGAGCATGTGTAGTATTACTTTGCTTTGAGGGCTAATAAACTTTTGCAATAAGTATGTTGTGTGTTCTTTATGACTAATGTGAGTCCATGGATTAAACGCACTCTGACCCTTTCATAATTGCTAGACTCTCTTGTGCCGCCCAACTTTCGCTGGTGCATAAACTTTATTATACCATCCTCAAAACAGCCACCATTCCTACCTATTATGGCATTTCCATAGCCACTCCGAGATATATTGTCATGTACTTCCATCATATAGTTGACTTCAGCATTCATTTTCATATTGCTTTGCATGATCGTAAGACAACTAGCATGATATTCGCATGGCTTGTCCTTTTTTTGATATCTTTGCTATGCTAGATCATTGCACATCCTGGTACACTGCCAGAGGCAGTCATTTAGAGTCATACTATGTCATAGGTATCGAGTTGTAATTTTTATATCTTTTGAGTTATAAGTAAATAGAAGTGTGATGATAATCATTATCCATTATTAGAGCATGCCCCATGATGATAGGTTGATGGAGACCATGATTCCCCCACAAGTCGGGATGAGACTCCGAAAAAATAATAAAAGATGCCAAAGAAGCCCAAATAAAGAAAGGCCAAATAAGCCCACCCAAAAAATATAAAAAAGGAGAAAACAAAAAAATGAAAGGAAAAGAAAAGGGGCATGCAAATACCACACTTGTGCTTCAAAGTAGCACCATGTTTATCATGTAGAGAGTCTCCTATGCTTTCACTTTCATATACTAGTGAGAATTTTTCATAGTAGTTTGATGCATACCCACTTAGTTTCATATTGAGCTTTCATACACTTCTACGAAGGCATTTCGACATTGGGGATGATCATGGTTGTCCTATGTGCAACACGGGGATGATTGAAACGAACAAACATTTGTTCTATGACTGCCCATTCGCTGTAACGTGCTGGGATGCTGTGGGTATAAACTGGGGTGATCACCATGACTTGCAAAACAGATTTGATACGGCAAAAGCTGGGTGGCATGGACCTCTTTTTAAGGATATAACCATCTTGGCAGCTTGGAACATTTGGAAACAAAGGAATAATGAGGTGTTTGAGGGGGTGGCTGCCACACATGTAGACTGGTTGAGGAGATTTAAGGAAGACTTGGTGATCTTAGGTTATAGGATCAACCCCCAAAACCTAGCTTTCTTGAGAGCCTTTAGCAACTCTCTTTCTATCTAAGTACCTTTTGTTTATCTGCGTTTTCCACTCTTGTGACCAACCCTGTCTTGTAAATTGTAAATACTAGCTTTGGGTGCCAACTCTAAGCTGGCACTCATGGCATATAAATGAAAAAAAGGCAGTAGGAGGCTCTCCTGCTGTTTTCAGTGTGTCAAAAAAAAAGCTTTCATACACTTATAGCTCTTAGTTGCATCTGTTGCATGGCAATCCCTACTCCTCACATTAATATCGATTGATGGACATCTCTATAGTCCATTAGTTTGCCTAGTTGATGTGAGACTTTCTTCCCTTCATTTGTCTACAACCACTGCATTCTATTCCACCTATATTGCTATATCCATGGCTTGCACTCATGTATTGCATGAGATCTGAAAATGATGAATCGCATTAAAAAGTATGAACCAATTGCTTGGATGACACCAGGGTAGTACATGATTTATACTTTGAGCTGGGAAGACAGAGCATGACAAGACTATATGATTTTGTAGGGATAACGTTCTTTAGCATTTGATATTCTAAAAGACATGATTGTTTGTTGGGATGCCTGAGTATTGATGTCCTGATGTCAAATTATAGACTATTGCTTTGAATCACTCATGTCTTAATATTCATGTCATGACTAGATATATGATCAAGTTTATGCTAGGTAGCATTCCACATCAAAAATTATCTTTTTATCATTTACCTACTTGAGGATGAGGCCGTAGTATCTATAAATTTTGATTGTTTCATGCCAATATTATACAAGTTTTACATACTTTTGGCAACTTTTTATATGATTTATTGGACTAACCTATTGATCCAGTGCCAAGTGCCAGTTCCTGTTTTCTGCATGTTTTTTGTATCACAGAGTATCCATATCAAACAAAGTCCAAATCCAATAAAATTTCACGAAGAATTATTTTGGAATATATGTGATTTTTGGGAGGTGGAAGCAACGTAAACGGGGCCCCGTAGGCCCCACAACCTACCAGGGCGCGCCAGAGGTTCCTGGCGCACCCAGGTGTCTTATGCCCACCTGGAACGTTGGTTGGAGCTGTACTTCGGGTGCAAGGAAGCTTATATCCGGAAAAGAAATTGGGTAAAATGTCAGCGCAATCGGAGTTACTAATCTCTGGGAATATAAGAAACGGTTTTTGGCCAGATCTGGGGGACACAAAACAGAAGAGGACAGAGAGACATATCCAATCTCGGAGGGGCTCCCGCCCCTCCCATGCCATGGAGACCAAGGACTAGAGGGGGAACCCTTCTCCCACCTATGGAGGAGGCCAAGGAAGAAGAAGAAGGAGGGGGGGGTCTCCCCCCCCCCCTCGCTTTTGTTGGCGCCGGAGTGCCACCTGGGCAACGATCGGGACGGCAATCTACATCAAAAATCTTGCTACCGTCCACATCAACTCTCTCCCCCTCATTGCAGAGGTGTAACACCTCTTGCCCCTGCTGTAATCTCTACTTAAACATGGTACTCAACTCCATACATTATTTCCCAATGATCTATGGTTATCCTATGATGTTTGAGTAGATCCGCTTTGTCCCGTGGGTTAATCGTGATCTTGGTTGGTATAATTGTATATTTTATTTATGGTACTGTCCTATGGTGCCCTCTGTTCTCGCGCAAACGTGAGGGACCCCTGCTGTAGGGTGCTGCAATATATTCATGGTTCGCTTAAAGTGGGTTGCGAGAGTGACAAAAACTTAAACCCGAGTAAGGGGGGTATGACGTATGGGAGTAAAGAGGATTTGATACTTAATGCTATGGTTGGGTTTCACGACCTTAATGATCTTTAGTAGTTGTTGATGCTTGCTAGGGGTCCAATCATAAGTGCATATGATCCAAGTAGAGAAAGTATGTTAGCTCATCATCTCCCTCATATAAAATTGCAAGAATGATTACCGGTACTTGTTATCGATTACCTAGGGACAAATAACTTTCTTGTAGACAAAAGCTATCCACTTTTATTATCTTTCAAAGTACTTCTATTTTTATTCTTGCAAAGTAGTTCTAGCATCACACCTACAAAATAGTTTCTTACTTGTTTTCGGTAAAGCAAACGTCAAGTGTGCATAGAGTTGCATCGGTGGTCGATAGAACTTGAGGGAATATTTGTTCTACCTTTAGCTCATCGTTGGGTTCGACACTCTTACTTATCGAAAAAGGCTACAAACGATCCCCTATACTTGTGGGTTATGAAGACCCCATCCTGTCTGGGTGCATCCGTTTGGGGCAAAATGGACAAACCAGACGGGCGAGCGCGCGGGCGCAAACAGACTTTTGTCCATTTTCTATCCGCTTTCGACCCATCCCCAACCCAAGTTTGCGCCGCTTTCGGGGTGAAACGGACAGCGCGCGGACGGGCGGGACGCCCGCGCTTGTCCTTCGCTGGCCCGCCCGTCGGTGGCACTAAGCAAAAAAAAACCTGCGCCCCATTAAGCGCTACCCCCCCCCCAAAACCCTACCACCTCCCGCCCCCACCCTCCCCATCCATGGTCGATTCCCAGCAGAATTCCGGCGGCCTGGCCGTCGACCCGCCCGGAAAGGTGAATAAGAAGGCGGCCAAGGGTGCAAGGAAGCCGCGGTCGGAATGCACGCTGGAGGAGCTCGCCAAATTGTACGCGGAATCGGCGAAGAGGAGAAATCGGAGGGAGGCCGTCATTGGCAAGACCGCCGCGGCCAAGTTCGCCACCAAGCGCGATGCGATGGAGGCTGCACGGCGCAAGCCTGTGGTCGAGGAGAAGGAGGCCATCGTCAACAAAGCGCACGCCCTCCTCATGCTTGGCATTTCCCGTCCGGCGGGTTTCTCTGCAACGGCCGTCGGCCCGGCGAGCACAGGCTCGTCGGACGCCAGGCCTCTGCACTACCATTCGCCGAAGTCGTAGACCATACCTATGTCGCCCGGCTTTCCCCCGCCAAGGCATGATGGCCAGACCCGTTTTTCGGGGTCGCCGGACGTTGGCGTGATCGCGCCGTCCATCCCGCGCCCCTCGGTAGTCGTCGACGTCAATGTCATGCCGGGGTCCAGCAGCGGTGGTCGGCCGTCCGTCGAGATGCAAAGAAAGCAAGCATGTCCGACGTCTACGACCAACATGCCATCGCCCCGCGTCCTGTTCGATGAAATGCCAACACCAATGCCAATGGTCGATGACCCCTTCTATAGGTAGTACAGCAGAATGTGATCTACGAGGGTGGGCATGGTGGTGCCTACGATCCGATGAGACCCAAAGTCAGGACGTCCACGCCAGTACGTTGTCGATGAAGATCCCCACGACCGTGCTGACTACGACCATGCTGACTACGACCATGGTGACTCATGGCATGAAGACGGTGACATCTATTGCGAAGGTGATGGTGATGAAGAAGAAGTTTATTTCAGGAAAGCCATTGTTCATCGACGAGCTCACCCAAAGATCGGAAGCGCAAAATAGGAGGAAGAGCATTCGCATGGGTTCATATTCACAAGATGAGGACAAGTTGATTTGCCAATCTTGGATGGAGATTAGCCAAGATCAGACGACCGGCGCGCAACAAAAGGGCCTTGTTTTTTGGACGAGAGTCCACAAAACATTCCATGAAAGGAAGATGTTTGAGCCCTACCAAATTACGAGCGACCGTGGGATCACCTTGATTCAAAAGAGGTGGTTGTTCATCCAACAAGAGTGCAACAAGTATTGTGCTGCACTTGAGAGTGTTAAAGCACGGCCCGTGAGTGGTCTCGGCATTAGGGACATGGTATGCTCTCCTCATCCTTCTTCTTTCGTTGCTACGACCATGACACTTTGGCCTTGTATATGTTTGCATGTTCAATTGTTGTTGATCATGTGGTGTAGGCATTTCAATCTTTGGAAAAATTCAAGGCCCTACACAATGACAAGCCATTCACTCTTACGCATTGTTGGACGATCATCAACAACTGCCCTAAGTTCAAGGATCAATACCGTGAACTTCATAGGAAGAGAGGCAAGAAGATGGTCGCATTGACCAGAGGTGGAGATGGTGAGGTGTTGAAGAGGCCGAGGGGCAAGACCAACTCCAAGGTGGACGACATACGTGAATACGTGATGCATCATCCATGGCCTTGCATGATACTTTGCATGGCATGATGTCTCCAAAGGGTGTGAGGGACGAGAAGAAACGACAAAGAAAGGACGAGCAAAATGAAGCAATACCTAGAGCTTAGAAGCAAGAAGCTTGAGATGGAGGAGGCGGCCAAGAAGAGGAAGATCGACATGGAGGAGGCGTCCCGGCAAAGGCAGCTCGACATCGAGTCCACCAATGTCACGGCCAGGCAGAGGCAGCTCGACATCGAGGCCACCAATGCTGCAACCAAAGCAAAGGAGGTGGCCCTTGCGATCATGAGTGTGGACTTGACCAAGATGAGCGAGAAGACGAGGAGCTCGTTCGAGGCCATGCAGAAGGAGATGCTTGACGCCGACAGCCTGAACTAGGCCGTCTGATCGGCCGTGGACATTCTTTTTTGGAGGCTGGCATGGGTGCCGGCCGCTGGGCCACTGGTTGTGTGCCGGCGAGAAACACATTCATTTTGGAGGCTGGTTGTGTTGCCGGTCGCTGGCTGTGTTGTCGGTGGCAAAACTATTCATTTTGGAGGCTAGTTGTGTTGTCGTCCGCTGGCTGTGTTGCCGGCGAGGACGTGGAGGCCGCTGCCTCTGTTTCCGGCGTGAACTAGGGCGCTAGCCTGAACTAGGGCATGGTATTTTCGAAAGTTATTGTTTCAAATGGAAGGCAGACATGATGGGGCCAAAGGATGCGTCCGTGCGTTGGGCGCACGGCCACCGCATCCTAGGACAGGCCCGGACACGACCCCATTGCCCAACCCAAAGGGACAGAATCCGAGCGAAACGGACGTGTGTTTGGGTTCGTGCGCTGGAGTTGGCCTAACTGATAAGGCCAACTCCAGCGTGTGGCCCCATCCAGTCCGGGTGCGTCTGTTTAAGGTAGAACGGAAAAATAGCGCGGCCCAATGCGCGGCCCCAGACGGACAAATGTTCGGATTTCGTCCGCTTTCGACCCATCCCCGGCCCAAACATGCGCCGAGTTTGGCGTAAAACGGACATCGCACGGACGGGCTCAACGCACGCCCTTGTCCCCCCGTCGGGGACACTACCAGTCCATTCGCTTCCAACGCCTCCACCCCCTCTCGGTTCCCCCCTCTCCCCGCCCCACCCCACCGCCGGCGCCGCCACTATTCTTTGGCCACCTCCTCACTGCGCACCCCCCGGACATCCATACCAAACCACGTCTCGACATGGCCGCCACCACGCCCGCACTTTCGCCGTAGTTTTGGCCGTCGATTGAAGGAGATTTGGCCGTCGCCGTCGTAGCCGGTGCTAGAGGGGATACGACCGCCGGCGACGGATATGGACCACGGCAGCTTCCGTCGAGTGCTCCAGAGCGGCCAGTAGCCGGCCGCCAACCACCCCTGCTGCATCGAGGTGATCATCGTGGACTCTTTGCCACCACGACCGCAAGGTGTTTGGCACTTTGCCCACAGAGGTATGGACAGTGGAGATGAATTTTTCTTCCACCACTTCATTTATTCATCGGACGATTCGTCCTCGGATGACGAAGATCTTGTGGTGGCTGCACTGGTCGTTCACGACCACATTGGACGGCAGCTTCCTCGGTACAGGGGGTCAGTCCATGGTCGTGCTCCCAACCTGAACCGCAACAGAGAGAGAGGCCACACCCTGCTCTATGTCGATTACTTTCCGAACACCCCACTCTTCAAGCCGGATAAATTTCGTCGCCGTTTTCGTATGGCAAGGCATCGGTTCAATCGTATCCGAGAGGTAGTGGTTGCTCATGACACATACTTCGAGTGCAAGACTGATGCCCTTGGCAAGCTTGGATTCTCCTCTTATCAGAAATGCACCGCGGCCATCCGCATACTTGCATTTGGAATTCCAGGCGATCTGGTGGATGAGTACGTGAGCATGAGTGAGTCCACATGTGTGTTGTCACTGTACAAGTTCTGCAAGGCCGTGGTGGAAGTGTTTGGCCATGAGTAATTGAGGCAGCCAACGGTCTCTGATACAGAAAGGTTGTTGGCGATCAACGCCAATAGAGGCTTTCCAGGCATGCTTGGCAGCATAGATTGTATGCACTGGGAGTGAAAGAACTGTCCATTTGCTTGGCAGGGCCAGTACAAGGGGCATGTTAAAGCGTGCACTGTCATATTATAAAGCGTGCACTGTCATATTAGAAGCGGTGGCTTCGCAAGATCTTTGGATATGGCATTCTTTCTTCGGCATGGAAGGTTCTCACAATGATATCAACATGCTGCAACATTCTCCAGTCTTCGCAAGGCTTGTAGAAGGCCACTCCCCACCTGTCAACTTTGAGATCAACGGGCACTAGTACAAGAAGGGATACTACCTAGCAGATGGTATGTATCCCAAGTGGTCAACTTTTGTGAGAACAATCTCAAAGCCCCAAGGTGAGAAGAGAAATAGATTTGCCCAAATACAAGAGAGTGCTAGAAAGGATGTGGAACGTGCTTTTAGTGTGCTTCAATCCCGATGGGGTATCGTTCGAAACCCTGCACTGTCATGGGATGAAGGGAACCTTGGGGAGGTGATGACTGCTTGTGTGATCATGCACAACATGATCGTCGAGGACGAGCATGATAACAACATCTTCAACCAAGGATTTGACTTTCAAGGTGAAAATGTTGAGCCCCTGCACCAAGAACCGACCATGTTTGAACAATTTATCCAATTCCATCGTGAACTGCGTGATTGGCACACTCATTTGGATCTTCAAAATGACTTGGTTGAGCATGTGTGGACTCACATTGGCAACCAATAGATGTATTTCGATTTGGTTGTAAAACTATTTTATTGGAGACAATTTCAATTGGGTTGTAAAACTATTTTTATTTTCAGACAATTAACATTTGGACGTACAAACTATTTTTGAACATAGAAATATGAATATATGGGCATTTTTGGTAGTGACGGTCACCGCATCTCAGGGCACGACCCCATTAGAGTAACTCCAATGGGGCGACCCAAACGGATGGCGCATTTGTCCATTTGGGTCGGCCGCCCGCCCGGCGTCCGCCCAATTTTGCATTTGGGTCGGCAATGCGCCCAATGCGCCGACCCATTTCATGTCCGCATTGAACTTTCAAATAAAAAAGGCCCGTGGCCGATCATGCCAGCGACCATGACTCATGCCGGCACCATGCCAGCGCCGGCATACAATGTCGGCTTCAGAAAATACCACAGGTCATGCTCCTCGAACAAAGGCTCCAATTCGATGTCGCACTCGTCCTCTTCCTCTAGCCCAACACGCCGACCCATTTCATGTCCTCGAACAAAGGCTCAAATTCGATGTCGCACTCGTCCTCTTCCTCTAGCCAATAGTCCTCCGGGAACTCGTGGTCGAGGGGGAAGCCGTCCAGGTCAAGGCCGACCTGATCACACATGAAGGCCGCCTGATCGGGATCATAGCCAGCAGCGGTCGGCGTGAACGCCCCGCGGCCGTCATGGCTTTGTGTCTCGTCGAGATCGTAGCCAGCGCCCGGCGCACCACCCTCAAAGATGAGGTTTTGCATGTAGTCCTCGTCGACGGCGGTCGGCATTTCCTCGAACAGGTTACGGGCGTCCGGGAGCCCGTCGGCCGGCGTCTGACACGCGCGTTTCCTCGTGCCGCCGGACGACGAGCCACCGACCACCGGGGGGGCGTTGAGGTCGATGGACGCGGGCGCGGGCGTGGAAGGCGCGACCACGCTCATGTCGCATGAGCACTCCCTGGAGAGGCGAGAAGCCTGCGGGTAGACGTGAAAGCTGGGGACCGGGTTGCAAGTCAACGCGCGGGGTGAGTCGGGCAGCACCATCCGAGGAAACGGCGACGAGCCGGTGCTGGCCGCGGCGATGACGGCTTGGAGGACGCTGTGCTGGCTAGGATTTACCCCTAGCATGTAGAGCGCCTCCCTCGTTGCCGCGGCGATGCGGGCGGTGGTGAACTCCTGCTGCGCGGCGGCGACGGCGGCGGCCTGCCTGCCGGCCTCATCCCTCGTGTCCGCGGTGTGCCTCTGGCCCTTCCTCTTGGCCGACTCCCTTGCCCGCTGTTCGGGCGTCTGCGCGTTCTTCGGCTTGATCACGGCGGTGGTCTTTGAAGGAAATATGCCCTAGAGGCAATAATAAAGATATTATTTGTATTTCCTTATATCATGATAAATGTCTTTTATTCATGCTAGAATTGTATTAACCGGAAACTTGATACATGTGTGAATACATAGACAAAATAGTATGTCCCTAGTATGCCTCTACTAGACTAGCTCATTGATCAAAGATGGCTATGTTTCCTAGCCATAGACATGAGTTGTCATTTGATCAACGGGATCACATCATTAGGAGAATGATGTGATGGACTAGACCCATCCGTTAGCTTAGCAATATGATCCTTTAGTTTTACTGCTATTGCTTTCTTCACGACTTATACATGTTCCTATGACTATGAGATTATGCAACTCCCGAATACCGTAGGAACACCTTGTGTGCTATCAAACGTCACAACGTAACTGGGTGATCATAAAGATGCTCTACAGGTGTCTCCGAAAGTATTCGTGGTGTTGGCATAGATCAAGACTAGGATTTGTCACTCCGAGTGTCAGAGAAGTATCTCTGGGCCCTCTTGGTAATGCACATCATAATAAGCCTTGCAAGCAGATGACTAATGAGTTAGTCACGAGATGGTGTATTATGGAACGAGTAAAGAGACTTGCCGGTAACGAGATTGAACTAGGTATAGAGATACCGATGATCGAATCTCGGGCAAGTAACATACCGATGACAAAAGGAACAACGTATGTTGTTATGTGGTTTGACCGATAAAGATCTTCGTAGAATATGTAGGAACCAATATGAGCATCCAGGTTCCGCTATTGGTTATTGACCGGAGATGAGTCTCGATCAAGTCTACATAGTTCTCGAACCCGTAGGGTCCGCACGCTTAACGTTTGATGACGATCGATATTATGAGTTTATGAGTTTTGATGAACCGAAGGTAGTTCGGAGTCCCGGATGAGATCACGGACATGACGAGGAGTCTCGGAATGTCCGATACATAAAGATTGATATATTGGACGACTATATTCGGACACCGGAAGTGTTCCGGAAAAGTTTCGGATTTAACCGGATTGCCGGAGGGGGTTACCGGAACCCCCCATGAGGGGGAATGGTCCATAGTGGGCCTTGAGGAAAGAAGAGAGGCAGCCCATAGAGGCTGGCCGGCGCCCCACCAGGGAATCCTAGTTGGACTAGGATTGGGGGGTGCCACCTCTCTCTTTCCTTCCTTTCCCCCTCTTCCTTCTTGGTAGACTCCTACTAGGAATAGGATTGCAATCCTATTCCTAGTAGGATTGCCTCCCTGGCGCGCCATAGAAGGGCTGGCTGGCCCCTCCCCTTGCTCCTTTATATACGGGGGCAGGGGGCACCCTAGGACACACAAGTTGATCAGCTGATCTCTCCCAACCGTGTGCGGTGCCCCCCTCCACAGAAACACACCTCGGTTATACCGTTGCAGTGCTTAGGCAAAGCCCTGCGCCGGTAACTTCATCATATCCGTCACCACGCCGTCGTGCTGACAAAACTCTCCCATGAAGCTCAACTAGATCAAGATCTCGTGGGACATCATCAAGCTGAACGTGTGCTGAACGCGGAGGTGTTGTACGTTCGGTACTTCATCGGTTGGATCGCGAAGAAGTTTGACTACATCAACCGCGTCACTAGACGCTTCCGCTCCCAGTCTACGAGGGTACGTAGACACACTCTCCCCCTCGTTGCTATGCATCTAGTAGATAGATCTTGCATAATCGTAGGAAAATTTTGAAAATACTACGTTCCCCAACAGTGGCATCATGAGCCAGGTCTATGCGTAGATGATATGCACGAGTAGAACACAATGAGTTGTGGGCGATACTAGTCATACTGCTTACCAGCATGTCATACTTTGCTTCGGCGGTATTGTGAGATGAAGCGGCCCGGACCGACATTACGCGTACGCTTACGCGAGACTGGTTTCACCGTTATGAGCACTCGTTGGTTAAAGGTGACTGGCGGGTGTCTGTCTCTCTCACTTTAGCTGAATCAAGTGTGGCTACGCCCGGTCCTTGTGAAGGTTACAACAGCACATACTTGACGAAACATCGTTGTGGTTTTGTATGCGTAGGTAAGAACAGTTCTTGCTAAGCCCGTAGCAGCCACATAAAACTTGCAACAACAAAGTAGAGGACGTCTAACTTGTTTTTGCAGGGCATGTTGTGATGTGATATGGTCAAGACATGATGAGATATACAGTTTTGTATGAGATGATCATGTTTTGTAAAGTTATCGGCAACTGGCAGGAGCCATATGGTTGTCGCTTTATTGTATGAATTGCAATCGCCATGTAATTGCTTTACTATATCACTAAGCGGTAGCGATAGTCGTAGAAGCAATAGTTGGCGAGACGACAACGGTGCTACGATAGAGATCAAGGTGTCGCGCCGGTGACGAAGGTGATCATGACGGTGCTTTGGAGATGGAGATCAAAAGCACAAGATGATGATGGCCATATCATGTCACATATTTTGATTGCATGTGATGTTTATCTTATTATGCTTCTTATTTTGCTTAGTACGACGGTAGCATTATAAGATGGTCCCTTACAAAATTTCAAGGTACAAGTGTTCTCCCTGAGTATGCACCGTTGCGAAAGTTCTTCGTGCTGAGACACCACGTGATGATCGGGTGTGATAAGCTCTACGTTCAAATACAACGGGTGTAAGCCAGTTTTGCACACGCAGAATACTCGGGTTAAACTTGACGAGCCTAGCATATGCAGATATGGCCTCGGAACACTGGAAACCGAAAGGTTGAGCATGAATCATATAGTAGATATGATCAACATGAGATGTTCACCATTGAAACTACTCCATCTCACGTGATGATCGGACATGGTTTAGTTGATTTGGATCACGTGATCATTTAGATGACTAGAGGGATGTCTATCTAAGTGGGAGTTCTTAAGTAATATGATTAAATTGAACTTTAATTTATCATGAACTTAGTCCTGGTAGTATTAGCATATCTATGTTGTAGATCTATAGCTCGTGATGTTGCTCCCCGTTTATTTTTTATATGTTCCAAGAGAAAACTAAGTTGAAAGATGTTAGTACCAATGATGCGGAATTGTTCCGTGATCTGAGGATTATCCTCATTCCTGCACATAAGGATTATGTCCTTGATGCACCGCTAGGTGACAGACCTATTGCAGGAGCAGATGCAAACATTATGAACGTTTTCACAAAAGCTCGATATGATGACTACTTGATAGTTTAGTGCACCATGCTTTACGGCTTATAACCGGGACTTCAAAAATGTTTTGAAATGCCACAGAACATATGAGATGTTCCAAGAGTTGAAATTAGTATTTCATACTCATGCCCGTGTCGAGAGGTATAAGACCTCTGACAGTACTTTGCCTACAAGATGGAGGAGAATAGCTCAACCAGTGAGCATGTGCTCAGATTGTCTGGGTACTACAATTGCTTGAATCAAGTGGGAGTTAATCTTCCAGATAAGATAGTAATTGACAAAGTTCTCTAGACACTATCACCAAGTTAGTAGAACTTCGTAATGAACTATAATATGCAAGGGATGACGAAAGTAATTCCCGAGCTCTTTGCGATGCTAAAATCGGCGAAGGTAGAAATCAATAAAGAGCATCAAATGTTGATGGTTAACCAGACCACTTGTTTCAAGTAAAGGGCAAAGGGATAGAAGGGGAACTTCAAGAAGAATGACAAGCAAGTTGTCACTCCCGTGAAGAAAACCCAAAGCTAAACTCAAGCCTGAAACTAAGTGCTTCTACTGCAAAGGAAATGGTCACTGGAAGTGGAACTGCCCTAGATACTTGGTGGATAAGAAGGATGGCAAAGTGAACAAAGGTATATTTTGATATACAGATTATTTATGTGTGCTTTACTAGTGTTCATAGCAACCCTTGGGTATTTGATACCGGTTCAGTTGCTAAAATTAGTAACTCGAAACGAGAATTGCAGAATGAACAGAGACTAGTTAAAGGTGAAGTGACGATGTGTGTTGGTAGTGGTTCCAAGATTGATATGATCATCATCGCACACTCCTTATACTTTCAGGGTTAGTGTAAGACCTAAATAAATGTTATTTGGCATTTGCGTTAAGCATGAATATGATTTGATCATGTTTGTTGCAATACGGTTATTCATTTAAAGTCATAGAATAATTGTTATTCTGTTTACATGAATAAAGCCTTCAATGGTCATACACCCAATGAAAATAGTTTGTTGGATCTCGATCGTAGTGATACACATATTCATAATACTGAAGCCAAAAGATGCAAGGTTAATAATGATAGTGCAACTTATTTGTGGCACTGCCGTTTAGGTCATATTGGTGTAAAGCGCATGAAGAAACTCCATAGTGATGGACTTTTGGAATCACTTGATTATGAATCACTTGGTGCTTGCGAACCATGCCTCATGGGCAAGATGACTAAAACTCCGTTCTCCGGAACAATGGAGCGAGCAACAGATTTGTTGGAAATCATACATACTGATGTATATGGACCGATAAGTGTTGAAGCTCGTGGCGAGTATCGTTATTTTCTGACCTTCACTGATGATTTGAGCAGATATGGGTATATCTACTTGATGAAGCACAAGTCTGAAACATTTGAAAAGTTCAAAGAATTTCGGAGTGAAGTAGAGAATCAACGTAACAAGAAAATAAAGTTTCTACGATCTGATCGTGGAGGTGAATATTTGAGTTACGAGTTTGGTCTTCATTTGAAACAATGTGGAATAGTTTCACAACTCACGCCACCCGGAACACTACAACGTAATGGTGTGTCCGAACATCGTAACCGTACTTTATTAGATATGGTGCGATCTATGATGTCTCTTACCGATTTACCGCTATAGTTTTGGGTTATGCATTAAAGACAGCTGCATTCACGTTGAATAGGGCACCATCTAAATCCGTTGAGACGACGCCTTATGAACTGTGGTTTGGCAAGAAACCAAAGTTGTCGTTTCTTAAAGTTTGGGGCTGTGATGCTTATGTGAAAAGGCTTCAACCTGATAAGCTCGAACCCAAGTCGGAGAAATGTGTCTTCATAGGATACCCGAAAGAGACTGTTGGGTACACCTTCTATCACAGATCCGAAGGCAATATATTCGTTGCTAAGAATGGATCCTTTCTAGAGAAGGAGTTTCTCTCGAAAGAAGTGAGTGGGAGGAAAGTAGAACTTGATGAGGTAATTGTACCTTCTCCTAAATTGGAAAGTAGTACATCACAGAAAATTGTTCCAGTGATTCCTACACCAATTAGTGAGGAAGCTAATGATGATGATCATGAAACTTCAGATCAAGTTTCTGCTGAACGTCGTAGATCAACCAGAGTACGTTCCGCACCAGAGTGGTACGGCAACCCAATTTTGGAAGTCATGTTACTAGACCATGATGAACCTACGAACTATGAGGAAGCGGTGATGAGCCCAGATTCCGCAAAATGGCTTAAGGCCATGAAATCTGAGATGGGATCCATGTATGAGAACAAAGTGTGGACTTTGGTTGACTTGCCCGATGATCGACAAGCCATCGAAAATAAATGGATCTTCGAGAGGAAGACTGACTCTGACGGTAATGTTACTATTTACAAAGCTCGACTTGTTGCGAAAGGTTTTCGACAAGTTCAAGGAGTTGACTACGATGAGACTTTCTCACCCGTAGCGATGCTTAAGTCTGTCCGAATCATGTTAGCAATTGCCGCATTTTATGAAATCTGGCAAATGGATAACAAAACTGCATTCTTTAATGGATTTATTAAAGAGAATTGTATATGATGCAACCAGAAGGTTTTGTCAATCCTAAAGGTGCTAACAAAATGTGCAAGCTCCAAAGCGATCCATCTATGGACTGGTGCAAGCATCTCGGAGTTGGAATAAACGCTTTGATAAGTTGATCAAAGCATATAGATTTATACAGACTTGCGGTGAAGCCTGTATTTACAAGAAAGTGAGTGGGAGCACTACAACATTTCTGATAAGTATATGTGAATGACATATTATTGATCACAAACAATGTAGAATATTTTGGAAAGCATAAAGGAGTGTTTGAAAGGAGTTTTTCAAAGAAAGACCTCGGTGAAGCTGCTTACATATTGGGCATCAAGATCTATAGAGATAGATCAAGATGTTTGATAAGACTTTCGATGAGTACATACCTTGATAAGATTTTGAAGTAGTTCAAAATGGATCAGTCAAAGAAGGAGTTCTTGCCTGAGTTGTAAGATAAGACTCAAAGCCCGACCTCGGCAGAAGATAGAGAAAGAATGAAAGTCATTCCCTATGCCTCAGCCATAGGTTCTATAAAGTATGCAATGTTGTGTACCAAACCTGTTGTGTACCTTACCATGAGTTTGGCAAGGAGGTACAAAAGTGATCCAGGAGTAGATCACTGGACAGCGGTCAAAATTGTCCTTAGTTACTGGATGACTAAGGAAATGTTTTCTCGATTATGGAGGTGATAAAGAGTTCATTGTAAAGAGTTACACCGATGCAAGCTTTACAATAATCCAGATGACTCTAAGTATCAATCTGGATGCATATTGAAAGTCGGAGCAATTAGCTAGAGTAGCTCCATGCAGAGCATTGTACACATAGAAATTTGCGAAATACATACGGATCTGAATGTGTCAGGCCCGTTAAGTAAACTTCTCTCACAAGCAAAACATGATCACACCTTACTACTATTGGGTGTTAATCACATAGCGATGTGAACTAGATTATTGACTCTAGTAAACCCTTTGGGAATTGGTCACATGGCGATGTGAACTATTGGTGTTATTCACATAACGATGTGAACTATCGGTATTAAATCACATGGAGATGTGAACTAGATTATTGACTCTAGTGCAAGTGGGAGACTGAAGGAAATATGCCCTAGAGGCAATAACAAAGATGTTATTCGTATTTCCTTATATCATGATAAATGTCTTTTATTCATGCTAGAATTGTATTAACCGGAAACTTGATACATGTGTGAATACATAGACAAAATAGTATGTCCCTAGTATGCCTCTACTAGACTAGCTCATTGATCAAAGATGGCTATGTTTCCTAGCCATAGACATGAGTTGTCATTTGATCAACGGGATCACATCATTAGGAGAATGGTGTGATGGACTAGACTCATCCGTTAGCTTAGCACTATGAACGTTTAGTTTTACTGCTATTGCTTTCTTCATGACTTATACATGTTCCTATGACTATGAGATTATGCAACTCCCGAATACCGTAGGAACACCTTGTGTGCTATCAAACGTCACAACGTAACTGGGTGATCATAAAGATGCTCTACAGGTGTCTCCGAAAGTATTCGTGGTGTTGGCATAGATCAAGACTAGGATTTGTCACTCCGAGTGTCAGAGAGGTATCTCTGGGCCCTCTTGGTAATGCACATCATAATAAGCCTTGCAAGCAAATGACTAATGAGTTAGTCACGAGAATATGTATTACGGAACGAGTAAAGAGACTTGCCGGTAACGAGATTGAACTAGGTATAGAGATACCGACGATCGAATCTCGGGCAAGTAACATACCGATGACAAAAGGAACAACGTATGTTGTCATGCGGTTTGATCGATAAAGATCTTCGTAGAATATGTAGGAACCAATATGAGCATCCAGGTTCCGCTATTGGTTATTGACCGGAGATGAGTCTCGATCATGTCTACATAGTTCTCGAACCCGTAGGGTCCGCACGCTTAACGTTTGATGACGATCGGTATTATGAGTTTATGAGTTTTGATGAACCGAAGCTAGTTCGGAGTCCCGGATGAGATCACGGACATGACGAGGAGTCTCGGAATGTCCAAGACATAAAGATTGATATATTGGACGACTATATTCGGACACCGGAAGTGTTCCGGAAAAGTTTCGGATTTAACCAGATTGCCGGAGGGGGTTACCGGAACCCCCCATGAGGCTGTGTTCGGTTGAGAGGGATTTGAAGGGGGTTTGACAGGGATTGGAGTGGATTTAATCCCCTACAAGTCAAAACCTCCCCAAATCCCCTCCAATCCTCTTATGGAGAGGTGTAACCGAACAAGGCCTAAGGGGGAATGGTACATAGTGGGCCTTGAGGAAAGAATAGAGGCAGCCCATAGAGGCTGGCCGGCGCCCTACTAGGGAATCCTAGTTGGACTAGGATTGGGGGGCGCCACCTCTCTCTCTCTCCTTCCTTTCCCCCTCTTCCTTCTTGGTGGACTCCTATTAGGAATAGGATTGCAATCCTATTCCTAGTAGGATTGCCTCCCTGGCGCACCATAGAAGGGCTGGCCGGCCCCTCCCCTTGCTCCTTTATATACGGGGGCAGGTGGGCACCCTAGGACACATAAGTTGATCAGTTGATCTCTCCTAACCGTGTGCGGTGCCCCCCTCCACAGAAACACACCTCAGTTATACCGTTACAGTGCTTAGGCGAAGCCCTGCGCCGGTAACTTCATCATATCCGTCACCACGCAGTCGTGCTGACGAAACTCTCCCGTGAAGCTCAACTGGATCAAGAGCTCGTGGGACGTCATCAAGCTGAACGTGTGCTGAACGCGGAGGTGCCGTACGTTCGGTACTTGATCGGTTGGATCGCGAAGAAGTTCGACTACATCAACCGCGTCACTAGACGCTTCCGCTCCCGGTCTACGAGGGTACGTAGACACACTCTCCCCCTCGTTGCTATGCATCTAGTAGATAGATCTTGCATGATCGTAGGAAAATTTTGAAAATACTACGTTCCCCAACAGTCTTGCGCGCGGCATGAGGCTTGCCTTTCCCAGAGGGGGCGACGGCAGCGGACGGGGCGAGGGAGGCGAGGCCGACAGCGGCTTCGAGGTCGAGGTCGAGGTCGATGGCGTCCTCCATGGCTGGTTGGGGGGCGGGGGTGCGCGCGGGCGGGAGCATTTTTGGGGAAAATGGGGGGAAGTGTTGGTGGCTGCTACCGACCGGCGGGCCCGGGGAGAGGAGAAGGCGTGCGCACGCGCGTCCGTCTCGTGTCCGCGCCGACGCAAATCCGACGCAAAATTGGGCCTGGAATGGGTCGTCCGCGGACGAAAAACGGACGCGCGTCCATTTGGATCGACGCGTTGGGCCGCCATTTTTGTCCGCGCCGACCCAAACGAACGCGGGCGGACGAAATGGATCGCTCCATTGAAGTTGCTCTTACACTACCAAAACGAACATAATCCGGGCAAACCGGACGTCCAGACGGAGTCGTGCTGGAGTTGGCGTAAAACCTGCGTGAAGGAAGGCGTAAAGACTAACGCGCGGAATAGGTGAGTTTTTTGTTTTTGCTTTTTACGTACAGTGCGCCAGTGTGCGTACGGCCAGGCTAGGGAGTAGTACCAGCCAGCGAGTCGGAGTCTATTGACGGTGGGCACGAGAGAGAGAGGGAGACCAGCGACCAACCAGGCCTCGGGGCTGAGCTGAGCTCTAGCTAGGCCTAGGCGTAGGCCTGCTGTTGCACGTGATCCGAGGCCGCTTTGTCAGTCGCTCGCTCGCTGTGATGACTCACCGACTGAATAAAGTTGCTCTGCTGCCACAAGGGAAAGGGCGTCTTCGCATCGATCCTCACCTCACACAAACACGCGTTCTCTCTCTGTCGAGATTTTCTCTCTCATGCATGAGCAGATCGCCTCCCTCTCTCTCCACATCTCGGTGTCACTGTGCGAACCGGGGGCCCCTGGATCGATCGATGGCCTGCCTCCGCGTGCGGACAAGGTTCCCAGTTAGGGCATGGCCATCGCTCCACGATGGACAGATGCCCCAGCTCTCCACATCGACCTGCTTAGTCCAGCTAAGCCAAACCTGCTGCTTGCAGGCCAAAACGGCCTCCTACAGAAGAGGCGGCCTCTTCCCTGACAAAAGCATGCGAAAGTGGTAAAAAGGCAGGAATCCTGTGCAAGGACCGCTAGTCACCATGGTTTGTTTCTCACATAGAAAAAGGAGGAAGTTTGAGAGAGAAAATAGATGGTGGTCCAAATATGTTGCCTCCGTTGGACAAAAGCAACTGTGACAGTAGCCTCACGGTCTCTTTCCTCGCTGGAAGCACCGAGGCTACCGTATGGTGATGCTTCCATTGCTCATGCCCTTACGATCCTCAGCGTGCATCGCTTTCCCTTCCTTTGGCGTGCGTGCGTGCGTGCGATGTGGTGGTGTCTGGCGTGGCACCCTCCTTAACAGCACCTCTCGCCGTTTCGTTGGACCTTTGTACAGCAGTTCTTATTCAACGAAAATGGAACCTACAAATCCTACCCGGTTCCAGAAAGAAATCGAAAACAGTAATCTGTGTTGACGGTGAAATTTAAGGCAGCTGACGTGGGAGTAATAATGGGGTGGAGCAAAGAGGGGAAAATACTTACTGGAGTGTACAGGAGACTGGGTGGGTAGGCTAGGACAAGAGGAGGGACGAGACTCGTGACCATGGTAAAAAGCTGGAGTAGCGCTGATGAAAAGGTCACGGGACAAGGGGCCGTACGAGGAATCTACAGGAGTTGCACATGACCCCACGTACACACACCAGTCAGTGGCCGTGCCCACTTTGCCACTGTGTGCGGTCCGCTGCCCTTTCAGGTACCACCTATACCTACACAGTAGACAGACTGGACCCGAACCAATCACTTCCATGTTCCACTCTCTTTTCCCCTTTTTCTTCACTTGCGCAGTCTCACAAATAGAGTTAATTACATTCACGGTACATAAACTTGAATGGTGGTAACAAAATCACACAGAAACTAAAAAAACCCATAAAAGTAATACTACAATAACTTACTTAACGGCCCGAGTTGGGACTCTCTGTCTTAGACCGTGTTCTATTCGCTCTGTCTTGGATCGTGTTCTAGTATGTCCGAGTTGGGACTCTTTTCCCGCTCGCCACTCTCAAAACTAAGGCTATTGTAGGTTCGGACCATGCTCCACTCATTCTTGACGCGGGGCTTCACTGCGCCTCCACCCCTCCTCGGTTCCAATTTGATGCCTCTTGGCTCCTTATCGAAGGCTTTGGTGACCTTCTTGGTTCTAGAATTTCTGATTTCCTCTCGACTGCCCGCCGCTCCTTCGGCCCCATGGATGACTGGCACCAGTGCTCGTATTCTTTGCGCAAGTTTCTGCGTGGTTGGTCTCGTAATTTCGTGGCTCAGGATCGCAGAGATAAAGCCCTCCTCTTGGCACAGATTGATGCCCTAGACTCTCGGGCTGACTCTTATGGCCCATCTGATTCTGAATGGGCTCTGCGCTTCTCCCTTGAGCAGTCTCGGGTGCAGCTGCATCGTCTTGCTGAAATTTATTGGCCCATCTGATTCTGAATGGGTTGTGCGCTTCTCCCTTGAGCAGTCTCTGGTGCAGCTGCATCGTCTTGCTGAAATTTATTGGCGCCAGAGAGGCACGATCAACTGGATGCTTAAAGGAGATTCCCCCACTGCCTATTTTTTCCATTGCCAATGGGAGGCGGCGTAGATGCCTGATTGACAGCTTGCTGATCGATTGGGTTAGGGTTTCTGACCATGGCATCATCATGGATCACATAGTTGACTTCTTCTCCTCCCTACTCTCAGCCAAACCTGATCAGGGGTTCAGAATCTCCTCTACCTTTTGGACCCATGGGGACAGGGTGTCCCCGGATGAAAACCTTGCTCTTATGATTCTTTTCTCTAAAGAGGAGATTTTTAACTCCATTAACAAAGCGAATTCTAACTTTGCTTCTGGCCCGGATGGCTTTTCTATTCCTTTCTTCAAAACCTTCTGGCCTCAGCTCAAGTCTCTTATCTGCGCCGTTATTCAAGGATTTTGTTTGGGGATGGTGGACATTTCTAGGCTCAATTATGCGGTTATCTCCCTCATTCCTAAGATTAAAGGTGCGGAGCTCATTTCCCAGTTTAGGCCTATCGCTCTTATCAACAACTTTGCCAAATTCCCTGCCAAATGCTTGGCCACACATCTCACTCCTGTGGCTCATCATATCCTCTCTCCCACTCAATCTGCCTTTGTCAAGGGTCGCTTTATCCTCGACGGGGTCTTATGTTTACATGAGATCGTCCATGATATCCACAAATCAGGCACCAAGGTTGTTATTCTTAAACTGGACTTTGAAAAAGCCTATGATTCTGTAAGCTGGGGTTCTTAAGACAATTGTTGGTGGCTAAGGGCTTTGATGGTGGTCTGTTCACCGAATTATGCAGCTGGTCGTGGGTGGCCACACTGCCCTTTCTGTTAATGGGAAAGTTAGTAATTTTTTAAAAACTCTAGAGGCCTTAGGCAAGGGGACCCGACCTCTCCCATCATCTTCAATTTTGTGGCGGACACCCTTTCTAATATCCTGTCTAGGGCTGCGGGGGCTGGCCATATCACTCCTGTTAGCTCCCATCTTATTCCGCAAGGGATTACCCACCTCCAATATGCTGATGACACAATTATTATGGTGGAACGTAATGATTACTGCCTTGCCCACCTCAAATTTCTTCTTCTTTGCTTCGAGGCACTCTCTGGTCTTAAAATCAATTTATCCAAAAGTGAAGTCATTACTACTAGGGTTTTGGACGCCGAGGCTTTGCGTGTTGCTCGCTTATTGAATTGTTCTCTTGGCTCCTTCCCTCTTAAATATTTGGGTCTTCCTATTACCTCTGACAAACTCCTGGCCAAAGACTTTGCTCCTACGGTGGCCAAAGTTGGCAATCGTGTAATGCCCTGGAGGGGTAGATACAATACCCATGCTGGTAAAGTAGCCTTGATTAATGCGTGTCTCACTTCCCTCCCAATGTTCCTAATGGGGTTCTACATGCTTACGATTGGAACTCACGCTTGGTTTGATAAACATAGAGGTGCTTTTTATTGGAACGCGGCTGATAACAAACGCAGATACCGCATGATCAAATGTGACATTATTTGCATACCAAAGAGCCCTAGGGAGCTGGGCATCATTAACACTTTAGTCATGAACAAATGCTCGATCATCAAATGGTGGTGGAAGATTATGACCATCACCTCGGATAAACCTCTTTGGTATAACATCCTCAAAGCTAAATATTTCCCTTATTCTAGCCCTATGTTTGCTCGCGCCTCAGGGGCTTCTCAGCTTTGGAAAGATCTTGTTAAACTGAGGCCAATTTTCCAAGGCCTCGTCAAGTTTGTTGTGCACAATGGTAGATCCACGAGGTTTTGGCTGGACTAGTGGTGCGGTTCGACCATGCTGGCAAACTCTTTCCCTGTCCTTTTTTCTTATTGCCCTGACCCTGAGATCTTAATCTTTGAGCTCTCTGCCAATAATTGGGACCTACAACTTCGGCGGACTCTTTCTCCTGTAGAGTTGGTTGGGTGGCAGCGCCTTGTTGCCTTCTTCCGTATGCTTTCGAAGGAGGAGGACTCGGTGGTCTGGCCCCACTCCCCTTCTAGTCGTTTTTCTGCCAAGTCGTTATATAGCAAGCTGATTTCTGGCTCCACCACTTCCAAATTCAAGTGGATCTGGAGGGCTCATATCCCTCCTAAGATCAAGATTTTCCTTTGGCAAGCTTCTCGTGGGCGGCTGCCGGCTGGTGATAAGATCCGCAAACGTAATGGCCCAGGTTCCGATCGCGGCGCCCTATGTGGGTTAAGAGAAGACACGATGCATATCTTTTTTACTTGTGTTCTGGCTAAACTCTTCTGATGTTGTATTAGATCTTGGTTGCAAGTTTCCTGGAGACCGACCTCTTTCTCAGATCTTTGACTCTTGGCCAACAACCTGGTTGGGGCCTAGAGGAGAATTTTTTGGGTGGGCTTTGCAGCGATGTGTTGGTCTCTTTGGACGACAAGAAAGAAATTTACTATTGAACATGTTTTTCCTGCTAAACCTGCTGATTGCTTATTTAAAACTTGCATATTCTTGCAGCAGTGGAGATTATTGATTAAGGAGGAGGACAGGGATGCATTCGATTTGATGACATCCAAGATTCAGACTTTTGCCATCTCCCTTTCTCTAGTTCAAGCCATCAGTTAGGAGTTGTTGGCCCTGATGTTGCTGATGCTAGTATTCCGGCCCGCGTGCCGTGTACAGGCCTGGGAGCCATGTACGTTTACTCTAGACGGTGTGATTCTGGTTAATTTTCTTCTCTGTGTTTGATTCTGGATGTTCGTTGTGGTTGCCGTTGATTCTGCCTTGTGGCTTTATTTATAAAGTTGGGCTCTGGCCTTTTATTAAAAAAAAGTTACTTAACAGCACATTTATATACAATTTCTGTTAACACTAACTGTGCACCGTCAAACTATCGTTAATTGCACGTATGTGAGTGTCGGTCCTAGTTTCCAGTCAATATAATAAGAGAGAAACGGGCGTGGGTTCCACGTGTCAGTGGGAACTTAAAATAAAAGTTTTGGCTACGTTGTGATTCGGCCGTTTTAACTATTTTGACCTTTTAAGAAAACTTTCACACAAAATGAATCTCACACAAAACTATTTCACGATCTGACCCTTTTGGTAACACCACAAACAGTGGCATTTCTTCTCTATTTTAAAACGCCGAAATAGCTAGCATTGCTCCACTTCATAAGTAAATGGCAATATGAGCAAGCTACTAGCAACGCCAACACCCATGGAGTTTCATGTATGGGCACCAACGCCAGTCATGCTTGGCGTTTCCAGCAACGTGAGATACTTTGGCATTTCTGCCCTGCCATGTAGTGCCTCGAGCAGGCCAGCAAAGCTGGCTAGCTCGGCGTTTCTAGATAGAGAAGAAACGCCACGGCTTGTGGCGTTGCCAAAAGGGTCAGATCATGAAATAGTTTTGTGTGGAGTTCATTTTGTGCGAAAGTTTTCAAAAAAGGTCAATATAGTGAAAAGGATCTTGTGATTCAAGCACTGTACTTCATAGTTCAGGGCATCGAATGAGAGATGATGCAGACCACCACAACCGGACACACTTGCTCTTCTTACACGAGATAATGCAATATATTGTTTCGGCTCAGACTAGTGTATTGTTCCGCTCCACACAATTGCAAACTGGTCGTCGCTCCACGTTCGTGCGCCAAAGCTTCTCTGTACACATTCGTAGTCAGCTCTAGCTCTCCAACACACGGCAGCATCAGGAGCCCCCTGATTTCTACTACGCAACCTTCTTGTAGACGTTGTTGGGCCTCCAAGTGCAGAGGTTTGTAGGACAGTAGCAAATTTCCCTCAAGTGGATGACCTAAGGTTTATCAATCTGTGGGAGGCGTAGGATGAAGATGGTCTCTCTCAAACAACCCTGCAACCAAATAACAAAGAGTCTCTTGTGTCCCCAACACACCCAATACAATGGTAAATTGTATAGGTGCACTAGTTCGGCGAAGAGATGGTGATACAAGTGCAATATGGATGGTAGATATAGGTTTTTGTAATCTGAAAATATAAAAACAGCAAGGTAACTAATGATAAAAGTGAGTGTAAACGGTATTGCAATGCTAGGAAACAAGACCTAGGGTTCATACTTTCACTAGTGCAAGTTCTCTCAACAATAATAACATAACTCGATCATATAACTATCCCTCAACATGCAACAAAGAGTCACTCCAAAGTCACTAATAGCGGAGAACAAACAAAGATATTGTTGTAGGGTACGAAACCACCTCAAAGTTATTCTTTCTGATCGATCTATTCAACAGTCCGTAGTAAAATAGCACGAAGCTATTCTTTCAATTCGATCTATCCTAGAGTTTGTACTAGAATAACACCTTAAGATACAAATCAACCAAAACCCTAATGTCACCTAGATACTCCATTGTCACCTCAAGTGTCTGTGGGCATGATTATACGATATGTATCACACAATCTCAGATTCATCTATTCAACCAACACAAAGCACTTCAAAGAGTGCCCCAAAGTTTCTACCAGAGAGTCAATACGGAAACATGTGCCAACCCCTATGCATAGATTCCCAAGGTCACCGAACCCGCAAGTTTTTCACCAAAACATACATCAAGTAGATCACGTGATATCCCATTGTCACCACAGATAAGCACATGCAAGACATACATCAAGTGTTCTCAAATCCTTAAAGACTCAATCCGATAAGATCACTTCAAAGGGAAAACTCAAGAGAAAGTAGAGGGGGGAAACATCATAAGATCCAACTATAGTCGCAAAGCTCGCGATATATCAAGATGGTGCCATCTCAAGAACATGAGAGAGATAGATCAAACACATAGCTACTAGTACATACCCTCAGCTCCGAGGGTGAACTACTCCCCCCTCGTCATGGAGAGCGCCGGGATGATGAAGATGGCCACCGGAGAGGGATCCCCCCCTCCGGTAGGGTGCCGGAACGGGTCTAGATTGGTTTTTGGTGGCAACAGAGGCTTGCGGTAGTGGAACTCCCGATCTAGGTTATTTTTTGGAGGTTTTTGTATATATAGGGGGTGTTGGAGTCGGGAACAAGTAAGGGGGTCTCCAGGCTGTCCACGAGGTAGGGGGGCGCCCCCTACCCTCGTGGGCAGCGCGGGGATCTTCTAGTCCTCCACCAGTACTCCCTGGGCTTCTTCTGGTCCAAAAACAGCCTCCGCTCAGTTTCAGATCAATTGGGCTCCGTTTGGTATTCCTTTTCTGTGATACTCTAAAACATGGGAAAAACAGAAACTAGCACTGGGCTCTGGGTTAATAGGTTAGTCCCAAAAATCATATAAAATTGTATATAAAAGCCCATAAAACATCCTAGAAGGATAAAATAATAGCATGGAACAATAAAAAATTATAGATACGTTGGAGACGTATCAAGCATCCCCAAGCTTAATTCTTGCTCGTCCTCGAGTAGGTAAATGATAAAAAACAGAATTTTAGAAGTGGAATGCTACCTAACATAATTCTCAATGTAATTTTCTTTATTGTGGCATGAATGTTCAGTTCTGAAAGATTAAAGACAAAAGTCTATATTGACATAAGAATAATAATATTTCAAGCATACTAAAAAAGCAATCATGTCTTCTCAGAATAACCTGGCCAAAGAAAGTTCATCCCTACAAAATCATATAGTTTGGCTATGCTCCATCTTCATCACACAAAATATTCAAATCATGCACAACCCTGGTTTCAGCCAAGCAATTGTTTCATACTTAAATTATTTCAAACATTTTCAACTTTCACGCAATACATGAGCGTGAGTCATGGATATAACACTATAGGTGGAATGGAGTGGTGGTTGTGGAGAAGACAAAAGAGGAAGATGGTCTCACATCAACTAGGCGTATTAATGGGCTATGGAGATGCCCATCAATAGATATCAATGTGAGTGAGTAGGGATTGCCATGCAACTGATGCATTAGAGCTATAAATGTATGAAAGCTCAACAAAAGAAACTAAGTGGGTGTGCATCCAACTTGCTTGCTCACGAAGACCTAGGGCATTTGAGGAAGCCCATCATTGGAATATAGAAGCCAAGTTCTATAATGAAAATTCCCACTAGTATATGAAAGTGACTAAACAAGAGACTCTCTATCGTGAAGATCATGGTGCTACTTTGAAGCATAAGTGTGGAAAAAGATAGTAGCACTGTCCCTTTTTTATTTTTATTTTTATTTTTTCCCCTTTTTTGGGCCTTTCTTTTTTCTTTAGCCTTTCTTCCCTTTCTTCTATTTTTTCCTTTGGGACAATGCTCTAATAATGATGATCATCACACTTCTATTTACTTACAACTCGATACTAGAGCAAAGTATGACTCTATATGAATGCCTCCGACGGTGTACCGGGATGTGCAATGAATCAAGAGTGACATGTATGAAAAATTATGCATGGTGGCCTTGCCACAAATACGATGTCAACTACATGATCATGCATGGCAATATGACAATGATGAAGCGCGTCATAGTAAACGGAAGGGTGGAAAGTTGCATGGAAATATATCTTGGAATGGCTATGGAAATGCCATGATAGGTAGGTATGGTGGCTATTTTGAGGAAGGTTAATGGTGGGTGTATGATACCGGCGAAAGTTGCACGGTACAAGAGAGGCTAGCAATGGTGAAAGGGTGAGAGTGCGTATAATCCATGGACTCAACATTAGTCATAAAGAACTCACATACTTATTGCAAAAATCTACAAGTCATCAAAAAAAAAGTACTACACACATGCTCCTAGGGGAAGGGTTGGTAGGAGTTAACCATCGCGCGATCCCAACCTCCACACAAAGGATGACACTCAATGAAATACCTCATGGTTCAAATTTGTCACACAACGGTTACAATACGTGCATGCTACGGGACTTGCAAACCTCAACACAAGTATTTCTCATATTCACAACTACTCTACTAGCATGACTCTAATATCACCATCCTCATATCTCAAAACAATCATCAAGTATCAAACTTCTCATAATATTCAATGCACTTTTTATGAAAGTTTTTACTATACCCATCTTGGATGCCTATCATATTAGGACTAGTTTTATAACCAAAGCACATTACCATGCTGTTCTAAGGGACTCTCAAAAATATATAAGTGAAGCATGAGAGATCAATAATTTCTATAAAATAAAACCACCACCGTGCTCTAAAAGATATAAGTGAAGCACTAGAGAAAAACTATCTAGCTCAAAAGATATAAGTGAAGCACATAGAGTATTCTAATAAATTCTAATTCATTTGTATTTCTCTCAAAAGGTGTGTCCGGCAAGGATGATTGTGGTCAACTAAAAAGCAAAGACTCTAATCATACATGATGCTCCAAGCAAAACACATATCATGTGGTGAATAAAAATATAGTCTCAAGTAAAGTTACCGATAGATGAAGACGAAAGAGGGGATGCCTTCCCGGATCATCCCCAAGCTTAGGCTTTTGGTTGTCCTTGAAGTTTACCTTGGGGTGCCTTGGGAATCCCCAAGCTTAGGCTCTTGCCACTCTTTGTTCCATAGTCCATCAAATCCTTACTCAAAACTTGAAAACTTCACAACACAAAACTTAGCCAAAAATATCGTGAGCTCCGTTAGTATAAGAAAACAATCCACTACTCAAAGGTACTGTAATGAACTCATTCTTTGTTTATATTGGTGTTAAACCTACTGTATTCAAACTTCTCTATGATTCATACCCCCCGATACTACTCATAGATTCATCAAAATAAGCACACAACACACGAAAAATAGAATTTGTCAAAAACAGAACAGTCTGTAGCAATCTGTAACTTTCGAATAATTCTGTAACTAAAAAAATTCTGAAATAAATTGGTGGACGTGAGGATTTTTTTTATTAATCTTCTGAAAAAAGAATCAACTTAAAATCACTCTTCTGTAAAAAAATGACAGCTAATCTCGTGAGCGCAAAGTTTCTGTTTTTACAGCAAGATCACGTTAACTTTCACCCAAGTCTTACCAAAGGTTCTACTTGGCACTTTGTTGAAACAAAAGCTATGAAACATTATTACTACAATATCTTAATCATGTCGACACACAAAAACAGTAGGGGTAAATATTGGGTGGTCTCCCAACAATAGCTTTTCTTTAATGCCTTTTTAGCCAGGCATGATGATTTTAATGATGGTCGCATAAAAGATAAGAATTGAAACAATATGTGAGCATCATGAAGAATATGACTAACACATTTAAGCCTAACCCACTTACTATGCATAGGGATTTTTTGAACAAACAACTTATAGGAACAATAATCAACTAGCATAGGAAGGGAAAATGAGCATAACTTCAACATTTTAAGCACATAGAGAGGAAACTTGATTTTATTGCAATTCCTACAAGCATATGATCCTTTCTAATAAAAAAATCAGTAGCATCATGAATTAATTCAACCATATAACCAGCACATACAACATTCTTTTCATGATCTACTTGCATAGAAATTTTACTACTCCCATCACAAGCAAAATTCTTCTCATTCATAGTAGCGGGAGGAGCAAATTCAAGAAAATAACTATCATGTGAAGCATAACCCAATTGAAAATTAAAATCATGATGACAAGTTTCATGGTTATCTTTATTCTTTATAGCATATGTGCCATCACAATAATCATCATAAATAGGAGGCATGCTTTCATCATGATAAATTTTCTCATCAAAACTTGGGGGCCTAAACATATCATCTTCATCAAACATAGCATCCCCAAGCTTGTGGCGTTGCATATAATTAGCATCATGGGTATTCAAAGAATTCATACAAACAACATTGCAATCATGCTCATCATTCACATATTTCATGCAGAGCATTCTATGTAATTCTTCTTCTAGTACTTGAGCACAGTTTTCCTTCCCATCATTTTCACGAAAGATATTAAAGTGATGAAGCATATGAGGCAACCTTAATTCAATTTTTTGTAGTTTTCTTTTATAAACTAAACTAGTGATAAAACAAGAAACTAAAAGATTCAATAGCAAGATCTAAGTATATACCTTCAATCACTCACCTCCCCGGCAACCGCGCCAGAAAAGAGCTTGATGTCTACTACGCAACCTTCTTCTTGTAGACGTTGTTGGGCCTCCAAGTGCAGAGGTTTGTAGGACAATAGCAAATTTCCCTCAAGTGGATGAACTAAGGTTTATCAATCCATGGGAGGCGTAGGATGAAGATGGTCTCTCTCAAACAACCCTGCAACCAAATAACAAAGAGTCTCTTGTGTCCCCAACACACCAAATTCAATGGTAAATTGTATAGGTGCACTAGTTCGGCGAAGAGATGGTGATACAAGTGCAATATGGATGGTAGATATAGGTTTTTGTAATATGGTAATATAAAAAAAGCAAAGCAACTAACGATAAAAGTGAGCATAAACAGTATTGCAATGCTTCGAAACAAGGCCTAGGGTTCATACTTTCAGTAGTGCAAGTTCTCTCAACAATAATAACATAACTGGATCATATAGCTATCCCTCAACATGCAACAAAGAGTCACTCCAAAGTCACTAATGGCGGAGAACAAACGAAGAGATTATTGTAGGGTACGAAACCACATCAAAGTTATTCTTTCTGATCGATCTATTCAAGAGTCCGTAGTAAAATATCACGAAGCTATTCTTTCCGTTCGATCTATCTTAGAGTTTGTACTAGAATAACACCTTAAGATACAAATCAACCAAAACCCTAATGTCACCTAGATACTCCATTGTCACCTCAAGTATCCGTGGGCATGATTATATGATATGCATCACACAATCTCAGATTCATCTATTCAACCAACACAAAGTACTTCAAAGAGTGCCCCAAAGTTTCTATCGGAGAGTCAACACGAAAACGTGTGCCAACCCCTATGCATAGATTCCCAAGGTCACGGAACCCGCAAGTCGATCACCAAAACATACATCAAGTAGATCACGTGATATCCCATTGTCACCACAGATAAGCACATGCAAGACATACATCAATTGTTCTCAAATCCTTAAAGACTCAATCCGATAAGATAACTTCAAATGGAAAAATCAATCCATTACGAGAAAGTAGAGGGGGAGAGGCATCATAAGATCCAACTATAGTGGCAAAGCTCGCGATACATCAAGATCGTGCCATCTCAAGAACACGAGAGAGAGAAATCAAACACATAGCTACTGGTACATACCCTCAGCCCCGAGGGTGAACTACTCCCTCCTCGGCATGGAGAGCGCCGGGATGATGAAGATGGCCACCGAAGAAGGACCCCCCTATGGAAGGGTGCCGAAACGGGTCTAGATTGGTTTTTGGTGGCAACAAAGGCTTGCGGCGGCGGAACTCCCGATCTAGGTTATTTTCTGGAGGTTTCTATATATATAGGGGGTGTTGGATTTGGGAACAAGTAAGGGGGGTCTCCAGGCTGTCCACGAGGTAGGGGGCGCACCCCCTACCCTCATGGGCAGCCAGGGGATCTTCTGGTCCTCCTCCGGTACTCCTTGGGCTTCTTCTGGTCCAAATATAGCCTCCGCTCAGTTTCAGGTCAATTGGGCTCCGTTTGGTATTCCTTTTCTGCGATACTCTAAAACATGGGAAAAACAGAAACTAGCACTGGGCTCTGGGTTAATAGGTTAGTCCCAAAAATCATATAAAAGTGTATATAAAAGCCCATAAAACATCCTAGAAGGGTAATATAATATCATGGAACAATCAAAAATTATAGATACGTTGGAGACGTATCACCCCCATGGCCATCCTCTCGCAAACCGCCACGGCTGAAGCCACCATTGGCGCCACGCCCTGGGCTCTCTGTAAGAGATGGCATATCTGAAGCACGTCCTTGGGAGGGTGATTTTGAAGTCGCTGTCAAGGAGCGCCACTGTGCCACCGGAGACGAGTCAGACGACGTCACCCACTCGCCCTCAACTTTGTCACCCATTCGCCCTAGTGCCCACAAGCTCCACCGACAACCGCTACCTCGCGGCGTGCCGCGGGCGCGTAGCCATCCCTCCCTCGTCGGCTTGCATGACATCACTGTGGTTGCTAGACCTTCATCGATGGCAGTCCGTGTGTCGCTGCCGTGGGATGGAGGCGGACCACGACGAGGACGCACATCTCCTCGCATGTGTATACTATCTGTTCCCTCACGACGGCGGAGATAGACGCTCGCCGCCTTCAACGGAAGAACACTAAGGCGCTCCGGCTTGATATTGAGCAGTCGTAGCGCGAGGCGGAGGAGGTAGCGGCGGAGAAGGCTCGGGTTGCCAGTTTGAAGTGGGAGCAGGACAGGGCGATCCATCGGATGAAGGGGCTCATCTTCCTCCCTGAATCTAACTCCAACGATGGCGACAGCTGCACCTCCTCGTCGGACGACCAAGACCCTTCACCGACCACGGATGCCTAAAGCTGTGCCAGCGATCGGAAGGGCAAAGGCCCCGCGAGCAAGTAGTGATCCCCCTCCCCTCCTCAACGTTTATATCGTTAGTTGTAGTAGTTTAAGAACTTGTCAGGTGATGAATTATGATCTTTTGGATGTAAAGAAGTTTGTTAATGTCCGTTTGCAATCTTGTGTTTCTTTGTAGCCGATTTTTGTTATCCGCCATTTGATCACGTAGGGTAAATAAATGTTGCATGTGTAGTATGGATATAAGACGTCGGATATGAGATATGTGGATGCAAAGTGGCAAGTATGAGACGTGCCCGATCAGTACTAGCGGACGCGCCCGGTCGCTTCAGCGGGCATTTGAGGGGCCATATTTGGCCACCGCGGCTATAGATATTCTCACTACCTATATATCGAGCTACATGTAAAATGGCACCAACACACGAGTCACCAACGTGGCATCCCACGTCGAGCATGTGGTGGACTGTGTGTTCGGTGGCCTAGTGCATGCATGACCCGAACAAGTACACACACGTATGAATCTGGCCATGCATCATGCCCAAGACAGTCACTTTTAAGTCTTGAGTTCGAAACTCTCCTGCGCATCAGAAATTTTAATTTTCAATTAATTTCTCCTTCCAACTGACACGTGGGGCCCACACTCAGTTCTCTAGCAACTGGGACCAACACCCACATACGTGCAATAAATGATAGTTTGACGGAGCACAGTTAGAGTTAACAGAAATAGTATATAAATGTGCCGTTAAGAAAGTTACTGTACTACTTTGATGGTTTTTTTAGTTACTATACGATTCTGTTACCACCGTGCAAGTTTATGTACTACATATGTAATTTAACTCTCACAAATACTATCCGACCAAGCCAAACCACACCGCAACATACTCTGGAAAACCTCGAGCACCCGGGAGCTCGTTTATTTGAAATGAGAGGGGTTTCCCCAGCCCCAACTTTATTAAGCCAAGGCAGCACAAACTAAGAGCATCTATAGCCGGGCGCCTCAAACCCGCCTCGTACGTCCGGACGGACCGCCCGATCACGGATCTGTCACAATTTTTCAACCCAAACAGCCCCCTCAAACTAGCCTCAAGCGCTCAGGCTGACTGATAAGTCTCCAACGTATCTATAATTTTTGATTGTTCCATGCTATTATATTATCCATCTAGCATGTTTTATATGCATCTATATGCTAGTTTATATTATTTTTGGGACTAACCTATTAACCTGGAGCCCAGTGCCAGTTTCTGTTTTCTCCTTGTTTTCGAGTATCGCAGAAAAGGAATACCAAACGAAGCCCAATTGACCTTAAACTCAACAGAGGATGTTTTTGGACCAGAAGAAGCCCAAGGACTACCGGAGATGGACCAGGGGAGTCCCGGGGTGGGGGCGCGCCCACCACCTGGGCGCGCCCCCCTATCTCATGGCCGTCTCGGGGACCCCCTTACTTGTTCCCGACTCCAACAACTCTTATATATACAGAAACCTCTAGAAAATAACCTAGATTGGGAGTTCCACCGCCGCAAGTCTGTGTTTCCACTGAAAACCAATCTAGACCCGTTCTGGAACCCTGCCGGAGGTGGTAATCCCTTTCCGGTGGCCATCTTCATCATCCCGGCGCTCTCCATGACAAGGGGGGAGTAGTTCACCCTCGGGGCTGAGGGTATGTACCAGTAGCTATGTGTTTGATCTCTCTCTCTCTCTCTCTCGTGTTCTTGAGATGGCACGATCTTGATGTATCGCGAGCTTTGCTATTATAGTTGGATCTTATGATGTTTCTCCCCCTTTACTCTTGTAATCGATTGAGTTTTTCCTTTGAAGTAATCTTATCGGATTGAGTCTTTAAGGATTTGAGAACACTTGATGTATTCCTTGCATGTGCTTATCTGTGGTGACAATGGATATCACGTGATCTACTTTATGTATGTTTTGGTGAACAACTTGCGGGTTCTGTGACCTAGGGAATCTATGCATAGGGGTTGGCACATGTTTCCGTCTTGACTCTCTGGTAGAAACTTTGCGGAACTCTTTGAAGTTCTTTGTGTTGGTTGAATAGATGAATCTGAGATTGTGTGATACATATCGTATAATCATGCCCACGGACACTTGAGGTTACAAGGGAGTATCTAGGTGACATTAGGGTTTTGGTTGATTTGTATTTTAAGGTGTTATTCTAGTACGAACTCTAGGATAGATTGAATGGAAAGAATAGCTTCGTGCTATTTTACTACGGACTATTGAATAGATCGATCAGAAAGAATAACTTTGAGGTGGTTTCATACCCTACAATAATCTCTTCATTTGTTCTCCGCTATTAGTGACTTTGGAGTGACTCTTTTTTGCATGTTGAGGGATAGTTATATGAACGAGTTATGTTATTATTGTGGAGAGAACTTGCACTAGTGAAAGTATGAACCCTAGGCCTTGTTTCCTAGCATTGCAATACCGTTTACGCTCGCTTTTATTATTAGTTACCTTGCTGTTTTTATATTTTCAGATTACAAAAACCTATATCTACCATCCATATTGCACTTGTATCACCATCTCTTCGCCGAACTAGTGCACCTATAAAATTTACCATTGTATTGGGTGTGTTGGGGACACAAGAGACTCTTTGTTATTTGGTTGCATGGCTGTTTGAGAGAGACCATCTTCATCCTACGCCCCCCACGGATTGATAAACCTTAGGTCATCCACTTGAGGGAAATTTGCTACTATCCTACAAACCTTTGCACTTGGAGGCCCAACAACGTCTACAAGAACAAGGTTGCATAGTAGACAACAAGCTATTTTCTGGCGCCGTTGCCGGGGAGGTGAGTGCTTGAAGGTATATCTTTAGATCTTGCAATCGAATCTTTTAGTTTCTTGTTTTATCACTAGTTTAGTTTATAAAAGAAAACTACTAAACATGGAATTGTGGTTACCTCATATGCTTCATCTTTTTAGTATCTTTCGTGAAAATGATGGAAAAGAAAATTGTGCCCAAGTACTAGAAGAAGAATGCATTAAAATGTTTGGCACTAAATACTTGAATGATGAGCATGATTGCAATGTTGTTAGTCTGAATCCTTTGAATATCCATGATGTTAATGATATGCAAAGCCACAAGCTTGGGGATGCTATGTTTGATGAAGATGATATTTTTTGTCCCCAAAGTTTTGATGAGAAAATTTATTATGATGAAAGCATGCCTCCTATTTATGATGATTATATTGATGAAAGTGGATTTTGAGAGGTCATGACTTTATTTAGTGATGAATCCACTATTTCGGAAGAGGTTCCAATTGATTATGAGAACAAAGTTGCTATCTATGATGATTATTGTGATGACTTGTATGCTATTAAGAATAACGATAACCATGAAACTTGTCATCATGATTTTAGTTTTCAATTGGATTATGCCTCACATGATTATTATTTTTATGAGTTTGCTCCCACCACTATTCCGAATGAGAAGAATTTTGCTTATGTGGAGAGTAGTAAAATTTCTATGCAAGTAGATCATGAAAAGAATGCTTTATGTGCTGGTTATATGGTTAAATTCATTCATGATGCTACTGAAAATTATTATGAGAGAGGTTCATATGCTTCTACATATTGCAATAATATCAAGTTTCCTCTCTATGTGCTTAAAATCTTGAAGTTATTCTCGTTTTCCCTTCCTATGCTAGTTGATTCTTGCCACAAGTTGTTTGCTCACAAAATCCCTATGCATAGGAAGTGGGTTAGACTTAAATGTGCTAGTTATATTCTTCATGATGTTCTCTTTACGTTTCAATTCTTATCTTTTATGTGAGCTTCATTGAAATCATCATGCCTAGCTAAAAAGGCATTAAAGAAAAGCGCTTGTTGGGAGACAACCCAATATTTACCCCTACTGTTTTTGTATGTTCACATGATTAAGCTATTGTATTAATCATGTTTTATAGCTTTTGTTTCAATAAAGTGCCAAGTAGAACCTTTGGGAAGACTTGGGTGAAAGTCTTTGCGATCTTGCTGTAAAAAAACAGAAACTCCGCGCTCACGAGATTAGCTGCCATTTTTTATAGATGAGTGCTTTTAAGTTTATTCTTTTTGTAGAAGATTCATAGACAAATTCCTCACGTCCAATAATTTATTTGAGAATTTTTTGAGTTATAGAACTATTCGAAAGTTACAGATTGCTACAGATTGTTCTGTTTTTGACAGATTCTGTTTTTTATGTGTTGTTTGCTTATTTTGATGCATCTATGAGTAGTATCAGAGGGCATGAACCATAGAGAAGTTTAAATACAGTAGATATAACACCAATATGAATTTGGAATGAGTTCACAACAATACCTAAGTGGTGGTCTTATTTTCTTGTACTAACGGAGCTTACTAGTTTTCTGTTGAGTTTTGTGTTGTGAAGTTTTCAAGCTTTGGGTAAAGATTCGATGGACTACGGAATAATGAGTGGAAAGAGCCTAAGATTGGGGATTCCCAAGGCACCCCAAGGTAATATTCAAGGACAACCAGGAGCCTAAGCTTGGGGATGCCCCGGAAGGCATCCCCTCTTTCGTCTTCTTCTATCGATAACTTTACTTGAGGCTATATTTTTATTCACCACATGATATGTGTTTTGCTTGGAGCATCAATTTATTTTATTTTGTTTTTCTTGCTGTTTGAACAATATCCCAAGATCTGAAATTCTTAAATATTAGAGAGTCTTTACATAATTACATAATTATTCGACTACTCATTGATCTTCACTTATATCTTTCAGAGTAGTTTGTCGTTTGCTCTAGTGCTTCACTTATATCTTTTTAGAGCACGTCGATGGTTTTATTTTGAAGGAATAGATGAACTCTCATGCTTCACTTGTATTATTTTGAGAGTCTTTTAGACAGCATGGTAATTTGCTTAGGTTATGAATTTAGTCCTAATACGATGGGCATCCAAGATGGATATAATAAAAACTTTCATATAAAGTGCATTGAATAGTATGAGAAGTTTGATACTTGATAATTGTTTTGAGATATGAGGATGGTGATATTAGAGTCATGCTAGGAGAGTAGTTGTTAATTTGAGAAATACTTGTGTTGAGGTTAGCAAGTCCCGTAGCATGCACGTATGGTAACCGTTGTGTGACAAATTTGAAGCATGAGGTATTTCTTTGATTGTCATCCTTTGTGTGGAGGTCGGGATCGCGCGATGGTTAACTCCTACCAACCCTTCCCCTAGGAGCATGCGTGTAGTACTTTGTTTTGATGACTTGTAGATTTTTGCAATAAGTATGTGAGTTCTTTATGACTAATGTTGAGTCCATGTATTATACGCACTCTCACCCTTCCACCATTGCTAGCCTCTTTTGTACCGCGCAACTTTGCCGGTGCCATATACCCACCATATACCTTCCTCAAAACAGCCACCATACCTACCTATTATGGCATTTCCATAGCCATTCCGAGATATATTGCCATGCAACTTTCCACCGTTCCGTTCATATGACATGCTTCATCATTGTCATATTGCCATGCATGATCATGTAGTTGACATCGTATTTGTGGCAAGGCCGCCATGCATAATTTTTCATACATGTCACTCTTGATTCATAGCACATCCCGGTACACCGCCGAAGGCATTCAGATAGATTCATACTTTGTTCTAGTATCGAGTTGTATGTAAATAAAAGTGTGATGATCATCATTATTAGAGCATTGTCCCGAAGAAAAAAAAAGAAAAAAGAAAAAGGCCAAAGAAAAAGAAAGACCCAAAAAAAAGGGACAATGTTACTATCTTTTTCCACACTTGTGCTTCAAAGTAGCACCATGATCTTCAAGATAGAGAGTCTCTTGTTTAGTCAGTTTCATATACTAGTGGGAAATTTCATTATAGAACTTGGCTTGTATATTCCAACGATGGGCTTCCTCAAATGCCCTAGGTCTTCGTGAGCAAGCAAGTTGGATGCACACCCACTTAGTTTCTTTTGTTGAGCTTTCATACATTTATAGCTCTAGTGCATCCGTTGCATGGCAATCCTTACTCACTCACATTGATATCCATTGATGGGCATCTCCATAGCCCGTTAATACGCCTAGTCGATGTGAGACCATCTTCCTCTTTTTGTCTTCTCCATAACCACCACTCTATTCCACCTATAGTGCTATATTCATGGCTCACGCTCATGTATTGCGTGAAAGTTGAAAAAGTTTTATAAAATTAAAGTATGAAACAATAGCTTGGCTGAAACCGGGGTTGTGCATGATTTTGGTATTTTGTGTGACGAAGATGGAGCATGGCCAAACTACATGATTTTGTAGGGACGACTTTCTTTGGCCCTGTTATTTTGGGAAGACATAATTGCTTTGTTAGTATGCTTGAAGTATTATTATTCTTATGTCAATATAGACTTTTGTCTTGAATCTTTTGGATATGAACATTCATGCCACAATAAAGAAAATTACATTGATAATTATGTTAGGTAGCATTCCACATCAAAAATTCTGTTTTTATTATTTACCTACTCGAGGACGAGCAGGAATTAAGCTTGGGGATGCTTGATACGTCTGCATCGTATCTATAATTTTTGATTGTTCCATGCTATTAGATTATCCATATAGGATATTTAATATGCATTAATATGCTATTTTATATGATTTTTGGGACTAACCTATTAAACTAGAGCCCAATGACTGTTTTTGTTTTTTCCTTGTTTTTGAGTATCGCAGAAAAGGAATACCAAACGGAGCCCAATTGACATGAAACTCAACGGAGGATGTTTTTGGACCAGAAGAAGCCCAAGGAGTACCGGCGATGGATTAGGGGAGTCCCGGGCTGCCCACGAGGGTGGGGGCGCGCCCCCCTATCTCGTGGATGCCTCGGGGACCCCCCTACTTGTTCCTGACTCCAACACCTCTTATGTATACAGAAACCTCTAGAAAATAACCTAGATCGGGAGCTCCACCTCCGCAAGCCTCTGTTGCCACCGAAAACCAATCTAGACCCATTCTGGCACCCTGCTGGAGGGGGGAATCCCTCTCCGGTGGCCATCTTCATCATCTCGGCGCTCCCCATGACGAGGGGGGAGTAGTTCACCCTCGGTGCTGAGGGTATGTACCAGTAGCTATGTGTTTGATCTCTCTCTCTCTCTCGTGTTCTTGAGATGGCACGATCTTGATGTATCGCAAGCTTTGCTATTATAGTTGGATCTTATGATGTTTTCCCCCTCTACACTTGTAATGGATTGAGTTTTCCCTCTGAATTTATCTTATCGGATTGAGTCTTTAAGGATTTGAGAACACTTGATGTATGTCTTGCATGTGCTTATCTATGGTGACAATGGGATATCACGTGATCTACTTGATGTATGTTTTGGTGATCAACTTGCGGGTTCCGTGACCTTGGGAATCTATGCATAGGGGTTGGCACACATTTTCGTCTTGACTCTCCGGTAGAAACTTTGGGGCACTCTTTGAAGTTCTTTGTGTTAATTGAATAGATGAATCTGAGATTATGTGATGCATACCGTATAATCATGCCCACGAATACTTGAGGTGACAATGGCCTATCTAGGTGACATTAGGGTTTTGGTTGATTTGTATCTTAAGGTGTTATTCTAGTACGAACTCTAGGATAGATCGAACGGAAACAATAGCTTCATGCTATTTTACTAAGGACTCTTGAATAGATCGATCAGAAAGAATAACTTTGAGGTGGTTTCGTACCCTAAAATAATCTCTTCGTTTGTTCTCAGCTACTAGTGACTTTGGAGTGACTCTTTGTTGCATGTTGAGGGATAGTTATATGATCCAGTTATGTTATTATTGTTGAGAGAACTTGCACTTGTGAAAGTATGAATCCTAGGCCTTGTTTCCTAGCATTGGAATACCGTTTATGCTCACTTTTATCATTAGTTACCTTGCTGTTTTTATATTTTCAGATTACAAAAACCTATATCTACCATCCATATTGCACTTGTATCACCATCTCTTCGCCGAACTAGTGCACCTATACAATTTACCATTGTATTGGGTGTGTTAGGGACACAAGAGACTCTTTGTTATTTGGTTGCAGGGTTGTTTGAGAGAGACCATCTTCATCCTACGCCTCCCACGGATTGATAAACCTTAGGTCATCCACTTGAGGGAAATTTGCTACTGTCCTACAAACCTCTGCACTTGGAGGCCCAACAACGTCTACAAGAAGAAGGTTGAGTAGTAGACATCACTGACCAACACCCCTCATATCTATCCCAAATATGGGGCAGATATGGGGGCGTCCGGGCGCGCCCGCCAGGTAGGACTGATGAAGGAGTCCCACACGAACTCGCATGAAAACCTGGCGGTCCGACGGACACCTCCTCCATCGCTGTGGTGTGCACGTCGTGTGGCGCCGCTTTGGCTCGCGCCCGAGTCCAAATCCGCCTATTTAACCCGGCCGACATCCCACAACCCTGGCCCATCCACCTTCTCCCTCTCCGTGCCACCGGTCCAAGCCCATCCACCACCTCCCTCTCCCGCTCCGGTGCTCTGCCCACGCTCTGGCGCTCCACCATGGTTTGGAGTAAGATCACCTACTACGCAAATGCTCACGCCGAAGCGCCAGTACAAGATCCAGCAGGAGACCCAGGTGACACAAGCCGCGCGCGCCGCTTGCATCGCTATCGGGCTGCCTCCAGACTCCTCATTGTCGTCAGAGGAGGAGCAACCGGGGGAGGAGGAGGACCTGGCTCCAATGGAGGTGGAGGAGGCGGAGCAGACGGAGCAGGAGCTGTCGGGCTTCAATATGGAACGGGCGGAGGTGGAGTTTGTTGTCCCCAAATGAGTGGAGATGACGGAGCAACATGCCATCCTGGAGTCCATCTAGGCTGTGGCCTATGTGGACGCCAACCAGGCATTCCTCTGGCAGGAGCAGACGGCGTGCGATGCGCTCTTCGCCAAACTCGACATGGAGAAAGAGGAGGAGCAGGCCAGAGCGGAAGAGCCAGAGCTTTAGCTACCGCCCATGCAGCCGGAGCCGGGCACGGAGATCGTCGACATCTCTGACGATGAGTAGCCAGGTGATGGACGTAGTATGAAGGTTTATTTTGTTTGCATGTCCTTGTCTGGATTTAAAAATCTATTATGAGATGTCTGGATGCAACAATTGAAATTTGAGGCATGTTCGATCACTGCCTGCGGACGCACCCGACGCGTCCACGGGCGTTTGAGGGGCCATATCTGACATATCCGGCTATAGATGCTCTAACATCTAGATGGTTTACAGCTCTCGGTGACAATCCAAAAGTAGTTACCACATGACTTAAGAGCAACTCCAGCGCACCGATCCATTTCGTCTGCGTGTGTCCGCTAGGGTCAAAACGGACATAAAAGTCGGCCGAATGCGTCAAACCAAACGGACGCATGTTCGCTTTTCGTCTACGGGGCGACCCATTCCTAGCCCAAATTTGGATCTCATTTACGTCAGCCGGATACGAGGCGGACACTTGCGACGCCCGCCTACTCCTCCCCCTGGCCCGCCAGTCGGTGGCTGATAACCCACAACTATAGGGGATTGTTTGTAGCCTTCTTCAATAAATAAAAGTGTTCAACCCAACGAGGAGCTAAAGGTAGAACAAATATTCCCTCAAGTTCTATCGACCACCGATACAACTCTACGCACACTTGACGTTTGCTTTACCAAAAACAAGTATGAAACTATTTTGTAGGTGTGATGCTAGAACTACTTTGCAATAATAAAACTAGAAGTACTTTGCAAGATAATAAAAGTGGATAGCTTTTGTCAACAAGAAAGTTATTTGTCCCTAGGCAATCGATAACAAGTACTGGTAATCATGCTTGTAATTTTATATGAGGGAGAGGCATGAGCTAACATACTTTCTCTACTTGGATCATATGCACTTATGATTGGACCCTTAGCAAGTACCCGCAACTACTAAAGAGCATTAAGGTCGTGAAACCCAACCATAGCATTAAGTATCAAGTCCTCTTTACTCCCATATGTCATACCCCACTTACCCGGGTTTAAGCTTATGTCACTCTCACAACCCACCATAAGCGAACCATGAACATATTGCAACACCCTACAGCAGGAGCCCCTCATGTTTGCGCGAGAATGGAGGGCACCGCAGGACAGCACCATAAATAAAATACACAATCATACCGACCAAGATCACGATTAACCCACAGGACAAAGTGTATCTACTCAAACATCATAGGATAACCATAGATCATTGGGAAATAATATAAGGAGCCATGTTTAAGTAGATATTACAGCGGGGGGAAAGAGGTGTTACACCGCTGTAATGAGGGGGAGAGAGTTGGTGTTGACGGTAGCAAGATGGTTGATGTAGATCGCCGTCCCGATCATTGCCCCGATGGCACTCCGGCGCCACTCGAAGCGAGGGGGAGAGAGCCCCCCTCCTTCTTCTTCTTCCTTGGCCTTCTCCCTGGGTGGGAGGAGGGTTTCCCCTTTGGTCCTTGGCTTCCATGGCATGGGAGGGGCGAGAGCCCCTCCGAGATTGGATATGTCTCTCTGTCCTCTTCTGTTTCGCGTTCTCCAGATCTCGCACTTCACCGTTTCTTAAATTCCCGAAGATCCGTAACTCCGATTGCGCTAAAATTTGACACGATTTTTATCCATAAATTAGCTTTCTTGCGCGAGAAGAAGGGACCCAACCGACGTTCGAGGAGGGCACAGGACACTAGGGCGCGCCTAGGCCTGGTGGCGCGCCCTGGTGGGTTGTGGGCATCATGGGCCCCCGTTTGCATTGATTCCACCTCCTAAAAATCACATATATTCCAAAATAATTCTCCGGCAATTATTATCACGTTTGGACTTTGTTTGACATGGATTTTCTGTGATACAAAAAACATGTAAAAAAAGGAACTAGCACTGGGCACTAGATCAGTAGGTTAGTCCAATAAATCATATTAATAGTTGCCAAAAATATGTGAAAGTTGTATAATATTGGCATGAAACTATAAAAAAATATAGATACAACGGAGACGTATCAGCATCCCCAAGTTTAATTCCTGCTCGTCCTCGAGTAGGTAAATAATAATAAAAGATAATTTTTGATGTGGAATGCTACCTAGCATAAACTTGATCATATATCTAGTCATGGCATGAATATTAAGACATGGGTGATTCAAAGCAATAGTCTATAATTTGACATAAAGACATCAATACTCGGGCATCCCAACAAACAGTCATGTCTTTTAGAATATCAAATGCTAAAGAACGTTATCCCTACAAAATCGTATAGTCTTGTCATGCTCTGTCTTCCCAGCTCAAAGTATAAATCATGTACTACCCCGGTGCCAGCCAAGCAATTGGTTCATACTTTTTAATGCGCTTTAGCATTTTCAACTCTCACGCAATACATGAGCGCAAGCCATGGATATAGCAATATAGGTGGAATAGAATGCGATGGTAGTAGACAAAAGAAGGGAAGAAAGTCTCACATCAACTAGGCAAACTAATGGACTATGGAGATGTCCATCAATCGATATCAATGTGAGGAGTAGGGATTGCCATGCAACGGATGCACTAAGAGCTATAAGTGTATGAAAGCTCAATATGAAACTAAGTGGGTATGCATCTAATCCTATAATGAAAATTCCCACTATTATATAAAAGTGACAACATAGGAGACTCTCCATATGAAAAACATGGTGCTACTTTGAAGCACAAGTGTGGAACTAGCATGCCCCTTCTCTCTTTATTTTTTTCTTTTTTTTCTTTCTTTTTCTTTCTTTCCTTTTTCCCTTTTTATTTTTTTTCTCTCATTGTCCGGAATCTCATCCCGACTTGTGGGGGAATCATAGTCTCCATCATCCTTTCCTATCTGGGACATGCTCTAATAATTGATAATGATGATCATCACACTTCTTTTACTTATAACTCAAAAGAAATAAAAATTACAACTCGATACCTATGACATAGTATAACTCTAAATGAACGCCTCTGGCAGTGTACTAGGATGTGCAATGATCTAGCACAACAAAGATATCAAAAAACGGACAAGCCATGAAAATATCATGCTAGCTATCTTACGATCATGCAAAACAATATGAAAATGAATGCTCAAGTAAACAATGTGATGCAAGTGCATGGCAATATACTTGGAATGGCTATGGAAATGCCATAATAGGTAGGTATGGTGGCTGTTTTGAGGAAGGTATAATAAAGTTTATGCACCGGCGAAAGTTACACGGCACAAGAGAGGCTAGCAATTATGAAAGGGTGAGAGTGCGTATAATCCATGGACTCACATTAGTCATAAAGAACCCACATACTTATTGCAAAAGTTTATTAGCCCTCGAAGCAAAGTAATACTACGCATGCTCCCAGGGGGGAGGTTGGTAGGAGTTAACCATCACGCGCCCTCGACCTTCACACAAAGATAGGACAATCAAGGATAAATTGTGCTCCAACTTCCCGGCATAACGAGTGACTATACGTGCATGCTTCGGGAATCACAAACCTTAACATCAATATATTACTAAACACGATCATCCACTAGTACCTCCCACATATTATCATCTCTATATCGCAAAACTATTGCAAGGAATCAAACATATCCTATTCAGTGATCCATAAGATTTATGACTAACCATGCCATTGACCAATTCTGTTTGACTCTCTAAATAGATATAAGTGAAGCATGATCGTTTAATCTTTCTACAAAAGATCATGCTCTAACAAATATAAGTGAAGCACGAGAGCATTCTACGAACATCAGTTTTCTATGTGAAGAGAAACAGACAATCGAAACTTCAAATGATATAAGTGAAGCACATGAAGCATTCTATAAAGCCATACTCAAAAGATTAAGTGAAGTGCAATGAGCATTCTATAAATCAACTATGGACTATCTCATACCATCATGGTGCATTATTAAAATAAAAATAAAAGGCACACGATGCTCCAAGAATTTACGCATATCATGTGAATGAAACGAATCCGAAAACATACCGATACTTGTTGAAGAAAGATGGGATGCCTTCCGGGGCATCCCCAAGCTTAGACGCTTGAGTCTCCTTGAATATTTACTTGGGGTGCCTTGGGAATTCCCAAGCTTGAGCTCTTGCCTCTCCTCCTTCTCCTTACATCAAGACCTCCTCGATCTTCGAACACTTCATCCACACGAAACTTAATCGAACTTTTAGTGGCGGGGTTAGTGCATATGATCAATGAAATCCCATCATGTACTGCTCTAACATTATTGTATAATTATAAACTAACATTACACACTGTATGCTATCACAATTCTATGGCCCCAAGTCAAGGAGGCTTCAACAAGAATTCAAACATACACAAATAACGAAGTTATAACAGCAATATGTGAAAATAGGACAGTCTGTAAAGATTTGAACATCCACCATACTTCTGTAACTCTAAAAATTATGAAACAAATTAGGAAAACATAAAAAAATTGTATAGCAAGACCGTGCAAAAAAATTTAGAACTGTTTGATGTTCCAGTAAAAAATGTAAAGTTGCGCACTACAGCCAAAGTTTCTGTTTTTGCACTGCACAAACCAACAAGCAATTTAATCATCCTAAAGGAAACTCTTGGCACATTATTTTTATAATACAATGGAATTGTACAAGGGGATAATTATTTTTGCGAGAACTTTCATGAAAAATTCTACATTGCTTCCATAAGCATGAACACAAGTGTTCAAGGTCGACCATCATTTCCGCAATGCATCACCTTTCAATCGCTTCTCTTTTGAGAAAGTTTTAGGTTCCCCTCTATATTTTTTTGTTTTTAAACTTTATAAAATCACTCAACATAAATAAATGACACTTTTTTAAAACTTTCGGCTTGTCTCCCTGGCAGCGCTTTCTTTAAAGCCATTCAGCTAGGCATAAAGTGCTCAAGTAATGAATCCACCCGGATCGCAAGGTATATCAAAGCCAATTTTAATTAGTAATGATTTTGCATTTAGTGGTGAGCACAAAGTGATATGTGTCATGCAACAATGAAGTCTAACTCTCTTCCTATGCATCAGCATGTCATAAAAGAACAATTCATGAACATCAAGTGAAGGCCAATGCATAGTATAAGTAGTTTCTTGCAATTCTATCGTGTTGGAACACATAGAGAGGTGGAGATGTAGTTCCTCTCTCATAATAATTGCAAGTAGGAGCACCAAGAAAATGCATATTATATTCATCAAAATAATCATGTGAAATGGTAAAACGCAACCCATCAAAATAATCCTTAATTATTACAAACTTCTCCGATATAGTGTAGTTGGGAGAATTCAAAAAGATCATAGGACTATCATGTGTGGGTGCAATAGCAACAATTTCATTCTTAACAGAAGAAATAATAGCAAGTTCATATCCATAAGCATAATTCATATTGGCATCTTGGCCACAAGCATAGCAAGCATCATCAAAAAGGGATATTTCAAAAGAATCAATGGGATCATAACAATTATCATAGCATTCATCCTTCGGTAAATTCGAAGGGAAATTTAACAATGTATGGGATAAAGAGTTACTCCCATTAGAAGGTGGGAACAGGTGATCAATCCGCTCTCTCCCCTTTTGTTCTTCGCTCTCCTCCTCATCTTTTTCATCCAATGAGCTCACAATGTCATTAAATTCTTCTTCCATAGACTCCAGCAAAATATTAGTCTCTTCTTGGACAGCGGAGACCTTCTCAATAAACGCATCAATATGGGCATTGTATTTATAATTCAAATAGCAATATTTAAGTATCGCAAGATTTTCAGATCTGTAAACAACATCATCATAATTTTCATACTCTTCAAACAAACATTTAATTTCACAAGCACCCTTAAAAGCAAAAAATTCTTCTATTTGTTCCACATCATAATAATCATATATCCCATTAGCATAAGAAGCCAAGGTTTTATTATCATATAATTCACATGAAAAGGGAAGATGTGGAGCATTCATCCTAGAGCAACAAGTATAATCATATCTCAAGCATAGATTATAAGCATACCAATGCAACATATGAATTTGATCATATAACAATTTCCCTTTATGAGTCAAGCGATAATCCCTAAAGTATTCACGTTGATCCAACATTACTCCCATTATGTAGTTGAATGTGGTTTTCTCAGGATTATCAAAGTAGTGCATAATATCTTTCACATAACCAACATCGAGTGTTTTAGGAGGTTCCCCATCTCCATGAGCAGCAAGTACCACTAATATTTTTGGTGTTTCGTGTTCCATATCCATGACTAAAGATAGAGAACAACTTAGAACAGAAAAGAAAAACTACTTAGTGATAAAGGAAAGAAGCACACACGAGAATATTCACCCCACCCTATAACTCCCCAGCAACGGCGCCAGAAAAAGGTCTTGATAACTCACAAGTATAGGGGGTCGTATGTAGCCTTCTTCGATAAATAAGAGTGTCGAACCCAACGAGGAGCTAAAGGCAGAGCAAATATCCCCTCAAGTTCTATCGACCACCGATACAACTCTACACATACTTGACGTTTGCTTTACTGAAAACAAGTATGAAACTATTTTGTAGGTGTGATGCTAGAACTACTTTGTAAGAATAAAACTAGAAGTACTTTGCAAGATAATAAAAGTGGATAGCTTTTGTCAACAAGAAAATTATTTGTCCCTAGGCAATCGATAACAAGCACTGGTAATCATGCTTGTAATTTTATATGAGGGAGAGGCATGAGCTAACATACTTTCTCTACTTGGATCATATGCACTTATGATTGGACCCCTAGCAAGCATCCGCAACTACTAAAGATCATTAAGGTCGTGAAACCCAACCATAGCATTAAGTATCAAGTCCTCTTTACTCCCACACGTCATACCCCACTTACTCGGGTTTAAGCTTATGTCACTCTCGCAACCCACCATAAGCAAACCATGAACACATTGCAACACCCTACAGTGGGGGGCCCTCATGTTTGCGCGAGAACGGAGGGCACCGTAGGACAACACCATAAATAAAATACACAATCATACCAACCAAGATCACTATTAACCCATAGGACAAAGTGGATCGACTCAAACATCATAGGATAACCATAGATCACTGGGAAATAATATATGGAGCCATGTTTAAGTAGAGATTACAGTGGGGGGAAAGAGGTGTTACACCGCTGCAATGAGGGGGAGAGAGTTGGTGTTGACGGTAGCAAGATTGTTGATGTAGATCGCCGTCCCGATCGTTGCCCCGGTGGTACTCCGGCGCCACCGGAAGCGAGTGGGAGAGAGCCCCTCCTTCTTATTCTTCCTTGGCCTCCTCCCTAGGTGGGAGGAGGGTTTCCCCTCTGGTCCTTGGCTTCCATGGATGGGAGGGGAGAGAGCCCCTCCGAGGTTGGATCTGTCTCTCTGTTCTTTTTGTTTCACATTCTCCAGATCTGGCACTTCAGTGTTTCCCGATGATCCGTAACTCCGATTGCGCAAGACACCAGGGTGCGCCTGGGCCTGGTAGCGTGCCCTGGTGGGCTGTGGGCACTGTGGGGCCCCGTTTGCATTGATTCCACCTCCTAAAAATCACATATATTCCAAAATAATTCGCCGCCAATTTTTATCGCGTTTGGACTTCGTTTGATATTGATTTTCTGTGATACAAAAAACATGCAAAAATAGGAACTGGCACTGGGCACTGGATCAGTAGGTTACTCCAATAAATTATATAAATAGTTGCCAAAAATATGTGAAAGTTGTATTATATTGGCATGAACCAATCAAAAATTATAGATACGATGGAGACGTATCAGTGGCACATTGGCCATTCTCTTCCTCGCGTCGACAGTAAGCCCCCGATCACTCCCATTTGGTCACAACTATTGCCCAGTTCTGATGCCCTCGCCAATAGTCTGCAACCTCATACCTCCCCCGCACCACGTCACCTTCCCACGTTGCTGCCGCCACCACCTCTCTGTCGTGCAACCATAGCCCCCCCCCCC
>LR738711.1:695903794-695925311 GCA_902687465.1 Secale cereale | reverse complement strand
CCGAAATCGCCGCGAGCACCACCTCGCCCCCGACCAGCTCCTTTGACAATGCTACCACGCTCGCGGGACGCCACCAGGCCAGCTACCTAATCCAGGGGAGGCGCGCGTCTCTTCGCCGACCAGCTTATTCGATGACGCCAGCAAGTTGGTTGACAATTTGCGTGCAAGGTACAATTGGACTCCATCGATGAGTTCTTTTTCCATACTTTCCTTTGTCACTCAGATGATTCTTCATCGGACGATGAGGAGATGGTGGCTATTGTGTTGGTCGTCCATGCACTCGTATATGGAGATGCTATACAAACGGTTTTTAACCCCTTTCCGCGACGACATTTTAAACCGTCGCCTTGCCTGTGTGTGCGACAGGGAGGGGGGGTCCTTCCCACATGACCCAAAAACCATCGGGCATAAGTCCTCCGGTCACACACGCTAGTCAAAATGAGCTTGTGTGCGATTTGGCTAGCCATCACATACAATTATACATGCCCAATCGTTTTCGTTCATAAGTACATCCCACACAGTGAATCCGAGAGAAACGTTTCCGTTCATATGTATATCGCAAACTGTGAATCCTAGACAAACATTTCCGTTCATATGTGCATCCCACACATTGACTCCCAGACAAACGTTTATGTTCGTTTGCACATCCCACAGAGTGAATCCCAGACAAACGTTTACGTTTGTATACACATCCAACACCATTTTCTGTATAGCCTTTGATACATCTCCAACGTATATATAGTTTTTGATTGTTCCATGTTGTTATATTATCATTTTTGGATGTTTTACAATCACTTTCTAGCAATTTTACATCAATTTTTGGGACTAACCTATTGACATAGTACCTAGTGCTAGTTGTTGTTTTCTGCTTTTTTACTTTGTAGAATATCAATATCAAACAGATTCCAATTGCAACAAAACTTTTTGGAGGAATTTTTGGACCAGAAGATATCCAAAGGGCCAAAGAAGTCCACGAGAGAGGTCCCACAAGGCACCAGGGCGCGCCCCAGCCCCCTGGCGCCCTGGTGGTTAATGGGGCCCACTGGGGTCCTCTACACCGCCTGTCAACTCTATAAATACTCAGATATTGCAAAAACCCTAGGGTAGTCGGAGAAAAATTGTTTTAGCCGCCGCAAGTTCCAGAACCACGAGATCCAATCTAGAGCCATTTTCTGGCACTCTGTCGGAGTGGAACACAATCACGGAGGGCTTCGTCATCCTCATTGGTGCCTATTCGATGATGCATGAATAGTTTACCACATACCTATTGGTCCGTAGGCAGTAGCTAGATGGTTTCTTCTCTCTTTTTGATCTCAATACAATGTTCTCTTCAGAGATCTATTTGATGTGACTCTTTTGCGGTGTGTTTGTTGGGATCGTATGAACTATGAATTTATGATCAGATCAATTACATTTATATCAATACATGATTCTTATAGCCTCATATTTCTTCTTCGATATTTTGGTTTTGTTTGGCCAACTTGATTGATTTATCTTGCAATGAGAAGAGGGGATTTGTAATGGGTTCGATCTTGCGATGCTCAATCTCAGTGACAGAAGGCGACATGACATGCATGTATCATTGCAATTAAGGATAAAATTATGTGGTCTATTCCTACGTAAATAGATCTTGGCTACATCATATCATTGTTCTTAAGACATTACTCTGTTTCTTTATGGAACTTAATACACTAGATGCATTCCTGGATAGCCGTCGATGTGTGGAGTAATAGTAGTAGATGCAGGTAGGAGTCGGTCTACTAATCTTGGACGTGATGCCTATATACATGATCATTGTCTTGGATATCATCATAACTATTCACTTTTCTATCAATTGCCCTACAATAATTTGTTTACCCACCGCATGCTATTTTATCGAGGGAAGCCACTGGTGAAACCTACGGCCCCTGGTCTATTTATCATCATATACTTTCAGATCTATATTTTTATTTGTGTTTCCAATTTATTTGCTTCTTTTATTTCAGATCTATATTATCAAAAACTAACTTGCTATGTTTTATTTGATTTTATTTTATTCGCATCTATTAATCTATCTTTTTTACCATACTACCTTACCTAAGAGGGATTGACAACCCCTCTACACGTCGGGTTACGAGGATTTACTGTTTATGTGAAGGTGCTTCTTACATAGCTTTCTTGGTTTTGCTAGTGGACTGATAACCTTGGTTTCATAAGTGAGGGAAATACTTACCGCCGTTGTGCTGCATCATCCCCTCCTCTTTGGGGAATTTACTGACGTGGTTCACAAGTAGCAGCCTTGTGTGTGATAGGTGTAACGACCACACACGTTGTGCTTGTATTAACCATTTGCTTTATTTAGATATATCACACACGATTCGATGAAAAAAATTGTATGGCATTGGGCTATCCATCACACACGCTTTTATTGCTAAAACCATTTGTAAAGGTCCATGACCCATTTAGCAAGTTTATTAGTTTACAATTAATAATTCTTGTATTACAAAAATTCACATTTCATTTCGAACAACTGTTTGCAAATTTCATATCATTCACATAAATATATTTTAACATCACAGTACGATAGCTACATGAAAACAACAAAGTACATCATACAACTATGTCACCTTTATAAGAACAATATTAGAACAAGGTATTCATTTTCGTAATTGACTAATGCATGATTAGACATGTTCGTCTTCTCCACCTCTGTTGTCAGTTCAGTAAGAACCTGTTTTGCACGGACCGACTAGGAAAGTACCTCCTCCTTTGCCAACACCATCTTGGCAAAGTCTAATTTAAAAAAATCTGAGCTCATTCTCCATCTTACACTTTTTTCTTGTATCTTGAAATATTCTTTAGCATTGGCAACACTTTATCTAAGCCTATCTCTGTTCTCTTCCTCATATATGCTCTAGAGCTTTGCTAGGCACATCTTCAGAGACTGTGGCCACTCTTGATCAACCCACTCCAGGTAAGAGCACTTTCGTTCATCCTATAATATTTAAAACTAAATCAGTAACTAATGTAGGGGAAGTGGGTTTCTAGCAACATAAAAAATCACCACATACATATTTTGATAAACTAAAGAAACACGTTAAATGTGACATATCTTCTGAAAAGGATCAATGTGCAAACGAATTAATTGCTACTGAGACAACAACCAAATTCAGAAACATCACAAGTTATAATTAACTGCAACAACGCTACAAGTTCTTAGCCATGTACTATAAATAACAAATTGAACATTTTATGTGGAAACTAAATATAACTGCAACAACATAGCGATAGTGTTTGGATGGCATCAAATTGATACTAATAGGTGTGTACATGCACAAATTTAGTAACATAAAACTAATAGCACTAAGGCCGTCCACTATGTATGCCAAAAGCCGATGCCACAACAATTGTTGCTACATTTAGCACCAATTCCTTGCACTGTCGAGCCGATGCTAGAGGAAAAATTTAGGGAACCGGATTCCGGAGCACCTAGTTGCTCCGATTCCCAGTTCCTTCATGCCATGAAGTTTTAGTATTTTACTACATGTTTGCTCGGATGTGTGGAGAAAATTTGGCTGCACAAAGTGCTGAAGCGGTGCCAAATAATTTTCTCAGGGTACCGGAGATGGCAACATTTTTAGATGCTAGGTAGAAACTGTGACACTTTCTTAATCACATAGAGAATAAAATAACACAGTGACAGTGTCTGAATCACATATAAAAAATGATTTCTAGCAACGAAAGTGGGGCTAACCTTCTCTGCACATGCCAGAAACTTCCTCCCACCGTCCTCAGATTCAAAAACAACTAACTTCATGCATGGAGATTGATGGTAAAAATGAGTAGGCAGATCTTCAGCTACCCCGCTCCATTCGTTGCAAGTGATGGTCCTAGGGATCTAAAATAGGAATAAATGATTCAAATCGGCCGTTGGATTATAATCCTTTATTCCAAAGCATAAACAAGGAGAGAGGAGAGATGCATACCCTGCTGGTGAAAGAGCCGTCGTCATAGGAGGAACCACTGGAGAGGCCATTGAAGAAGACCATGGCTACCGCGCTGGTCGGATGCCAGATGGCGAGAGCGAGGAGGCAAGCAAGGAAGCGGCTATAGCTTGGGAAGAAAGGAGGAAACATGGGAAATGTGCCTTGTGATCAGGAGAAAAGGGGATGGGAAGGGGAGCTAGATATTTTAGCGGTAGGCAAATTTTTTGAAAGGTGGACGGAAACTTTTCGCGTGGTGCCACCGGAGAGAAATTACTTTGAACAAATGTGTGCATCACAAATGATTCTTATGCTTTACGTGCATGAGATGAGTTTAAGCATTCTAATTTTGGTTGAAATTTCCTTTGGTATGGTGCTCATCCATGTCATTGCATAATTTAACATCGCTTAATAATTTGGGTACACAAAAGAGCCTACAACACATAGACAACACTTACTGAATCGAGCAATTGTAGTAATTAAACAGAACTAGTTGACCTAAACATCGCTCTAACAAAATATGAGCATTGTAAACAAAGACAAAGTACATATAATTCTAACAAAGCCGCCGACGCGCCGCCCTATGCCTCGTCGATGTAAGATGAGATGTCGATGACTTTTCCTGGCGACATGTCGCCGCTAGTGGACTCCGCGTCCCCGAGGCTGAATTCAACCGCGTCTTCGTCCTTGTCCTCATTCTCGGCGCCTCCCTCAAGGTTGTTGTACTCGTAGTAGTGGTTTCACTAGAGCTCGCTTTGGTACTCCACTACCGACTCCTCGACGGAATGGCTCTTCTCTACCTCCCCCAGCCACCAGCCTCGGGAGCTCCCGCCTGCGGCCCGGCCTCAGGAGCTCGCTTGCTCCTGGCGCTTGAGCCTCAGGAGGGATGCTGGACTGAAGAATTCAAGTCATACCTCGTGCGATGGGTGCTACCGGAGAAGGAGGAGGATGCAGAACGCGTAGCCCGACAGGCTGCGACATACTGCATCCAGGATGGTGAGTTCTACAGGAGGCGACCAAACAATGTTTCTTTACGATGCATCTCCAGGGAGCAGGGAGGCGAGCTGCTAGCCGACATCCATGCCGGAGACTGCAGACATCACTCGTCATCGCGCACCCTGGTCGGCAAGGCATTCCGCAGCGGCTTTTATTGGCCCACGGCGCTCAACGATGTGGCCGAGCTAGTGAAGTGTTGCGAGGCCTGCCAGTTCCACGCCAAACAAATCCATCAGCCGGCTCAGGGCCTGCAGACCATCCTGCTCTCCTGGCCATTCGCGATCTGGGGGCTTGACATCCTGGGCCCTTTTCCCCGAGCGCCCGGGGCTATCGATACCTCTATGTCGCCGTCGACAAGTTCACTAAGTGGGCTGAGGTGGAAGCAGTCCGAACCATCCCAGCCGGCTCCGAAGTCAAGTTAATCAAGGGCCTAATAAAACTGTTTGGGGTCCCTAACCGCATCATCACCGACAACGGTTCGTAGTTCACTAGTAACCTGTTCAAGACATATTGTGCTAACCTCGGAACGCAGATTTGCTACGCCTCTGTAGCACACCCCAGGAGCAACGGCCAGGCCGAGCGTGCCAACTCAAAGGTCCTGAGGGGCACCAAGAACCGTACCTTGAAGAAGAAGCTCGAAGCCTGCGGAAGGGGTTGGCACGACGAGCTCCAGTCCGTTCTATGGTGAATCTGCACTACCGCTGTAACATCCCAAATTTTCAATTTGGAATGTTATACATAGATCATATTGCATTGCATGTTTATTCAAATTTTTGGTTGTGGCGATCCTCGAAATTTTAAGCAACTCAAGGACCTACGGAGAGAGTGGGGAATTCTACCGTTTTGTATTTGAGTTCACTCGAATACCGGTACGAGGACAGTGTTGGTTTTAATTATTTTTCTCTCCTAATAATATTTCTAAATACAATATATGAGCAGAGATAATATGACTTCTCCAAAATAACAGAAATATAGGAGGAAAATGTTAAAAGATCTTTTGGTATTTTTCTGGATTTATTTGCGATTTTATTTGCATAGGAAAAATGCGCATTTTCCAAAATTGCTTTTAGGTCCGGGAAAAATGTTCACTTTGTCCTAAATAATATGAGAGGACGGTGAAAATATATTTCGGGATTTTTGGAGTCCGTTTAGTATTTCTTTCGTTAGTTTTGCTACGTGAGGACTCTTTTAGAAAAAAAGAGGACGAACAGACTCCGGGCCGTAAGAGGCCAGGACTCTGGCCTTTATATAGCGCCGGCCGGCTAGCGCTAAGAACCCCAGCCCGCTCCGCACCCCGCCCCGAACCCTAGCCGCCGCCGCCTGCCGAGCCGCCGCCGCCAGCCGCCGCCGCTCGCCACCCGCGCCGCCGCCGCCGCGTCGCCGCCCGCCGCCCCACGCCGTCGCCGCTCGCCGCCTGCGCCGCCGCTACGCCGCCGCTCGCCGACCCCGCCGCCGACGTTCGCAGGAGCAGCCGCCGCCATCGAGGTAGTTATCCGCCGCGTCGGTTTTTCGTTAGAAACCGATCGATTTTTTTTAGAAAACCCTAGATACGTTTTTTAGGTTAGATTGGGTTTTCTTCGGTTTAGTTATTTAGCGGATGTTCGTCCATACATTTGTTTTAACGAAAGCTGTTCGTTCGTTAGCCGCAGACAGCGAACGTTCGTTCGTTAGTCTGTTCGTCAATTTTCTTTTTAGGGGTTTTTATCCACGATTATTTCGATTGCGATTTTAGCCCTGATCTTGTTTTTTGTTTTTCTTTTCGCTCGAGAGTCGGAATCTTGTGATTCAAAATCCCAGATCTTCGTCTCGACGCCCTCTTTCCGTTTAACCAACTTGAAAAAAAATTTGGCTACTGTAAAATTTGACTTTAGATCAATTAGTAACCGGAGCTCGTTTCTTTCGTAGTTTGAGTTTCGTTGCTTCTTTCGATTTGATTCTTTTTGCAAACCGGAGTTCTTATGTTGAACCTTCTGGTTACATCTTGTCCTTTGGAGTTTTGTTTGTGCATCATTGCTTGTTTGCTTATGTATGCTATTGTTTGCTTGCGATAGAATACCCGGACTGTGAAGTGTGCTACTACGAGTGTCTAGGTTTTGCGAATCGTCAGCAAGGCAAGTAACACTTTGATCATACCCTTTTATTACCCAGTTTTTATGCATTAGATCAAACCCTCACACGTTGCATGAGTAGGATCTCTTAACTTTGTGGGACTGGGAAGTAGATTGTGGTAGAACCTATTACCTGCATTACTTTCAAACCCTTGGGAGTTACTTCTACGATTGCTTAGGTTGCTATGCTATGCTCGTAGACGTGGTTTGGGTTTGAGTGAAATCCATGACAGATGTGAGATGTTAATTAAGGATTCAACTTAAGGTGGCTACTTGAATACACATCTGGGTGGATTGGTTGCAGGGCACCTGGAGAATCCAGTGTTGTCCTAGGAAATCCCGGGGTTTCGTGTGATTTTTCCTATGGAATGCCACCCAGGCTCAAAGGGATCATAAAACTATTCATGCTAGAAACTTCCGTGTGCAGCCACATGCCAATATGGGCTCTGGCATAGTTGAGTAAGTTGTGGGAAACCTTTCCGTGATCGGCTAGCAGATGTAGAGGGATTGTAGGTGTACCGGCCTATCTATCCGGTTAAGGAGACCTCTTCGGAAAGACTGTGTCTCGGTCATCCATTTCTCAAACACCATGCAGTGCGAGAAACCAAACGGAGGCAACCGAGTATTGTGGGAAAAGTGCACAAACCTCTGCAGAGTGTACAAACTAATCATGATTAGCCGTGTCCCCGGTTATGGACATCCTGAGTATCTGGTACTTGAATTATTGGTTGATCTCATCACTCTATAATTTAATTTGTTGGGTTAATGATTACATTAATTTGGGATTGAGTTGGAGGCACTTTCTCAATGATTTTCAACCTACATGATAGTTAAAATAAAATGTATTCCTTTGTTGTAGGGAAAAATTGGCTTTACGCAAAAACTTTAACCTTAGAGCCTCCACCAGCCAAATATGCATATAGTATAGCCTTTATTATGTTACTTGCATCCTCTGTGTTATCTTGCCAGCATATTCCATGTGCTGACCCGTTTTCGGGCTGCAACATATTACGTTGGAGACTTTTCAGACGAGGAATAAGACGTGCTAGGTCGTTTTTCATGCACTCAGCTATGCCGTTGGAGTTGATGGACTCACTTATCTTCCAAGCCTTCCGCTGTTATTTTATTAGATGGCCTTAAGTCATAGATTTTTATAATACGTTCTCATTGGAGACATTCGATGTAATAAGTGTGTGATTGCCACTCTGTTATAAATCCTTCAAGTACTGTGTGTGTCAGCATTACCGATCCAGGGATGACACTGAAACACAGAGACTTCGGTCCATTCGGATCGTGGTCGCTACAAAGATGGTATCAGAGCACACGCTGACTGTAGGACAGATTAGGTGCCGGACGCGGCCGTTCATTTGCTTTCTGGAGTTGGCTTGTTCCTATCCTCTCCCTTTTATTGAATAGTGAAGATTTTGGTGTTCCTCGATTGTTTGGTTTTGATTCCCCTCTGCGGTTCTTCTCTCAAATTCCCTGTGGTTCTTCCCCCGGCTTTCGGGCTAGCCAAAGGAGAGCGGCAGTTGCACGGCGCTCTCCCCGGCTCGCCCTCCTCTTTATCCTTCACAAGGCGCCCGAACAGGGGCTCTTAATTGACGTGCCCCCCATTCTTATGTTCGTGCCCCACGGGTACCGCGACAAGGGGTGGCCGACCATGCTCGACCCGCGTCAAAGGCCTCGAGCAGTAAAGGATAATAACCTAATGAGTTTTTTGCAGCCTCACGAGGAGTCAAACGACACGGGATGAGAGCAATACCGAACGCATCAGGATAAGTCTCCTCACCCTAAGGACATGTAAAAAACGGATCGCACAACAATTGGCAGGAACACTACGCATGGTGTTAAATGTCATGAAGCCACAGTTCGTACATGCCCCCTAGGGCCCCATGCTTGTTTGATCAATCGATGCAGGACAAAAAAAGAGAGACTAAGAACGGCTAACAGTGACCCTCGAGGCGCAGTTGCTCGCGAGGACCTAAGCCTGGGCTCAGGCAGAGCCCTCTTCACGCTTCACCCGAGCGTGACGACGAGACAACCCAACGCCGCCCTCCAAGCGGGCGCGGAGGCTGGTCATAGCCACCGATACTAGAGCTGCCACTGAAGGAGGAGCCGCCGTAGCTGGGCGAGCTGCGGCCGTCGCCCAGGCCAAGCACCGCGCCGCCACCGTTGTCCCCCGGGCAACACTCGGCGCAGCGCCCATCTTCTCCGAACACCCTCACGAAGAGGGTCGAGCCGTTGATGTCTACACACGCTTCTACTCTTGTAGACTATGTTGGGCCTCCAAGCACAGAGGTTTGTAGGACAGCAGCAATTTCCCTCAAGTGGATGACCTAAGGTTTATCGAACTCAGGGAAGTAGAGGTTGAAGATGGTCTCTCTCAAGCAACCCTGCAACTAAGATACAAGAAGTCTCTTGTGTCCCCAACACACCTAATACACTTGTTAGATGTATAGGTGCACTAGTTCGGCGAAGAGATGTTAAATGGCAAGTGATATGGATGGCAAAGCAAAGTAATATAAATCTGTAATAAAAAGTGCAGCAAGCAAACAAGTGGTAAACGTGAGCACAAATGGTATTGCAATGGTGGAAACAAGGCCTAGGGATCATACTTTCACTAGTGGCAACTCCCAACAACATTAACATAATCGAATCACATGATATTTCCCATTAAACATGCAATGGAGACGCACCCGGAGGTCATTCCTTCGTGGTCAAGAGAGGACGAGAATTATGTAGGGCTACAAAAGCACACCTCAAAGTTCGTAGTTCTCAATCTAAGGATTTCCCAATATCACCGCGGCCATCCAAAGAGAGTCCCACAATCACCACAACATATCAAAAGGATAGTCAAAGACAAGCACCAAGAGACTCTCAATCTTCAATCAACACACAAGAGAGGAAATCACTCATGAAAATATTTTTCTAATCCATGTCCAATAGACCGCTGTCACCTTGGTCTCGGGGATTATACTAGATAGAGACAAATGAGTACATCAATCCAATACATAGAGGAAGGGGAAATATCATGGGATCACCCTAGATTAACATAGCCTATGATCACAACGAAGATCACATCATGGGAGAGAGAGATAACCACATAGCTACACGTACGAGCCCTTGGCCCCGGAGAAGACTACTCACACATGGACATGGTGAGGAGGAGGTTGATGATGGTGTTGATGGAGAGGTGCAGCCCCGCGAGGAGGAGACGGCCGGCGGCAGCCACGGAGGCGGCGGCGGCGGCCCTTGGGGGCGCGGCGGCGGCCCTCGGGGCGGCGGCGGCCCTAGGGGGCAGCGGCTCCTTGGCCCCCCTTCTTCCTTGTGGATGGTGCTGCAATGGTGCTGGTCCTGCCCTCCAAGACGGCGGCTCGGGAGGAGGAAAATTCGTGGCCCTTGGTGACCTAGGTTTCCTCTCTTTATATAGACTCTCGGATTCCCGTCATCAGATTTTGGGCCTCAGTAAAACGGGCTTTACTCGGCCGTCCGGACTCCGATTTGGACGAAGTTTATATCCAGAAGCATCGCCTCGAAATTCGCCACAACTTTCGCAACTAGACTTTTTCCTTTTGACGTCGTCTTCGGGCCGGAACATGACCATCTTTAAAAAACGTTCCCAGACAGATTTCAGGAAAGTCAGAGTCCTACTCCAATACGACTCCTTTTGCGTTTTTGTCAATTTCCAAGTAATTCCTACACAATAAAGTGTAAAACAAGAACATTGTGCACTTTTGCAACCATTAGTACGTTAGTCCAAATATGATCAAAAGTGTATGGAAGTGCATAAATATCATAGCAATATCACACAAAAAAGGCGTGGAGCAAGCAGAAATTATAGATACGTTTTGGACGTATAACATCCCCAAGCTTAATTCCTGCTCGTCCTCGAGTAGGTAAATGATAACAAGCATAATTTCTGTGGTGACATGCTATTAACCATATAAGAACTTTTCACAGTCACATGACAAATGCTTACTGAGATAATGAATCTGTAGTAATTAAGTTGCCTCATGAGAATATCACAAAGAACTGAAAGTTTTACAATATGATACTGAAACATCAAATAGATTTGTAGTGAGCATGGTGTGCAAATATGGTAAAGTGGTACCTCGCTTGCCCCCTTTAGTGAAGCAAAACATAAATGCAGGGGCACCTCCAAGGTTTAAGGGACGACTAGATACAATGATTTCAGAATAAACAATATCATAATCATGCAAAAGACAATGGTACTTTGGGACAATGCACATTACACTCAGAATGACAATCATGCTCTCAATAGTTGGTGCTTTAAAGAAGGTGGAGACTCTCGAACCGTGGCTTTTGATGGCAAGGTTGAAAACCCGTTGTGGGAAACAAAAACTAAACATGTACCAGAGCTTTTGGTTTTTTAAAACAGAGGTAATAATTTTTTTTTAGAATATGCATGTTTCGTCAATGAATGCTAGCAGATAACTCAATTACTTCTTGAGCTGGACAAGTTTCGAGGAACGGCTCCCGAATGAGGACGATCACATCCTCTTAATCTCCTTTGTTTATCACTGCCAAAGTTTTCTGATTTCTCATGAACAAAGCGTGAAAGAGGGTTTGTTTGTTGTATATTTTTTAATGAGCCGGGCGCACTCTATGCCAGTTCCTTCTCGTATTATGGGTTTGCACATTAGACATGCAATCCCGGGGTGAAGCTTGTCCAACTTAAAAAGATCATGAATTAACTACTACTTCCCCATGAGCTAAAACAGAGGCACATAATAGAAATGCTTTTTTTTTGAATAATTTCGAGATGGTACATGAAAGTCTTCGTTAGGAATGGCAAGTAAATACCATGTATAGGAAGGTATGGTGGACTCATATGGCATAACTGGTTTAAAGGATTTTGGATGCACAAGCAGTCAGTCCGCTTAGTACAGGCGAAGGTTAGCAAAAGACTGGGAGCGACCAACTAAGAGAGCAATGACGGTCATAATCATGCAGAGCGACAAAGCAACATTGAATCGGGCATGGAAGTTATATCGCTACTCAGAAATTAAAGATCATCAAGGCTTGATAGACTTTCTTTATAGTCTTAAATATGCGTGAGCATATGCCAAGTCAATCAAAATAAATTCTTGGAGGAAGATATCACTAGACCATACCACATCATAGGCAAACAAATCATGTTGGTACTCCAATAACACATTGAGAACCCCCCAGCTATTTGAGACTAACCATAAGAAAACATGAACTACTAAGCACCATTATGCACATAGCATTTTTATCATGGACATATCAACCAGTGCGAAAGAAGCCAACTCTCTTAACAAGATAAGCATGATAACTCAAGAGAGTTCCAGCAACCAATTAAACAAAAGCTCTTAAAAAGATAAGCATGAAAACTAAGAGCTTAGCATGACAACAGATATGAAAAGATAAAGAACACACACAAGAAGATACGCATGCAAGCCTATGTTGTGTTCTACAGTGGAGTGGAGCGTGTTTCTCTCCCAAACGATGAAGGCTAAGATCCAACTTGTTATGAACAGCAAGCAAAGCTAAAGAAAACTAAAAAGGAAACTAAAAGCAAGACGCTCCAAGCATAGCACATAACACATGAAGTGATAAAAATATAGTGGAACGAAAGACGAACTGATAATGTTGATGGAGAAGGGGATGCACGGGGGCATCCCCAAGCTTAGACGCTTGAGTCTTCTTGAATATTCCTTGGGGGTGCACGGGGGCATCCCCAAGCTTGAGCGTTTGACCCTCCTGAATCTTTTTATCATCTTCCCTCGCACACTTGAAAACTCCCTTCATACATAACTCATCATAATCTGATTAGCGAGGTTAGTACCCACAATAAAATAATTTTTTCCTACCGGAAATAAAGATATTCTTGAAGGTCTACTGTTTCTCAAGATTGCCAAAAGGTTTTTGCAAAGAAAAAACAAGCTTAAGGTTTGCAAAACGAAGAAAAGGCAAAACAGGACAGAATCTGTGAAAAACAGACCAGCAGGTAGTAAATAATTTTTTCGGGGCACTTCTGCAACTCAAATCAAAAAACTTAGAACAGACGCCCGAAAGCCAATTGTATAGAGCACGCTGTCGGAAAAATTCAGACCAAAAAGATGATCTGGTGATTTTATACGAATTTTTCTGTCCAAGGACAGAATCTGTTTCCTGGACAGCATGTCACAACTTTTGAACTTTCTTGCAATCAGAGGCTAAACTTGGCACAAAGCTGAAAAATAAAGATACAATGATGTTGCTACAGTAGTAACAAACATCAAGACCACTAAAACTGAAAGAAAATATAACAAGGGTTGTATCCCTAGAGCTCTTTCTTTATAGCCATAAAGATATGCTTAAGACTTTAATGATGCTCTCGTAGGAATAAGAGCTGAAGAACAAAAAAGAGCATCAAGAAGCAAATACCAAACACATTTAAGCCTAACATGCTTCCTATGCATAGGAATATCGCAATAGAATAATTCATTGAAGCACAAAGCAACTAGCATAGGAAGGCAAAACAAGCATAACTTCAAAACATTCACCATAAAGAGAGGAAACTTCTTATTATTAAGATATTTAGAACCAAGTCTCCCTCTCTCATTATAAATTTCAGTGGCATCATGGATGAACTCAACAATATAAGCATCAAATAAAGCATTGTTACCATGATCCACATGCAAAAAGGTACTCTTACTCTCCACATAAGCATAATCTTTCTCATTGGTAATAGTGGGAGTAGGACTATCATAAACAACTTGAACACTATAGATTAATTGTGTATTAGGAGGGTGGTGTTCAACAAGGGAGTAATTCCCTCCATGATTATGACAAGTTTCATAAGGATAATTTCTCCTTATGTCATAGGTACCTTTATAATCACTATAGATTGGAGTTATAACATCATCATAGTAGAGAAGAGCATTATCATTGCTAGCAACTATATTTGTAATCATGTTGTCTTTATTCTTACTAGCAAAAGAATTATCAATTATCACATCACTCGTGGGTAAAGGATTTGCAATCCTATCATCCCCAAGCTTAGAGCTTTCCATATCATCACTTTCAGAGTTGGTACCAAAAAGATTTTCAAGATCATAAGTAGCATTATCATCATTTTCCCAATCACAATAAGTAACATGCATATCATAATCAAAATCATCTTCAATAGTACCTACGGACGTATCATCAAGATGATAATTAAGGCAATAAACTTCACCTTCTTCTTTAAACTTACAACTGTAAGGATAAAAGTTGATGGGGGGAATATGCTCAGGCCAGGTTGATACCCATTCATCTTCCTTCTTGCTCCTCTCCCTCCTCCTCTTCTTTTTCTTCTTCTTCACCTTAGGAGGGAGTGGTTGGAGATGAAGCTTCTCCACATATCCTGATTTATCATTAGAAACAATAGGGGAAACTTGGGAGAAACTCTCCTTTTTATTAGCAGAAATATAAGAGACATTTTTATACTTTGGTAAAGTTCCCTCCTTTCTAATCTTACTTATGTAATCATTTTCATGGAAATTGACAACACAATAGAGATGGCAATTTCTCAAAGTGTTTTTTATTCCTATGGCATTAACATCCTGCCAAGAAGTCTTTTCTGATAACTATTCACACATCAAAAATAACATAAGCTCATCATAAAGATCAGAGGTGATCATATTACCACACAACTGGTTAACAGTTATGTTTTGAAAGTGCATGCATTGAAAATTAAAGTGACCCTCTATACAGCAAAGTTCGCAAGTAAAAGGATAAAGGTCACACAATTCTCTAGCAATTTCATTTAAATCTCTGACCCAAGTGATTGTTCTTTCATGCTTATGTTGCATACAATACTTCTCTTCTTCAACCATAGGCCTTTCACAAGGTCTATCCACTCCACAAAAATTAACATGCTTATATAAAACTTCATTTTTAGGAATTGGATCATGCATGTTGCAATCATCATGAACAATTTCATTTTCTTTGCAAATCTCTTTAAAAGGTTCATGATGCTTGATCCAATCCTCCTTAGGCATATTAAGATGTGAAACAAAAGATTTGAGGAAATCAACAAGGAGTTGAGAATCAAGCCCAAACTTAGCACTAAACTTATTAAAACTTGTAGTTTCAACAAAGGACTTAATGCAATCATAGTCATAAACTATACCTGACTCTTTACCTTTGTCGATCTCCCAATCTTCAGTGTTGCGTTGAATTCTTTCAAGGAGTTCCCATTTAGCATCAATCTTTTCGTTTGTGAAAGAACCCATAGAGGAAGCATCGAGCAAATCTTTATCCTGTCGAGAAAGCCTCGCATAGAAATTAGTAACAATCATATCTTTGGGGAGCCCATGGTTAGGACATTTTAGCATTAAAGTTTTCAGTCTCCCCCAAGCTTGAGTTATGCTCTCTCCGTCATGAGGATAAAAATTATAAACATAATTCCTATTCTCATGGACTTCATGAAGAGGATAAAACTTGGAGTAAAAGAGAGACTGGATCTCTTCCCAATTCAGCAGGTGAGAGTCATCTAGTAGCCTATACCATTCCAATTTTTTTCCTTTCAGTGACAAGGCAAATAATTTCCTCATGACTCCATCTCTTGTCAAACCTGAAATCTTAAACAACTCACAAAGTTTTGTAAGTTTCAACAAATGAATAGTAGGATTGACTGTCCCATCATAACGATCATTCATAATTATTTCAATTATCCTAAATGGTATTCGGAACGGTATACATTTAGTAGGTCAAGGAGACTTCTCTACCACAGGTGTGGTAAAGCGGCCTTTCCCAAGCAGCGAATTAAGAGCGCGGTTTTCCATAAACATAACTAGTGAAACTAAAAACAAGAAATGAAAAGATTTAATTGCAAGATCTAAAGATATACCTTCAAGCACTCACTTCCCCGGCAACGGCGCCAGAAATAGCTTGATGTCTACACACGCTTCTACTCTTGTAGACTATGTTGGGACTCCAAGCGCAGAGGTTTGTAGGACAGCAGCAATTTCCCTCAAGTGGATGACCTAAGGTTTATCGAACTCAGGGAAGTAGAGGTTGAAGATGGTCTCTCTCAAGCAACCCTGCAACTAAGATACAAGAAGTCTCTTGTGTCCCCAACACACCTAATACACTTGTTAGATGTATAGGTGCACTAGTTCGGCGAAGAGATGTTAAATGGCAAGTGATATGGATGGCAAAGCAAAGTAATATAAATCTGTAATAAAAAGTGCAGCAAGCAAACAAGTGGTAAACGTGAGCACAAATGGTATTGCAATGGTGGAAACAAGGCCTAGGGATTATACTTTCACTAGTGGCAACTCCCAACAACATTAACATAATCGAATCACATGATATTTCCCATAAAACATGCAATGGAGATGCACCCGGAGGTCATTCCTTCGTGGTCAAGAGAGGACGAGAATTATGTAGGGCTACAAAAGCACTCCTCAAAGTTCGTAGTTCTCAATCTAAGGATTTCCCAATGTCACCGCGGCCATCCAAAGAGAGTACTACAATCACCACAACATATCTAAAGGATAGTCAAAGACAAGCACTAAGAGACTCTCAATCTTCAATCAACACACAAGAGAGGAAATCACTCATGAAAATATTTTTCTAATCCATGTCCAATAGACCGCTGTCACCTTGGTCTCGGGGATTATACTAGATAAAGACAAGTGAGTACATCAATCCAATACATAGAGGAAGGAAAAATATCATGGGATCACCCTAGATTAACATAGCCTATGATCACAACGAAGATCACATCATGGGAGAGAGACATAACCACATAGCTACACGTACAAGCCCTCGGCCCCGGAGAAGACTACTCACACATGGACATGGTGAGGAGGAGGTTGATGATGGTGTTGATGGAGAGGTGCAGCCCCGCGAGGAGGAGACGGCCGGCGGCAGCCACGAAGGCGGCGGCCCTTGGGGGCGCGGCGGCGGCGGCGGCCCTCGGGGCGGCGGCGGCCCTAGGGGGCAGCGGCTCCTTGGCCCCCCTTCTTCCTTGTGGATGGTGCTGCAATGGTGCTGGTCCTGCCCTCCAAGACGACGGCTCGGGAGGAGGAAAATTCGTGGCCCTTGGTGACCTAGGTTTCCTCTCTTTATATAGACTCTCGGATTCCCGTCATCAGATTTTGGGCCTCAGTAAAACGGGCTTTACTCGGCCGTCCAGACTCTGATTTGGACGAATTTTATATCCAGAAGCATCGCCTCGAAATTCCCCACAACTTTCGCAACTAGACTTTTTCCGTTTGACGTCGTCTTCGGGCCGAACGTGACCATCTTTAAAAAACGTTCTCAGACAGATTTCAGGAAAGTCAGAGTCCTACTCCAATATGACTCCTTTTCCGTTTTTGTCAATTTCCAAGTAATTCCTACACAATAAAGTGTAAAACAAGAACATTGTGCACTTTTGCAACCATTAGTAGGTTAGTCCAAATATGATCAAAAGTGTATGGAAGTGCATAAATATCATAGCAATATCACACAAAAAAGGCATGGAGCAAACAAAAATTATAGATACGTTTTGGACGTATCAGCCGTCGCCGGACTTGAAGTGAATGGTGCAGCGGCCGCCCAAACCACGGCGCGGGCGAACGTCTGCCAGCCTTAGGCCAAAGCCACGACGCTCGAGGCGGAGACCTCCACCACGACCCACGACGCCCTGCTGTAACAACCATCCGCCTGCAGCCAAAAGCCGCAGGAACTCGCGCCAAGAAGCTCGTCGACCAAGGAGCGCGGGAGCGGGAGCCTAGTGCCGGCTGGGCTCTCCGACCACACGATGAACTCTAGCGCTGCCTCGTCCAGGTGGGAATGCGGCTTGGAAGGTCTGACAACCCCAGAGCGCCTCCCACCGTTCACCGGATTGCCAACGCCGCGCCGCCGCCGCCGCGGCTACCAAGGGCAGCTACGGGCGCTATGGGGGTTCGCCCACGCCCGCTCGAGGCCCTGACGGGGGTCGCGGCACATTTACGAGGGCGGCCTCGCCCTCTATTAGCTGGCGGTGCGCCGGGCCCCTCCTGCTGAGACTTACCCTTCTCCATGGACGAGTACTTCCTGGGCGGTGCCATGGGCGATTCGGTCAAGTGAAAGAGCAAGGGAAACATAGGAGGAAGATGGGCGACGAGGGCTTAGCCTGCCGCCCTATTTATAGACAGAGGAAGGCCAACCGCTGGCCCCATAAATGCGGGTAATGATGGTCCGCTATGCACAAAGAGACTTGGCGAGTCGTGCAGTCACTGAGGCTGCGTGGGGAAGTGGAGACGCCCACGTCCCATCAAGTGCCATGAGTCGAATGAGGCCGCAGGCTTTGGGGCCTGCGGCGCTCTGCCCTTGGCCCTGGGCTTCGCCGCGAAGCCAAGCCCGAGCGCGCCTTGGGCCCGGTGGCTACTGTCGGCGTTCTGGGAATGGGGGTACCCAGACATGCCTGCCTGCGGCCCAGAGCATGGCTCGCAAGGCAGCCTAGTGTGGCCCAACTTCTTCAGCAACACCCAAGACCCTCGCGAGGGGCCAAGCCTCGTGAGGCGAATGACGCGGGACATCCCCTGGGGCGGCCTCGCCAGGCTGGCTCGTGAGGATCGGAGATATCAAGGCAAGGGGCACCTCGCGACGTCCTCATGACGTGAGCAGTGACGACTAAAGCCAGGCGGGCACCAGCGGGCGCAGAGCACCAGTTTCCTCTTCGGTGCTAAAGGAGTAGGTGCAGGCGCGGAGTCCTGAGGCGTCAGGCAAAGGTTTCCATATCAGTTCAACAAGACCAAGACCAGCTGGACGGCATGACGGAGGTCATCGCGGAGCCCATGGCGGCATCACCACCAGAAGCTTTTGGCACCGAAGACCACCTTTTGTTAGGATAGCTTGTACTGGTTGTCCCCCTTCAAAATTGGCTGTTGTGGGATTCCTCCCCACTCAATATTTGGGAAGAGAACCTTGGCCACTATAAATAGGACTAGCCACCACCATTGGGTGGGGGATCATCTCAAGTTGGTTAGATAGAAGACCACTCACCACAAGCTCACCCGAGCTCAATAACACCTCTCTCCAGGAGGCAGTTCGTCCATGTACTAGTTCTCCCTCTGCCTACAAGGCAATCCACCACACACACTGGATTACGGTGTTACACCACAACGGTGGCCCGAACCAGTATAAATCTTGTGTCTCTTGTTCATTGGATCGGACGAACAAGGCCTAGAACTATCGAGTAGAAGGGCAAGGGCGGAAGGAGAGATCTTCATGCGCACCTCAGAGTTCGAACCTTGAGGGTTTTGCCGGAACCCTAAATCTGACAGTCTTCTTTTGTGAATTGTGTGCTCGTCAAGGTACACGGTTCAACAAACCTACCTGTGGGTGATAATGTAGAAGATCTCTGTCGAATATGTATTACTAACCGTCTCCGATGAGATTGACTGGATAAACAGAGATAGCAAATTAATACGAGCAAACGGAAACAGAGATATGTACATTCTGCTTAATTTAGTCCTTCTTCTTCTCGTTGTTGTTGTTGGATGGCCCCGCGACATTGTCTTGGCGAGGACGCTTCTTTCCGCTGACGGTTGGCTTTTCATCGCCACCGCCGTCTTCATCGTCGTTGCTGTCGTCGTCGTCCTCCTCCTTGTTCGATGATTCCTCCTCATCTTTATCGTCGTCCTCTTCTTCGTCCTCTGACGGCGTCCGTCTGGTTGTCGTCTGACGACTCCTGAGGCGGCGTCCCCTCCATGATCCAAATATAATCGAGGTCTGGGCTCGACGCTGGACTAATCAAAGACGAGCGGGATGATTCTGATGTTGGCCTATCATCGGGCGCCAGACTGCTGGTCGAACTGTCGTCCTGACTGTCACTTGACATGGCTGCAGAGTGTGTGCCAGTGTGTATCACGGTCTGCCGAGGACGATAAAGATGGTGGACACTTAACCGGGGTATGCAGAGGGAGGAAATGCCAATTGAAGCGGGGATTGACGTATTATCTAACTGATGATATAATCAACAGCAATTATTTGTACCCAGTCGCTCCAAATTCCTGAGGTTGCGCAGGACTCCGATTGGCTATTTGGCTGGTTTCTTTTTCTAGGACAAAAACAAGGAATGAGTTTTGGGATTATGCACCGGTGCCAGTACGAACGGAGTAGGAAAGTTGGCAAGCAATATATTGAGCTCTTCTTATTGATAAAGCCAGTAATAATCAAACTAGAAAGGAAAAAAAAGACAAAGGAAAATATCTGCACGAATCTTCGCGTAACATCAATGGTATAGTGATGACCCACAACCGTAAGGGATCTATTGCAACGTTTTCGATAAGTAAGAGTGTCGAACCCAACGAGGAGCAGAAGGTATTGATAAGCGATTCTGAGCAAGAAATTACTGCAAGCACTGAAAGATAACTTTTTAGGGGTTTTCTCGATATAAGCAACAGGAAAGTAAAAGCAAGTAAAGTAAAAGGCACTGAGAGTAACAAGTGGCCCAATCCTTTCTTAGCAAAGGAGAGGCCTAGCAACTGAACTTATAAAGGCTAAAGCGTTCCTGAGGACACACGGGAGAGGTAGTCATGTGCTTTCGCCATATTCCGTATCGATACTATGTTATGTGTTGATAAGTGTTGAGTGGGTGGATCTATGCTAGTACACTCTCTAGACTAAGATGAGTGCACTCTTATGATTAAACACCTTGCAAGCATCCGCAAATACAAGATAGAATTTAAGGCAAAAGCCTAACCATAGCAATACGATCGAGGATCCATTGTTCCCTTATGCAAAATCGTGTGAACTGGGGTTCAGGTTTCTGTCACTCCGGCAACCCACCGTAAGCACTCTTTGTACACAATGTATTCTCCTAGGTCCTTAATAAGGCGAAGTGTTGAGTGTTCGACTCACACAACACCACTAGTAGAATGACAACGCAACTTAAGTATCAAACAACACATATTACTTCAACAACATATGACAACTAATAACAAGACTTTCCCCATGTCCTCAAGAACTAAGGTAACTACTCATGAGACATAAAAGAGATCATGATCAGTGGAGATAAATAGATGATAAACAATATGGACATAATGATATTTCTCCAACAAAACTCAATAGCATTCACCACAAAGTAGTAATCAACACCGATGGAGTAGAGAGGATAGGTAGTACGAGTTACAACACAAGTTGCAATTGTGAGATGAGATTTGGATGAAGATGGAGATGGTGCTGGTGTTGGGGATGATGTTGATGATGATATCGATGATGCCCGTGACGATGGTGATGACGATGGCGACGATCTCCCCTTCCGGGAGGTGATCTCCCCGGCGGAATCTGCCCGCCGGAGATGGCTTTTTCTTCTCTGTAGGTTTCCGCCACGGAGTGGCGGCGGAACTCCGTAAAAACTCTCCTTTTTAGGGTTTTCGGATAACGGAGAGTATATAGGCAAAAGGGGGCAGCCGGAGGTGGGCCAGGGGCTCCAGGCGCCCCCCGGCGCGGCCAGGGCGGGGG
>LR738711.1:695811081-695903740 GCA_902687465.1 Secale cereale | reverse complement strand
GGGGGGGCGCCCCCAGGGCGCCTGGGCACCCTGTGGCCCCCCTCTGGTTGCCCTTTCGCATGTCTTCTTGATTCGTCCGGAAAATATCCTCCGTCGATTTTCAGGTAATTTGGAGGTATTCTTCTTCAGCAACTCAGCGCCCACTTTTTATCGCTGAATCCTGCGTCTGCTGCTTCGGCACCGGAAAGTTGCAAACTGTGTAAAATAGGCCAAAACAACATGAGAACATCATCGTAATGTGAAATATATCAATGAATAAGGATAAATTATGATACAAAATAGTGATGCATTTTGGACGTATCAACACCCCCAAGCTTAGACCTCGCTTGTCCCCAAGCGAATACTGAGCTCGGTAAACCTGTCCACAAGTTTAGAGAGTGAAGTGTCGATAAATAGAATACAGACAAGAAGCATCACAGTTTCTTCACCAACTCAAATATCCTCAACAACAATCTTCAACTCATAAGGCCCTTATAAAAGAGTGGTAACACTTATATTCGGAAGTAGGGCTAAGGAAACTCATTGAATCAGGGCAAACATGTCCTTTGGTCAAAGAACAACTAATAACTTTTACTTTTGATCTTTCTTTATGTTTTGATGAGATTAATTGAAGCTTTTGAAAGAACATGTTATCAGGCAAGAAGTGAAAGTGTTAACACAAAGGAAGATATTTGCCTTAGCTGGGCTTGACAAACAACTTACTTATCAAATGATAAAGTCAACAAGGATATGATATGACAAATCTTAATGCAACTTTATATGAATGAATCCTTGCCAACATCAAATGTCTGCTCTCTTTAAGAAATAGAAGGAAGTAGGAATAACTGACTCAATTTAAAATTAAAAGATAGGCCCTGCTCTAGGGTAGTAGGGAAAACTCATGTGCTATCCTTAAATCAAACAGAATGAAAACGAGTTTTGAAAGGTGCATGATTTGTCAACGAATGCTAATAGATAACTCAATTGCTTCTTGAGCTGGACAAGTTTCGAGGAACGGCTCCCGCACGAGGACGATCACATCCTTTTATTCTCCTTTGTTTATCACTGCCAAAGTTTTCTGATTTCTCATGAACAAAGCGTGAAGGAGGGTTTGTTTGTTATATTATTTTCGAGCCGGGCGCACTCTTTGCCAGTTCCTTCTCGTATTATGGGTTTGCACATTAGACATGCAATCCCGGGGTGAAGCTTGTCCAACTCAAAAAAACATGAATTAACTATTACTTCCTCATGAGCTAAAGCAGAGGCACAAAAATAAAAGATTTTGAACATTTAAGGATAACACATAAATTCTGTACTTTAGGAGGTGGTAGTGGAATACCACGAGTAGGAAGGTATGGTGGACTCATATGGAAGGTATTGGTTTAAGGGTATGGATGCACAAGCAGAATTCCGCTTAGTACAGAGTTAGGCTAGCAAAGGTTTTGAGAGAACATACAATTGATGATGACTAAGATGCAAAACAATATAAAGCATAAAAATTGAAATAAGCATAACACATCAAGTTGTCTTCCTTGTCAGCATAACACTTCAAGCATAATAACATAAAGGTTTTGGATATGTCGATATTTTAAGAAAATCATGCTTGTTGTTATGACCAAAGCTATGTTTGCCAAGATTAAATAAAGTTTTCACAACCATACCTGATATAAGGTCAATACTCCCCATAAGAATCATCATATAAGGTCGATTGCGTGAAGAGAATACCGAGTGCAGCAAAAGGAACAAATAAACTTCTCATTAATATTCCATCATAGACGACTCCACACTCACAGATACAATCTCTCCACCGAAGGAGTGATAGACCTCAATGCACACACCTATTTCATATAATAACCTCCCTAAACATGATACGACTCTACTTGACTCTAAAAGACAAAAAGGTAAAGATAAAGATACCGGGCACTCCCCCAAGCTTGGAACAAGCCAAGGGAATGCCGTTACCCAAGGAGATTTCACTCCTCATCCTTGTTGGCGTTGATCACGTAGTCCTCGGCGAAACGCTTCCATGGAAGGGGTTCTCCAGTCTCATATGAGAAGTTTGTCTCCTGAATCCTGCATGCAGTAGCCATACTCATGCGCATAAACCTTAGTTCATACTCACAGTTCTGGCGATGTAGATCATAAATTTGCCCTTGGAGCTCCTCAATTCTTTCTTCAGACGCGGTGATGCTTTTCCACATCTCCTTCATCTCCTTCAGGAAGTAGGTCTTCAGCTCGTTGATGATGTCAAAGTTCGCTTCAACACCACGCTCGATCATCTTCTTGTACTCGAAGACTTCTTGCTCCACTTCTTCCAGCCTGGCCTGGATGCTCCCCTCCTTGATAGGCCCCTTCAGATCATCTTGATGAAGGACACCGTCCTCCATCCGAACAACCTGAGGGTGCTTCTTCACCTCAGCGAGGTAAGGGTTGATGACGTTGACGACGAACTTGTCCTTGGGGGAACTTGGAGAAGCCATGGCACCTAGATTCAGCTGAAAGATTCCCTGGCAGAAATAGATCGAAAAGAAAACACACGAAATCGCAAGATACGTTGCCGGAACAATCCGGGCAAATATATAGCAAAAAATTATGCACATAAAGGAAGGTAACAGGCTAAAGCGGGGTCGGAGACGGACTCCCGGGTGTCCAGGCGCCCTGGCGGCGCGGCCAGGAGGTAGGGCGCGCCAGGGGGGCGCCTGGACCCCCTGGAGCTCGTCTCCGGCTCCACATAGGCTCAGAATTTTACTAATTTTGCAAAAACTCGTAATACGGAACTTTTATGGCGGTTCGCGATGTTTCCTTACCGTACTACATACCTTTTCTTTATTCTGCTTCTGCTGGCGTCTGAAACAGGGCTGCAACATGTTCTTCGTGAGTTGTTGTGTATATTATATTCACATCAACATTGACAGGGTCTCCTGCTATGTAATGTTTAAGTCTTTGCCCATTCAAAACTTGAGGTTTGGTGCCTTCAAAATTGTTAATCTTAATTGCACCAGACCGATAAACTTCTTCAATATGAAATGGCCCTTCCCACCTGGAAAGTAGTTTGCCTGGAGAAAACCTGAAACGGGATCTAAACAACAAAACTTTATCACCAACATTAAATTCACGTTTCAGAATCTTCCTATCATGCCACTTCTTTACCTTTTCCTTGAACATTTTAGCGCTCTCGTAAGCTTCACTTCTCCATTCATCTAGAGAAGTCAAGTTCATGAGACGCTTCTCACCAGCTAATTTTGGGTCAGCATTAAGCTCTCTAACAGCCCAGAAAGCTTTGTGCTCTAACTCTAATGGCAAATGGCAAGCCTTGCCATACACCATCTTATAGGGGGACATGCCCATGGGGTTTTTGTAAGCAGTTCTATACGCCCACAAAGCATCTCCCAACTTGTTTAACCAGTCCTTTCTATTTCTGTTTACTGTCTTCTGCAAGATCAACTTAATCTCTCTATTGGTGAGCTCAACTTGCCCACTAGTTTGAGGGTGATATGGTGAAGCAATTCTATGGTTGACATCGTATTTTGCTAAAGCTTTTCTAAAAGCTCCGTGCGTGAAGTGTGATCCTCCATCAGTCATGAGATACCTTGGTACACCAAACCTAGGAAAAATTACATCTTTAAGCATTTTCAAAGATGTCTTGTGATCAGCACTTTCAGTGGGGATTGCTTCAACCCACTTGGTCACATAATCAACAGCTACTAAAATGTGCGTGTACTTATGCGAAGAAGGAAAAGGACCCATAAAATCAAAACCCCAACAATCAAAAGGTTCAATCACTAGTGAGTAATTCATAGGCATCTCATTCCTTCTACTAATTTTACCAACTCTCTGACATTTATCACAGGCTAAAACATAATTTCTAGCATCCTTAAAGAGAGTAGGCCAATAAAAACCTGATTGAAGAACCTTATGTGCAGTCCTCTCACCAGCATGATGTCCTCCATAGGGACTATCATGACACCATCTAAGAATGTCCTTCTGCTCATGTTCCGGTATGCATCTTCTCACGATCCCGTCGGGACCTTCTTTGAAAAGATGTGGGTCATCCCAAAAGTAGTGCCTCAAATCATGAAAGAACTTCTTCCTTTGCTGAAATGTTAAACCTGGAGGCAAATACTTTGCAACAATAAAATTAGCATAATCTGCATACCAAGGATCGGAAAGAGATTGTACTTTTACAACGGCAAGTTGCTCGTCTGGAAAACTATCGTTGACTGGAATAGGGTCGTGCGGTATATCTTCCATCCTTGAAAGATTGTCCGCCACCGGATTGTCTTCTCCTTTCCTATCAACAATCTGCAAATCAAATTCTTGAAGAAGGAGTACCCATCTGATAAGCCTTGGCTTGGCATACTTCTTTGTCATAAGGTACTTAATGGCAGCATGATTAGTATGAATAATAACTTTGGAATCAACAATATACTGCCTAAACTTATCACAAGCAAATACTACAGCTAAGAATTCCTTCTCAGTAGTAGCATAATTCCTTTGAGCACTATCAATGGTTTTGCTGGCATAATGTATAACATTCAATTTCTTATCAACTCTTTGTCCTAAAACAGCTCCAACAGCAAAATCACTTGCATCACACATAATCTCAAAAGGTAAATTCCAGTCAGGTGGTTGTACTATAGGAGCGGTTATTGAAGCTTTCTTAAGGACTTCAAAAGCTTCCTTACAATCCTCATTAAATATAAAAGGGACGTCCTTCTGGAGAAGATTAGTGAGGGGCCTTGAGGTCTTAGAAAAGTCTTTAATAAATCTTCTATAGAAACCAGCATGACCAAGAAAACTGCGAATACCTTTGATGTCCCTTGGATAGGGCATCCTCTCAATAGCTTTGATCTTGGCCTTGTCCACCTCAATTCCCCTTTCGGAAATCTTGCGACCAAGAACAATTCCTTCGTTAACCATGAAGTGGCACTTCTCCCAGTTGAGTACCAAATTTGTCTCCTCGCATCTCTGCAAAACTTTATTAAGATTGTGAAGACAATGGTCAAAGGAGGTTCCATAGACGGAGAAATCATCCATGAAGACTTCCATAATATCCCCACAGAAACCATGAAAGATAGCAGACATACACCTTTGAAAAGTGGCAGGGGCATTACATAAACCAAAAGGCATATGCCTGTAAGCATAAGTACCAAAGGGACAAGTAAAAGTGGTCTTCTCTTGATCAGCAGTGTTAACATGAATTTGAGAGAAGCCAGAATAACCATCGAGATAACAAAAGTGGGTATTTTTGGATAACCTTTCAAGCATTTGGTCGATGAACGGCAACGGGTAGTGCTCCTTCCTGGTTGCCTTGTTCAGCTTCCTGTAAACAATACACATTCTATATCCAATAATAATTCTCTGAGGTATTAGTTCATTTTTATCATTAGGAACCACAGTTGTACCTCCTTTCTTAGGAACACAATGTACCGGGCTTACCCACTTACTATCAGCTATTGGGTAGATAATACCTGCGGCTAGAAGCTTGAGAATCTCAGTTCTTACAACATCCATCATCTTCGGGTTCAACCGTCGTTGATGATCAACAACTGGTTTAGCATCAAGCTCAAGGTTGATAGTATGTTGACAGATAGATGGACTAATCCCCTTAAGGTCATCAAGGGTATAGCCAATTGCAACTCGGTGTTTACGAAGTACTTCCAATAGTCGCTCTTCTTCATATCCTGAAAGGTTAGAATTGATAATAACAGGATATACTTTCTTTTCATCTAAATAAGCATACTTGAGCGTATCGGGAAGAGGTTTAAGATCGAACACCGGGTCTTCTTTCGGTTTTGATAAAATTCCCAAAGGTTCAACCGGGAGGTTGTGCTTCAGGATAGCAGGTTGCCTCAAGAATATTTCATCTAGTTTATTTCTTTCCTGCATATGCAAATCATTCTCGTGGTCCTCCATATATTGCTGCAAAGGATCATTAGGGGGAATAGCTATAGAAGCAATACTTTCAATAAGTTTATCATCACTAGGTAAATCAGTACCACGAGGCTGCTTAGAGAACTTAGAAAAATTAAATTCATATGGCTCACCATCGAATTCAACAGAAACTTTACCTTTCTTGCAATCTATTATAGCTCCACAAGTTCTAAGAAAAGGTCTACCAAAAATAATTGGAAAAAAATTGTCCCTCTCTAAACCAAGTACTAGAAAGTCGGTAGGGTATTTTACCTTTCCACATAGGACTTCAACGTCCCTCACAATTCCGATAGGAGAGATAGTTGTTATGTTTGCAAGATGAATAGTAACATCAACTTCTTCAAGTTCACAAGGGGAAATCTCACCGATGATCTCTTCATAAAGTGAATAGGGGATAGCACTTGCACTCGATCCCAAATCACATAGCCCATAATAATTGTGATCTCCTATTTTAACAGATACCACTGGAGTACCTGAAATTGGGCCTTTATTCTTGGCTGTGAGAAGGTTAGTGGAAACAGCACAAAAATTTATATTGGAATCCAAAACATCATTAGTAACAAGGTCTTTAATCAATGCAACTTGAGGATCGACCCTGATCTGGTCCTCAGGCTCATCAACTCTTCTCTCACTTTTATTTATTATGCCTGTCACAAGAGAGTGCTCCCTTATCCTTGCGGGAAAAGGAGGCTGTTCATATATAACTGCAGGCAAAATAGGGTCAGCAACATGAATATGAACAGGTGGCTCTTTAAAAGGTTCATGATGCTGGTCTCTCTTCTTTTTAAAAGAATCAACGTGAGAGGCAAAATTCTTACATAAATCAATCATTAGATGGGAATCAAGACCAATCTTAGAGCAAAAAGTATTGAAGTAATCAGTTTTCACATAGCTCTCAATATAATCATGTTCATAATTTATAGCGGGTTCAATACCTTTATCGATTTCCCAGTCTTCGGTATTCCTCTGGATCCTTTCAATGAGATCCCACCTTTCTTCAACACTCTTCTTCTGAAATACCCCACTAGAGGAGGCATCCAGCATCTCCTTATCCTGACGAGAAAGCCTGGCATAAAAATTTGTAAGTATAATTTCCTTGGGAAGCTTATGAATAGGGCATTTGAGCATTAGGGACTTCAATCTCCCCCAACCTTGAGCAATGCTTTCTCCGTCACGAGACCTAAAGTTATAGATATAGTTCCTGTCTCGATGAATTTCATGAAGAGGATAAAACTTAGTATAAAAGAGAGACATAAGCTATTGCCAGTCAAGCAAGTGTGAGTTATCGAGAAGCCTATACCAATCTGAAGCTTTATCTATAAGTGATACAGCAAACAATTTCCTCATGACAAACTCCCTCGATACACCTGCAAGCTTAAATAATGAACATAGTTGTGACAAATATAGCAAGTGTTCACCGGGATGTCTGTCTCGTGCATAACGATTAGCCAAAACATAATCGATAATACCAGCTGGTATTTTATAGGGCACAATTTCAGTAGGGGGAGGAGCAACCACCACAGGTGTGGGGCGTCTTCCCGCAAGCAACGATCCAATAACAGGGTTGTCCATAAGGACAAAGAGCAGCAATAGCAAAAATAAAAACAGAATTATAAAAACTTCGTTACCAGTTTCACTTTACCAATAGCGCTATGCTCCCCGGCAACGGCGCCAGAAAATGGTACTTGATGACCCACAACCGTAAGGGATCTATTGCAGCGTTTTCGATAAGTAAGAGTGTCGAACCCAACGAGGAGCAGAAGGTATTGATAAGCGATTCCGAGCAAGAAATTAGTGCAAGCACTGAAAGATAACTTTTTAGGGGTTTTCTCGATATAAGCAACAGGAAAGTAAAAGCAAGTAAAGTAAAAGGCACCGAGAGTAACAAGTGGACCAATCCTTTCTTAGCAAAGGAGAGGCCTAGCAACTGAACTTATAAAGGCTAAAGCGTTCCTGAGGACACACGGGAGAGGTAGTCATGTGCTTTCGCCATATGCCGTATCGATACTATGTTATGTGTTGATAAGTGTTGAGTGGGTGGATCTATGCTAGTACACTCTCTAGACTAAGATGAGTGCACTCTTGTGATTAAACACCTTGCAAGCATCTGCAAATACAAGATAGAATTTAAGGCAAAAGCCTAACCATAGCAATACGATCGAGGATCCATTGTTCCCTTATGCAAAAGCGTGCGAACTGGGGTTCAGGTTTCTGTCACTCCGGCAACCCACCGTAAGCATTCTTTGTACACAATGTATTCTCCTAGGTCCTTAATAAGGTGAAGTGTTGAGTGTTCGACTCACACAACACCACTAGTAGAATGACAACACAACTTAAGTATCAAACAACACATATTACTTCAACAATATATGACTACTAACAACAAGACTTTCCCCATGTCCTCAAGAACTAAGGTAACTACTCACGAGACATAAAAGAGATCATGATCAGTGGAGATGAATAGATGATAAACAATCTGGACATAATGATATTTCTCCAACAAAACTCAATAGCATTCACCACAAAGTAGTAATCAACACCGATGGAGTAGTGATGATAGGTAGTACGAGTTACAACACAAGTTGCAATTGTGAGATGAGATTTGGATGAAGATGGAGATGGTGCTGGTGTTGGGGATGATGTTGATGATGATCTCGATGATGCCCGTGACGATGGTGATGACGATGGCGACGATCTCCCCTTCCGGGAGGTGATCTCCCCGGCGGAATCTGCCCGCCGGAGATGGCTTTTTCTTCTCTGTAGGTTTCCGCCACGGAGCGGTAGCGGAACTCCGTAAAAACTCTCCTTTTTAGGGTTTTCGGATAACGGAGAGTATATAGGCAAAAGGGGGCAGCCAGAGGTGGGCCAGGGGCTCGAGGCGCCCCCAGGGCGCCTGGGCACCCTGTGGCCCCCCTCTGGTTGCCCTTTCGCATGTCTTCGTGATTCGTCCGGAAAATATCCTCCGTCGATTTTCAGGTAATTTGGAGGTATTCTTCTTCAGCAACTCAGCGTCCACTTTTTACCGCTGAATCCTGCGTCTGCTGCTTCGGCACCGGAAAGTTGCAAACTGTGTAAAATAGGCCAAAACAACATGAGAACATCATCGTAATGTGAAATATATCAATGAATAAGGATAAATTATGATACAAAATAGTGATGCATTTTGGACGTATCATATAGGACCTAGATGTGCGTTACTTAGAGCATCTAGATGTGCTTTAGCAATACTGTCAAACAAAACCCCTAATCATCATTGCAAACAGCGCATAGAACATGGCTAATGCGACAACCACAACTACATACGCTAGTTCCACTACAAAAAAAATGACTTCCGTGATAATACGTGTTTGTCATAATAGGTCACGTTTTCTGTCATGCATGTACATCCATGACGATTTTATGACAGAATCAAGATAGTCATACATGTGCTGTCGTAGAAGTGTTCCATGACAATACCAAAATTATCATCACGGAAGTGTCCACTTCCTTGACGATAAATTCCGCGTCATGGAAGTGCTTTTGTAAAGGGTAACCGACATGTGGAATCCATCATAACAGGTCACCGTTAAGCTATCGGGTCCAGTTTTGGATCCGATAACCCGCTAACAGCCACGACCAATGGTGATTTTCCACGTGTAAAGTTCTCATTGGCCAGAAGATCCATGTGTCAGCTCATCGTTGGGACAGATGGACGGAAAACACCTATGACATGTCGACATGTGGCATAGCCCAGCAGTGGCCCATTGAAGGTAAAAAGGCCGACCCAGCTAAAGGCCCACCATATATTTTCAAACACTAGTGGGTTGGCCCGTTAATAGCCTGCCATGTTTTGGATCAAATTGAGGCCCATATCAGATAAGGCCCAATCACAGCCTATCGTGTTTTGGGCCAAATTACAGCCCATATCAGACAAGGCTCGTTAACAGGCCACTTTTCTTTTGGGCCCAATCTAAGTTGGATTTGTATTTCAGCCTGTTAAATGGCCGTTTACCAGCTCGGCCCAGTAATAGTTTCGACCTGTTAGCGGCCCGTGGTGCACCTGGGCCATTGTCGACCCGGTTTCACTTTAGGCCATTTAACGGCTCGTGGAGAAACTAGGCTATTTCTTGTCCGAAGTAACTTTAGGCCTTCGTGGATAAATTTCAGACCAACAGGCCTATCGGCATGTTAATGGCCTATCTAACAGTTGGGCCTAATTACAACACGCGTTGAATCCAGCCTACTTAAAGTTCATCCGTTAATGGCCCGTGACACTTTTGGGCCGACGGCCCGCGTTGACACCGGCCTGCTTAAACCCCATAAATTTATTGAGCCAAATAGGCCCCGAGACATATTTTGGCCTGTTAACGACTCGTTCTATTTGGGCCAAACATAGGCCCAAGGCACGTTCATCCTGCATTGGCCCGTGATTTTTTTCTCTCAACGCTAGCCCAATCTAGTTTTTAGCATGTTAAAAGCCCATGGTATTCTCTGGTCCAGCTGGCCCAGAACTTTACTCGATCTGTTAAAGGCGGAAAACTACTATACATTTAGCCTATTAATGGCCCAAGATGATTATAGGCCCAAGTTTTGGCCCATATATAGCGAGTTACGGGCCGGCCTGAAGACCAACAACATTGAGATCCATTGAAGCTTCTGGCCTAAATTACAACATACCGACCAAGAATAAACCTAGACTATACAATAAAGAAATTACGACATATTACATCAACTGGGCATCAAAGTTCGCCACCGGTGATAATAAAGTGCAACGTGGTTGCGTATTACATACACTGGGCATCAAAGGTCGCCACTAGTGCATTGAACGCGACGACAAAAGAATATATGGAACTGAGAGCAGTTCAGAAGGCATTAGGCCTACCCGGGCGCTGCACCCAAAGCAATTGAACAAGCTGTTCAGACCTTAGTTGTGTCACCGATAGATGCTGTAACTGTAGATGCATAGCAAGAAAGCACGCATGGGTGTCCTTTGCGGCCTTCTTCACATTATTGACATCGAGTTGGAGCTGAGCTGAAGCAAGCCTTGCCACTTTAAGTTGAGACTGAAGAAGTCAAACTGATTGAGGCAGCAACTGCACAGGGGTTTCGCTCTCTTCAAGATGGTTTGGCTCACTATCTTCCCTAAAGTTCTGCCAGGCATGCGAGATACGACTCTGAAAGAGAAACAAGGAGACACATAACAGGTTTCACAATTATATAAGCAAATAAATGGATCTGTTCTACATAAGAAACATGTTTTTACAACAACAATTTAAAACTGGTAGTTGTTGCAAACATCCAATCAGATGTAAACACCAAAGTAAACATCAGTAGAGGAAATGATGCCTATCCAAATCTACACTAGAACAAAGTTTGAAGGATTGAGAAGGATGAACTTACATTACATGTTAACACGGGCTGGACAAAGCCCTTCTCCATGTTAATGGAAGGATAATTCAATAAATTCCCCAAAGAAACTTCTTTATAAGCATAGCCTTTATTCTACGTTTCGTAAAGATTAATATAGATCAAATAATATTGGAATAAATAGAGGATAATGAAGCTCAGTTGTAGAGTGATGATACATAATCAAATAACAATTAATTAGGTACATCGTTACAAGGCAAAAGATACTGACAAGAGGAATGCAGACATTAACGTCTACAGTGGCATTGGCTTCATTCAACATCTTGGTAACAGCAAATGTAGATTTGATAATTTGGAGAAAGTGGAGGGCCAGGCAGATAAGATGCAGAGTAATGCTAGACAATCAACTATTTCACAATGCAAGTACAGTAATACTATCACGGTCCGTTATTACTTGTCGCTCAAATGGATGTATCTAGCACTATTAAGATCTAAATGCATCCAATTTAGGGATAATTAATTCGATACAGAGGCAGTACATGGCAACAGGTACTTACATGAGCAATCCAAAACTTCATAACCATTGTGTTTATTCTACATTTATCTAAGAGTAAATATAGATCTTATAATTTCGAGCAAAGGGAGGATAAAGAAGCGAACATTTACAATGATGCCACATAATCAAACAACAATGAGTGTAAGTATGCTGACAAAGGGCAAGAGGTACTGACAAGAGAAATGCGTGCCCAATATTGTCTTGAGATCGTATGATCCTTTGACAATGGAGATTCATCTGAAATTAGTTTTCATAGAAGAAAGAAGGTAAGGCACGTGCATAAATTTAGGAGTTCAAATTTTGAATTGATATCATAGACAATACCTAACGCTGGGCTCTCGGCGGCTCTAATAAGGGATTGGCTGCTGATCTATCTAATTTCACATGTATCACTACCTTTGCCAAATACCTACTTTGTATTCTTTGAGGATCTTCACTCACTCTCTTCCTTTTGGACATCTAATACGAACGAACAACATTTGACTGAAAAAACATAGTATGATGACACATGGAATAGGTACAGAAAATTGATAGGTATGGCATATACTCATATATGATGCATAAACTAAGCAGATGGTGGTGTGTAACAAAGTAGAAGTAATGCAAGAGGTCATATGCAAAATATGTGCGGCCAATACAACCTTGCCAAGTTATAGCAAGCACCTTGATGGGTGAATAAGATAGGCCATCCTCCACCATGCCAAGTTTGTTAGCCAGTGGATTGTTCTGCAATATTCCTCTCGTGTGCCCATTCTCATATTCATTTTGAACATGTTCAATACCTGACATGCTTGAAAACATACAAAAAGAGAGATTATCTATGTAATGCAGAAGTGATTCTAGTCCAATACTACCTCCCTGTAAACCCCTTTGTGACATCTCTACAATTCTTCTGAGAGATGCCATGCATAATGTAATTTGGTTTGTGCATTAATATAATATGGTCTACTACTCAAAATATGAGAACCCCGAAAGTGATGATACTTCGCAGATGATAGCTCCAACATATAGTAAAGAAGAACAAGTCGAACTGACCTAACAGATTTAAAATACATTAAGGGAAAACAACTAGACCTGACGAGTCGACCGCGAATGTCTCTGCTACTCTTCCCAACAAGGAACATACTTATTAAAGAAGAGAAGAGGATCATGTTAAAGAAGAGCAGAAGAGCAAGAAGATTGAAGATATTACAATCTTTTAGATTCCATCGCGGGTGGTACTTTTATGGAAATTACTTTGGGTGAAGCCACCAAATTGCTTGGTAATATTATGGTGAATTATTGGCAATGGCATACCGAAAGGGCGCCTACTAGCAAAAAAAGTTAATTTGGTTGAGATTGATTCTTTGAGTGAAAAAGTTGATGCTCTTATGAAATCGGTTGCTAGTAAAAGTGCTCCTATTGATTTCAATGATATGCCTTTGTCTAGCTTGATTGAGCGAAATAGCGATGCCATAGATGTGAATTTTGTCTCTAGAAATAATACCAATAACAATGCTTATAGAGGTAATTTTAATCCTAGGCCTTTCCCAGGGAATTCCTCTAATAGTTATGGTAACTCCTATGGTAATTCTTCTTACAATAATAATAGGAATACCTCTGAGCTAGAGAACAATATTAAAGAATTTATCAATACTCAAAAAGTTTTAAATTCTTCCATAAATGAAAAATTGAATCAGATTGACGATATGTCTAGGAGTCTTGATATAATTTCTCAAGATGTGGAAAATCTCAAGTTGAAAATTTTTGTGCCTAAAGTGGAGGAATCAATCAAAGCTCTTAATGTTTCTATGGATGAAAGTAAGAAAATAACCGCTATGCTTAGAGCTAAATAGAATTTTTGGGAATTTTTTTTTCTAGTGATTGCTTTCATAAAAATGACGAAGATCTTAAAATGATTGGTGTTTCTTCTATTGATTCCTTGTTTAGTAAAGTTCAACTTGATGAAAAAGGGACTGGAGAAGAGTGAGCTTTAGTTAGAAGGCGTCCCAATAGTTCGGAGGGTGAAAATCTTGTTGAGAAAATTGATAAAAGTGGGTTTGGAGAGGTCAAGACTTTAAGCAGTGATGTGCCCACTCTTTTGGATTACAAAGAATTTAATTATGATAGTTGCTATTTGATTGATTGTATTTCTTTGTTGCAATCCATGATTAATTCACCCCATGCCTATGAACAAAATAAAGCTTTTACTAACCATATTGTTGATGCTATGATGAAAGCTCTAGAGGATAAGTTGGAGTTGGAAGTATCAATTCCTAGAAAGTTGTATGATGAAAGGGAACCTACTATCAAGATCAAAATTAAAAATTATGAGTGTTTTGCTTTGTGTGATTTGGGTGCTAGTGTTTGCGCGATTCCTAAATCTCTTTGTGATGTTCTTGGTCTTACCAATATTGAAGATTGCTCTCTTAATTTGCATTTGGCGGATTCTACTATTAAAAAGCCTTTGAGAAGGATCAATTATGTTATTATGCTTGCAAATAGGAACTATGTACCCATAGACTTTATCGTTCAATGCATCGATTTCAATCCGTCTTGTCCTATTATACTTGGTAGACCGTTTTTGCGCACTATTGGTGCAGTGATTGATATGAAAGAAGGGAATAATAAATTCCAATTTCCCTTGCGAAAAGGCATGGTACACTTCCCTAGATCAAAGATCAAATTGCCTTATGAATCTATAATGAGGGAAACTTATGGATCGTCCAACAAGGATGACAACACTTGAGATCCTTGCCTTATGCCTAGCTAAGGGCGTAAAATGATAGCGCTCGTTGGGAGGCAACCCAACTTGTATCTTTTGGCTTTTTGATTTCCTTGCTGTTTTCAATAAAATACCCTTTAATACCTTTGTTTAGATGTGTTTTTATGGTTTGAATAAAGGTTTGTGCCAAGCAAAGCCTTATGATCATGTTGGGAGATAGCAGATTTGATCTTGCTGAAAAAACAGAAACTTTTGCGCTCACGAGAAAAATTCTCATTTTTAATAGAAAAATGTTTTTGAGTTGATTCTTTTTGAATAAGATTAATATACAAATTGTCCACATGGTCCTATTTTTTTCAAGATTTTTAGAGTTACAGAAGTATTTGAAATTTCCTGATTCCTACAGACTGTTCTGTTTTTGATAGATTCTGTTTCTTTGAGTTGTGTACTTGTTTTGATGAATCTATGGTGAGTTTTTGCCATAGAAAAGTTGGAATACAGTAGATATAACGCAAGAATAAAATATGAATTGGTTTGCTACAGTACTTATAGTATTGATTTGTTTTTTTATACTAACGGATCTCACGAAAGTAATGTTGAGTTTTGTGTGATTGAAGTTTTCAAGTTTTGGGTTATGTTACGATGGATGAAGGAACAAGGAGTAAGAAGAGCCTAAGCATGGGGATGCCCATGGCATTTGAAGCTATTATCCAAAGAGAAGCAAACAACTAAGCTTGGGGATGCGCCCTAATGGGCCTCTAACCCCTCGTTGGTTACCCCAAGTGGAAGGTGTGAGATGCAGTGTTGTGGAAGTTTTTCCCTTAGCAAAGATGCCAAGGATCGAATCCCCAGAGACTCCTAGGTTCAACAAGTAGGTGTCAACTGCTAACGGCGCCAGATATTAGCAATCAACGTGGACCTGCACACAGATACAAATAACTTTGCTCCTGATGTCTACACACGCTTCTACTCTTGTAGACTATGTTGGGCCTCCAAGCGCAGAGGTTTGTAGGACAGCAGCAATTTCCCTCAGGTGGATGACCTAAGGTTTATCGAACTCAGGGAAGTAGAGGTTGAAGATGGTCTCTCTCAAGCAACCCTGCAACTAAGATACAAGAAGTCTCTTGTGTCCCCAACACACCTAATACACTTGTTAGATGTATAGGTGCACTAGTTCGGCGAAGAGATGTTAAATGGCAAGTGATATGGATGGCAAAACAAAGTAATATAAATCTGTAATAAAAAGTGCAGCAAGCAAACAAGTGGTAAACGTGAGCACAAATGGTATTGCAATGGTGGAAACAAGGCCTAGGCTTCATACTTTCACTAGTGGCAACTCCCAACAACATTAACATAATCGAATCACATGATATTTCCCATAAAACATGCAAAGGGGACACACTCGGAGGTCATTCCTTCGTGGTCAAGAGAGGACGAGAATTATGTAGGGCTACAAAAGCACACCTCAAAGTTCGTAGTTCTCAATCTAAGGATTTCCCAATGTCACCGCGACCATCCAAAGAGAGTCCCACAATCACCACACATATCTAAAGGATAGTCAAAGACAAGCACCAAGAGACTCTCAATCTTCAATCAACACACAAGAGAGGAAATCACTCATGAAAATATTGTTCTAATCCATGTCCAATAGACCGCTGTCACCTTGGTCTCGGGGATTATACTAGATAAAGACAAGTGAGTACATCAATCCAATACATAGAGGAAGGGGAAATATCATGGGATCACCCTAGATTAACATAGCCTATGATCACAACAAAGATCACATCATGGGAGAGAGAATTGACCACATAGCTACTGGTAAGAACCTCAACCCCGAGGAGGAACTACTCCCGCATCATGGAGGGAGGAAGCAACGTCGATGGAGATGAATCCGGGGGCACTTCCCCGTCCCGGCAGGGTGCCGGCACAGGAATTCTGGTCCCCCGAAGCTTGATGGCGATGGCGGCGGAGATCGGAATCGCGTCTGGAGAAAAGGGGTCTGGAATCAGGGTTTCCGCGACACGGTGTAAATATATGCCAAAGGGGGGCATTAGAGGGGGTCAGGGGTGCCCAGGCGCGGCCAGGGGGGCGAGTGGGCAGGCCGCCTGGAGCCCCTGTGGGTCCCCTCCGGCCCTACTTTGGCCGCATGGAAGCTTCCGGAACGCTGATTTTTTATATAATTTTTCTGGATTTTTTCTGGCAGTTCTCGTAATGTGAAAACCTGAAATACAAAAACAGCCGAAAACAGAAACTGGCACTGGGGTGCACTGAGTTAATAGGTTAGTCCAAATATGATCAAAAGTGTATGGAAGTGTATAAATAACATAGCAATATCACCCAAAAGAGGTATGGAGCAAGCAGAAATTATAGATACGTTTTGGACGTATCAACATCCCCAAGCTTAATTCCTGCTCGTCCTCGAGTAGGTAAATGATAACAAGAATAATTTCTGTGGTGACATGCTATTAACCATATAGGACTTTTTCATAGTCATATGACAAAAGCTTACTGAGACAATGAATCTATAGTAATTAAGTTGCCTCATGAGAAAATCACAAAGAACTAAAAGTTTTACAATATGATATTGAAACATCAAATAGATTTGTAATGAACATGATGTGCAAATATGATAAAGTGATATCTAGCTTGCCCCCTTTAGTGAAGCAAAACATAAATGCAAGGGCACCTCCAAGGTTTAAGTGATGACTAGATACAATGATTTCAAAATAAACGATATCACAATCATGCAAAAGACAATGCTACTTTGGGACAATGCACATTACACTCAGAATGACAATCATGCTCTCAGTAGTTGGTGCTTTTAAAAGAAGGTGGAGACTCTCGAACCGTGGCTTTTGTTGGAAAGGTTGAAAACCCGTAGTCGGAAACAAAGACAAAACATGTACCAGAGCTCTTGGTTTTAAAACAGAGGTAAAATTTTTTTTAGATCATGCATGTTTCGTCAAAGAATGCTAGCAGACAACTGATGACCCTCAACCGTAAGGGATCTGTTGCTGCGTTTTCGATAAGTAAGAGTGTCGAACCCAACGAGGAGCAGAAGGTATTGATAAGCGACTCTGAGCAAGAAATTACTGCAAGCACTGAAAGATAAATTTTAGGGGTTTTCTCGATATAAGCAACGGGAATGTAAAGGCAAGTAATGCAAAAGGTACTGAGAGTAATAAGTGGCCCAATCCTTTCTTAGCAAAGGAGAGGCCTAGCAACTGAACTTATAAAGACTAAAGCGTTCTTGATGACACACGGGAGAGGTAGTCATGTGCTTTCGCCATATTCCGTATCGATACTATGATATGTGTTGATAAGTGTTGAGTGGGTGGATCTATGCTAGTGCACTCTCTAGACTAAGATGAATGCACTCTTATGATTAAACACCTTGCAAGCATCCGCAAATACAAGATAGAATTTAAGGCAAAAGCCTAACCATAGCAATACGATCGAGGATCCATTATTCCCTTATGCAAAAGCGTGCGAACTGGGGTTCAGGTTTCTGTCACTCCGGCAACCCACCATAAGCATTCTTTATACACAATGTATTCTCCTAGGTCCTTAATAAGGCAAAGTGTTGGGTGTTTGACTCACACAACACCACTAGTAGAATAACAACGCAACTTAAGTATCAAACAACACATATTACTTCAACAACATATGACTACTAACAACAAGACTTCCCCCATGTCCTCAAGAACTAAGGTAACTACTCACAAGACATAAAAGAGATCATGATCAGTGGGGATAAATATGGGATAAACAATCTGGACATAATAATATTTCTCCAACAAAACTCAATAGCATTCTCCACAAAGTAGTAATCAACACCAATGGAGTAGAGAGGATAGGTAGTACGAGTTACAACACGAGTTGCGATGGTAAGATGAGATTTGGATGAAGATGGAGATGGTGCTGGTGTTGGGGGTGATGTTGATGATGATCTCGATGATGCCCGTGACGATGGTGATGACGATGGCGACGATCTCCCCTTCCGGGAGGTGATCTCCCCGGCGGAATCTGCCCACCGGAGATGCCCTTTTCTTCTCTGTAGGTTTCCGCCTCGAAGCGGCGGCGGAACTCCGTAAAAAGTCCCGTCTCTAGGGTTTTCGGGGGACGGAGAACATATATGCAAAAGGGGGCGACCAGAGGTGGGCCAGGGGCTCCAGGCGCCCCCCCGGCACGGCCAGGGGGGGCGCCCCCAGGCCACCTGGGCACCCTGTGGCCCCCCTCAGACTCCCCTTTTGCGTGTCTTCTTTATTCGTCTGAAAAATACCTCCCGTCAATTTTCAGGTAATTTGGAGGTGTTCTTCTTCAGCAACTCAGTATCCACTTTTTCCTGCTGAATCCTGCATTTGCTGTTCCGGCACCGGAAAGTTGCAAACTGTGTAAAATAGGCCAAAACAACATAAGAACATCATCATAACGTGAAATATATCAATGAATAAATATGAATTATGATACAAAATAGTGATGCATTTTGGACGTATCAACAACTCAATCACTTCTTGAGATGGACAAGTTTCGAGGAACGGCTCCCGAATGAGGACGATCACATCCTCTTAATCTCCTTTGTTTATCACTGCCAAAGTTTTCTGATTTCTCATGAACAAAGCGTGAAGGAGGGTTTGTTTGCTATATTATCTTTTTGAGCCCGGCGCACTCAATGCCAGTTCCTTCTCGTATTATGGGTTTGCACATTATACATGCAATCCCGGGGTGAAGCTTGTCCAACTTAAAAAGATCATGAATTAACTACTACTTCCTCATGAACTTAAAATAGAGGCACAAAATAGGAATGCTTTTTCTTTGAATAATTTCGAGATGGTACATGCAAGTCTCCGTTAGGAATGGCAGGTAAATACCATGTAGGAAGATATGGTGGACTCATATGGCATAACTTGATTAAAAGGATGTGGATGCACAAGCAGTCAGTCCGCTTAGTACATGCGAAGGTTAGCAAAAGACGGGGAGCGACCAACTAAGAGAGCAATGACGGTCATAATCATGCAGAGCGACAAAGCAACATTGAATCAGGCATGGAAGTTATATCGCTACTCAGAAACAAAAGATCATCAAGGCTTGACATACTTTCTTTACAGTCTTAAATATGCGTGAGCATACGCCAAGTCAATCAAAATAAATTCTTTAAAGGAAGATATTACTAAACCATGCCACATCATAGGCAAACAAATCATGTTGGTACTCCAATAACACATTGGGAACCCCCCAGCTATTTGAGACTAACCATAAGAAGACATGAACTACTAAGCGCCATTATGCACGTAGCATCTTTATCATAGACATATCAACCAATGCAACGGAAGCAAACTCTCTTAATAAGATAAACATGATAACTAAAGAGAGTTCAAGCAACCAACTAAACAAAAGCTCTTTAAAAAGATAAGCATGAAAGTTAAGAGCTAAGCATGATAGTAGCTATTAAAAGACAAAGAACACACACAACAAAGATAGACATGCAAATTCTATGTTATGTTCTAGGTAGAAGTGGAGCGTGTTTCTCTCCCACATAAAGAAAGCTGAGTTCCGACTCGTTATGAAAAGCTAAAGAAAACTAAAAGGAAACTAAAACAAGATGCTCCAAGCATAGCACATAACACATGAAGTGATTAAAATATAGTGGAACGAAGGACGAACTGATAATGTTGATGGAGAAGGGGATGCACGGGGGTATCCCCAAGCATAGATGCTTGAGTCTCCTTGAATATTTCTTGGGGGTGCATGGGGGCATCCCCAAGCTTGAGCGTTTGACACTCCTGAATCTCTTTATCATCTTCCCTCGCACACTTGAAAACTCCCTTCATACATAACTCATCATAATCTGATTAGCGAGGTTAGTACCCATAATAAAATAATTGTTCCTTGCTGGAAATAAAGATATTCTTGAAGTTCTACTGTTTCTCAAGATTGCCAAAAGGTTTTTGCAAAGAAAAAGCAAGCTCTAGGTTTGCAAAATGAAGGAAAGGCAAAACATGACTGAATCTGTGAAAAACAGAACAGCAGGTAGTAAATGATTTTTCCGGGGCACTTCTGCAACTCTAATAAAAAAACTCAAAACAGACGCACGAAATACAATTATATAGAGCACGCTGTCGAAAATATTCAGACCAAAAAGATGATCTGGTGATTTTATACGAATTTTTCTATCCAAGGACAGAATCTGTTTCCTGGACAGCACGTCACAACTTTTGAACTTTCTTGCAATCAGAGGCTAAACTTGGCACAAAGCTGAAAAATAAAGATACAATGATGTTGCTACAGTAGTAACAAACATCAAGACCACTAAAACTGAAAGTAAACATAACAAGGGTTGTCTCCCAAGAGCTCTTTCTTTATAGCCATAAAGATAGGCTTAAGACTTTAATGATGCTCTCGTAGGAATAAGAGCTGAGGAACAAAAGAGAGCATCAAGAAGCAAATACCAAACACATTTAAGCCTAACACGCTTCCTATGCATAGGAATATTGCAATAGAATAATTCATTGAAGCACAAAGCAACTAGCACAGGAAGGCAAAACAAGCATAACTTCAAAATATTCACCATAAAGAGAGGAAACTTCTTATTATTAAGATATTTAGAACCAAGTCTCCCTCTCTCATTATAAATTTCAGTGGCATCATGGATGAACTCAACAATATAAGCATCACATAAAGCATTGTTACCATGATCCACATGCAAAAAGGTACTCTTACTCTCCACATAAGCATAATCTTTCTCATTGGTAATAGTGGGAGTAGGACTATCATAAACAACTTGAACACTACGGATTAATTGTGTATTAGGAGGGTGGTGTTCAACAAGGGAGTAATTCCCTCCATGATTATGACAAGTTTCATAAGGATAATTTCTCCTTATGTCATAGGTACCTTTATAATCACTATAGGTTGGAGTTATGACATCATCATAGTAGAGAAGAGCATTATCATTGCTAGCAACTATATTTGTAATCATGTTGTCTTTATTCTTACTAGCAAAAGAATTATCAATTATCGCATCACTAGTGGGTAAAGGGTTTGCAATCCTATCATCCCCAAGCTTAGAGCTTCCCATATCATCACTTTCAGAGTTGGTACCAAAAAGATTTCCAAGATCATAAGTAGCATTATCATCATTTTCCCAATCACAATAAGTAACATGCATATCATAATCAAAATCATCTTCAATAATACATACGGACGTATCATCAAGATGATAATTAAGGCAATAAACTTCACCTTCTTCTTTAAACTTACAATCGTTAGGATAAAAGTTGATGGGAGGAATATGCTCAGGCCATGTTGATACCCATTCTTCTTCTTTCTTGCTCCTCTTCCTCCTCCTCTTCTTTTTCTTCTTCTTAACCTTAGGAGGGAGTGGTTGGAGATGAAGCTTCTCCACATATCCTGGTTTATCATTAGAAACAATAGGGGAAACTTGGGAGAAACTCTCCTTTTTATTAGCAGAAATATAAGAGACATTTTTATACTTTGGTAAAGTTCCCTCCTTTATAATCTTACCTATGTAATCATTTTCATGGCAATTAACAACACAATAGATATGGCAATTTTGCAAAGTGTTTTTTATTCCTATGGCATTAACATCTAGCCATGAAGTCTTTTCTGATAACTCTTCACACATCAAAAATAACATAAGCTCATCATAAAGATCAGAGGTGATCATGTTATCACACAACCGGTTAACAGTTATGTTTTGAAAGTTCATGCATTGAAAATTAAAGTGACCCTTTATACGGCAAAGTTCACAAGTAAAAGGATAAAGGTCACACAATTCTCTAGCAATTTCATTTAAATCTCTGACCCAAGTGATTATTCTTTCATGCTTATGTTGCTTATAATACTTCTCTTCTTCAATCATAGGCCTTTCACAAGGTCTATCCACTCCACAAAATTTAACATGCTTATATAAAACTTCATTTTTAGGAATTGGATCATGCATGTTGCAATCATCATGAAAAATTTCATTTTCTTTGCAAGTCTCTTTAAAAGGTTTATGATACTTGATCCAATCCTCCTTAGGCATATTAAGATGTGAAGCAAAATATTTGAGGAAATCAACAAGGAGTTGAGAATCAAGCCCAAACTTAGCACTAAACTTATTAAAACTTGTAGTTTCAACAAAGGACTTAATGCAATCATACTCATAAATTATACCTGACTCTTTACCTTTGTCGATCTCCCAATCTTTAGTGTTGCGTTGAATTCTTTCAAGGAGTTCCCATTTAGCATCAATCTTTTTGTTTGTGAAAGAACCCATAGAGGAAGCGTCGAGCAAATCTTTATCCTGTCGAGAAAGCCTCGCATAGAAATTAGTAATAATCATATCTTTGGGGAGCCCATGGTTAGGACATTTTAGCATTAACGTTTTCAGTCTCCCCCAAGCTTGAGCTATGCTCTCTCCGTCATGAGGATAAAAATTATAAACATAATTCCTATTCTCATGGACTTCATGAAGAGGATAAAACTTGGAGTAAAAGAGAGACTGGATCTCTTCCCACTCCAGCAGGTGAGAGTCATTTAGTAGCCTATACCATTCCAATGCTTTTTCTTTCAGTGACAAGGCAAATAATTTCCTCATGACAAACTCCCTTGATACACCTGCAAGCTTAAATAATGAACATAGTTGTGACAGATATAGCAAGTGTTCACCGGGATGTCTGTCTCCTGCATAAAGATCAGCCAAAACATAATCGATAATACCAGCTGGTATTTTATAGGGCATAATTTCAGTAGGGGGAGGAGCAACCACCACAGGTGTGGGGCGTCTTCCCGCAAGCAACGATCCAATAGCAAGGTTGTCTATAAGCATAACTAGTGAAACAAAAACAAGAAACAAAAAGATTTAATTGCAAGATCTAAAGATATACCTTCAAGCGCTCACCTCCCCGGCAACGGCGCCAGAAATAGCTTGATGTCTACACACACTTCTACTCTTGTAGACTATGTTGGGCCTCCAAGCGCAGAGGTTTGTAGGACAGCAGCAATTTCCCTCAAGTGGATGACCTAAGGTTTATCGAACTCAGGGAAGTAGAGGTTGAAGATGGTCTCTCTCTAGCAACCCTGCAACTAAGATACAAGAAGTCTCTTGTGTCCCCAACACACCTAATACACTTGTTAGATGTATAGGTGCACTAGTTCGGCGAAGAGATGTTAAATGGCAAGTGATATGGATGGCAAAACAAAGTAATATAAATCTGTAATAAAAAGTGCAGCAAGCAAACAAGTGGTAAACGTGAGCACAAATGGTATTGCAATGGTGGAAAAAAGGCCTAGGCTTCATACTTTCACTAGTGGCAACTCCCAACAACATTAACATAATCGAATCACATGATATTTCCCATAAAACATGCAAAGGGGACGCACTCGGTGGTCATTCCTTCGTGGTCAAGAGAGGACGAGAATTATGTAGGGCTACAAAAGCACACCTCAAAGTTCGTAGTTCTCAATCTAAGGATTTCCCAATGTCACCGCGGCCATCCAAAGAGAGTCCCACAATCACCACACATATCTAAAGGATAGTCAAAGACAAGCACCAAGAGACTCTCAATCTTCAATCAACACACAAGAGAGGAAATCACTCATGAAAATATTGTTCTAATCCATGTCCAATAGACCGCTGTCACATTGGTCTCGGGGATTATACCAGATAAAGACAAGTGAGTACATCAATCCAATACATAGGGGAAGGGGAAATATCATGGGATCACCCTAGATTAAGATAGCCTATGATCACAACGAAGATCACATCATGGGAGAAAGAATTGACCACATAGCTACTGGTAAGAACCTCAGCCCCGAGGAGGAACTACTCCTGCATCATGGAGGGAGGAAACAACGTCGATGGAGATGAATCCGGGGGCACTTCCCCGTCCCGGCAGGGTGCCGGCGCAGGAATTCTGGTCCCCCGAAGCTTGATGGCGATGGCGGCGGAGATCAGAATCGCGTCTGGATAAAAGGGCTCTGGAATCAGGGTTTCCGCGACACGGTGTAAATATATGCCAAAGGGGGGCATCAGAGGGGGTCAGGGGTGCCCAGGCGCCCCCCCGGCGCGGCCAGGGGGGCCGCTTGGGCAGGCCGCCTGGAGCCCTTGTGGGTCCCCTCCGGCCCTACTTTGGCCGCATGGAAGCTTCCGGAACGCTGATTTTTTATATAATTTTTCTGGATTTTTTCTGGCATTTCTCGTAATGTGAAAACCTAAAATACAAAAACAGCCGAAAACAGAAACTGACACTGGGGTGCACTGAGTTAATAGGTTAGTCCAAATATGATCAAAAGTGTATGGAAGTGTATAAATAACATAGCAATATCACCCAAAAGAGGCATAGAGCAAGTAGAAGTTATAGAAACGTTTTGGACGTATCAGCTCCCAACGAGTACAGAGAGGTTGTCAATCCCTCCGGCCTTGTAGTTCACAAAGGATTAAACACAAATGATAGTAGTGATAGATAATGTTTGCAATAGTAAATAATAGCGAAAAGTAAATAGCGGATGTGATCAATGATGGTAATATGGACCGGAGTCTCATGGTGTTCACTAGTGATGTCTCTCTCCCAAAAGACGATAAAACAACTATGTGAGGTAAACGAATTACAGATGGGCAATTGACAGGACCACGAACGCAAACCATTGCTGACTACATTGCAAGAAAGGTTGAGGTTCAAAGCATGGGCGGTACGCCAAAGTAAGTAGACCGAAATCCATCAATATCTACTACTAATCATCCACCTTGAGATATCTATCCAGAACATCTTGCTGGTATTAAGTTGCGAGCCCCACCCATAGTGTAAACTCAAAGCAACAGACAACTGCATTAAAAGAACTTTGTGTAAAGTATACAATCCTTGCACCCGCGGGCACAAGCACCGTTGTTTTCCCCCTTGTGGCAACAGCACATCCCCTAGACTCATGTTTCTGTCACTCAAGCTAGTCATCGAGGGGCATGAACCCACAATCAAGCATAACGTTCCCTCTTGGAGTCACTACCTATTACTTGGCCAAAGCAATAAATAACAACGGAGAACATGCAAGAATTACTTATGAACATAAATATAAAAGAGGTAGATCAAATATATTACTCAAACACAATCTGAACATAATCTCATAATCCATCAGATCCCAGCAAACTCATCATAGCAACAACATAAGGATTACATATGTGCCTCGATCATGTAGGGCAGCTCACGAGGACTAATTAGTGAAGCACAAGAACGGGAGGAGAACATCACATAGCTACTGGTCATGGACTCATGGTCCAAGGGAAACTACTCACAACTCATCCGGGAGGCGTCCATGGTGGTGGAGAAGCTCCCGATGGTGATCCTCCCCCCCGGCAGGGTGCCGGGAAGAGTTCTCCTGGTGCTCCCGATCTTCGAAGTGGCGGCGGCGGCGGAACAGAGATGAGATCGCGAAAAAGAGTTCCCGTCCCGAGGGTTTCGAAGGACGCTCTAAATATATGCCAAAGGGGGCACCAGACGGGGCTCGGGGGGGCCCAGGCGCCCCCCCGGCGCGGCCCAGGGGGGGCGCGCCGCCAGGGCGCCTGGGGCCCTGGTGGCCACCCCGGCTGTACTTCGGGCGCAAGGTAGGTTCTGGAACGCTGATTTTTTATATACTTTTTCTGGATTTTTCCTGACAGTTCTCGTAATGTGAAAACCTGAAATACAAAAACAGCCAAAAACAGAAACTGGCACTGGGGGTGCACTGGATTAGTAGGTTAGTCCAAATATGATCAAAAGTGTATGGAAGTGTATAAATATCATAGCAATATCACCCAAAAGTGGCATGGAGCAAGCAGAAATTATAGATACGTTTTGGACGTATCAACATCCCCAAGCTTAATTCCTGCTCGTCCTCGAGTAGGTAAATGATAACAAGGATAATTTCTGTGGTGACATGCTATTAACCATATATGACTTTTTCATAGTCATATGACAAAACCTTACTGAGACAATGATTCTATAGTAATTAAGTTGCCTCATGAGATAATCACAAAGGACTGAAAGTTTTACAACATGACATTGAAGCATCAAATAGATTTGCAATGAACATGATGTGCAAATATGATAAAGTGATATCTAGCTTGCCCCCTTTAGTGAAGCAAAACATAAATGCAGGGGCACCTTCAAGGTTTAAGTGATGACTATATACAATGATTTCAAAATAAACGATATCACAATCATGCAAAAGACAATGCTACTTTGGAACAATGCACATTACACTTAGAATGACAATCATGCTCTCAGTAGTTGGTGCTTGAAGAAAGAGGGTGGATACTAAAAAAGTAAAAGAATGGTTATGTGCTAGTGCTTTTTATTTTGAAAACATAGAAGCAATTTTGTCAACGGTAGTAGTACTTCATATGTGTCATGCATAAGACATCCTATAAGTTGCAAGCCTCATGCATCGAATACCAATAGTGCTCGCACCTTGTCCTAATTAGCTCGGATTTCCATGGGTTATCATTGCATTACATATGTTTCAACCAAGTGTCACAAAGGGGTACCTCTATGCCACCTGTACAAAGGTACAAGGAGATAAATCGCCTTTGATTTCTCGTTTTTGATAGATCTCAACTTGAGGACATCCATACCGGGACAACATAGAAAATAGATGATGGACTCCTCTTTAATGCTTAAGCATATTCTCATAAGAGATTGAGGATTAATGTCCAAGCTAAAACTTCCACCATGATACATGGCTTTGGTTGGCGGCCCAATGTTCTTCTCTAACAATATGCATACTCATTCAACCCATGGCAAATAACCCTTACTTCAGACAAGACGAACATGCATAGAAACTCACATGATATTCAACAAAAGTGTGACAGTTGATGGCGTCCCCAGAAACATGGTTACCGCTCAGCAAGAAACTTATAAGAAATAAGATACATAGGCAACATATTCTTTACCACAATAGTTTTTAAGCTACTTTCCCATGAGCTATGTATTGCAAAGTTAGTCTGCTTAGTACAGGTGGAGGTTAGAAAAAGACTGGGAGCGACCAACTAAGAGAGCAATGACGGTCATAATCATGCAGAGCGACAAAGCAACATTGAATCAGGCATGGTAGTTATATCGCTACTCAGAAATAAAAGATCATCAAGGCTTGACAGACTTTCTTTACAGTCTTAAATATGCGTGAGCATACGCCAAGTCAATCAAAATAAATTCTCGAAGGAAGATATTACTAAACCATACCACATCATAGGCAAACAAATCAAGTTGGTACTCCAATAACACATTGGGAATCCCCCAGCTATTTGAGACTAACCATAAGAAAACCTGAACTACTAAGCGCCATTATGCACGTAGCATCCTTATCATAGACATATCAACAAATGCAACGGAAGCAAACTCTCTTAATAAGGTAAGCATGATAATTAAAGAGAGTTCAAGCAACCAACTAAACAAAAGCTCTTTGAAAAGATAAGCATGAATACTAAGAGCAGAGGATGATAGTAGCTATTAAAAGACAAAGAACACACACAGCAAAGATAGACATGAAAATTCTATGTTATGTTCTAGGTAAAAGTGGAGCGTGTTTCTCTCCCACATAAAGAACGCTGAGTTCCGACTCGTTATGAAAAACTAAAAAGAAAACTAAAAGCAAGACGCTCCAAGCATAGCACATAACACATGAAGTGATAAAAATATAGCGGAACGAAAGACGAACTGATAATGTTGATGGAGAAGGGGATGCACGGGGGCATCCCCAAGCTTAGACGCTTGAGTCTCCTTGAATATTTCTTGGGGGTGCACGGGGGCATCCCCAAGCTTGAGCGCTTGACACTCCTGAATCTTTTTATCATCTTCCCTCGCACACTTTGAAACTCCCTTCATACATAATTCATCATAATCTGATTAGCGAGGTTAGTACCCTTAATAAAATAATTGTTCCTTGCTGGAAATAAAGATATTCTTGAAGTTCTACTGTTTCTCAAGATTTCCAAAAGGTTTTTGCAAAGAAAAAGCAAGCTCTTGGTTTGCAAAATGAAGGAAAGGCAAAACATGACAGAATCTGTGAAAAACAGAACAGCAGGTAGTAATTGATTTGTTCGGGGTACTTCTGCAACTCAAATCAAAAAACTCAGAACAGACGCACGAAAGACAATTATATAGGGAACGCGGTCGAAATAATTCCGACCTAAAAGATGATCTGGTGATTTTATACGAATTTTTCTATCCAAGGACAGAATCTGCTTCCTGGACAACACCTCACAACTTTTGAACTTTCTAGCAATCAGAGGCTATACTTGGCACAAATATGAAAAACAAAGATACAATGATGATGCTACTGTAGTAAACAACATCAAGACACAACAAAAGCAAAATATAAAATTTTTATTCATGTGGGCTGCCTCCCAAAAGCGCTTTCTTTTATGCCTTTAAGCTAGGCATAATGCATAGAGATCAAGTTTTATCAAGAGTAAAAGAATAGCTAGCCCGTACAACGGAGTCAAAAGGTAACTTGATCTTCTTTCGAGGGAAGTGTTCCATCCCTTTCTTGAGAGGAAACTGAAATTTTATATTACCCTCTTTCATGTCAATGATAGCACCAACGGTGCGTAAAAAGGGACGTCCCAAAATAATTGGACATGAAGGATCACATTCAATATCCATAATAGTAAAATCAACGGGAACGTAGTCATTGACAACGATAAGAACATCGTCGATCCTCCCCAAAGGTTTCTTTATGGAAGAATCAACGAGACGAACACCAAAAGAATAAGGTTTCAATTTAAGCATATCATATAGTCTTTTGGGCATAACAGAGGTACTAGCTACAATATCACATAAAGCATAGCATGAGAAGTTGTTTATCTTAATTTTAATCATAGGATCCCAACCATCCTCTAGCTTCCTAGGTATGGAGGCTTCTACTCTAAGTTTCTCCTCTCTAGCTTTGATGCGAGCATTAGTGATATGCTCTGTGAAGGCAAGATTAAGCGTGCTAGTGTGGGGATCTTTGGCCATTCCTTGTAGAAAGGTGACAACTTCTGAAATACTACAATTATCAAAATCAATTTTATCATTATTGGGCAGAATTGTAGTGTCATCCTCTTTGTTTGAATCGCTCTCTATTATAAGAGTTTGAACATCTTCCCAAGTTTGGGGAAGCTTAGGAGCAATTTTAAACTGAGGCTCATACTCTTTTCCTGGAAGACCATGCCATGGGCATAACCCTCCGTCAAGACTAATATAATCACAAGGTTTATTACTTTTGTAGATCCTGACAGTGGTAATTGGGGTAATGGAAGAAGGGGTGTACTCCTCCCATTTAGTGTTTTTGGTAGAACCCATAGTAGCAAGCAAACAAGATAACTATTTTTGTGATTTTCGATAAAAGGTACTAAAGCAAAAACTAAAAGGTAAACTAACAAGACTAAAAAGCAAAGGTAAAAGATAGCATGCAACTCCCCTATCCTGAAGAGTGGAGTCCCCGGTAACGGCGCCAGAAAAACTCCTTGATGGGCCTCTAACCCCTCGTTGGTTACCCCAAGTGGAAGGTGTGAGATGCAGTGTTGTGGAAGTTTTTCCCTTAGCAAAGATGCCAAGGATCGAATCCCCAGAGACTCCTAGGTTCAACAAGTAGGTGTCAACTGCTAACGGCGCCAGATATTAGCAATCAACGTGGACCTGCACACAGATACAAATAACTTTGCTCCCAACGAGTACAGAGAGGTTGTCAATCCCTCCGGCCTTGTAGTTCACAAAGGATTAAACGCAAATGATAGTAGTGATAGATAATGTTTGCAATAGTAAATAATAGAGAAAAGTAAATAGCGGATGTGATCAATGATGGTAATATGGACCGGAGTCTCATGATGTTCACTAGTGATGTCTCTCTCCCAAAAGACGATAAAACAGCTATGTGAGGTAAACGAATTACAGCTGGGCAATTGACAGGACCACGAACGCAAACCAATGCTGACTACATTGCAAGAAAGGTTGAGGTTCAAAGCATGGGCGGTACGCCAAAGTAAGTAGACCGAAATCCATCAATATCTACTACTAATCATCCACCTTGAGATATCTATCCAGCACATCTCGCTGGTATTAAGTTGCGAGCCCCACCCATAGTGTAAACTCAAAGCAACAGACAACTGCATTAAAAGAACTTTGCATAAAGTAAACAATCCTTGCACCCGCGGGCACAAGCACCTTTGTTTTGCCCCTTGTGGCAACAGCACATCCCCTAGACTCATGTTTCTGTCACTCAAGCTAGTCATCGAGGGGCATGAACCCACAATCAAGCATAACGTTCCCTCTTGGAGTCACTACCTATTACTTGGCCAAAGCAATAAATAACAACGGAGAACATGCAAGAATTACTTATGCACATAAATATAAAAGAGGTAGATCAAATATATTACTCAAACACAATCTGAACATAATCTCATAATCCATCGGATCCCAGCAAACTCATCATAGCAACAGCATAAGGATTACATATGTGCCTCGATCATGTAGGGCAGCTCACGAGGACTAATTAGTGAAGCACAAGAACGGGAGGAGAACATCACATAGCTACTGGTCATGGACTCATGGTCCAAGGGAGACTACTCACAACTCATCCGGGAGGCGTCCATGGTGGTGGAGAAGCTCCCGATGGTGATCCTCCCCTCCGGCAGGGTGCCGGGAAGAGTTCTCCTGGTGCTCCCGATCTTGGAAGCGGCGGCGGCGGCGGAACAGAGATGAGATCGCGAAAAAGAGTTCCCGTCCCGAGGGTTTCGAAGGACGCTCTAAATATATGCCAATGGGGGGCACCAGACGGGGCTCGGGGGGCCCAGGCGTCCCCCCGGCGCGGCCCAGGGGGGGAGCGCCGCCAGGGCGCCTACGGCCCTGGTGCCCCCCCCCGGCTGTACTTCGGGCGCAAGGTAGGTTCTGGAACGCTGCTTTTTTATATATTTTTTCTGGATTTTTCCTGACAATTCTCGTAATGTGAAAACCTGAAATACAAAAACAGCCGAAAACAGAAACTGGCACTGGGGTGCACTGGATTAGTAGGTTAGTCCAAATATGATCAAAAGTGTATGGAAGTGTATAAATATCATAGCAATATCACCCAAAAGTGGCATGGAGCAAGCAGAAATTATAGATACGTTTTGGACGTATCACGCCCAAGTGCCATCCCCTCTTTCTTCTAACAACCATCGGTATTTTACTCGAAACTATATTTTTATTCGACACATATTATGTGTTTTGCTTGGAGCGTCTTGTATGATACGAGTCTTTACTTTTTTTTTGTTTTGCTTTTTAAGTCTTGAATCCTTGCTGTACACACCCATTTGAGAGAGCCATAATTATGCCATGACTTGTTATAATAGATCTCTTTGCTTCACTTAAATTTCTATGAGCTATGGATTTGCTCTAGTGCTTCACTTATATCTGTTTGAGAACGGTGCGATTTTTTTTTGAAGAAATACTCTCTTGCTTCACTTAGATTTATTTGAGAGTTTGTGAAAATTTCAAGAAATTCTCTCTTGCTTCACATTTTAAGAGAAAGAAAGAAAAATTATGCTCATGATCTTCACTTATATTTGTTTGAGGTTATAAAAGCAACATATGAAAATTAGTCCTAAAGTGATAGATATACAAGAAGGATATAATAAAAACTTTCATGAAGATCATTGGAGAAAATAACCTTTTCTTTGTAATAGTTTTGAGATATGATGATGTGATATGTGAGTCATGTTAATGAGTAATTATGCTTTATTAAGAATATTGGTGCTAAGGTTTGTGATATCTTATGCAAGCACGAAAGTCAATAGTCATGCAATGAAATTACATCCTACTTGTGGTGCATTATTCAGTGTTAATAATGCTTAATGCTCGCTTACGAGATGATAAGTTTCTTGGTTGGTCGCTTCCCAATCTTTTGCTAGCCTTAATTTTGCACTAAGTATGATCACTACTTGTGCATCCAAAATCCTTTAACCCAGTTTTGCCACATGTGTCCACCATACCTACCTATATGAGGTATTCCGATGCCGTTCTAAGCAAATTTGTATGTGCCATCTCTAATATTCAATATAAATTTCTCTTTTGTGTTCTCGTACCGCTCGCGAGGCGGTCAGGGGTGGCTAATATTTTCCATGCTAGATGTGTTATTCTCACGATGAGTGTTTATTTACTTGTTATTGCACGAGAGTAAGGCAAAGGTATTAGGGATGCCCAGTCCCGAAATGAAAAAAATGAATTTACTTTATGTTGTCAAATAATAAACTCCTTGGAAAGTGTTGGTATGGAAGGCAACCGTGGATTCGGCTAGCCATGGAAAGTGAAAGTTTGGTGGAAAATTGAATAAACTTTATTTTATGTTTGGGAACCGCCTATGATATATCTAGCATGGAAAGTGTTGGGAACTGTAAGTCGTTTTTGTTGGTGGGAAAAGTGTACCACCAAAAATAATTTTATCTCTTAATTTAATCTTTGAGCTCTGGCACCTCTACAAATCCCTACTTCCCTCAGCGAAGGGCCTTTCTTTTACTTTATGCAATTTTTATTTTGAATTTGAGTCTTCATCTTCCCTTATAAAGCACCAACTAGGAAGCGCTATGATCGTACTTGAGCATTGGGTGTAGTTAATATGCGAGTGTGTTTCATGAATGGGTCAATGGTTGAACATGATGGGCTAGGGATAACTTATTTTAGCATTGATATTTTGAAAGACATGATTACTTGTTGATATGGATACAAGGGAATTACATCGGCACGACGACACTACGCCCGCCACGGTTGCTCTATGCAAGCAGCGGAACAACACGGAGCAGAGGAATACGTCTAGTAGTGGAACAATAATGAAGGTGGTGAACTCCACTCTGCAGTGACTCTGGCTGGGACACGATATAGCTCGGACGAACAGAAACCTCGATAGACAATCAATCATGGCATCACCTGCAATCTGGCATGACACGTGAGGTCAGTACATTGAATGTACTTGCAAGCTCACAACAACCAAAAGCATCAAGGCAAGACAATAACATAGCATTAACAGGTTAACTTATCAACAACTACTATGATGTGGAAATACTTATTAAGCATGACATGATACTACTAGAATTACTGCTGACCCACCATCTCAAGAACCATCTCACTCTTGGCTATCCGGCCAAACAATAAATCACCTCGATCACCTCATGATCAATACCTACTCGTGATCACAAACTGAATGATCATCCTCAAGATACCCAATATCCTCATCACCATCCTGTAAATCCGTTATTGCCCAAATATATCAACATATAAATCACCTATAAGTCATTCCGTCATGTCAGTGTTGATCGAACAGTGTGACCTAGTACGAGCTTGTGCCCATGACCGATGATGCGGCTATCGGTATATTAGACACACACTCTGCAGAGGCTAGCACACTGTACCCACATCACAGAACCCATGGCCTCTTGCTCCCATTCAGGTGGACCAACGGCGTTCCGACAAAAATAGTCTACTTCCATGACACTCTCCCGGCCACTCCGACCAACTCCCCTTTGGGCTAAGTCATGGGTGGCCCCGATGTCACCTCGTGACATCCAATGGCCACCATTGTGGCAAAACAAAACAATCCCAAACGGGAACAACCCGGGTACAACAACAATGGGCACACACGGCTATCACCACCTACCGGGCCATGGCAGCGCGAGTGCATAACCTTCCCTAGTTGGAGGCACCGGCAAGAGGCATAACAATATAATGCATTAGCGCCTTCCCAAAAAGGCAAATGTGGTTGCACTGGAAAAGCCCGGTTCGGTGGCACCTGACCAACGAAATGACGAAATTTGTCCCCAAGATAAATCTCTGATAACCGATACTCCAATGTCATTTATCAACCTGTAATCCAAGTCATAATAATATCCAACAGATAATCCAGAGAATAATATAGTCATAACCTAATACTCCGAGGATAGCATAACACTACTATCATGATGAATCAAAGAATCAAGATACTACTAATCCAATAGCAAGATCAAAATATCAACCTAAGATCCACATGATAACATCTTATCCAAAATAATACTCCAAAGCATCATATCCAATATCATAATGAAAATAATCATAATAGCCACTAATAATCCAATGGCACATGTCATCCTCATAAGCTACAAAATATTAATTGTAGAACTCCAAGCAACATCATGGCAATAGGAAGATCAAAATATTACTCTGAGAAATGCCATGAACGAGTCATATGTAGCTAATGCAAATTTTGAGCAAGTTCAAATAAGTGAACCATGCCACTGCATTGCAATCATACAAATGGAGGGTGTGGCTTGCCTGGGAGGGATGGACTCACCTAGAGGAAGTGCGAGAAGCTCGCGGAAAGAATCGCCGGAAAACATCTCCATTGGAGGGGGCTGAATAAGGGCAAGGGCATAATGTCATTTTCAGAATGTTACAACATCATGAAAATGATACCAACGGAACAAAGTCGACGATACAAAGAATTGGGCTTTGGAATCACCTCATTTCGAGTTGGCAGCAAAAAGTTATAAAGGTTTTTCTGTCAGGGACCTGTTTCTAATAAAGTCATCACAAACAGGCCCTCAGCAAGAAAAACAGAACATGCCTATCAGGGAATACGCTTTCCCGCGGAGAAAACATATTCATGGCCGAAGAAGAAATGGAATGCACTTTCGAGAAGGGGAATCGTATTCAAGCGAATACGCCGCCACTTATCCACGCTGGCAGGGCGGGGCCAGGCCTTGTGCCGCTACCAGGTGGGGTTGCGCGGGAGGTGGGGCTCACCTGGCCTTCGTCTTCATCTACCTTACTCTTTCCCATGCCAGACAGAGGACCGGTCGGCCCCGACGAGGCTTGCCGGTGACTTCGGGCGTCTCCTGCAGTGCTCCGCCTATGGGCGAGCTCAGCGCGGAGAGGTGCATCTGATGGTGCCATCCGCGACGGGTGGGGTGGAGCGAGGCGACAGTGGCTATGATGCTGGCGGATGGTGGTATTTGGGCGCCGGTGAACTTGCGGCCAGAGGCCACAAGAGGAGGGGCTGACGAGCAGAGGAGTCTGCCGGGCTATGGGTAGTGCTAGGGACGTGAGAGAATGGAGGGAGGGGATCGACTTCGGAAGGACTTTGCTGGCGACCGGCGATGGCCGAGGCGGCCATTGGAGGGCTCTATACCATCTCGAGCTCGGAGAAATGGTTGAGGGTCGTTCTGGGAAGGATAGGGAGTGGATGGCGAGGAGATACGCGCCCGGGGCGGCTTAAATAGACGAGGGGAGGGGAGGCAGCGCCTGCCACCGCCATAATGGGCTGCACAGCTCCGGCGATGGCCGAGCTCATCACGGGGAGGGTGGAGATGACTAGCGAGAGGCAGAGGGAGCTCACAGGGAGGAGATGGAGCCAAGGGGCCAGGAGGAAATGGTCGGGACGAGGACAGGGCCAAACCGAGCACAGTTCGCTCGTGGTGCATGGTGGCTAGCTCCGGCGATGGTGCTTAGCTACACGTGGAGGACGGGGATGACTGGAGAGAGCAGAGGGGAAGTCACGGAGCTGAGGGCGATGCCGAAGCACGAGGAGGAAGAGATGAGGCACGAACAGAGACATGTCAGCCACAATGCTCTCGTGGGAGCGCGTCCACTAGCTCCGTCGAAGGGTTTCTAGAGGAAGGGAGGGGTCCAGGGTGAAGGCGACGATGAGGGGAAGACACTAGACATGGCTAGGGGACGAGGGATCGAGTGCACAGGCTGGGAGGAAGAGGCCGGGGCGCCAGAACACATATTTGGCTTACCAGACTCATGATCACTAGGTGCACTGGTGCACACAGTGCCACACAGTCTGCCAAATGATGTTTGGCATGAAGTACCTCCAAGCTAGAGCAGCCCTGGATCGATGAAACGAACACATGCACTGAAAGAAGAAAGAAACAAGCATCACAAGTTTGCTGCAGCAAACTTGGAGCAAGTGGTGTGGTGAAATGAGATGAGATAAGAACAAGATATGATGTCTGGGAGGTTTATATTAAGAAGGACTATGATCCTCGGGGTTTTGGAAGGAAATGGACCAAAATTAAGCATAGTTGCTTTGCAGCCCCATTATGGTCCAGAATCAAGATGTGGATGATGCACTCACATGGATCAGCCACTTGATCTGATATTTGGTATATCATGATGATATGGACATATTATGATGCTGTAAAAATTTCGTACCAAATGGACTTGCCAAAATGATACTTGCTTCAGAAACATCCTCTCTATCCAGAAACTTGCAATAATGTTGGGGAGAAAATGGCTTGATGAAATGATCCAAAATTTGGTGGAGAGATGTTATTAGGGTAGGAGCATGATCTGGTAATTTCTCAGAATTAATTCAGCAATATAAAACATACTTGCTTCACAACCTGAAAATATTAACATAATCAAAGATTTGAAGTTGTGCTCACATAGATGATTTGATGGAGCTGAAAATTGGAGGAGGGTAATGATATGAGCACATAAATAGGCATGCAAAACCGCAACTCATTTGGGAACTCCTAGCTATTACTTCCTTCCCAATGGTTTCTGTCTCACAAAACTTTGAAAAATCACAGAGGAAGGTTGGCTAGGCAAATGAAGTTAAATTTTGGTATGATGCAATGATTTGGAGTAGAAACATGCCCAAAAAGTTTGGGAGGAAACAAGGAAAGATAGGTGGCACTTCCGTCACAGAAAACCACAATGGACAGAAATGAAGAATAAATATTGGGGAATTAGTTTTGGGCTAAAGGAAAGTTTGGGCATATTTGAGCAACATATGAACCAAATAAATTTTGAGAATTATTTGGGAATTTTGGGAGTGACAGTAATATAGGTTGTTCACAACCTAGGGCAAACAGGACTATTCCTTCCATAGAAAAATGAATATTCCTTAGAAAAGAATTTTTGGGGTTGAGATAGAATAGAAATGACATGATATTGGGATAGATTTGAGAATGATGAACCACTTGGGAGGAGAAGAAATGAGGGTCTCCCAGGTTTCAAGTCCACAGATCCACTCCAAAAAGGAAATCAGAACAAAAACCAAATAAATCAAAAAGAAAAGGAAAGGGCCAAAAACGAGGGTGTTACAAACCTTAAAGAAATCTTGTCCTTGATATTTGGTTGCTTAGGGAACAAGTATGACTTGCGGACACTGTTTCCAACTCGGGTATCCATTTCCTTTATATGTTGTACCCTCATGATTTTCATATGATTTTCTTACCTTGCTCTGGGGTGGCTTACTTCACCTTTCCCAAATTCTGACAGGTTTTTGCTCATATACCAAATCCTTTTGCTGAGTTGTTTCTCTCATATCTACGGTGATATCCAATGGATCTGAGCATAAATTTTCCTTTGGTCATGAAAACCTGTTACTTCTGCCATGGGGTTGCACAAACAAATGCATGTTTTCTGAATTCAATTAATGTTGAGAATCATGGCCATTCTCTGACGGGATCTAACTGCTTACAGGTGGTACTGATTTATCTTGATTTGTTTCTTTGGCTCTAGCAGGAGATATGTACCAAAGATTCGACTGCCTTCTGGTGTGAGCAAAAAGGGATATGGATTTATAGATGTAACATACCTCAATCCTTAACATCTTGAGGTTGGCCTGACAGGGATGCTGGTGGGAAGATACTTTTCATGACAGGTTGTCAGTGTACTTGGTTCCGCCAGTGAGTATACCTGGTCTGAGCTGATTGTTCGGTTTTGACTTACCCATGCGGTTGGTATACCTATTTATAATAATAGGCTGTGAGATGCTTTAACACTGCCACTGAAGTCAAACTGCCGAGGTTGCAAAGAATCTTGGATCTAACATCACAGACTTGGATATTCCACACTAACCATTTTAAGTGGGTCAGAGAGATATGAAATCCTTGTAGAACAGAGTAGACTTCTGAGGGTATGTCCTTGTGGACCCATATGCAATCATGGCCTCCAACTAACTTGGGTATCCGGATCCTGATGGATGCGCAAAAATCATCATACCTTTGCTATCAGTCTCACTCTTTGACGGCCATGATTTTCTTTGTCAGGATCTCGCTGTGAAAGACTGGGTATCTTGGACCGGAATCTGCCCATATATTGTATTGGGGGAAATTAAGGAGCCTTGCATCATACGCTTCTTCCACTAGCTTGTGGAAGAAGACCGGGTTTCTCATATCCAAAGCTTCGTACTGTGATATGCATACTGAAATCCATACAGACGCCCATAATATTTTGCGGCTGGTTACTTGCATGAGAAAAACTGTTTGGCTGTCGTCCTTGATCATAACACATTCTGGCTTTCTTTCGGAGTATAACATATTTCAAGAATCATTCATTGTTGAACCAAAACTTTATATAAGATCCATACCTTTGACTGAAAATATACCGTTGATCTAGCACATGACTTGTCTTCCTGCTGGCTGGATCATTACTACTGTGATGATTTTCTACTGATGTAGACTTGATGTGTTTAGCTGAGCTTCTTCCAATTATTCAAAATCCTTATTGCTTCTTCAAGTCCAGTGTCGGTTGATGAGAAACTTCCATAAGGGGAAATAAGGTAACTCCGAGTGCCCAAAAAGAAAGGAGCAAAAGAAAACAACTCAACTAAACAAAAGCACACAAAACAATCCACTCACACACAAACAAAGTCACATATTACTGCCAGTCACACAGTATGCATGCCTACTTAAGCACACAAATCTCGCGGGAACTCCGGTACTATGGTCTATGCTGTGACGGTGTGCACAAAGATGGATTAGCGTATGGAGGGGCTGGTGTAAACATAGCTACACCAAGTGCGGGCATATCAAGATAGCATCCTTGACTAGCTCGGAAGCAAGGACATACTCGGTGACCATGTAGCAGGACACGAATGTCATGACCACATTATCATCAAGCGAACGGAAGGGATCCATACTCGTCCAAGGAAGAGGATAGCGGGGAAAACAGAGTCTGCTGACATTGCCCTTCCTTGATGACTAAGATCATTAAGGGTTGCCAACAAGACAGATAAAAGGGTGATCCGGGATAGAAGCATGTCTATCATCAAAATGATAGGTGGGGATGGAGAAAATAAACCGGTGCGATACCTCAACACCATCCTGCAAATGGTGTCCGAAATACTTGGCATCCCTCCACCGGGACAGAAATGACGTCAAACTCCGAAGAACAGGCTCAAAGGAAACTGGTGGGACATGGGGGTTGAGATCAAGTGTACCAATGCGAGCTACACTCACAAGATAAACCGTTAGCACAAAATAATAAAGCTATATGCATGCTATGCAACAAGCAAATGCAGCAACCAATGCAACAAACAAGATAGGCTCAATACTACCGATTTCTACCGCTCGCGCTGACAAGGGTGTCCTACAGCCAGACCTGCTCTGATACCAAGTGATACGTCTCCAACGTATCTACTTTTCCAAACCCTTTTGCCCTTGTTTTGGACTCTAACTTGCATGATTTGAATGGAACTAACCCGGACTGACGCTGTTTTCAGCATAACTGCCATGGTGTTGTTTTTGTGCAGAATTAAAACGTTCTCAGAATCGCCTGAAAATCAACGGAGAATTATTTTGGGAAATATAAAAAAAATACTAGCATGAAGATCCACACCAGGGGGCCCATGGCCTGTCCACGATGGTGGGGGCGTGCCCCCTGCCTCGTGGGCCCCCTGGTGCTCCACCGACGTACCCCCAGATCCTATATCTTCCATTTCGGGGAGAAAAAAAATCAAGGAGAAGGAATTATTGCGTTTCACGAGACGGAGCCGCCGCCAAGCCCTAATCTCTCTCGGGAGGGCTGATCTGGAGTCCGCCCGGGGCTCCGAAGAGTGGACATCGTCGCCATCGTCATCATCAACCTTGCTCCATCGCCAAGTCCATGATGCTCACCGCCGTGTGTGAGTAATTCCATCGTAGGCTTGCTGGACGGTGATGGGTTGGATGGTATCTATCATGTAACCGAGTTAGTTTTGTTAGGGTTTGATCCCTAGTATCCACTATGTTCTGAGATTGATGTTGCTATGACTTTGCTATGCTTAATGCTTGTCACTAGGACCCAAGTGCCATGATTTCAGATCTGAACCTATTATGTTTTCATGAATATATGTGTGTTCTTGATCCTATCTTGCGAGTCTATAGTCACCTACTATGTGTTATGATCCGGAAACCCCGAAGTGACAATAATCGGGACCACTCCCGGTGATGACCATAGTTTGAGGAGTTCATGTATTCACTATGTGCTAATGCTTTGGTCCGGTACTCTATTAAAAGGAGGCCTTAATATCCCTTAGTTTCCAATAGGACCCCGCTGCCACGGGAGGGTAGGACAAAAGATGTCATGCAAGTTCTTTTCCATAAGCACGTATGACTATATTCGGAATACATGCCTACATTACATTGATGAACTGGAGCTAGTTCTGTGTCACCCTAGGTAATAACTTCTACATGATGAATTGCATCCGACGTAATTTCCCATCACCGATCCAATGCCTACGAACTTTACCTATATTGCTAGTTGCTTATTTACTTTTTCGTTGCTACTATCACAAAAACTACAAAAACACTATCGTTACTTTTATTGCTGCTACCGCCACTATCATATTACTTTGCTACTAAACTATCTTGCTGCAGATACTAAGTTTCCAGGTGTGGTTGAATTGACAACTCAGTTGCTAATACTTAAGAGTATTCTTTGGCTCCCCTTGTGTCGAATCAACAAATTTGGGTTTAATACTTTACCCTCGAAAACTATTGCGATCCCCTACACTTGTGGGTTATCAAGACTGTTCTCTGGCGCCATTGCGGGGGGTCATAGCTCTATTCTTTAAGTCACTTGGGATTTATATCTGTTGATCACTATGAAGAATTTGAAGGACTCAAAAACCAAGATCTTACCCTCAACTATGAGGGGAGGTAAGGAACCGTCATCTAGCTCTGCACTTGATTCTCCTTCTGTTATGAGTAAACTTGTGACACCTACTCCAGCTATTGAATCTGATATGTCGTATGTTCTTGATGATGCTACTTCAGCTATGTATGATGAAACTACCTCTATGCCTGATACTGTGCCACTAGGTGAAGTTCTAGATGAACAAATTGCTAAGGTTAGGGAGAGTGCAAATGTTAATGATATTTATGAAAGTGATGATGAAACTTCTCCCAATATATATGAATTGCATGTTGTTCCTGAGGGTTATATTATGGATGAAGAAACTGCTAGAGACTTTCTTGCTTGCCATGATAGATATGATCTCAAGAAGTATTAGCTAAGCTGAAAGAAAAGTCCTTGAATGCTAGAATGAAACATGACCCTACTTTTGCTACTTCACCTATCTACGTTACTGATAAGGATTATGAATTCTTTGTTGATCCTGAGTTAATTACTCTGGTTGAATCTGATCCTTTCCATGGCTATGAGTCTGAAACTATTGTGGCACATCTTACCAAGTTGAATGATATAGCCACCCTATTTACCAACGATGAAAAGATTCGTTACTACTATATCCTTAAGAAATTTCCGTTTTCATTAAAGGGTGATGCTAAGACTTGGTTTAATTCTCTTGATCCTGGTTGTGTGCGTAGTCCCCAGGATATGATGTATTACTTTTTTGCTAAATATTTTCCCGCTCATAAGAAACAAGCTGCCTTAAGGGAAGTATATAACTTTGCTCAAACTGAAGAAGAGAGTCTCCCACAAGCTTGGGGGAGGCTTCTCGAGTTACTTAATTCTTTGCCTGATCATCCTCTTGAGATGCATGATATACTTGATGTCTTTTATAATGGACTAACCGATGCCTCCAGAGACCACCTGGATAGCTGTGCTGGTTGGATTTTCAGGGAAAGAACCATGGAACAAGCTGAATTATTATTGAACAATATGCTGGTCAATGAAAATAATTGGACATTTCCTGAACCAGCCCCTAAGCCAACTCCGAAGAAGAGAGGTGTTCTATTTCTCAGTCCTGAAGACATGCAAGAGGCAAAGAAATCTATGAAAGAAAAGGTATTAAAGCTGAAGATGTTAAGAATTTACTGCCTATTGAAGAAATACATGGTCTTGATAACCCGACACAGGTAGTAAAGGTAAATTCTCTTTATAGATTTGATGAAGGTGATATTCCTCGTTATAAGTCGGCTAGCCAATGTCTAGATGAGTTTGACAATTTTATTGTGAAACAAGAAAACTTCAATGCTTATGTTGGTAGACAATTACAACACAATGCATATATGATTGAATGCTTGAGTGATTATCTGTCTAGAGCTAAAGGTGAACTGAAACTTATTAGTAAACATGCTTCCATGTTCACCACTCAAGTAGAACAAGTACTTAAGGCTCAGAATGATTTGCTCAATGAATTAAATAGTAAGAATAATGATAATGCCATTAGAGTTGTGACTAGAGGTAGTAGAATGACTTAGGAACCTCTATATCCTGAAGGCCACCCTAAGAGAATTGAGCAAGATTCCCAGAGAGCTAAATTAGATGCACCTAGTTCTTTTAAGAAGAAGAAAAAGAAAAATGATAAGACTTTGCATGCTTCTAGTGAACATGTAGCTGACACACCTGAGAATCCCAATGATATATCTGTTTCTGATGCTGAGACACAATCTGGTAATGAACATGAACCTAGTGATAATATTAATAATGATGTTCATGATGATGCTCAACCTAGCAATGATAATGATGTAGAGATTGAACCTGCTGTTGATCTTGATAACTCACAATCAAAGAATCAACGTTATGATAAGAGAGACTTTTTTGCTAGGAAGCACGGTAGGGAAAGAGAACCATGGGTTCAGAAACCCATAACTTTTCCTCCGAAACCATCCAAGAAAAAGGATCATGAGGATGTTGAGCACTTTGCTAAAATTATTAGACCTATCTTTTTGCGTATGTGTTTGACTGATGTGCTTAAAACAAATCCTTATGCTAAGTATATGAAAGACATTATTACCAACAAAAGAAAGATACCTGAATTAGAAATTTCCACCATGCTTGCCAATTACACTTTTGAGGGTGGAATTCCTAAGAAATTAGGAGATCCAAGAGGACCTACTATACCTTGCTCCATTAAGAGAAACTATGTTAAAACTGCTTTGTGTGATCTTGGAGCTGGTGTTACTGTTATACCTCTCTCTTTATGTCGTAGACTTGACTTGAGTAAGTTGACACCTACTAAAATATCTTTGCAAATGGATGATAAATCAACTGCTATACCTGTCGGTATTTGTGAGGATGTGCCTGTTGTAGTTAAAATGTTACTATTCTAACGGACTTTGTTATACTTGATATTCCCGAGGATGATAGTATTTCTATTATTCTTGGAAGACCCTTTTTGAATAATGCAGGGGATGTTATTGATTGCAACAAAGGCAATGTCACTTTTCATGTCAATGGTAACGAGCATACGGTACACTTTCCGAGGAAACAACCTCAGGTCCACTGTATTAGTTATATTGGAAAAACTTCAACTATCACTATTGGAGGTTTTGAGTTTCCTCTTCCTACTATCAAGAAGGCATATGACATTCTTATTGTGGGGGACATACATATCCCCATTGAGGTAACCTAGTGTTAATCGAAAATTCTCCGGTTTCATGTTACTCAAAAAGAGTTTATTAACAAGACCTGATCAACCTTGTTAATGGATTCCTTTTGATGAGCATGGGATAGGTGAATCTAGAGAGCACAATCTTCTTTACCCTCCTTTTACTTTCTGTTAATTAGGTTAAATAAAACAAAAATAGCATTGTCTGTCTGTTTCCAGACTTATTCGTGCAATAAATAAATATCCCGAAAATAAAAGTTCTCCAAATACCATGAAAATGAAATATGATTTTTTCTAGATTATTAAAGAAAATATGGCACTGAACACACAACGAGGGGAGCCAGCACGTGGCCACGAGGGTCCAGGGCGCGCCCCCTGCCTCGTGGGCCCCACGTGGCCTCCCTCCACTTATTCCAGCACCCATGCTCTTCTTCTTCCTCCCAAAAAAATTACCAACCAGCTCAAACCCGAGTTCTAGCTCATCTTGCTGCCATTTTCGATCTCCTTGCTCAAAGCACCATTCACCATACTGTTTGGGGAGATTGTTCCTTGGTATGTGACTCCTTCATTGGTCCAATTAGTTTTTGCTCTAGTTCTTTATTTGTTGCAAATTTATGCTGCTATGGTGACCTTGTTCTTGAGCTTGCATGTCAAATTTTCTTGATCCCAAGTAGTTCTAAGGCATGATATAGCCTCTAAGCACTTATAGGAGTTGTTGCTATTAATTTTATTAAGCTTGGTTAACTTTTATTTTGAAGTTACTAAAAATTTCAGAAAATTTCAGAAAAATGTCTAGGAGAAACTTCCAAGGTGGTCCTTCAAGGAAGCAAGAACCGAGGCTCGTGTTCCGGGAGCCGAACGATGAACCACCGAGGGACGCTGATATGCAGCCTTGTGAATGGCCGTCAGATGAATTCATGGGTCAAGCTGGCATCAAAGATGAATTTTACGCATATGTGCGCAACGCAGACCTCGAGGACTTCATACAAGATAAGTGTCCTCAATATCGTGGCTTAACTGATAGCTTTGTGAGAAGGTTTAAATTTTCACTTCAAGTAATTCTCACACTGTCCTGTTTGACCATTATGATAAATCTTATACCATGGATTTAGAGGATTTTAATGTTGCCTGCAAGCTCCCACAGTGGGGCAGTATGAGTGATCCTCGCAAATCTGAATTTAGGGAATTCCTAGCTAGTATTAAAGTGGGGGAATCCATGGACGTCACACAAGCTACCACGGGGAGCATACATTTTCCTGCTATTCATTACTTTGCTCTCTTTATCGGTAGATGCATAAACGGTAAAGATGAGGCTTGTCACATGTGTGTCCCTGATCTTAGTGTTCTCAGGAGTGTTGTACTAGGTGATAGGCAATATAACTTGGGAGCAATTGTTGAACGTAGGCTACACCATAATGGTTTGCATGGAGATTTATTTGGTGGGATCTATGCTACCCGCATAGCCCGCTATCTTGGTGTGTCTGTGCACATGAATGATGAACCTTTACCTCCTGCTTATTTAGACTACCATGCTATGACTAGCCACTGGTTTATAGAGTGGGATAATCAAACCCTCAAATATCAACTAATCTTTAACAAGCAGCATGCCATCCCTATTGCTCTTCCTGCCCCTACTTTGTTTAACTTTCAGGAAAAAGGAAGATACACTATAACTATGGAGGAGGCAAATGCCTATTTTAACATGATGGACGCAGCCCGCCTTCGAGCTGCAGCTCAGCATGCAGCACTTGCTGCGTCTCAGTACGACCACAACTACAACTTTGGATATCCGCCAGGCCAATACTGGCCATAGACCAACTTAGGCCAAAATCCTAAGCTTGGGGCAGTACGTGTTTCTCACCGACTTACATTCATGTTCACACTTATTCTAGTTGTCGATGCTCACACTCTTTCATTGTACCATCCATGCTTAGTTCCAATTTCTTTTTCTTAGTCTTCTTCTTGTGTGCTAGAAAAACCCAGAAAAACAAAAAAATATTAGTTGTAGCTTCTAGCTAGTTTACTTTCTTTGCTGTTAAAAAAAATGAAAACCCAAAAAGATTCCCCGTTCTTCTTTTGCTTATTGGGAGCTTTCCCGTGTAAATAGCTTCTTTTCTTTTTCTTTAGGGGTTAAGAGTATAAGACCATGATTAAAATGCTTAGTGGCTCTCATATGCTCTATTGTAGATATAACCTTGAGCCATATTACCTTGTCTTCTCTCTTGTATTAAATGTCTGCAGATTCCAGCTTAGTCCGATGCATGTGCACTCTTATTATTATCCACACCATTAGGTCGTGCGAGTGAAAGGCAATAAGGATGATATATGATGAACTAATTGAGATGAGAAAAGCTGGTACGAACTCGACCTCTTTTGTTTTTGTAAATATGATTGCTCGTCGTTCTTGATTCAGCTTGTTATGAATGAATCATGTTTGCAATGACAATTAGAGATCATAGCTGCTTATGCCATGCTTAATTAGCTGAGAGTTTATAATGGTCTATCTTGCATGCCAACATGATATTAAAATGGTTGTGATGTGGTATGATGGGTGGTATCCTACTTTGAACGATTTAAGTGATCTGACTTGGCACATGTTCACGCATGTAGTTGAAACAAATCAACATAGCCTTCACGATATTTATGTTCATGGTGATTTATATCCTACTCATGCTTGCATTCATTGTTGATTAATTTTAATGCATGTTCATGACCATTGTTGCTCTCTAGATGGTCGCTTCCCAGTCTCTTTCTAGCCTTCACCTGCACTAAGCGGGAATACTGCTTGTGCATCCACTTCCATAAACCCCAAAGTTATTCCACATGAGTCCACTATACTTCCTATATGCGGTATTTACCTACCGTTCCAAGTAAATTTCTATGTGCCAAACTCTAAACCTTCAAACGAAATTTTGTTTTGTATGCTCGAACAGCTCATGTATCAACTAGGGTTGTCTATATCTTCCATGCTAGGTGGGTTATTCTCACGATGAGTGGACTCCGCTCATCATTCGTGAGAAAATGGCTGGTAATCGGGATGCCCAGTCCAATGCACAAAATCATAATAATTAAGCAAAAATCCCCCAGGGCTGTTGCTGGTTTGGACGGTACCCGTTATTTCGGGCTAGCCGTGGAGTGTGCTTGTTGGTGGTTGGGGGAGTATAAACTTTACCGTTATGTTTGGGAACCGCCTATAATGTGCGTATCATGGGAGATATCGAGATTGTTGGTTGTTATGTTGACAATGAAAGTATACCACTCCAAATGTTATTCAATCTCTATTTAAAAATCGAGCTCTGGCACCTCTACAAATCCCCGCTTCCCTCTGCGAAGAGCCTATCTATTTACTTTTATGTAGAGTCATCATCCTCTTATCGAAGAGCACCTCTGTTGTTGCATGTATTACTATTAATTTGCATTGAGTATGATCATGACTGGATCTCTTTTACCATGAATTACAATGTCTAGTCAGTCCTTGGTCTTTAAAGGTGCTCTGCATTTATGTTTTGTGGTCTCAGAAAGGGCTAGCGAGATACCATCTTGTTATATCATATCATGATTGTTCTGAGAAAGTGTTGTTATCCGAGGTTTATTATTATTGTTTGCTAGTTGATTATGCCATTGATATGAGTAGTTTTGAGACCTGAAAGTTATTGTGAATGTGGTTAGTTCATGATCTTGTTGAAAACCTGAATGCTAGCTTACATATTTACAACAACAAGAGCAAATAGAGTTTGTCAAAGTTTTTCTTTATCACTTTCAGTTTATCAACTGAATTGCTTGAGGACAATCAAAGGTTTAAGCTTGGGGGAGTTGATACGTCTCCAACGTATCAACTTTTCCAAACCCTTTTGCCCTTGTTTTGGACTCTAACTTGCATGATTTCAATGGAACTAACCCGGACTGACGCTATTTTCAGCAGAACTGCCATGGTGTTGTTTTTGTGCAGAAATAAAAAGTTCTCGGAATCGCCCGAAAATCAACGGAGAATTATTTTGGAAAATATAAAAAATACCTGCACGAAGATCCACACCAGGGGTCCCAGGGCTTGTCCACGAGGGTGGGGGGCGCGCCCCCTGCCTCCTGGGCCCCATGGTGCTGCACCGATATACCCCCAGATCCTATATCTTCCGTTTCGAGGAGAAAAAAATCAAGGAGAAGGAATTATCGTGTTTCACGAGATAGAGCCGCCGCCAAGCCCTAATCTCTCTCGGGAGGGCTGATCTGGAATCCGTTCGGGGCTCCGGAGAGTGGAGATCGTCGCCATCGTCATCATCAACCTTCCTCCATCACCAATTCCATGATGCTCACCGCCGTGTGTGAGTAATTCCATCGTAGGCTTGCTAGACGGTGATGGGTTGGATGGGATCTATCATGTAATCGAGTTAGTTTTGTTAGGGTTTGATCCCTAGTATCCACTATGTTCTGAGATTGATGTTGCTATGGCTTTGCTATGTTTAATGCTTGTCACTAGGGCCCGAGTGCCATGATTTCAGATCCGAACCTATTATGTTTTCATGAATATATGTGTGTTCTTGATCCTATCTTGCAAGTCTATAGTCACCTACTATGTGTTATGATCCGGCAACCCCGAAGTGACAATAATCGGGACCTCTCCCGGTGATGACCATAGTTTGAGGAGTTCATGTATTCACTATGTGCTAATGCTTTGGTCTGGTACTATATTAAAAGGAGGCCTTAATATCCCTTAGTTTCCAATAGGACCCCGCTGCCACGGGAGGGTAGGACAAAAGATGTCATGCAAGTTCTTTTCCATAAGCACGTATGACTATATTCGGAATACATGCCTACATTGCATTGATGAACTGGAGCTAGTTCTGTGTCACCCTAGGTTATAACTTCTACATGATGAATTGCATCCGATGTAATTTCCCATCACCGATCCAATGCATACGAGCTTTACCTATATTGCTAGTTGCTTATTTACTTTTCCGTTGCTACTATCACAAAAACTACAAAAACACTATCGTTACTTTTATTGCTGCTACCGCCACTATCATATTACTTTGCTACTAAACTATCTTGCTGCAGATACTAATTTTCCAGGTGTGGTGGAATTAACAACTAATTTGCTAATACTTAAGAGTATTCTTTGGCTCCCCATGTGTCGAATCAACAAATTTGGGTTTAATACTTTACCCTCGAAAACTGTTGCGAACCCCTACACTTGTGGGTTATCACCAAGCTCTGTGGCACCCCGTCTCAGAGGAACCAGAACACCCCGTATTCCAGCCCAGAGATCGAGGTAAGTCTTCTAGAATATGACACTGCTCAACGTAGAACAAATCAGCTCTCTACAACAATCGATATGGATACAAGGGAATTACATCGGCACGGCGACACTATGAGTGCCATGGTTGCTCCATGCAAGCAGCGGAACAACACGAATCAGCAGAATACTTCTAGCAGTGGAACAACGACTAAGGTGGTGAACTCCACTCCAAAGGGACTCTGGCTGGGACATGATCTAGCTCGCACAAACAGAAACCTCGATAGACAATCAATCATGGCATCACCTGCAATCTGGCATGACATGCCAGGTCAGTACGTTGAATGTACGTGCAAACACACAATAACCGAAAGCATCAAGGAAAGACAATAACATAGCATGACATGATAAATTATCAACAACTACTATGATGTGGAAATACTTATTAAGCATGACATGATACTACTAGAATTACTGTTGAACCGCCATCTCAAGAACCATCTCACTCTTGGCTATCCGGCCAAACAATAAATCACCTCGATCACCTCGTGATCGATACCTCCTCATGATCACAAACTGAATGATTATCCTCAAGATCATCCCAATATCCTCATCATCATCCCGTCACTCTGTTATTGCTCAAATATATCAACATATAAATCACCTATAAGTCATTCCGTCATGTCAGTGTTGATCGAACGGTGTGACCAAATACGAACTTATGTCCATGACCGAGGACGCAGCTATCAATAGATTAGACACACACTCTGCAGAGGTTAGCACACTGTACCCACACCACGGAACCCATGGCCTCTTGCTCCCATTCAGGTGGACCAATGGCATGCCGACAAAATAAGTCTACTGCCATGATACTCTCCCGACCACTCTGACCAACTCCCCTTCGGGCTAAGTCATGGGTGGCCTCGATGTCACCCCGTGACATCCAATGGCTACCATCGTGGCAAAACAAAACAGTGCCAAATGGGGACAACCCGGGAGAGGGAGTCTTGTATTCAGGGGTCCTCAGGCGTCCGGGTCAATGAAGCTGGGCCGTATTGGTGGGCCAGAAAAGAAGAAGTAGAAGACTCTCCCCCGTATTCGGTCAGGACTCCTATGAACGTAGAAAGGTAAGCGTAGAGTCCGGATGTATCAATAACTTCCTCCCCAAGTCACCCTGGTAACCCTATGTCCTCTCTGGCGTGTATATAAGCTAGGGGGTTTAGTCTGAAGAGGGGATCATCGACATTACAATATCCTCATAGGCTAGACTTTAGGGTTTAGCTATTACGATCTCGAGGTAGATCAACTCTTGTACTCGTATTCATTCATATTAATATAGCAGGAAGTAGGGTATTACCTCGATCGAGAGGGCCCGAACCTGGGTAAACATCGTGTCCCCAGCCTCCTGTTACCATCGATCCTCTGAACGCATAGCTTGGGCCCCCTACCCGAGATCTGCCGGTTTTGACACCGACAATGGTGATTTCATTTAGAGCTCCGCCGTGCGCTTGCGATGAGCGATCGATGGCTCGCCTCATCATCAGCGACGGGATCACCCTCGGAAACAACTTGGGCATTGGCCAGGTTCTCCGGCTCGGCGGGTTCGTTGTATGCGCCTGCTTGGCCTCCGGGCCGGCCGCACTCCCTGCGGTCACTGAGCACCACCTTTATCTTGAGTCCGGCCACTTCGATGACACGACCTCGGCAGATCTCTCGCCCTTAAACAAGCTGTTGAATCGCATCGCCGCCCTGGGGGTTTCATCGCCAGGAGATCAGATCGGACTTAAATCCGGTCATGATGAGATCAATCCTTTCCCGATCACTCATCTAGTGGCAGCAGTTGAGGACGGAGCCGAATAGACTCGTTCTCTTGAGACGAAGACCGTCATAGATCGGATATCCAAACCCATCGCGCCGAACACGCCCCTATTGGGAGGCACTTTATGTTCTTTGAGCTCTGGGATTGACGACGGGCCCACGGAACGATTAGATCCTATCGAACCCAGATCATCCACATCGGAGGTTGTCAAAACCCCGAATACCACTTTGGGTCGGGACTCAAAATTACCAATACCCACCCACCCTGGGAAAAACTCTCCAAGTAAATCCGGACACCCGGACATAGATAACTCGCGAACATACATCAACAGCCCAAGGAAATGGTCAACCACTTCTGGGCCAGATTCCTGCTTGTTAAAAACAAGATCAGGGACTATTGCGACGACGAGGCGGTCTCCCTATTTTACCACAACGGTACGGACGAGGGAGTCTTGAACACCCTCAACCAACGTCGTGTTCTGAGTTTCACAGAACTGTCACATTTAGTATAAAAGTACTACGCAATGGAGAATACTTGGAAAGCCCAGAATACACCCCTCGAACAGTCCATATCCGGAAAACACACTATTAAAGCTAAACGGACATACCCTAATAGGTCATTCGATAATATGCCTATTGTCAAGAAGAGCAAACCTTTTCTAAGGCACATGTCCGTACTAGAAGAACTGCTCGATAAACCTTGCCAAATACATGCAGTCCTGGACAATATCCCAAACCATTGCCATAGAGCATGTTGGGTACTCCGACAGGTAGCAAAGAGCGGTGCAACAATCCTTGTCACCGCTGTATCAGTGGAGAAAGACGTCGGTGTCTTTACTGTCTTCCAAGAGCGAATCGCGAACTTGCCGAGGTCTACCAAATTAGCTCTACAAGCCCATGGAGCAACACGACAATTAGTTTTTCTGCCGAAGACGCACCCCGAGTCGGGTCGATCCGAGCATCAGCAGCTCTTGTACTAAATCCAATAGGGAACGGTTTTCGTCTCACTAAAGTACTTATGGGCGTGGGAAGCGGACTGAACCTCATATATGAGGAAACGCTTGGAAAAATGCAGGTCCACAAATCCCGCATTGAGCACACCAACACAACCTTTAGAGGAATTATACCTAGCCGAGAAGCCCGGTGTTCAGGAAGCATTAAGTTCGATGTAGTATTCGGCACATCCGATAACTACAGGTCAGAGGAACTGCTCTTCCACATTGTTCCCTTCAATAGCGGATACCATGCCCTTTTAGGACGGGGCAGTTTTTCACGCTTTCAAGCTAAACCCCATTACGAGTACATGAAGCTTAAAATGCCAGGGCCCAATGGAGTGATCACCATTAATAAGTGATCCGGATAGAGCGCTCCGCACCGAGAACAAAACGACATCCTTAGCCTTAGAGGCATTATCCGAAGCCCTGGCGACCGAAGAATTAACTACCTTACGATCAACGGTGGACAGGGACGATGTAATCCTCGCCAAAAGATCTAAATCTACATCCTTCAAACTAGCAGAGGAAATCATAAAATTCCAAGTGCACCCTACGGACCCTAACACTACAGCGGCTATTAGGGCACAGCTGGATCCGTCGGTAGACAGCGCGTTACGCGCCTTCCTTCGGGAAAATTGGGATATATTCGCCAGACACCCTTCAGATATGCCGGGAATCCCACGCAGGCTGGCCGAAGACAGCCTCAATATTGTCAAAGGGTAGAAACCAGTCAAGTAGTCACTGCGAAGGTTTTCCGAACCTAAAAGACAAGCAATGGGAGAAGAGCTAGCCAAGCTATTGGAAGCCGGATTCATCAGAGAAATTAAACATCCGGATTGGCTAGCCAATCTTGTCATGGTACCGAAGAAGGATAAATCTAGGCGCCTCTGCGTCGACATTACAAAGCTAAATAAGGCCTCTGCCCCAAGGATCCCTTTCCTTCGCCCCGCATTGATCAAATTATCGATGCAACGGCCGGACACGACTCACTGTGCTTCCTTGATGCTTAGTCAGGATACCATCAAATAAAGATGAAGGATTCTGATCAGGCTGCAATGACATTTATTACTCTGTACGGTCCTTTCTGTTTCAACACTATGCCCTTTGGACTTAAAAACGCTAGCGCCACATATCAACGCATGATTCAAACATGCTTAGAAAAACAAATTGGCAAAATAGTGGAGGCATATGTTGACGACTTAGTCGTTAAGACCAAACACGTCGAGACTTTGGTGGAAGATCTCCGCCTTACGTTTTCCAATCTTTGAGAATATGACATAAGGCTCAATTCGGAAAAGTGTGTTTTCGGCGTTCCAGCCGGAAAGCTAGTGGGGTTCATCGTATCCCATAGAGGAATCGAAACTAACCTAGATAAAATTCGGGCCTTGTTAGAGCTCAAAATACCAAGCAACCTCAAGCAAGTGCAAAAACTAGCAGTCGGCGTAACGGACTTAAGCCGCTTTATCTCCAGGTTAGGAGAAAAAGAATTACCACTTTATAGATTGCTACGACGCACTGACAATTTCGAATGGACGAACGCGGCCACAGCCGGATTGGAAGAAATAAAAACTCTACTAGCGAGCAACCCAATCCTAGCCGCTCCCGGTGTTGGCGAACCAATGCTGCTATATATATCAGCCACTCACCAGGTAGTGAGTGCCGTGCTCGTCGTCGATCGAGCCGAAGAGGGACATAAATTACCCATTCAAAAGCCCGTATACTATGTATCCGAGGTTCTGACACCGTGCAAATCACGTTACCCCCACTATGAAAAAATTGCCTATGCGGTCTTCATATCATCTCGCAAACTTCGACACTACATTCAAGAGTGTTCGATCACAGTGGCATCCGAGGTACCACTCAACAATATCATCAACAATAAATACGCCACTGGACGCATAGCCAAATGGGCCATCATGCTCTTCCATTCGAAATATCTTATAAACCACGCCGGACTATTAAATCCCAGGTGTTGGCTGACTTTGTCGCAGAATGGAGTGAAGCCGAACTCCCTACAGAGTACGGCTCATAATCCCACTGGACAATGTACTCTGACGGTTCCAAAATGCTAGCCGGATTGGGGGCCGGCGTAATATTTGTCACACCCTGCATTTTGTAACATGTCATTTGCATCAATAAAGCATGAAAATTTGGACCAGCAAATTTTTTTGGCATCATTTGGCTTTTATTTGGAATTAAGTTTTTCTCCCTGTGTTTTTCAAGTGCTCATTAAAGTCAACTACTCCCTCTTGTAGATTTCATTTCCTTACCCAAAACCTCTGCCCAATGGTCATACCAAGTGTTTATAGCAGTATAGTATTTTCTTATAAAATTAATTTGGCCAAAATGTATTTAAAAAAAATTAGTATTCCAAAAACCCCTGAACTGAGGTTTGCACTGCAAGTGCTTGATTTAGGGTGATAAAATATTTCAAAAAGTATATTTGAGACCTAGTAGTCATAGGACTCCCATAAACCACAAAAGTATAATTTTAAAAGTTATTTTTCTATTTTATTTAAAAGCTTTTTCTTAAGGCCAGAAATGGTCTTTAATAGGAAAAATATATTTAATTATTTCAAAAATATTTCCCAAAATTCAGGGAGACTCATAGAACATATATTGTCCATATATAAGAGTTTCAACACTTGGTCATGTTCAAAATATTGGGCTAATCCCTCAGAAACCCTTTCTGGATATTTCAAGCTTTTAAAATATTTACAAAAGAAATATTCTCTAAAATTTCCAGGGAAATTCTATCATGTCATATATGACATATTTGATGATCTTGCCAAACCCCATGCCTTGGGAAACAAGAAAACATCATCAAAACCCCTCAAAACCATTCTGTCCATATCTGAAGTTTGAGCAACTCTACATTGCCAAACTTATCCAAATGCTCTCAAACTTGGTGCACATGCTGGAATGGTCTAATAAGGCATCTAGGCCAAATGGCACAAGCTTTGGAGAAGGGTAACTTGATCAGAATACCCCAAAACCATTTCTGTTCAAATTCAAATTTGAACAACTTTACATTACCAACTTTTTACTTGGGGCTTCAAACTTTGTGGGCATGCTCATAACCCCAAATGATGACACTACACCAAGTGGTGCATCAGGGGGAGATGATTAGCTTAACTCAAACATGGTGAAACCATTTCTGTTGATTTCTAGGATTCACCAAAGTTACATTGGCAAGTTTCTTCAAACAAGCTCAAACTTGGTGAAACATCCTATTTCCATATGCCATTTAATCCTGTTAAGTGTCATGGCTAGTGGAGATCATTTGACTGCTCTAAACATCATCAAACACCTTCTGTCATTTTACCAAAACCACTGTTTTGCCCTCTTTTACTATTTACCTTGGACTCAACTTTCTACCACAGCATCACCTAGTCACCCTCAACTTCCAGTAACTCTCCCATGACCAGAGTTCAATAATTGAAGGGTGAAAACCCCATTTTACCTTGCTGGACAGCCCAGTTCTTACCTCCCCTTAGCTTCCCTCCTCTTCCATTGGATAGCCAAGGCATCCGAGGCCTCAGCCCGTGTGTTTACTCTGTGCTTGACCCCCCAGACACGGTGGACGCGCCCAGCTAGCCAACGGCATGCCCCGGCATGCAGAAGGCACGCTCCAGAGCACGCTACAGTGCGCGCCCGCACTATAGCCTCGCCCAATCAGCCGTCCCCGACCACCTCGTGCTCCCCCCTCACGCCGTTCGATGCCCCTCGGCGTCCGCAACGCCCCCCGACGCTGTCCCCCTCCTTCTTCTCCCTCCAGTGGATGGCCTCACACGCGCGCCGGCGGCCCGCGAGCTCCAGTCCTCGGCCTCACACGCGCGCTGCTCCGGAAGCTTCCCCCGCTCCCTCTCTTCCTCTCCCCAGCCCTGGACCTCGTCCATCAACCCCGCAGACACCTCCCCAGCGCCTCCCGTGCCCTGTGGCAACGAGCAGAGGCTCGCTGGGGCACAGATCCACGGCACCTCGCCGTTCGCCTATAAAAGGACCCCCCGAGCACCTCCTCTCCTCACCAGTCGCTCCCTCACTCACTCAATCTCCCCCCTGAGCCACTCGCCCCACTCCAGACAAGCCCGAGCTCGAGATCGAGCTCGAGCTCCACCGCGGCGGCTCACCGTCACCTGCTCGGTACAGGCCGCCCCAGCCACTCCTCTCACTCGATCTAGCACCACGGCACCACACTGACTCGTTTCCCCCTCTTTCCCCTCTCTGCAGCTGCCGGACTCGACCGGAGCAGCCTTCACCCGAAGCTCCTCCGCCGCGTGACCTTGCCACCGACGAACCAGGCCCCTCCGGCGACCCGCACCACCTCCACCAGATCGGCGACATCTTGCTGAGTCCATCCCTGCCCTTAGCTCGCCCCGCCGTGCCTCGAAACGTCGTCGTGAGCTCGCTGGCTCTCTGCCGGAGGGTTAGGGATGACAGGCGGGCCCCGCCTGTCAGCCTCCCCTCGCCCTCGCCCCTCTCTCCACTCACTGACGCCGGGCCCCGCCCGTCAGGTTTAAAAACCCTGGCGCGCGCGCTGGCGCCCGTGCGGTGGGCTGTTCGCCCTAGGCCTGCTGCACTATGGCCGTTCTGGCCTAGTGGCACAGGGCCCTTTTTCTTTTTTCTTTTCTGTGGATTTTCAAATAATTGCATAGAATTAAATATTTATCCAAATGAATTAATTCCAGTTCCTAAAAACTTGTAAAAATCCAACCTATTTAATGATGTCACTTTCACCCATATCCATGAACCTTTTCTGTTCTGTTCAAATTTAAATTCATATTTGAACATTAAAACCTCTGTTCAAATATTCATGTACCCCATTCTGCCACTCCAAAACTCAAACTAAGAATTTTTGCCATCTTAGTTTTCCCTCTAGTATTTGATAAAAATAAGTTGACATTTTTCTGAGCACTTTGGTTTTTCTATTTTTATTGTGGTCTTATTTTCCCGTTGTTTATTGCGACGATTAGATACCGTGTTTGACGAAGTTGCTGAAGAAGAAGGAGGGGAAGGATTTGAAGACCTTGAAGACCAAGCCAATCCATGCAAGCAGACCTTTGACCATGATACCCTTGTGTTCCTCGGAACCCATTTATTTCTGAATGCATGATGATAAGAGTGACGGTGGTGACGTAGTAGAGAACCACCACTTGATGCATGATTTACTCATGATCTTGCTGTATGCTTAGATGCAATACAAATAACTAGTAGTGATGCTTAGAGATGCATGTGATACCTTCGTGGTTGCATTCTTTTCAAGACCCCATCGGGTGCCACTTATGCCCGGGGGGGAAAGATGAGATGGGTAACCACTTGATGACGAAGTGGTGTACCAAGAAAAGTGTGTGTGTGATGTTTTTCAAACGGATTGGTTTCAGTTGCGACCGTTATTCCAACTTTACATGCGCAACCACTCTACCCTTATGTGGGAAAGGGCATTATTGATTACCTAGGACGATACTAGCATGGTGCCCGCATTACCAGTGACGGGGGTGACATGAAGTCACTCTCGGGACTTTGGCTCCAACTAAACCAGATAAAGCATGCACTAGGTTCAGGAGTGTGTGTGGATTTGTTGACAGGGCAAGGCTCAACATTAATCTGCTGGGGTTTCGGAAGGCTGACACAAAAACACGACGAAGGATAGTCCGGGATATCATGGATCACTTCAACGTTCCAGAGCAGGGGAGAATGTAGGTGGAACACGCTGCACTGAAGAAGGCTAGGGATGCTTGGAGAAACTAGAAGCACATGTTGTACAAGAAGTACTTGAGTGAAGGCAAGGACCCAATCCCCGCATACCCCCAAATTACAAAGGCAGACTGGGAAGAATTCAAAAGGGTCAGGGCAACTAAAGAGTTTGCTGAGAATAGTTTCAAGCAATCGGTACTTCAGAAGATGAACATACACCTCCATCATATGGGTGTGGCAGGATACTACGGCATGAAATCATATGGGACCAGGAGGACAAAGAAGAAGTAGCGGCGGGTGGGAATCCGGCCTTTAGTGCAATCAGGAGCGAACGCGCTAGAGACTACTTGCGGGCACATACAAAGAGGCGTGATGACGAAACTTATTACTTTGAAAACTCAAATGACACCAAACTGTATCAAGTGATGTTAGAGGCTTCCAAGATCCCTGGAAGGTTCTACAGGAACTCAGGGCCATGTGACATTACGTCCGTTGCTCTGGAAACGAAAGAGCCCCCTGACCGTGCAAGGGGTATATGTGTTAATGTCCCGCACAAGAGGGCTTTCACACTCAGCAAAGACGAGAGGCTCAGCATGAAAAAAGCGAGGAGTGAAATGAAGCAGAATGCATTGTATGAAAGGTTGAGGAAGAATATGTATCCGTCTGTTCGAAAGGATGTTGAGGAGTCAATGATGATGTAGAAGACCCTAACACTGAAAGATAGCCAGCAGATGGGAGGGGAGGCGGGCATGGAGGATGCTGCTTATTGCATGACAACACTGCACAAGAGTAGTCGTGCATCAGCTGACCCCGGCAACACTAAGACTGCAACTGCTCGTGATGATGCTATATCTGATCTATCTGGAATGAAAGACAGACGGAAGGGCGTGCTTACACATTATGAAGGTACATTAAAATGTGCAATAGCTTGGGTTTGCCCACCCTTCTTGGAAGATGGCCTCTTCTTGGACAATGTGCCATTGAAGCCGGGCTATGTGAAGTGCTATGTGACTGAAGTAAAGCCTGGATTCAATGAAATTGCCCTGAAGAATGTCCTAGGAGACTACGATGACCGAAGGACCTTGGGAGAAACACTGTTACATCACATCCAGTGGCCACGAAAGGAAATAGAGTTAATCAATGAGATCCCTAAAGCCCAGCCATGAGCAACCACTGTCGCCCCTCAACCGCTGACGCTCTCATTGCCACAGCAGCTCTCGCGGGTTGATGCATCAACCTATGATCAGCTGGCCCGACTTTGTGGCATACAGGCGATGTCATCCTCCGCCCAAAGCAGCAAGTGGCAAGGCCTACAACTGCTGAAGACGCATACCGGTTCAGATGCCGACCGCTAATGCAACGGGGGGAGACCCAGCTGTAGCACATGCTCAGTGGACCAACCTGGTGGAACAGACTCCTAAGCAGTCTGATGATTTGGAACTGCCTGCTAAGCAGTCTGTAGGTCCAGAACCGACTGTTCATTGATGGTCCCCAAGTGCAGGGAATCATCGTAGCAATTCCCAACGGTGGAATTGATAAGTATGGAGTGTCGAATCCACAAGGAGCTAAAGGTAAGATCAATATTCTCTCAAGTACCATGTGCCACTTATACGACTCTACGTACACCAAATGTTTGCTTCCAACTAGAAACAAGAAATAAAACTACGTTGTGGGTATGAAGAGGATAACTTTACATGCTATCAGAGAGCTAAAATATAAAAGTAGGTGTTGTTATCATAAAGTTAGAATATATTACTAAATATTATAAATAGCGAGTGTGGAATAATGATGGATCGGTGTGCGGAATTGTCCTAGGCAATTGTTAACAAGACCGGTAGTCATCATTCCAATTTCATATGAGGGAGAGGCATAAGCTAACATACTTTATCTTCTTGGATCATATGCACTTATGATTGGAACTCTAGCAAGTATCCGCAACTACTGAAGATCATTAAGGTAAAACCCAACCATAGCATTAAAGCATCAAGTCCCCTTTATCCCATACGCAACAACCCCCATCCTCGGGTTTATGCTTTTGTCACTCAAACAACCCACTATAAGCGAATCATGAACGTATTGCAACACCCTATATCAGGAATCCCTCACGCTTGCGCGACACGGAGGGCACCATAGGACAACACCAAAATAAAACATACAATTCATACCAATCTACATCATCAATCAACCCAAAGACAAAGGATATCTACTCAAAACATCATAGGATGGCAACACATCATTGCATCATAATATGTGGCATAAAGCACCTTGTTCAAGTAGGGATTACAGCGGGGTGCGGGAGAGTGGGCCATGTAAAAGAGATGAGGATGGTGATGATGATGGTAATGGTGATGAAGACGATCACCGCGGTGATAATTCCCCTCCCGATGGCACTTCGGCGCCACTGAGAGAGAGGAGGAGAGGTTCTCCCCCTTGTGCTTCCTCCTCCATGACCTCCCCCTCGATGGGGAGAGGTTCTCCCTCTGGTCCTTGGCCTTCATGGCGATGATGGCCCATCCGGGATCCTCCTCCATGGCCTCCGGTAATGATGGCCCCTTCCGACAGGGTGCCAGAGAGGGCCTAGATAGATTTCTCATGGTTACAAAGGCTTGCGGCGGTGGAACTTCCGATCGCGGTTATTTTCTGGAGTTTCTGTATTTATATGATTTTTTGGCGTTGGTCTCACGTCCAGGGGGTCTCCGAGCTGTCCACGAGATAGGGGGGCGCACCCAGGGGGGTGGGCGCGCCCCCCACCCTCGGGGGCAGCCCGAGAATCTTCTGGCCCAACTCTTTTTCCATGGGGGTTTCTTTTGGTCCATGAAAAATCATCAAAAAATGGCACGTCAATTGGACTCCATTTGGTATTCCTTTTTTGTAAAACTAAAAAACAAGGAAAAAACTAAAACTGGCACTAGGCTCTAGGTTAATAGGTTAGTCAAAATCATATAAAATAGCATATAAATGTATATTAAACATCTAAGATGGATAATATAATAACATGAATACTTCATAAATTATAGATACGTTGGAGACGTATCATTCATCAGTCCGTCGATCCGCAGTCGCGTGATCAACATATCAATGCGTCAGCACTTCCTGCTCAGCAAAACGAACGCGTTGGCACGACCTCCTCAGCACACCGACAAATTGGCACCACCTGCGCAGAAACCCGACATAGCTTCAACGCATGGTCAGCAGCCCGATGCCTCTGCTCCTACAGTCCAGTAGTCCGTCACAGCAGCACCACCAGCTCAGCGGTCCGGCATAGATAAACCGTCGGCTAAACAGTCTGTCCAAGCTTCATCGTCTGCTCGGCAGTCTACCTTGCAGGCAACCAGACGTTTTGCCAGAAATGCTTCAAGTAGCAAGAAGGAAGTGGTCAAAAAGGCTACACCCACGACCACGAGGAAGCGCTGCGGGAGAGTGAAGAAGAAAGAGAATGATTGCCTCTTACTTAAAGCACTCATCGCCTAGAACCAAATTAACAACAGCTTGTTTGAATCGGGGAGTAATATTATTTCTGACGGCATGGATGATGAAGAAATAGCTTTGCAGCTTGCTAAAAGTAAAGCGTTCGTACTTGAAGCACGCAATTACATCCATGGCCAACTATTTCTTGTTGGCGAATACTTTGATGAGTGCAGCTCCAGTTGCCGCGAGTTACATGAATATTGCATGGATCAAATGTTAGCAGGTCATCATGCTTTGCTAGTCCCCTACAACGGAGATGATTTCCGACACGATGTTGGTTCCATCAATGTGAGTTTTGAGGTCTTACATCTCTTCTTCAACTTCAACGTGCTCGATGCCACTCTTGTTAGATGCCTGATTTTGTAAGTTCTTAACAAACTCTGATCAACTTCTCCATACAAGGCTGTAAATGATAAACAACTAACTGCATTTTATTCCTTTCAAGAGATTGAACGCACAAAGAAGAAAACGGGAGAGCGTGTATTTCATAGATCCTACATTAGCAAACGGCACAACAATACAAGCTAAGGACTGATGGGACTGGGCCGTTAACACGGTCGCTCGTCTCTTCGAAAACACGTCCCATGCAGAATCATTTCTCTGGCAATATCATGAACAGTAAGTCAAGTAAACTACCACGCATACACTGATTGTCTTTCGGATTTCAACATAATTCGTAACTTCATGGCTTTCTTAATATGTAGCGATAACTGGATATTGGTATTCATTTTTCCAAACAAGAACATAGTTCACTACATCGATTCTCTCAGAGAGTCAACAAACGCTCAGGATTTGACGCATATTCAACAATTCATTGATAGGTATTGAATTCTATGATGTTGAAATTAATTTGCATTCATATCTGGTTCAATAATTGATGTTGTCAAAATTCATCTTCATTGGCAGTGTGCTAGCATTGTGGAAAACTAAACCAGGGAACCTGTTAAAGAGGGAACTACCTCTGCAGCACAAGATCGTTTCTCCGGTAACACACCGAAACCGAAATTCGTTATTTTCAGAAAATTTATCTAACAGTCTGCATATACCTTTTCTTATGCTAGTCAAATGTTCAAGCTTCTAAATAAACCTCTTTCTATTCTGTCCAAAGAAAAAATAATACATCTAACACCAGTAAGTTGGTCCTAATAGGACAAATAGATGACTAATTATGTACAAGAAATTACAGTGTCCTCAACAAGAAGTAGGGACCAACCTTTGCGGATACTATTTTTGTAGACACATGATCTCCATCTGCTAATCTATTGATAGTTGTGTCGACCCTCATGAATTAGTACTAGTAAGTCTATCTTAATTAATATCTTCGACTCCACTCATATGGCACATTCTGATCTCAAAAATACTGCAGCTCATCTTAAAACTGAGGACCCCTGAACCGCTCCCGGCCGGTGAATTGCTGATGGTTCGGAGATTTATCAGCGACTTCTTCCTAAATCACTACATCAATCACACTGGTGATAATGAAGATTTCAACATGCGTTCTCCTGAAATATTGAGTAAGAGTTTGCCGCTAAAAATATACGCATGGATCCATTGTTTTCCATCTGATGAGGTCGTCGTATTTCGTACACTATGATTAATAATTATGTAATGCATATATGTGTGGACAATTCATTGGATTTTAGCTACCATATGTTCAATTGCAATTGTCACAAAAATTTGATGAATGTTCTTCCTGTGGACACTATTTGTTCAACTGAATATTGTGGCGAATTTGCTTTTTCGTGCTGATTCAAAATGGGATATTTTTTCTTTATTTGTCCAATTGAATATTGTGGCGAATTTTCTTTGTCGTGCCGATTCAAAATGGGATATTTTTGTTTATTTTTTCAATTTAATATTGTGGCGAATTTGCTTTTTGCATGCCGATTCAAAATGGGATGATTTTGTTTTGACCTGACAATTGCTCAGCACACGGTTCAACTAAATGAGTGTGTGCGAGCTACATCGGAAAGCATACGTCAATCATAGTTGAACCGTCGATGATACACAACAGATCACAAACGATTTGCAGTGCTACTACATGTGCGTAGGGTCTCCGGAACCATTTGTGATATCGCGTTATCGCTCACGAGAACTCAGAGTAAACCGTGCCCAATGTAAAATACAATCCCAGCCGTAATTTTTTCAGGAAACGTGTGGGATCCCAAACGAAAAGCACACGTCACTCTCTCTGCAACCGTCGGTGACACACAACAAATCACAAATGGTCTACAACATTTGTATGTGTGCAAAGGGGCTCCTGAACCGTTTGTGATAGAACATTATCACAGACGGTAATTGTTGGGAAACGTGTGCGATGGAGTCTTTAATGGAAGACGGGTTACGCAGAAAACTCGTGTGCGATGGTTCACAAATCGCACACAGTTCATATGTTGGCCCGTGTGCCTTACATACTGTGTCCCAAATGGTTCATTTCTACAGACTGTATGGTTTCACTGCCTCATTAGAAATGCTTAATCACCGATACCACACGTGCGAAAGAATTTAGTGTGTGCTGCATCACACACGATTACATTTTGGAAGGCCTCTGGATCAGTGCTCCATATCTCCGTTGGTTTCTGAGTCGTGTGGAAAGGACACAGTATCGCACACACTCACTTGGCACCGGTACCAAATGCCGTCGCGGAAAGGGGTTTAAAACCGTTTGTATAGCACCGACGCGTACTAGTGCTTCCTTTACAGAAAACAACACTGGACAGAAATGAAGAATAAGTATTGGGGAATTGTTTTTGGGCTAGGAAAGGAACGTTTGGGCATATTTGAGCAACATATGACCCAAAGAAATTATGGGAATTATTTGGGAATTTTGGGAGTGACAGAAATATAGGTTGCTTCACAACCTAGGGCAAACATGACTATTCCTTTAATAGAAAAAGTAATATTCCTTAGAAAATAATTTTTGGGGTTGAGCTAGAATGGAAATGACATGATCTTGGGATAGATTTGAGAATAATGAACAACTTGAGATGAGAAGAAATGAGGGTCTCCGTGGTTTCAAGTCCACAAATCCACTCTAAAAAGAAAATCAGAGCAAAAACCAAATAAATCAAAAAGAAAAAGAATGGACCAAAAACCAGGGTGTTATATCACATAGGAAAGGTCGCTGACGAGAACAAAAATGCACAAATCCAGACATGCTTTGCATGTTTTCCGCACTCGGCAACACCTCTGCCTCACAAATGTATGCCTCGGTGGATGTAAAACGTGTTTGTGCCTCCGCTGTCCCTATGCCCTTACACTAAACTCTGACATCGATAACACAGCTGCATCTTCGTTGAACTGCACAAAATTTAATTGCACAATGGTTGACACGATGATGTGTTTCTCCTTTCCGTATCACCCTTTGTAGAACAATCATTCCAGTTAACCGTGCACGTACGTACTGATCAAGTGCTACTCCTAATCTATCATCACAGAGTAATGATGCAATTTTTATGCATGTTAATGTAAGCCCCCGTTAATCTAGTGCCAGTGTTGATTTTATGTGATGGCACTTCTTAGTTAATGGCTCTTTTTCATAGTGTCATTGTAATGTCATTGATAACATATGAGATGTTGTTGTTAATCATATGCCTCTGCAAAAAAAATGACGCTGCTGAAATAACCATGTTACATATTTGTGCAAACATGGTTGTCTTTCTGCATACAGTGTCTATTTGTGTAAACGGAAGCACGAACCTCAGTTTTAATGGAACCTGCTGTGAGCTGACCTCACGGTGCTCTAGGTATTCCTACATTCATAACTAGGTAGGATGACAAACGCAAGATGAAATAAGCTTATTCGTACGTTGACTTGTTGTTTGTAGTGTGGAACGAGGCTGTCATGTGTTGTGGAGGACACAAGCACTACAGCTGCGCCGTCAACACAAGATAAAATAGACCAAGTCATTGATGGCCTGGCTGGCGAGTAGGGTCGTGCAAACAGCGGTGCATTATTTTAGTGGAACTGCACACAAAAAGATATTGGGGTTAGTCAGACAAATTTTCTACAGCCACACGGAAGGAATTGCGCTCATCAATTGCATAAAATTTCCTCTGTGCCATCATAGGAGATTCCAAGGTGGAAATCAACTAACCACCTATGAAATTATGCATAATCTTCCTCACGCAGGTCAATATCCCCTTCGTCTAGATGATCGTGTTTTGTCATGCCGAGCTATTGATATGTGCTACTGTTTTGCGACACCGTTTAAGTACAACGCTTTCCTATCTTTTCACATTCAGGACAATGAAAATGATTTCGGTGGAACTGCACAAAATGTTCTTATGTTGAGTGATCTCTACTGCCTCCTCCATCTACTGCAATGTGACAGCGTAAATTGCAAGATGAGCCATCAAGCTAGCTGTGGACTTGCCAACATGCTCAAAGTGCACTCAACATTGAGCAGAAAGAAGCATGCCCAGGAAATTAATGCGTGCGTAGGGAGGCCCTTTGCTCAGAGAAGCATCGATCATTTTTTCTTTATTTCTACGTCTTCTCACAGCTATGTCTTGGTTATAGTCTTGTGAATCATTTCGATGTGTAACCATGCTGAACTTAAGTGCTTGTGAATGTTAGCTAGTATGCATACCGTATCTTGTTTAGCTTAGTTTAGTGTGATTGTTGACTAGCATGTCAAGCCTTACAATCTATGTATATTGTGGGCATGTTATTTGACCACTCATTTTGCCGCGCTACGACCAGTGTGAGTGTCTGCATCTAGTACACCATCCTCTAATTTGGTGGATGCCAAGCCATCCCGACAAGGAGCTATAACTCTTTTTCAAGTTGAAAAATGTTACCGATGAGGATCCATAATTAAGCTAGAGGCGTCTCTCTTTTTCTTTCGAATGGGCAATAGGCTGGAGAGCTGGAGAGTGTCTCTAATGGGATGCCTCTAGTGTTAAGGCCTTCCAGTACGAAACACGGGCAGCCGACTAGGCCGATACAAAAGCATATCTATCTTAAATCCCATTTATTTTTCTGTTTTGCGAGGAAAATCCAATATTTCTTGAAGAGGGGGCGATCCCAGAAAAATCCTCCCTCCTCCTTGCTTCCACTTGTACTACAACTATGTCTCAGATAGAAAACATATATTGCAGCTTGCTGGACTCTTCCGCTTCCGTCGCCCCCTAATCCAGCCCCCCCGGCTCCCCATCTTCCTCACTCGTACAAAAAAACCACACTCACCTTCTTCCTCACTCATACAGTAAATGCCTGCTTCTCTTCCTCCAGTCCTAAAGAAAACCCCAGCCCTCCTTCTTCCCCACTCGTTGCTGGAAATATGCCCTAGAGGCAATAATAAAATAGTTATTATTATATTTCCATGTTCATGATAATTTTTTATTGTTCATGCTTTAATTGTATTATCCGGAAACAGTAATGCATGTGTGAATACATAGACAACAACATGTCCCTAGTGAGCCTCTAGTTGACTAGCTCGTTGATCAATAGATGGTTACAATTTCCTAACCGTGGACATTGGATGTCATTGATAACAGGATCACATCATTAGGAGAATGATGTGATGGACAAGACCCAATCCTAAGCCAAGCCCAAGATCGTGTAGTTCATATGCTAAAGCTTTTCCAATGTCAAATATCCTTTCCTTAGACCATGAGATTGTGCAACCCCCGGATACCATAGGAGTACTTTGGGTGTGCCAAACGCCACAACGTAACTGGCTGGCTATAAAGGTACACAACTGGTATCCCCGAAAGTATCTGTTGGGTTGGCACGAATCGAGACTGGGATTTGTCACTCCGTATGATGGAGAGGTATCTCTGGGCCCACTCGGTAAGACATCATCGTAATGAGCTCAATGTGACTAAAGGGTTGGTCGCGGGATGATGTGTTACGGAGCGAGTAAAGAGACTTGCCGTAAAGAGATTGAACAAGGTATCAGCATACCGACGATCGAATATCGGGCAAGTACTATACCGGTAGACAAAGGGAATTGTATACGGGATTGATTGAATCCCCGACATCATGGTTCATCCGACGAGATCATCGTGGAACATGTGGGAGGCAATATGGGTATCCAGATCCCGCTATTGGTTATTGGCGGGAGAGGTATCTCGGTCATGTCTGCATGGTTCCCGAACCCGTAGGGTCTACACACTTAAGGTTCGGTGACGCTAGAGTTGTTATGGGAATAGTATGTGATTACCGAAGGTTGTTCGGAGTCCCAGATGAGATCGCGGACGTGACGAGGAACTCCGGAATGGTCCGGAGGCGAAGATCGATATATTGGACGAAGGGTATTGGAGTCCGGAATTATTCCGGGGGTACCGGGTGACGACCAGCGTGTCCGAAAGTGGTTTCGGAGGCCCCGGCAAGCGTTGGGGGCCTTATGGGCCAAGGGGAGGGGGCACATCAGCCCACTAAGGGTCTGAGCGGCCCTCCCACCCCATCTCACATAACCTGGAGAGGTGGGGGCGCCTCCCCTAGGGCAGCCGCCCCTCTCGGCTTGGGGGGCAAGTTTCCTAGGGGTGGGGGCGCCCAAACCCATCTAGGGTTTCCCCTATGGCCGCCGCCCCTCCCCTAGGGTAACCCTAGGGCACCTCCTCTGTAATGCCCAGGATGGGACTATACCTCCTACGTGTCGAGGCACGACTTAAAGGTATAAGCCCATTCTGGAATGATCGCAAGTTCGGCATCTTTGCACATCTCATGTAAAAATGGGGATGAAAGGAAAAAGAGATAGTTGGCTTACACTCGCCACGTCACACAATTCATTACATATCCAAACATCATTCAAATAACATCACAACCCGTCTACGGGTGAAGATCCAAATGAAAGATACCAAACATACATAAAGCCACAGGTCCGAATCGCCCCTAGTAGAAACCTCTACTGATCATCGGGATAGTGCACATAGTAACGGCTACGTTCCTCGTTGTACTCCCAGTATAGCTCTATGCCGTCACCTGAATAGCTCACCATAGTACCTGCATCTGGTGTGGTGTAGAAATCTGTGAGCCACAGAGGACTCAGCAATCCCGTTCCCGGGTAATAGAACTATCTAAGCCTTGGGTGTGGAACAAGGCTGAAGAAAGAATAAGAGGTTGCAACAGCACTAGCACTAACTTACGTAAGAAGAGCGATAAGAGAAGTGCCTCGGACGATAAAGTGATCACGAAGTGATCCTATCTAAAACACGTCAAACATAACCCCACCGTGTTCACTTTCCGAGCCCTTTTCGGAAAATGACCGTCACGGTACTCACGCTGGTAGTGTGTTCTGAACATGGTGTCAAGTTTTCTACAACCGGATATTAACAAATTCCCATCTGCCACATAACCACGGGCACGGCTTTCGAAAGTTCAAATCCCTGCAGGGGTGTTCCAACTTGGCCCATGACAATCCCACGATCCGCGGAGTCGCAACTCCAAGGTGGTAAGGCCCGAGTATTCTCGGAATCCCGTGCTCAAGATACTCCGACTAAGGTAAGGCTAATCCAGCAAATCTAGTCTCAGGCCACGACCGGATAAGTCATCCTACATGTTTTTACCAGACCTCGAGTTTCCTTGAGGTGGCCTCGCAGTCTGCTCATTTCGGACCAACACTCATGTGGAGCACTGGTCCGGGGTTGTTGATTAAGAAGAGGGTTAATTACTCCCTATGCAAGTTTTTTTTATTTGTTAGGCAAATAGTACCAATGTTGGGACTTGCTGGAAAAGACTTAGTGCTAAGCGGTTTATCGAGGGGGTCCCATAACCCCAACCGTGTGAGGAACGCAAAATCAAGGAACATAACACCGGTTTATACGGTTCCTAGGGCGGCATGAGTGGAACAAATCACCAAGCAAAAGGCTTAGCCATCCACCCATTACCAATATATAGATGATTTCATTTAAGAGTTAAATATAGTGTGATATCCCAACAAGCTTCAACATGAAGCAAGAATCTTCAAATCTTCTCCTGCAACTAGCAATGCTATAAGAGGGGCTGAGCGAAGCTTACTTAGCCAATCAAAGGTTTGCATAGGTAGGGTGGTTAGACAGATTCATGGTTACAATAGGAGGCTGACAGGAAAACATGGGCATCGAGGCAATAAGCTAAAGAGCGAGGCTTCTAGCAATAGGCAAAGATAGTAATGATATCTGGGTCAGGTCATCTTGCCTGTCGAGTCGTCGATGGGATCGTAAGAGGGCTCCTCGTTCTCAACCTCGGTAGTAACCCCGTTCTCGTACTCGTTCTCGGCTTCCGGCTCTACTCAACACCAAAAACACACGAGGCACGAAATCAAACAAGATGCAATGCGCAAACTTCAGGATGCATGGCTGATGCACTAAGGAAGCACAACAGATGCACTTAGGATGCACAGGAAAACAACATTGGAAACACAAAGATACATCACAAGGAACATGACAATATGCAACAAGCAAGATACTTCAAAACATGTTAACAAGATGATATTATAAATCTACATGCAAAACCACACAAGTTTCATATAGGACTTGCTCAAAACGGAGCAACGGGCTAAAAGATACACCCGAAACAAGAAACAAGCAAAGCTGAAAATAACAGTCACATAGCAACTTTGGAGCAAGAAATATATACTCTACAGCACTCAAACATCATGACAAGAAGCATGGACATGAAGTAGACATATCCTACAGCAAACAAATCCATTGGAGCATCTCCGTAGGAGGCATGGATCAATAGCAACAAGCTACAACATTTTGAACATGACAATAAAAACCTGACAATAGTATTTTATAGCAACTTGGGAGCAAGAGTTAAATATGTTACAGCCACCCAAATGAGCATGTGAGGGCGTGAATGGATAGACAACAACATATACAACAAGGAATCATCAAAAGTCACCCCAAAACTATCATGGATTTGCCTAGAACAACAAGCATACATAGCATCCGGGTATTACAGATTCCAGACTTGGTGAAATTTCACTAAGTGTTAAAACAGCAATATTATCATGGCATGTTTGTGAGCATGTTTAAGTCACCTCAAAGCATATCATGGCAAGTGGTTTGCACCACAGCAAAGTACACATGATGGGGAGTCCAAAACATATAAGCATGCAACATGGGGACAACCACATCAATAGCAACGAGCTCCTCAACTAGGCATCTCGTAACAAGTTTAAAACCTAACAGCCACATACACTTTTGCAAAGGAGATAAACATGGCAATATGAATTCTATCATGCAAGCTAAAGCAACCAACATGTAGAGCATCTCATGATGAACATGTGGACATATCATTTGCTTCATTTGGATAAACATGCACCAAGTTATCACATTTCCAACATGGCATGAAAACAACTAATAGCAGCAGTTTATAACAAGTAGCACTCTTCTCATGAAGATTAAGACATCTAGATGGACTCAAACATGCATGACACAATGGAACAAAACATAGTACATGTCACCATGATCATTTTGACATATTAAATGCAGAAATCGGACATGCATAGTAAAAGTTATTGCTATCACAAGAATGCATCTGACACTGAAAAACTAAAGGACTTAGACAAAAAAACGAGGTCAACCTCCTGTAGTCAACGGCGGAGCGGGCGCGCGGGTCGGGTTCGCGGGTCCGCGGGTCGGGCACCGGGTGCGGGTCGGAGCGGCGGAGCGGGTCGAACCCGTTCCCGCTAGGGTTCCAGGCGGCCCGATCTGGCTCGATCTCTGGATCGAGCGGGATCCCTCGAGCGCGGCGGCGCCTCCCTTCGATCCCGGCCGGCGGGAAGGCCGGGGAACGACGGCGACCTGCGTGGGGGAGCGGGGCGGCCGGAGCGGCGAGGGCCAGCGGCGGCCGGAGCGGCGAGGGGCGCGGCGGCGGGATGGCTCGGGGCCGGAGAAGAGCCTCGAGGAGCTCGGCGGCGCGGGCGAGGCCGGCGACCGGGCGGCGGCGGCGGAAGGTCGGCGGCGGCGGCGCCGAGCCCCAGCGGCGGGGGCCTCGGGCGGGAGCTTGAAGACGAAGGGGCGGTGCGGCTAGGGAACTACGGCCCGGATCTGCGACGCTGCGGGCTGGCGCTGGGCCCCGCGGGTCCGTGCGGCGGCGGTGGAAGCACTGTGCGGCGGCGGTGGAAGCACTAGGGTTTTGGACGCAAAATTGGAGGGGGGTGGACGTTTATATAGGCACAAGGAGCTATGAGAGTCCAAATGAGAAGCGGTTTTCGGCCACGAGATCACAATTGAACGACCGAGATGATGGGAAGGGTTTGAGCTGGGTTGTTGGGCTGTTAGAGGGGGGTTCTGGGCCTCAAAGAGGAGGTACTTTTAGCCCACGAGGATAACTATTGGAGTATCAAACAAACTCCAAACGCGATGAAACTTGAGAGGCGGGTTACATGTATCAAAACAACATCGCACGACAAGTCTCACGCCATTCCGGAAACGTTACACGGCCGAACACAAAAGAAGGGCTCGGGGATGCCACGGGCATGTGTGAGAGCGTCGGAACTCGAAACGGACAACGGGAAGAGACTAGTGGGACCGGATGCAAACGACAACACAATGCAATGCAATGCACATGACAACATGACATGGATGAATGCACACACGCACACGAAAAAACGACGAAAACCCAAAAAGACGAAGAACCCGGAATGGAACTGATGAAGCCAAAGTTTATATATTTCCATATAGGAAAAGTGTTACATCCGGGGCATTACAAACTCTCCTCTACTACGAAAAGATCTCGTCCCGAGATCTAAGACTGGAAGAAGGAAGGGTACTCGGAACGAAGGTGATCTTCTCGTTCCCACGTAGCTTCTCGGTCGGTATGGTGTGACCACTTGACTTTCAAGAACTTGATTGACTTGTTGCGGGTCTTGCGCTCGGTTTCTTCGAGAATAGCAACGGGGTGCTCTCGGTACGACAAGTCTTGTTGAAGATCAGTCTCCTTAAACGGAATGGTGCGTTCAGGTGTCTTGAAGCACTTGCGGAGTTGAGACACGTGAAACACATCATGAACATTAGCGAAGTTGGAAGGGAGCTCAAGTTGATAGGCTAGATCACCTCTTTTGCCAAGGATCTTGAAAGGGCCCACATATCTAGGAGCAAGCTTTCTTTTGATACCGAATCTTTGGGTGCCTTTCATAGGAGAAACACGGAGATAGACATGATCCCCAATGTTGAAGGCCAAATCACGATGCTTGCCGTCATAGTAGCTCTTCTGACGCGACTGAGCGGCCTTGAGATTCTCACGTATGACTTTGCACATTTCTTCGGCTTTTGAGATCAAGTCATTGCCAAGAAGTTGACGTTCACCAGTCTCGGGCCAGTTGAGAGGGGTACTGCACTTTCTGCCATAGAGGATTTCAAACGGAGCTTTGCCGGCACTTGCTTGGAAGCTGTTGTTGTAAGAGAACTCGGCAAACAGAAGGCAATCTTCCCACTTCATGCCAAAAGAGATGACACAAGCTCTGAGCATGTCTTCTAGAATCTGATTCACTCTCTCGACTTGACCACTAGTCTGAGGGTGAAATGCAGTGCTGAAACGGATCATAGTGCCCATGGCAGACTGAAAGGAGTCCCAGAACTTGGATGTGAACAAACTTCCACGATCTGAGGAGATAACTTGAGGAATGCCATGTAAGGACACAATTCTGGAAGTGTACAACTCTGCCATTTGAGCTGCATTGATGGATTCTTTGACTGGAAGGAAGTGAGCTACTTTGGTAAGCTTGTCAATCTCCACAAAGATAGAATCATTTCCTTTCTTGGACTTGGGGAATCCAGTGACGAAATCCATTTCAATGTGGTCCAATTTCCACTCGGGAATAGGAAGAGGTTGGAGAAGACCGGCTGGACGTTGATGCTCTGCCTTCACTCTTCTGCAGACATCACATTCATTCACGAATTGGGCAATCTCCCTTTTCATGCGAGTCCACCAGTAAGATTGCTTGAGGTCTTGGTACATCTTGGAACTTCCAGGATGAATCGACTAGAGGCAGTCATGTGCTTCGTTCATTATGAGCTTCCTGAGATCACCCTTGGGAACCACAAGTCCGTCCTCAAAGAACAAGGTATCTCTCTCGTCAACGTGATAGCAATTGTATTTGGGAGTACCCTTTGCAATACCATGTTTCACTTTCTGCACCATAGCATCACTGAGTTGGGCCTCACGGATCTGATCTTCCAAGGTAGGAGCAACTTGAAGATTTGCAAGAAAGCCTTGCGGAACAACTTGGAGGTTGAGCTTCCTGAATGCTTCACAAAGCTCAGGCTGAAACGGCTTGATAAGGAGACTGTTGCAATATGCCTTTCTGCTCAAGGCATCTGCAATCACATTAGCCTTGCTAGGTGTGTATTCGATGCTTGGATCATACTCTTGGATCATTTCGACCCAACGAGTCTGGCGGAGGTTCAGGTTCGGCTGTGTGAAGATGTACTTCAAGCTCTTGTGATCGGTGAAGATGTCGACTTTTCTGCCCAACAGAAGGTGTCTCCACATAATCAAGGCATGTACCACAGCTGCTAGCTCATGAGTGGGGTAGTTCTTCTCACTTGGCTTCAGTTGACGAGAGGTGTATGCCACAATTTTCTTGTCCTGCATTAGCACACCACCAAGTCCTTGAAGAGAAGCATCACAGAATACTTTGTAGGGCTTGGACTCATCTGCAGGGGTAAGAACTGGAGCAGAGATGAGCTTTTCTTTGAGAGTTTTGAATGCCACATCACAATCTGGAGACCAGTTGTACTTGACATTCTTCTGCAGCAAGTTTGAGAGAGGCTTGGCAATCTTGGAGAAGTTCTCAACGAACCTTGTGCAATAGCTAGCAAGACCAAGGAAGCTTCGGAGTTGCTTGACGTTCTGAGGAGGTTCCCAGTTGACAATGGCTTCAACTTTCTCGGGGTTCACAGCAATACCGTCAGCGGAGATGATATGGCCCAGATACAAGACCTTATCGAGCCAGAATTCGCACTTGGAGAACTTGGCATAGAACTTATGTTCACGGAGTCTGTCGAGAACCAGACGGAGGTGCTTTTCGTGATCCTCTTCCTTCTTGGAGAATACCAAGATGTCATCCAGATACACAAGCACAAACTCGTTGGTGTAGGGGTTGAAAATGTAGTGCATCATTCTCGAGAAGGTAGGTGGAGCATTAGCGAGGCCAAAAGACATGACTGTATATTCATAGGAGCCGTAGCTCGTTCTGAAGGCAGTCTTGTGGATATCTTCTTCGCGAATGCGAATTTGGTGATAACCCATTCGGAGATCGAGCTTTGAGAACACTTTAGCTCCTTTGAGCTGCTCGAACAGTTCATTGATGTTGGGGAGCGGATAATTGTTCTTTATTGTCTTCTTGTTCAATGGCCGGTAATCAACGTAAAGGCGCTCCGTGCCATCCTTCTTCTTGACAAATAAGACACCACAGCCCCAAGGAGACGTGCTAGGCCTTATCAGACCCATACACTCTTGTTCATCAAGCTGTTTCTTCAGCTCCTTCAACTCTTTAGGGGAGAGCTTGTACGGACGCCGGCATGCTGGCTCAGTACCAGGCTCGAGTTCAATGACGAATTCAACTTGACGATGCGGAGGCATGCCTGGAAGCTCTTCAGGAAAAATGTCTTCGTATTCGTTAACCACCGGAATTTGAGAGATGGCATTAATCTCGCCCTTGTCATTGAGAGAGAATAGCCTGATTGTGTTATCTCAAGAGGCGAAGATAATCACGTCTTCGTTAGGATGAGTAATCTTGACTTCCTTATTTGCACAGTCAATGTGAGCATCATGCTGAGAAAGCCAATCCATCCCGAGAATAAGATCAATGTCGGAGTTGCCGAGAACAACCGGAGAAGCCAGAAAGCGGTAATCACCCATGCGAATAGATACATTCAAAGCCCTCAAATTTGAAGTCATGCACTTGCCCGGAGAAATAATTTGCAACTTCTTATCAAGAAATGCCGAAGTCAAATTATGCTTGGTAAAGAATGGCCTTGATATGAAACTGAGAGATGCACCAGAATCAAACAATACTTTTGCAGGAATAGAGTTAACTGAGAGGTTACCCAGTATCACATCTGAAGAATTCTCTGCATGAGCTGCATTCATCACATTCACTCTTGCTTGCTTGGGATTGTGTTTGACAATAGTAGTGCTGACAGGTGGAGGAGGCGGAAGGCGCCTTGGGTTGGGGCACTTGTTAGCATAATGACCCTTCTGAGTGCATTTGTTGCAGACCACTTCTGAGAGAGGACGGTAATGAGGAGCACTTGACTTGGAAGCTTGAAACTGATTCTTTGACTGGTTGCTTGGGTTGGGTGGGTGGGAGAAACCACGACCACCAGAGTTCTTGTTGTTGTTGTAGAGAGCTCGGATCACTGGAGGAGGTGGAAGCCAAAACTTTTGTTGCTTCGCGACCACTTGAGAAGATGAGGAGGAGTGAACAGCGTCTCTGATCCTCTTTTTGGAAGCTTCCATCTTGAGCTGGGCTGCCTCTTGCTTAAGTGCCATGTTATAGAATTTGTCAAACTCATCAGGCTCGAACAAGGTGAGAGCAAGTTGGAGTTCATCCTTCAGACCACCACGGAACTGATAGATCTTGCTCTTGGCATCTGGGATGTCTTGCTTTGCATAGCGGGCAAGGTTCTGGAACTTGACATTATATTGGTAGACAGACATAGAGCCTTGCTTCAGGTTGCGGAATTGCTCACGCATACCCTCGATGACACTTGTTGGAATGTGGTGAGAGCGAAAGTCCTTGCAGAAATCATCCCAGGAGATTACACGCCCTTCTCTGGAGTCTTTGTACTCTTGCCACCAATCAGCTGCTTGGTCCTTGAGTTGGAAGGCTGCAAACTTCACATAGTCCTCGGGCCTGACGTTACTGCACTCAAAATGCTTCTTGGTATCTGTTATCCAGTCTTCAGCATCGAGAGGGTCCACACAGTAATTGAAAGCCTTTGGTTGATTTGCCAAGAACTGGTTGAGCGTAGCAAAGTGTTGTTGGTTGAACAAATTGCCTTGGTTCCCATGAGCACCCTGATTTTCTTGATTTGATTGAATATTCTGCATCATCTGCATAAACATCTGGGTGTTCTGGTTCGTAGCTTGCATAATTGCTCTCCAAGCCTCAGACGGAGGAGGAGGGGAAGGAGGACGATCAGGAACCTCTTCACCCTCTGGGATAGCGTTGGGAACCCTTTTAGGAGCCATCCTGAAAGAGATGACCACTATTAGCCATTTGATTGAAAGAATATATAGCTGAATCAACGACTAGAATTGCAACATAGTCTTCACAAGAATCATTCGAACAAGAGGAACGAATGAAATTCACAGTTTAATGATAACAACAATCTTCACGAGAAGCCACTTGGGAGACCAAAGGTAAATAAAACAACAAGGTGCAGATAGAACAAATACAAGATAGGAGCTTCGTTCGACATATTCGTGCCGAAAGCTGATGGAACGTGTTACGAAAGGGTTTTGCAATCCCCGGATCAGCATAGCCAAGGACCCTTTAAGATGCAACTCCGGATCGGAACAACGGCCATAAAACTACTTCACTCAATGTAGAACCCCGAACTCCATATCCTGCATTCATTGGAAGCATGCCTACGAGCTACTAGATGAACCCACCTATAAATTTCCGAAAGTTACCAGTTATGCAATCAGGTGTTGGGGATATAGGGGAAGCATCACGCACTCAACTCTAATCCTACATCCAGCTGTATCCATCCTTCAACACATAACCAGTTATTTCCGGAAACCGTCTACCTCGGACCTTCGAAACGCATCTACTATACAAGCTATGGAAATACTCCCGAACTACCTCCCCAGTACTGGGTGATGTCGGGGTTATCTTGCCACTAACCGCATAGGAGAGTTTTTGATGTCGGCCGTCTTAAGTATTCTAGAACTGCCGCGATATGTTTGTGACGACAACACTTCGGAGCTCAACTCCCCGAGACACTGCCACAACCCCTAAATGACAGGAGGCATTGAGAACAATGTTCTCGTCACAAAGACATCGGAACAATCCAAACAATACTCGCGAGATTCCTAAAAAAAATTTGTGCAATTTTTTGAGAGTAGAAGAGACAAGAGTAATCGTCAGGAGTCCTCACCAGAGCGAAAAGAGATGAGGAGCAAAAGAAATCCTACTCTCCGATATATATAGGACTCAAAACATTTTAAAGTGTGTGCCTAGACTCAACCGTCAACGATTCGATCAATCAGTGGGGGCTTCTAGGTCGGAGAAGGCTCTGAATACCAACTTGTAATGCCCAGGATGGGACTATACCTCGTACGTGTCGAGGCACGACTTAAAGGTATAAGCCCATTCTGGAATGATCGCAAGTTCGTCATCTTTGCGCATCTCATGTAAAAATGGGGATGAAAGGAAAAAGAGATAGTTGGCTTACACTCGCCACGTCACACAATTCATTACATATCCAAACATCATTCAAATAACATCACAACCCGTCTACGGGTGAAGATCCAAATGAAAGATACCAAACATACATAAAGACACAGGTCCGAATCGCCCCTAGTAGAAACCTCTACTAATCATCGGGATAGTGCACATAGTAACGGCTACGTTCCTCGTCGTACTCCCAGTATAGTTCTGTGCCGTCACCTGAATAGCTCACCATAGTACCTGCATCTGGTGTGGTGTAGAAATCTGTGAGCCACAGAGGACTCAGCAATCCCGTTCCCGGGTAACAGAACTATCTAAGCCTTGGGTGTGGAACAAGGCTGAAGAAAGAATAAGAGGTTGCAGCAGCACAAGCACTAACTTACGTAAGAAGAGCGAGAAGAGAAGTGCCTCGGACGATAAAGTGATCACGAAGTGATCCTATCTAAAACACGTCAAACATAACCCCACCGTGTTCACTTTCCGAGCCCTTTTCGGAAAATGACCGTCACGGTACTCACGCTGGTAGTGTGTTCTGAACATGGTGTCAAGTTTTCTACAACCGGATATTAACAAATTCCCATCTGCCACATAACCACGGGCACGGCTTTCGAAAGTTCAAATCCCTGCAGGGGTGTTCCAACTTGGCCCATGACAAGCCCACGATCCGCGGAGTCGCAACTCCAAGGTGGGAAGGCCCGAGTATTCTCGGAATCCCGTGCTCAAGATACTTCGACTAAGGTAAGGCTAATCCAGCAAATCCTCCTGGCGTGCCGACACCCTGACAGTAGCCACGCGTATCTAGTCTCAGGCCACGACCGGATAAGTCATCCTACAGGTTTTTACCAGACCTCGAGTTTGCTTGAGGTGGCCCCGCAGTCTGCTCATTTCGGACCAACACTCATGTGGAGCACTGGCCCGGGGTTGTTGATTAAGAAGAGGGTTAATTACTCCCTATACAAGTTTTTTTTAGTTGTTAGGCAAATAGTACCAATGTTGGGACTTGCTGGAAAAGACTTAGCGCTAAGCAGTTTATTGAGGGGGTCCCATAACCCCAACCGTGTGAGGAACGCAAAATCAAGGAACATAACACCGGTTTATACGGTTCCTAGGGCGGCATGCGTGGAACAAATCACCAAGCAAAAGGCTTAGCCTTCCACCCATTACCAATATATAGATGATTTCATTTAAGAGTTAAATATAGTATGATATCCCAACAAGCTTCAACATGAAGCAAGAATCTTCAAATCTTCTCCTGCAACTAGCAATGCTATAAGAGGGGCTGAGCGAAGCTTACTTAGCCAATCAAAGGTTTGCATAGGTAGGGTGGTTAGACAGATTCATGGTTACAATAGGAGGCTGACAGGAAAACATGGGCATCGAGGCAATAAGCTAAAGAGCGAGGCTTCTAGCAATAGGCAAAGATAGTAATGATATCTGGGTCAGGTCATCTTGCCTGTCGAGTCGTCGATGGGATCGTAAGAGGGCTCCTCGTTCTCAACCTCGGTAGTAACCTCGTTCTCGGCTTCCGGCTCTACTCAACACCAAAAACACACGAGGCACGAAATCAAACAAGATGCAATGCGCAAACTTCAGGATGCATGGCTGATGCACTAAGGAAGCACAACAGATGCACTTAGGATGCACAGGAAAACAACATAGGAAACACAGAGATACAACACAAGGAAAATGAGAATATGCAACAAGCAAGATACTTTAAAACATGTTAACAAGATGATATTATGAATCTACATGCAAAACCACACAAGTTTCATATAGGACTTGCTCAAAACGGAGCAACGGGCTAAAAGATACACCCAAAACAAGAAACAAGCAAAGCTGAAAATAACAGTCAAGCAACTTCGGAGCAAGAAATATATACTCTACATCACTCAAACATCATGACAAGAATCATGGACATGAAGTAGACATATCCTACAGCAAACAAATCCTTTGGATCATCTCCGTAGGAGGCATGGATCAATAGCAACAAGCTACAACATTTTGAACATGACAATAAAAACCTGACAGCAGTATTTTATAGTAACTTGGGAGTAAGAGATAAATATGCTACAGCCACCCAAATGAGCATGTGAGGGCATGAATGGATAGACAACAACATATACAACAAGGACTCATCAAAAGTCACCCCAAAACTATTATGGATTTGCCTAGAACAACAAGCAAATATAGCATCCGAATATTATCAAGAAGAGCATCTCATGATGAACATGTGGACATATCATTTGCTTCATTTGGATAAACATGCACCAAGTTATCACATTTCCAACATGGCATGAAAACAACTAATAGCAGCAGTTTATAACAAGTAGCACTCTTCTCATGAAGATTAAGACATCTAGATGGACTCAAACATGCATGACACAATGGAACAAAACATAGTACATGTCACCATGATCATTTTGACATATTAAATGCACAAATCGGACAAGCACGGTAAAAGTTATTGCTATCACAAGAATGCATCAGACACTGAAAAACTAAAGGACTTAGACAAAAAAACGAGGTCAACCTCCTGTAGTCAACGGCGGAGCGAGCACGCGGGTCGGGTTCGCGGGTCCGCGGGTCGGGCACCGGGTGCGGGTCGGAGCGGCGGAGCGGGTCGGACCCGTACCCGCTAGGGTTCTAGGCGGCCCGATCTGGCTCGATCTCTGGATCGAGCGGGATCCCTCGAGCACGGCGGCGCCTCCCTTCGATCTCGGCCGGCGGGAAGGCCGGGGAACGACGGCGACCTGCGTGGGGGAGCGGGGCGGCCGGAGCGGTGATGGCCGGCGGCGGCCGGAGCGGCGAGGCGGCGGCCGGAGCGGCGAGGGGCGCGGCGGCGAGATGGATCGGGGCCGGAGAAGAGCCTCGAGGAGCTCGGCGGCGCGGGCGAGGCCGGCGACCGGGCGGCGGCGACGGAAGGTCGGCGGCGGCGGCGTCGAGCCCCGGCGGCGGCGGTCTCGGGCGGGAGCTTGAAGACGAAGGGGCGGCGTGGCTGGGGAACTACGGCCCAGATCTACGGCGCTGCGGGCCGGCGCTGGGCCCCGCGGGCCCGCGCGGCGGCGGTGGAAGCACTGTGCGGCGGCGGTGGAAGCACTGTGCGGCGGCGGTGGAAGCACTAGGGTTTTGGACGCAAAATTGGAGGGGGTGGACGTTTATATAGGCACAAGGAGCTATAAGAGTCCAAATGAGGAGCGGTTTTCGGCCACGAGATCACAATTGAACGGCCGAGATGATGGGAAGGGTTTGTGCTGGGTTGTTGGGCTGTTGGAGGGGGGTTCTGGGCCTCAAAGAGGAGGTCCTTTTCGCCCACGAGGATAACTGTTGGAGTATCAAACGAACTCCAAACGCGACGAAACTTGACAGGCGGGTTACACGAATCAAAACAACATCGCACGACAAGTCTCACGCCATTCCAGAAACGTTACACGGCCAAACACAAAAGAAGGGCTCGGGGATGCCACGGGCACGTGTAAGAGCGTCGGAACTCGAAACGGACAACGGGAAGAGACTAGTGGGACTGGATGCAAACGACAACACAATGCAATGCAATGCACATGACAACATGACATGGATGAATGCACACACGCACACGACAAAACGACGAAAACCCGAAAAGACGAAGAATCCGGAATGGAACTGATGAAGCCAAAGTTTATATATTGCCATATAGGGAAAGTGTTACATCCGGGGCATTACAAGTTGGTATCAGAGCCAACCCTCGCGGTTACACGGATGTTTGCGGACAGTTTGCAGTCATGTTGTGCATGACGTTTGTGACCTGTCGTGGCACACGGCATGGCACATGTGCTGTCCTGGAAGCACAGACGATTGTGCCAAGAGGGAACGTTCCTGTGGCCCAACGAGGACGTCGGTTCCTCTGAGTGAGGGTGTATGTGATGGCCTAGCTAATTAGGGATGATAGACTACTCATATCAATAAGGAATTCCTTCTTTTCCGGGAGCCCATTCGGATAGAACTCCAAAGTTAAGCGTGCTCAGCTTGGAGTAGTTTCAGGATGGGTGACCGACCGCGAAGTTGCTCCCGGGTGCGCACGAGTGAGGACAAAGTGCGCAGAAAAGACTAGTATTGATATGTGAGGCCAGTCTAGATCCCGCCAGGAGTAACGACCACCGGCGGGTGTGTCCGGGGCGTTACATCCTCCTCCCCCTTCCCCCTATATATAGTGAGGGAGAGAGAGGGCAGCTGCACCCGAAGTTCTGGCGCAGCCCTCCCCCTCTCCCAAGTCCTCCACCTCTCCCGCGGTGCTTGGCGAAGCCCTACAGGATTGCCACACTCCTCCATCACCACCACGCTGTCGTTCTACTGCTGGACGGAGTCTTTCCCAACCTCTCCCTCTCTCCTTGCTGGATCAAGGCGCGGAGACGTCACCAGGCTCCACGTGTGTTGAACGCGGAGGCACCATTGTTCGGTACTTAGATCGGATTCGGCCGCGATCTGAATCGCTTCATGTACGACTCCACCGACCGCGTTCTTGCAACGCTTCCGCATCGCGATCTTCAAAGGTATGAAGATGCACTCCCCTCTCATTGCTATTAAACTCCATATATGGATCTTGGCGATACGTAGGAATTTTTTTGATTTTCTGCAACGATCCCCAATAGTGGCATCATGAGCTAGGTCTATGCGTAGTTACTATGCACGAGTAGAACACAAGATTGTTGTGGGCGTATATCATGTCAATTTACTTGCCGCTACTAGTCTTATTTTGATTCGGCGGCATCATGGGATGAAGCGGCCCGGACTGAGCTTACACGTACGCTTACGTGAGACAGGTTCCACCGACTGACATGCACTAGTTGCATAAGGTGGCTAGCGGGTGTCTGTCTCTCCCACTTTAGTCAGATCAGATTCGATGAAAAGGGTCCTTATGAAGGGTAAATAGTAATTGGCAAATCACGTTGTGGTTTTGGCGTAGGTAAGAAACGTTCTTGCTAGAAACCTATAGCAGCCACGTAAAAACTTGCAACAACAATTAGAGGACGTCTAACTTGTTCTTGCAGCATGTGCCGTGTGATGTGATATGGCCAAAAGGATGTGATGAATGATATATATATGTGATGTATGAGATTGATCATGTTCTTGTAATAGGAATCATGACTTGCATGTCGATGAGTATAACAACCGGCAGGATCCATATGAGTTGTCTTATTTTATTGTATGACCTGTGTGTCATTAAAAATGCCATGTAATTACTTTACTTTATTGCTAATCGTTAGCCATAGTAGTAGAAGTAACGTTTGGCGAGACAACTTCATGAAGACACGATGATGGAGATCATGATGATTAAAATCATGGTGTCATGCCGGTGACGATGATGATCATGGAGCCTCGAAGATGGAGATCAAAAGGAGCAAAATGATATTGGCCATATCATGTCACTATTTGATTATCATGTCACTATTTGATATTGGCCATACATCTTATTTGCTTAGAACGACGGTAGTAAATAAGATGATCTCTCACTAAAATTTCAAGAATTGTGTTCCCCGTAACTGTGCACCATTGCTAATGTTCGTTGTTCCTAAGCACCACGTGATGATCGGGTGTGATAGGCTCTAACGTTCGCATACAACGAGTGTAAGCCATATTTACACACGCAATACACTTAGGGTTGACTTGACGAGCCTAGCATGTACAGACATGGCCTCGGAACACGGAAGACCGAAAGGTGGAACATGAGTTGTATAGAAGATACGATCAACATGAAGATGTTCACCATTGATGACTAGTCCGTCTCACGTGATGATCGGACACGGCCTAGTCGATTCGGATCATGTATCACTTAGATGACAAGAGAGATGTCTATCTCAGTGGGAGTTCATTAAATTTGATTAGATGAACTTAATTGTCATGAACATAGTATAAAATCTGTACAATATGTCTTGTAGATCAAATGGCCCACGCTAATGTTGCCCTCAACTTCAACGCGTTCCTAGAGAAAACCAACCTGAAAGACGATGGTAGCAACTATACAGATTGGGTCCGTAACTTGAGGATCATCCTCATAGCTGCCAAGAAAGCATATGTCCTTGAAGCACCGCTAGGTGATGCACCCGTTTCCCCAGCAACTCAAGACGTTATGAACGCCTGGCAGTCGCGTAGTGATGATCACTCTCTGGTTCAGTGCGGCATGCTTTACAGCTTAGAATCGGGGCTCCAAAAGCGTTTTGAGCAACACGGAGCATATGAGATGTTCCAAGAGCTGAAAATGGTATTCCAAGCTCATGCTCGAGTCGAGAGATATGAAGTCTCCGTCAAGTTCTATAGTTGTAAGATGGAGGAGAATAGTTCTGTCAGCGGACATATACTCAAAATGTCTGGGTTGCATAACCACTTGTCTAAGCTGGGAGTTAATCTCCGAGATTACGCGGTCGTTGACAGAATTCTTCAGTCGCTCCTACCTAGCTACAAGAGCTTCGTGATGAACTTCAATATGCAAGGGATGGAGAAGTCCATTCCCGAGGTATATTCAATGCTGAAATCAGCGGAGGTGGAAATCAAGAAAGAACATCAAGTGTTGATGGTGAATAAAACCACTAAGTTCAAGAAAGGCAAGGGTAAGAAGAACTTCAAGAAAGACGGCAAGGGAGTTGCCGCACCCGGTAAGCTAGTTGCGGGTAATAAACCAAAGAATGGACGCAAGCCTGAGTCAGAGTGCTTTTATTGTAAGGGAACGGGTCACCAGAAGCGGAATTGCCCCAATTACTTAGCGGATAAGAAGGCCGGCAACGTCAAAGGTATATGTGATATACATGTTATTGATGTGTACCTTACCAGCGCTCGTAGTAGCTCCTGGGTATTCGATACCGGTGCAGTTGCTCACATTTGTAACTCAAAGCAGGAGCTATGGAATAAGTGGAGACTGGCGAAGGACGAGGTGACGATGCGCGTCGGAAATGGTTCCAAGGTCGATGTGATCGCCGTCGGCACGCTAGCTCTACATCTACCTTCGGGATTAGTTTAAAACGTCAATAATTGTTATTTAGTACCAGCTTTGAGCATGAACATTGTATCTGGATCTCGTTTAATGTAAGATGGCTACTCATTTAAATCTGAGAATAATGGTTGTTCTATTTATATGAGAAATGTTTTATGGTCATGCCCCGTTGGTCAATGGTTTATTCTTAAAGAATCTCGAACGTGATGTTACACATATTCATAGTGTGGATGCCAAAAGATGTAAGGTTGATAATGATAGTCCCACATACTTGTGGCACTGCCGCCTTGGTCATATTGGTGTCAAACGTATGAAGAAGCTCCACGCAGACGGACTTTTGGAGTCTCTTGATTATGAATCATTTGACACGTGCAAACCATGCCTTTTGGGCAAGATGACCAAGACTCTGTTCTTCGGAACAATGGAGCGAGCAACCAACTTATTGGAAATCATACCTACTGATGTGTGCGGTACAATGAGTGTTGAAGCTCGCGGTGGCTATCGTTATGTTCTCACCCTCAATGGTGACTTAAGTAGGTATGGGTGTGTCTACTTGATGAAACACAAGTCTGCAACCTTTGAAAAGTTCAAGGAATTTCATAATGAGGTTGAAAATCAACATGACAGAAAAATAAAGTTCTTACGATCAGATCGTGGAGGAGAATATTTAAGTGACAAATTTGGCACGCACCTAAGGAAATGTGGAATTGTTTCACAATTGATGTCACCAGGAACACCTCAGCATAACGGTGTATCCAAACGTCGTAATCGTACTCTGTTGGACATGGTGCGATCTATGATGTCTCTTACCGATTTACCGCTATCATTTTGGGGTTATGCTTTAGAGACTGTCACATTCACTTTAAATAGGGCACCGCCTAAATCCGCGACACCGTATGAACTATGGTTTGGGAAGAAACCTAAGTTGTCGTTTCTAAAAGTTTGGGGATGCGATGCTTATGTCAAGAAACTTCAAACTGAAAAGCTCGAACACAAATCGGAAAAATGCGTCTTCATAGGATACCCTAAGGAAACTATAGGGTATACCTTCTACCTCAGATCTGAAGCCAAGGTCTTTGTTGCTAAGAATGGGTCCTTTCTGGAGAGAGAGTTTCTCTCAAAAGAAGTAAGTGGGAGGAAAGTGGAACTTGATGAGGTGATTGTCACCCCTCTCGAACCGGAAAGTAGCGCAGCGTAGGAAGATAGTTTTGTGGTTCCTGCACCGACTAGAGAGGAAGTTAATGATAATGATCATGAAGCTTCGGATCAAGTTACTGCTGAACTTCGTAGGTCCACAAGGACACGTTCCGCACCAGAGTGGTACGGCAACCCTGTCCTAGAAATCATGTTGTTAGACAACGGTGAACCTTCGAACTATGAAGAAGCGATGGCGGGCCCGGATTCCAACAAATGGCTTGAAGCCATGAAATCCGAGATAGGATCCATGTATGATAACAAAGTATGGACTTTGGTTGACTTGCCCTATGATCGGCGAGACATAGAGAATAAATGGATCTTTAAGAAGAAGACTGACGCGGATGGAAATGTAACCATCTATAAGGCTCGGCTTGTCGCTAAGGGTTATTGACAAGTTCAAGGGATTGACTATGATGAGACTTTTTCTCCCGTAGCGACGCTGAAGTCCGTCCGAATCATGTTAGCAATTGCCGCATTCTATGATTATGAGATATGGCAAATGGATGTCAAAACGGCATTCCCTAATGGTTTCCTTAAGGAAGAACTGTATATGATATAGCCGGACGGTTTTGTCGATCCTAAGAATGCTAAAAAGGTATGCAAGCTCCAGCGCTCCATCTATGGGCTGGTGCAAGCATCTCGGAGTTGGAACATTCGCTTTGATGAGGTGATCAAAGTGTTTGGGTTCATACAGACTTATGGAGAAGCCTGTATTTACAAGAAAGTGAGTGGGAGATCTGTAGCATTTCTCATATTATATGTGGATGACATATTGCTGATGGGAAATGATATAGAACTCTTGGAACGCATAAAGGCCTACTTGAATAAGTATTTTTCAATGAAGGACCTTGGAGAAGCTGCTTACATATTAGGCATCAAGATCTATAGAGATCGAGACGCCTCATTGGTCTTTCACAAAGCACATACCTTGATAAGATATTGAAGAAGTTCAATATGGATCAGTCCAAGAAAGGGTTCTTGCCTTTATTTGCAAGGTGTGAAATTGAGCACAGCTCAATGCCCGACCTCGGCGGAAGATAGAGAATAGATGAGTGTCATCCCCTATGCCTCAACCATAGGTTCTATCATGTATGCCATGTTGTGTACCAGACCTGATGTGAACCTTGCCATAAGTTTGGTGGGGAGGTACCAAAGTGATCCCGGTATGGAACACTGGACAACGGTCAAGAACATCCTGAAGTACCTGAAAAGGACTAAGGATATGTTTCTCTTTTATGGAGGTGACGAAGAGCTCGTCGTAAAGGGTTACGTTGATGCTAGCTTCGACACAGATCTGGATGACTCGAAGTCACAAACCGGATACGTGTATATTTTGAATGGTCGGCAATCAGCTGGTGCAGTTGCAAGCAAAGCGTCATGGCGGGATCTTCATGTGAAGCAGAGTACATAACTGCTTCCAAAGCAGCACAGGAAGAAGTCTGGATGAAGGAGTTCATCACTGACCTAGGAGTTATTCCAAGCGCGCCGGCCTCGATGACTCTCTTCTGTGACAACACTGGAGCTATTGCCATTGCCAATGAGCCCAAGTTTCACAAGAAGACCAAGCACATCAAGCGCCGTTTCAACTCCATCCGAAATTATATTCAAGATGGAGAAATAAGTATTTGTAAAGTGCATACGGATCTGAATGTCGCAGATCCGTTGACTAAACCTCTTCCACGAGCAAAACATGATCAACACCAGAACTCTATGGGTGTTCGATTCATCACAATGTAACTAGATTATTGACTCTAGTGCAAGTGGGAGACTATTGGTAATATGCCCTAGAGGCAATAATAAAATGTTTATTATTATATTTCCATGTTCTGATAATTTCTATTGTTCATGCTTTAATTGTATTATCCGAAAACGGTAATGCATGTGTGAATACATAGACAACAACATGTCCCTAGTGAGCCTCTAGCTGGCTAGGTCGTTGATCAATAGATGGTTATGGTTTCCTGACCATGGACATTGGATGTCATTGATAATGGGATCACATCATTAGGAGAAAGATGTGATGGACAAGACCCAATCCTAAGCCTAGCACAAGATCGTGCAGTTCGTATGCTAAAGCTTTTCCAATGTCAAGTATCCTTTCCTTAGACCATGAGAATGTGCAACTCCCAAATACCGTAGGAGTACTTTGGGTGTGCCAAACGTGACAACGTAACTGGGTGGCTATAAAGGTACACTACGGGTATCCCCAAAAGTATCTGTTGGGTTGGCACGAATCGAGACTGGGATTTGTCACTCCGTATGACGGAGAGGTATCTCTGGGCCCACTCGGTAAGACATCATCGTAATGAGCTCAAGGTGACTAAGGGGTTGGTCATGGGATGATGTGTTACGGAACGAGTAAAGGGACTTGCCGTAACAAGATTGAACAAGGTATCGGCATACCGACGATCGAATCTCGGGCAAGTACTATACCGGTAGACAAAAGGAATTGTATACGGGATTGATTGAATCCCCGACATCATGGTTCATCCGATGAGATCATCATGGAACATGTGGGAGCCAATATGGGTATCCAGACCCCTCTATTGGTTATTGGCCGGAGAGGTATCTCTGTCATGTCTGCATGGTTCCCGAACCCGTAGGGTCTACACACTTAAGGTTCGGTGACGCTAGAGTTGTTATGGGAATAGTGTGTAGTTACCGAAGGTTGTTCGGAGTCCCGGATGAGATCCCGGATGTGACGAGGAACTCCGGAATGGTCCGGAGGTGAAGATCGATATATTGGACGAAGGGTATTGGAGTCCGGAATTGTTCCGGGTGTACCGGGTGACGACCAGCGTGGCCGAAAGTGGTTTCGGAGGCCCCGGCAAGCGTTGGGGGGATGATGGACCAAGGGGAGGGGCACATCTGCCCACTAAGGGTATGAGCGCCCCTCCCACCCCATCTCCCGTAACCTGGAGAGGTGGGGGCACCTCCCCTAGGGCAGCCACCCCTCCCGGCTTGGGGGGCAAGTTTCCTAGGGGTGGGCGCCCAAACCCATCTAGGGTTTCCCCTGTGGCCGCCGCCCCTCCCCTAGGGAAACCCTAGGGCGCCTCCTCCTCCCCCCTTCCCCCTATATACAGTGAGGGAGAGAGAGGGCAGCTGCACTCGAAGTTCTGGCGCAGCCCTCCCCCTCTCCCAAGTTCTCCTCCTCTCTCGTGGTGCTTGGTGAAGCCCTGCAGGATTGCGACGCTCCTCCATCACCACCACGCCGTCGTGCTGCTGCTGGACGGAGTCTTCCCCAACCTCTCCCTCTCTCCTTGCTGGATCAAGGCGCGGGAGACGTCACTGGGCTGCACGTGTGTTGAACGCGGAGGCACCGTTGTTCGGTGCTTAGATCGGATTCGGTCGCGATCTGAATCCCTTCGTGTATGACTCCACCGACCGCGTTCTTGGAACGCTTCCGCATCGCGATCTACAAAGTTATGAAGATGCACTCCCCTCTCGTTGCTAGTAAACTCCATAGATGGATCTTGGTGATACATTGGAATTTTTTTGATTTTCTGCAATGATCCCCAATACTCGCAATGTCACTAGGCTCATCTCTGGCTACTCAGCTCAAACCCGTGAGCTCGGCGTGGCGCCCGCAAGGAAAATGGAGTCGGCTGGCCCCAGTGCCAAGAAGGTGAGGCTCCCGCCAGCGACGACGCAGGTTGTAGATCCCGCACCCGGTAGCGCGGGGAGAAGCAGTGAGCCCCCCCCCCCACCCGGATCTGAGGAACCCGTAGAATCTCCGGTGGACCGCATCAGTGATCTTCCGGACGACATCCTTGGTTAGATCATCTCCCTTATCCCCACCAAGGATGGCTGCCGCACGCAAGTCCTTGCATCTCGGTGGCATGGCGCACCGCGTCTCTTAATCTCGACTGTCGTCTGATATCTGTCCTTCCTGAATTCCTCCCTAAATTTGATCTCCTTAGATCGTCTTCTCCCACCAGGGCCCCATTCAATGCCTCTGTATCCCGATACGCTACATGTTGTCCATACCCTGCACTATGGACGCCTGGCTGATATCCACTGAATTAGAAAAACTCCAGCAGATTGAGTTCTACCATTTCTACGGAAAATATATGCCACGATCCGAACTCCATGTGTTTGTGCCCACACCATCGTTGTCCATATCGTGGTTTTCCTCCTCTCTCCACACCCTCACTATAGCCCAGTGCCATCTACTAGATAATCTAGTACTAATGATTCGACTCCCACTGCTAAAAAGACTTTCGCTTGTGGTGGTTCATATGTCGGAGGCCTCACTACACAGCATCATCCAATCCGGTTGCCCTGCCCCGGAGTGCTTGCTGCTTGTTTTCGGATTAGAAATTCGTATCCATTGTCTCCAAATAAAGTCGCCTCACCTTAAAAGCATTGGAATTTATTTTGTAGGACAACAGCTCATCATCAAAGATGCCCCTTCACTTCAAAGGTTGCTCCTTGATTATTTTTATAAACCTTCACAAATAATTGTCGTCTCTGCACCTAAACTTGAGGCCTTGGGTGTAATTCGTGATCCGTTTGTACATCACAACATGGTGTTTGGCTCCACACTTATTCAGGTACTGTATATTATCATCTACACATTTGTAATCACAAGCTGCATTTTTCATTTGTGCGCACAAGTTTTATATCATCTTGGAGTACACTTTGGATACTAATATTATATTATATGCTCAATGAAGAGTTCATCCATCGATATCCTATCAATGGTGTTGGATTCTGTCAAGATCTTATATATCGGAATGTTTAGTATGATCTGAACACAATTATTGGCTTGCTGCGATGCTTTCCATGTTTGGAGAATTTGTACATAAAGGTGATTATTTCATGCACATTGAAAGCCCATATATACTGTACTAAATTACCGTTCGGCTATCGCTCTATCGACATACTCTTTTTTAGACCTTAACTATTTTCAATCTTCATGTCTATACGTGGGTGGCAACACATGGAGAAAAACATATAACCAATTTGTGGCGTAATAAGCACCGGGATTTTCTCAGTTCTCATGACATTCATTTGAGGACAATAACGATGGAAGGTTATGCATTCAATCATGCAAATAAAAACTTCGTCACATTCCACTGGTGCGCGCCGGTCCTAAACAAATGGTTTTAATCCCTTTCTGCAACGACATTCGGAACCGTCGCCAAGTGAGTGTGGGTGATAGGGGGTCCTTCCCACATGACCCAGAAACCGTTGGGGATATGCCCTCCTGGCACACACGCTCGGCAAATTGAGGTCGTGTGCGACCGACGAGCACTCAAATACAGAAATACGTACAGTAGTGCTAATAAAATACAATTATACAAGCTAAATAATCTCCGGCCGTAAGTACATCCCACACAGTCAGTCACCACTAAACGTTTCCGTTCGTATATACACCCCACACAGTCACTACAAGGGAAACATTTGCGCAAGGTGGCGTAACGCAAACAGTTTTGAAGAGAATGTCGTGTGTGATTGTTCTCTGATCAACATGGTTTATTCCTAGAAACTGTGTGCGTTGCCTAAGGTCATCGCCCACCCTGGTTTCTCATTAACCGTTTGCAATAGGAAAACCCAATTAGCAAGCTAATTGCCCTATTATTAATAATCCATTTACTAATCTAATTGACATTCATATTAAGCACATAATATATTCCATTTCCATATTAAGGAAGCAGGATTTCATAATTGAAATACATCAGAGTACAACATGATATAGCTTCAGCACTCAGCTACCCCATTACACAACTGCACCAGCAACAAGTTTCACATGCAACATCTAGAACCTTTCGAAATTAGCATCATAGACGGTACATAGAGAGATGCATCTCATCTGAAAACCTGCTGAAGCGGAAGGCGAATATTGAGCCTTCATTCATGTTGAAGGTCTTTGCAACTTTAGGCCAGTGCTTGCGGATGATTGACCGTCCATCCTTTGACCACTTCTAGAACACTTCAATATTGAACCGTTGGTGTTGTATGAAAAATGTCCTCACCTCCTGACCACAGAGGTGGTTTGAGAGGTAATCATCAGTGAAGCCTGAAAACAAGGACGTGAATAAATATCTTCTCTATATTGGAAATGGGGCAAAGGAATACAAAAGGCAAGGTATAATAGTTAGTACCATCTTGTAAACCTCAGTGCTTCCCATTGTTTCCCTGCAACACATATAAGGTAGTTAGTCATGAGGTTAAGTAAGGGTTCATATGCTATCAGTAAAATATGTTGATGGCAAATGAGCACATTGCAGATTCATCGGATTAATTCAAGCCTCATGGAAAACCCATTTATCCAAAGCAAGCATGATTAACAACTAGGAAATATAGCACTTCTATATGTTTCTCATGTATTAAGTGTAGCCAAATTCTATTTATTCCTCACATGGTATACAATAGCAGAATGCAGCCACAACAATTGAACATCACATTGCAGAAGTGAACCAAGCAGTTAAGTAAACACCACAACAAATAAACCAAACATTAATGAGCACAACATTGCACAACATAACATACTCCTAATAGAAGATCAGACAGTTAACCAAACCAAGCATGCTTAACAACTTGGAAATATAGCAATTGTATTTGTTTCTCATGTATTTAGTACAACCAAATTCGATTTATTCCTCACATGGTATAAAATAACAGAATGCAGCCACAACAATTGAACATCGCATTGCAGAGTTGAACCAAGCAGTTAACTAAACACCACAACAAATGAACCAAACGTTAACTGAGAACCACATTGCACAATATAACATACTCCTAATAGAAGATTAGATAGTTAACCAAACCAAGCATGCTTAACAACTTGAAAATATAGCACTTGTATTTGTTTCTCATGTATTTAGTACAACCAAATTCGATTTATTCCTCACATGGTATACAATAACAGAATGCAGCCGCATCAATTGAACATCACATTG
>LR738711.1:695729610-695810913 GCA_902687465.1 Secale cereale | reverse complement strand
TGTATTTGTTTCTCATGTATTTAGTACAGCCAAATTCGATTTATTCCTCACATCGTATACAATAAGAGAATGCAGCCACATCAATTGAACATCGCATTGCAGAATTGAACCAAGCAGTTAACTAAACACCACAACAAATGAACCAAACGTTAACTGAGCACCACATTGCACAATATAACATACTCCTAATAGAAGATCAGACAATTAACCAAACCAAGCATGCTTAACAACTTGGAAATATAGCAATTGTATTTGTTTCTCATGTATTTAGTACAACCAAATTCGATTTATTCCTAACATGGCATACAATAACAGAATGTAGCCACAACAATTGAACATCGCATTGCAGAATTGAACCAAGCAGTTAAGTAAACACCACAACAAGTGAACCAAGCCACAACAAATGAACCAAGCAGTTAAGTAAACACCAATTGAACAATATAACATACTCCTAATAGAATATCAGACAGTTAACCAAACCAAGTATGCTTAACAACTTGGAAATATTGCACCCTAAAGAATTGAACATCAGATTTGCAGAATTGAACCAAGCAGTTAATTGAACACCACATTGCACGACATATAGAACATATACACGATAGCAGAAGATTGCATGGTGAAAGTAGATAGCAAAATTAACTAGAATTTGTTACGGAAAGGCAGTAGCTAGCAAACTGAAAATGGGTCCTTATAGTGAGCTAATAAGACAAGCTACTCCTCATTGTCGGAGATATCGATGACGATTGGCTCCTTGGACATGGAAGAGGGCGAGGCCTCCACATCGTGGGTGCCCTCGTTGTGGTGGTGAGTTGCCTAAACCGCTCCGGGCACCAACCTTCTGGCTCTTGAGATGAGGTAAGCCCGTGCACGCTAAGAAAACACCTCGTAGTCTTCGTCCAAGGCACCGATGGTGGCCTCAAGAAAACGCCATGAACTGCCGTTTAAAGCAGCCAACCCGTCGCGGCGTCGGCACGCGAGGCGTCATTGGTGGCCTCGACGGCGAGGTGCTCCTCCAAGATCTGGGGGTCGACATGAATGGCAGCCATCGCAACCTCATCCACGCGTGCGACCGTGATTTGCTTCTCCGCTACCAAATGCTCCTTGAGGTCCTGGCTATATTGCATGCACCATGGCCTAGGCCAGCGCTTATTTGGTGGAGGGGTCGGTTATTTGGGTGGAAGGTGTCGCGCCCGCGCCGGCGGTCGAGGCATGTGGGATGTGGAAGGAGGAGGAGGATGGGGGTCGGGTGTGGATTACCTGCCTGGATAGGCGAGGCCGAGCAGCGTGAAGGAGGGTTGCCGGTGAGGAGGCGGCGGTGCTGCAAGCAAGGAGTGAAGGTTTCAACTTGGAAAGGAAGGCGGAAAGAGGGGAAATATGGCTTTTGGTAAGGGGGAGCGGGCGGGTAGGTAGATATTTCCGCGGAAGCCGAAAATTTGGAATCTCTTCAGACAAAAAACTAGCACGCAAGACACGGTCCCTTATTCAAACAAGGTCCGAAGATATTTTGTGTTGCATCTCACACAGTTGGTTATAATAAATTGTGTGGGATCTACTTGATTTTTGGTCTTGATTTGAATTACATAATGGGGTCATAGCGACCATGGATGGTGTTTGAATTGCTAGACCTTTTATCTGCAGTAATCATAAAATAATTGGAATTATTCAGGGTTCGTTTGGACATTTTTATGCATTAAGTGAGTTTTCAATGCATTTATGTGCATAATTCAAATTTGAACTACATGTCCATGCTCCAGTGCATATAAATTTGTTGAAAAATCAAATCTTTGTCCTTGGGTGCATGCTTAGGTCCCATGCAATAAATGGGATTGAATTTTAAACACCATGGCACTGTTAATTGCCGGCAAAACAATGAGATGCCTGGTTTTTAAATTATAGTAAATCCAAAACTGTCTGCAATTCATGAAACTTGGCATGCTATCATGGAGCGGCATCAACATGTCGTGGTACAAATTTTGTCCCATTTGGAGCAGGCTCGGGTATATGCTTCTCACAAACCGGAGCTTCTCACAACAAGCATGATTGTTTTCGGTAGGGAACGTCCCACCTTTGGGGACGAAACCATATCCATTGCCTCTTATTGCTTTCAAGTTTTTTTCTCGTGTCAACATTGAACAACAGGAGTGTTGTGTGAATTTTTGTGATTTTTCGGGGTCCGTTTGGGCAATTATGCATTAAGTGAGTTTTCAATGCATTTATGTGCATAGTTCCAATTTGGACTACATGTGCGTGCTCCAGTGCATATAAATTCGTTGAAAAATCAAATCTTTGTCCTTGGGTACATGATTAGGTTCCATGCAAGAAATGAGAATGAATTTCAAACACCATGGCACCGTTGATTGCCGGCAAAACATTGAGATGCCTGGTTTTTGAATTCTAGTAAATCCAAAACTCGTTTGAAATTCATTAAACTTGGCATGCTATCATGGAGCGGCATCAACTTGCCGTGGTACAAATTTTGTCCCATTAGGGGAATGTTTGGGTAGATGATTCTCACAAACCGGAGCTTCTCACAACAAGCATGATGGTTTTCGGTAGGGAACGTCCCACCTTTGAGGACGAAACGATATCCATTGCCTCTTATTGCTTTCAAGTTTTTTTTCTCGTGTCAACATAGAACAACAGGAGTGTTGTGTGAATTTCTGTGATTTTTCGGGGTTCGTTTGGACATTTTTATGCATTAAGTGAGTTTTCAATGCATTTATGTGCATAATTCAAATTTGAACTACATGCGCATGCTCAAGTGCATATAAATTCATTGAAAAATCAAATCTTTGTCCTTGGGTGCATGCTTAGTGTCGGGCATATACCCCGCGATATGACCCGGTCGGACTTGGCGGTTTACTTGAGACCAGGTTTACACTTGGCGATTCACTGGCGACCCGCCCTGACCAGATGGTTTACAAGCAACCTGCCTGAACATTATGACTCACTGGTAACCCGGCGGGCGGCGGACGGATGACAAGGCCCAAGGCCCAGAAGGCTGGTTTATGTTAATGGTGGGCCGGTTTAGGAGGAAAGTCATGAGGAATATTTACCTTACAAGGAGTTAAGACCCGGACTTGTATCTGGTTTGTATTAAAGGGTATACTAGTCCTAATCCAAATAGGACTCCACACGTAACCCGCCCCTTCAACTTATATAAGGAGGGGCAGGGCTCCCCAAAGAAGAAACAATCTCTAGGGCTAGACACAATAAGGAGAGCCGACTTATACGGTGACTCCATGAGGATCATAATGAGACCTAGCCTCAAACAACATGTAGGGCTATTACCGGATGATGTTTCCCGGGGCCCGAAGCTATCTAAATCCTTGTCTTGCATTGCGTCTCTCGATTCCGCTCAACCCCTCTTAAGCTACTACATAGATGCGTTGGCCTCACGACTAAGTCCTCACCTAGGACATCTGTCGTGACAATTTCACGACAGTTAGGTCCCATCCAAGAAAAGGGAATGAATTTCAAACACCATGGCATCGTTGATTGCCGGCAAAACATTGAGATGCCTGGTTTTTAAGTTCTAGTAAATCCAAAACTCGTCTGAAATTAATGAAACTTGGCATGCTATCATGGAATGGCACTCGACATGCTATGTCATTTTTCGTGTCCATTTTGAGAGAAGGCACACTCGAATAATGACAACCAATAGAGGCATTTTGAAAAAATAGCACCCACTTTAATATCTCAAATGTTTGTAGAATTCAAACCGTGTGCGTTCTGTTAACCATTTAACATGCCGTGGTACAAATTTTGTCCCATTTGGGGCAGGTTTGGGTATATGCTTCTCACAAACCGGAGCTTCTCACAATAAGCATGATGGTTTTCGGTAGGGAACGTCTCACCTTTGGGGACGGAACGATATCCATTGCCTCTTATTGCTTTCAAGTTTTTTTCTCATGTCAACATAGAACAACAGGAGTGTTGTGTGAATTTTTTTGATTTCAGGGTTCGTTTGGACATTTTTATGCATTAACTGAGTTTTCAATGCATTTATGTGAATAATTCAAATTTGAACTACATGCGCATGCTCCAGTGCATATAAATTGGTTGAAAAATCAAATATGTGTCCATGGGTGCATGCTTAGGTCCCATGCAAGAAATGAGAATGAATTTCAAACACCAGGGCACCGTTGATTGCCGGCAAAACATTGAGATGCCTGGTTTTAAAATTCTAGTAAATCCAAAACTCGTCTGAAATTCATGAAACTTGGCATGCTATCATGGAAGGGCACTCGTCATGCTGTGCTTTTTTTTCGTGTCCATTTTGAGAGAAGGCGCACTCGAATAATGACAGCGAACAAAGGCATTTTGAAAAAATAGCTTCCACTTTAATATCTCAAACGTTTGTATAATTTAAACCATGTGCATTCGGTTAACCATTCACGTGACGCCGCGTGTATTGGTTTTAATGGCTATAGGAGGTGTCGTGTGGACAGCTGCTTGGCTGAACAGGAGGCGTGCGAGCGCAGTCTGGTGCGCAGGCTCACCGGGAAGCGTACAAGCCGTTCAACGCAGGATATGTGCATCTCTTCAACGCAAACGGTTCAGATTACGATATGCAAATTAAAGTCAGACTTTGGCGCTAAGCCAAGAGACACTGCGATTTGTCAAAATATGCAGCTAAAATCAATATCACTATCTATTTTTTGCAAATAAATTCAGTAATTTAGCATAGATTTCATTCATACTAGAGATTAAGCAGTCGTTCTCACCGGGAAGCGAAACAGCCTTGGACCACCCCCCGCCTCGCTCCCACTGGTCTATATTAATGGCGCCTTATATACCTCTCCTTCTTGATATCAATGTTATTTCTATATTTGAAGATGTATGTTCGTCTGTCATCCAGCGAAGTTTCACCCAGACTCTGGGCACAGTGAAGGTCTTGGCACTAGAATCTGTCGTCCCCAACCTGGACCAAGTTTTTCAGTTGCCTGATATGCTTTCCGTGCCTAAAGAAGTTGTATATCGAGGTGATGTTGCTTTCCTGTTAAATGTTAACCAGAAGGGAGTTCAATTTTTTGCACCTTTTCCTAAGTTTACAATGACTATGTACTACGATATCTGAAGGAATTTTGGAGGATTTTAGGACATACACCCACCCCATATTGGTTGCTTCATTCATATGGTTACAATCGTACATAAGCACTTCCCCTTTGGATTCATCTCTACTAGTTTTCTTAGGGAATTTTTCATCCAATCCAACCTCTTGTGAAGAAGGCTACATGTTTCTAGATTGTAATCAAATTAATGCCCATGTTAATCATGACAGATCAAAGATGGCACATGGTGCATTTTACAAATCCCGCAAACCAAATGGGCGTGTAGCAGTGTTCAAAACTGCATCTAGGCACTAACACGTTCTCTTCTTTTGCAGTGCATATTAGGCCCAGTGGAAGATGTTGATAATGACAATCTCATCGAATGCCTGGATCTGCATCTCTCAAATATTACTTTTAACTCCTACCGAGGGACCCCACCGGAGATTACACTCGCCATGTTCTTTCTTGCGAGAGCAAAGGTGCTGAGGGTTCTGAGGTTGAACACACATTTAATTAGGAAAAATCAATGGTATGATTATCAGAGGTGGATGGTACTATGGAATTGAAGTGCCTCCAAAAATGCCAAACTTCATACTGGAAGAGCAAATGGCATAGCAATTGGATGTTAATGTGTCAAACCCATACATGACTTGTCAGTGGCTGATCCCTTTTCAGAAATGACGCATCTTGCAGTGTTTGAATTTGGGCGTTGTAATCTTTCAACTTGAACCTTGCAATATTTATGGTATTTGTTATATTGAACCATTTCTGTTCTCTTGTCTCAACGCAAACATTTCATCCGGGTGAACCGCATGTCGTACATCGCACACACCTTGATCTAGCTAACTGTTTCTTTTGTGTTGCCTAGTCACAAACAGTTCATCCGAGTGAATTGTATGTTGTACATCGCACACACCTTGATCTGGCTGACCGTTTCTTTTGTGTTGCCTAATCACAAACAGTTCATGCATGTGAACCGTATGCTATACATCGCACACACCTTCATCAGGCTGCCCGTTTCTTTTGTTCCGCCTCATCGCAAATGGTTCATTGGACTGAACAGTATGCACTGGATCACACACGCAACTAAAATCTGAATCGTGTTTGATGCATCCTCCATTGCAAACGTTTTGCAACTTTTTTGATGTTTTTTTACATCCCCGTTTATGATTAATGCATCGCACACAGTTTATTGAAAGGGTCTTTGATCGTAGTGTCGCGTTAGCAGGATCCTGTAGTAGTGTTCTTCCTGTTGAATGCGAGGTTACTATTGTCCATGATGCTAAACTTTTTCAACAAGAAATTTCTCACGGATGGATATGTTGAACAGCAAAAAAAGAGGTTTCAGGTCGACAAATGGGCTTCTGAACGTGCTCGGCTTCTATTTACAACAACATGTCGTCATATGCTAGTAAACTTTTTGGCAAATGATGTTGATTTTATGGATCAGACCGACCCATTTTTTTGTGACTACCAAAAACGGTGGTTGGGTTAGATGTTCTTGGCATGCATGTTCAGTCTGGGTTTTGTCTAAACCTGATGAACAATTAACCCTCGTGCTTTTGTACAATTTGTAATATGGGTTTCAACTCAGCTGTGACTATCATATTTTGTTTGAAACAAGGCAAATGGCTTGCCATTTGTTTAATTTAGAGACAAATATTGTAACAATTCCCAACCAAGGGAGATAACATCACTCTCGCCGGCTTCTTGAGCTCACTGTGCATTACAGAACCCAAGTGATTAGCCCCCACCAGCACCCACAAAATTATTTTGAACTAGCACACCAAATGGGATGTAAACTTTCATAAGAAAGGTTGCATGACCATGAATGTTTACCTTTTCTATTGTGTGAACTTTTTAGAATGTATACTGTGGGATTGTTAGAATGTACACTGTTGGATTTGGACGTACCCAACCAGCAGCACGGCCGAACTTCCAGCTGTCGCTCAGGGTCGGTGGCGCTGCCTCGTGTTGTGCCCCACGCCCCCTGTTAAATCCAGTTCGCTCCATTCCCCAACCGCTAGCACGGGATGGAAGTATCATCTTCTTCCCCCTAGCGCTGCCGGAGGATTGAAGAAGGGCGGTATCCAATCCACCACCGGAGATGATTGCCTGTCCAAGTGATTTTGAGAGAAGAAACTGCAAATTTCAGTTTTTAGATAAGAAAGTGCATGTTTCAGAGGCAGAGCATTTAAACCAGCACGCACTTTCCAAACATGGATAACAGAATGTTAGAACTTTTTGTCATGGTCGAAAATGGAACTAACAACAAGTTAACATCATGCTGATCAACATTCATGTATAGCACATCTTCATATGATGCATCGTCAAAAATATATAGTATTTTCAAATTGCCAAGACAATGTTCAGTGTGCGAAAAACTAGGTATACTAGGGCCGAAATTTTGGCAAGTGGTGGAGGTGGTGTGTGTAGATTACATGGTGGGACCCACATGTCAGTAATAGCTGAGGCAAAAAATTATATAGTTTTCAACTGCACCAATTGGAATCGAATCCGGACAGTACTGCTTTTGGGTGATACGGCTGTAGCACCCGGGCTACTACAGGTATGATCAAAATAATGAAGGCGCTATGTTTCACTGTTATAAGTCGTCCTCCCCGGCTCCGGTTCGTTCCCATCCATGTCCACGATGTCCTCCTCCGGCTTTGGCGATCGCCGCGGCGGCACCGTCTTCCATTGTCAACATGCTCAACAAATGAGAGGAGTCTGGTCAGGACTGTACGTTTACAGGCTGACAGTGAGGACCGACCACGTCCATGGCTGGACGCAAGCAAGTGACTCATTTGGAAAAATTCTTCTTCCTAATTGTATACCGCGCTTTGGGCCCACGGGTTTGTCAACCTAGTAGTCAATAAAAGAAATAAATTTACAAAGAAGACCGTCATCGGCGAGCTTTTTTAGGGGTACCGGGGATCTAGCAGGTATATTTTTCAGAGTGCTCAACCACGACATGCGCAGCCCACGACATACCGACACAATGGTTTCAAATTGTTTTACAAGGCCCATCATGTATGTAATGGCGTATGGGCCTCCCAGCTTAGGTTTTATTTTTTTCCTGAACATCGGCATCCCAATTTATCTTTTTTTAATAAAACGCAGATGTTGTTCTTTTTCTTTCTATATATAAGAATAAGAATGCGGGGCCCAATTTATGTTTTCCATTCTAACCACATTATGTATATTATTATTATTATTATTATTATTATTATTATTATTATTATTGTACATTTAATACAAACTTATATATACATTATAATAACATCCCACGTCTTATTAACTTATGAAAATAAATGTTTAACATAAGTTGGCAAGGGAAATCCTGGTTGTTTTTTACTCTAAGCGAACGAAAATCCTGCTGATTGCGCACAAAAGCTTGCCTCTAACTTGCATGACCGAACAGTGTGAATAATAATAATAATAATAGTGCACGTGCATTAGATTACGCTGGAATCTGCAACATTTATTCAAAGGAGAAGACAAGGTAATATGGGCTCTTTGTTAGTTCAACAACAATGCATATGAGAGCCACTCATCATTTTCATCGTGGTCTTCTCCTCTCGAACCCCAAAGAAAAAGATAAGAATTTCAAAGAAACACACTGAAATATTTTTGGAGCTTTTGTTTTTCTGAAGAGAACAAAACAAGAACGAAAAAAACTATTTACACGAAAGCTTTCAACAAACACGAGAAGAACGAGAAATCTTTTTGGATTTCCTTTTAATACTAACAACTACTAAGAAACGAGCAAGAAAGAAAAGACAAGAAGAAGCAAGAAATATTTTTGGGTTTTCTAAAGTTTTTCAAACACACCAGAAAAAAGTGAGAAAAATAAACTAACATGGATAATACAATGAAAGAGTATGAACATCAACAACTGGAATGAATGTGTGAACATGAATGTAATGTCGGTGAGAAATACGTACTCCCCCATGCTTAGGCTTTTGCCTAAGTTGGTCTAGGGCCACGGCTCGAAGTAGCCCTCTCCTGGGTACTGAGGTGGATCCTGAGGGTTCCACTGGTTTGCGAGCTCTTGCGGCTCCCACTGAAAGATAGGCTCGTGATAAGGATCAAGGGCCGATGCTGGCTCGGGCACTGCGGGTTGTGGAAGTCCCCAAAATTTGTAGATGTCCTCGGGCCAAATAGTGTACTTGCCTCAATGAATATTAAACAAAGAAGGTGTAGGCAAGATAATAGTCTGAAAAGTATTCTGGCTGAATATCAAATTATAAATAAGCTTCTTTTCCTCATTAGAACAAATGAATTTATGCGCTACCATGCTGTCATAATCTAAATAAATAGTGGGTAGCAATTTCTCCTCTTTTTCATAATGCCTAATTTGGTATCTCAAATCATCGAGTAAGGCGAGTGGCGAAGATACCCCCAAAAATAGTACCCTTAGTACGGTTTAAACTCAACCGTTTAGCAACCATAGCACCCAAACTAAAAGTTCTATCGCGAAGTAAAGCATGGCACAAAATGGCAAGGTCAGGGGCACTAAGTCCTCCACTGTCTCCATGACCAACCAAACATCTCCCGACAAATAATGAATAATAGCGTAAAACAGGAAAATGTAAACTGGCCACTCTCGCTTCTGACACCCTTCTCCTTTGCCATACGGTAACTGCATCAATAAAATCTTCCATGTTTCTAGGACGTGGTTCTTCGATGCTACTTTCGTAAGGTAGTTTCCATACTTCACAAGACTCATAAAGGTTCATATCCTTATGCTCATCATAGAAATCAATATCTACCGTGGGTGGTGATTTTCCAGCATGAAAATGAAAATTTTGCACGAAAGTATTAGTTAGGAGGAGATACTAATCACACTGCTCGCGGAGGAAGTCGGTGATGCCAGCATTCTCGACCAAATAATTGAAATCTTCATAAATTCCAGCCGCCTGTAAGAATGCATCACATGGACATTCACATACCCGAATCTCCATGGTACGAGGAAGATTATACTTGGGCTTCTCCTTCTCCGCATTCCCCTTTTCCTTCGAACCCCGGCTCGAGGAGCCTCTCAACAATCTCCTCATAATTTTCCACCTTGAAGAACAATCCCCCAAAATAGTTTTGCAAATGATGATTTGAGCAAGGAGATCAAAAATGGCAGCAAGATGAGCTAGAACATGGGTTTGAGCTGGTGGATGATTTTTTCTGGAGGAAGAAGGAGAGGATGGGTGCTGGAATAAGTGGAGGGGGCCACGTGGCGCCCATAAGGACAAGGGCACACCCAGGGGGTAGGGCGCGCCCTCCACCCTTGTGGCCCACTGGTGCAGTCCCCTGGTGCATTCTCATATCCAAAAATTCTTAAATGTTCTACATAAAATCATATTAAAATTTCGGGGCATTTGGAGAACTTTTATTTTTTGGACATTTTTTTATTGCACTGATAACTTAGGAAACAGACAAATAATACTATTTTTACTTTATTATTATTGGTGGTGGTGTTTTCTAAATTAATCCATCTCAGGCTCATCAAAAGGAATCCGTCAATGAGGTTGATCAAGTCTCATTAACAACTTCTTTTGAATAACATAAAACCCGAGAACTTTCGAATAACACTAGGTTACCTCGATGGGGATATGCATGTCCCCAACAATAAGAATATCATATTTCTTCTTAACAGTAGGAAGAGGGAATTCAAAACCTCCAATAGTGATAGTTGAATTTTTCAAATAGAATTGACGCTATTAACTTGAGGTTGTTTCTTCGGAAAGTGTACCGTATGCTCATTACCATTTACATTAAAAGTTACATTGCCTTTGTTGCAATCAATAACAGCCCCTGCAGTTTTCAAAAAGGATCTACCAAGGATGATCGACATACTATCGTCCTCGGGAATATCAAGAATTACAAAGTCCGTTAAGATAGTAACATTTGCAACCACAACAGGCACATCCTCACAAATACCGATAGGTATAGCAGTTGATTTATCAACATTTTGCAAAGAAATTTAAGTAGGTGTCAACTTATACAATTGAAGTCTACGATACAAATAGAAATGCATAACACCGGCTCCAAGAACACATAAAGAAGTTTTAACATAGTTTCCTTTAATGGAGCAAGGTATAGTAGGTATTCCTGGATCTCCAAGTTCCTTTGGTATTCCACCCTTAAAAGTATAATTAGCAAGCATGGTGGAAATTTCAGCTTCTGGTATATTTATTTTATTAGTAACAATTTCTTTCATATACTTGGCATAGGGAGGCATTTTAAGCATATTAGTCAAACACATACGCAAAAAGATAGGTCTAATCATCTCACAAAAGCGTTCAAAATACTCATCAACCTTTTTCTTGGATGGTTTCGGAGGAAAGGGCATGTGTTTCTAAACCCATGTTTCCCTTTTTTATCATGTTTCCTAGCAATGAAGTCTCTCTTATCATAACGTTGATTCTTTTATTGTGGGTTTTCAAGATCAACTGCAGGTTCAATCTCTACATCATTATCATTACTAGGTTGAGCATCAATACGAACATCATCATTACCATTATCACTCGGTTCATGTTCATTACCAGACCGAGTCTCAGCATCAGAAATAGAAATGTTATTGGGATTCTTAGGTGTGTCGGTAACAGGTTCACTAGAAGTAGGCAAAGTCCTACCAGCTTTATTTTTCTGTTTAGTACTAGGACTAGGTGTATCAGTAATAATTCTCTGAGAATCTTGCTCAATTCTCTTAGGATGGCCCTTAGGATACAAAGGTTCCTGAGTTACTTTACCACCTCTAGTTGCAACCATAACAACATTATTATTATTCTTATTATTCAACTCATTAAGTAAATCATTTTGTGCCTTAATTAAGTACTTGTTCTACTTGAGTGGTAACTGTGGAAGCATGTTTACTAATAAGTTTAAGATCATTAGAAGTTCTAGTCACAAGATCACCCAAGTGTTCAAGCATATAAGCATTACGTTTTAGTTGTTGGCTAACATAAGTATTGAAGTCTTCTTGTTTAACAATAAAATTATCACACTCATCTAAGCATTGGCCAGTAGACTTATTATGGGGAATATCACATTCATCAAATCTATCGAGAGAATTTACCTCTACTACCTGTGTCGGGTTATCAAGACCATGTATTTCTTCAATATGAGGTAAATTCTTAACATCTTCAGCCTTAATACATTTTTCTTTCATAGATTTCTTTGCTTCTTGCATATCTTCGGGACTGAGAAATATAATGCCTCTTTTCTTCGGAGTTGGCTTTGGAGTTGGTTTAGGAAGAGTCCAATCATTATCATTACTCAATATATTATTCAATAGTTTTTCATCTTGCTCAACAGTTTGTTCCCTAAAAACACAACCAGCACAACTATCTAGGTGGTCCCTAGAAGCATCCGTTAGTCCATTATAAAAGGTATCAAGTATTTTGTTCTTCTTGAGAGGATGATCAGGCAAAGCATTAAGTAATTGGAGAAGCCTCCCCCAAGCTGGTGGGAGACTCTCTTCTTCAATTTGCAAGAAATTAAATATTTCATGTAAGGCAGCTTGTCCCTTATGAGCAGGAAAATATTTTGCAGAGAAGTAGTAAATCATATCCTGGGGACTACACACACAACGAGGAGCAAGAGAATTGAACCATAACTTAGCATCACCCTTTAATGAGAAAGGAAACAACTTAAGAATATAGTAATAGCAAATTTGTTCCTCATGAGCAAATAGGGTATCTATATCATTTAATTTAGTAAGATGTGCCACAACAGTTTCATAAGCATGAAAAGGATCATATATTCAACTAAAGCAATTAACTCGGGATCAACAGAGAATTCATAATCCTTATCAGTAACACGGATAGGTGAAGTAGCGAATTTAGGATCATATTGCATTCTAGCATTCAAAGATTTTCCTTTCCATATGCGTACTAATTTCTTAAGATCACTCATGTCCTCACAAGCAAGAAAGTCTCTAGCTACTTCTCCTTCCATAACATATCCTCAAGAACAATAGGCAATTCATATCTAGGGGAAGTAGGTCTAACATGTGTTTCATAGTTTCCAGTATCAATAATTTCATCAGTATCAGAAATATCATCATCTTCAGCATAATCAAAAGTACTGGCTCTAGCAAGATGTTTATCAAGTAATTCACCCAATGGCATAATTTCATCAAGCATAGTTGTAGCATCATAAGCATCGTTCATAATAGAAGTGGCATCATCAATATCATACGACATATCAGAATCAATAGCAGGTATAGGTGTCGAAGTTTACTCAAAATAGAAGGAGAATCAAGTGCAGAGCTAGATGGCAGTTCCCTACCTCCCCTCGTTCTAGAGGGAATGATCTTGGTTCTATCATCCTTTAGTGGCCTCATGGTGATCGACAGATATAAATTCCAAGTAACTGAGAGAATAGAGCTATGATCCCTGGCAACGGCGCCAGAAAAGGTCTTGATAACCCACAAGTATAGGGGATCGCAACAGTTTTCGAGGATAGAGTATTCAACCCAAATTTATTGATTGGACACAAGGGGAGCCAAAGAATATTCTCAAGTATTAGCAGCTGAGTTGTTAATTAAACCTTGATAACCCACAAGTATAGGCAATCGCAACAGTTTTCGAGGGTAGAGTATTCAACCCAAATTTATAGATTCGACACAAGGGGAGCCAAAGAATATTTGTAAGTATTAGCAGTTGAGTTGTCAATTCAACCACACCTGGAGATTAATTATCTGCAGCAAAGTGATCATTAGCACAGTAATATGGTAGTTTTGATAGTATTGGTAGCAACAATAGTAATTGAGGGAGTCATGTATTCAGGGGTCCTCACGCATCTAGGTCAATGAAGCTGGGCCGCACTGGTGGGCCGCATAAAGAAGAAGCAGAAGACCTTCCCCCGTATTCGGTCACGACTCCTATATATGTAGAAATGCAGGTTTTGAGTCCGGATGTGTCAATTACTTCCTCCCCAAGTCACCCTTGTAACCCTAGGTCTCCTCAGGCGTGTATATAAGCCGAGGGGTTTAGTACGTAGGGGGGTCATCGTCATTACAATATCCCCATTGGCTAGACTTAGGGTTTAGCCATTACGATCTCATGGTAGATCAACTCTTGTACACACATTCATCCATACTAATATAGCAGGAAGTAGGGTTTTACCTCGATCGAGAGGGCCTGAACTGGGGTAAACATCGTGTCCCCAGCCTCCTATTACCATCGATCTTCAGACGCACAGCTTGGGCCCCCCTACCCGAGATCTGCCGGTTTTGACACCTACAATGGTGCTTTCATTGAGAGCTCCACTATGCGCTCGCAATTAGCGATCGATGGCACGTCTCGTCATCAACGACGAGATCACCCTCGAAAACAACTTGGCTATCGGCCAGGTTCTCCAGCTCGGCGGATTCACTATATGCACCCGCATGGCCTTTTGGCCGGCCGCACCCCGTGCGGCCGTCGAGCATCACCTTTACGCCGATTCCGGCTATTTCGATGACGCGACTTTGGCAGAACTCTCGCCCTTAAACGAGCTGATGGATCTCATCGCCGCCCTGGGGCTCTCATCGCCAGGAGATCGGATCGGACTTAAATCCGGCCATAATGAGATCGACCCTTCTTCGATTACTCATCTGGTAGCAGCAGTCGAGGACGGAGCCATAGAGACTTCTCCTCTCCAGACAGAGACCGCCAGAGTCCGGATCTCCGAACCCATCGAGCTGAACACCTCCCTGTCAGGAGACGCGCTATGTTCTTCGAGCTCTGGGACCGACGCCGGACCCGAAGGGCAATCAGGCCCCATTGAATTCAGATTGTCACCGACGGAGGTTGTAAAAACCCCGAATAACATTTCGGGTCGGGATTCAAAATTTCCAACACCCACCCGCCCTGGGAAAAACTCTTCAAGTAAATCTGGAATCCCTGACATAGATGATCTCACAAACACACAATAGTAGCCCGGGGAAACGGTCAACCACTTCCGTGCCAGATTCCTACTTATTAAAAACAAGATCAGGGACTGCTGCGACGAAAAAGTGGTCTCTTTATTTCACCGCAATTGCACGGACGGGGGAGTCTTGAATGCCCTCAACCGATGTCGTGTTCCGAGTTTCATAGAATTATCGCAGTTAGTACAGAAGTATTGTGCAATGGAAAATACTTGGAAAGCCCAGTATACACCTCTGGAACGGTCCATCTCCGGATAGTACGTTACCAAAGCTAAATGGACTTACCCTAGTTGGTCATCCGATAGCATTCCTATTGGCAAGAAGAACAAGCCTATTTCAAGGCATAGGTTCGTACCGGACAAACTACTCGATACACCTTGCCAAATACACGCAACCCCGGATAATGTCCCAATCCATTGCCTTAGAGCATGCTAGGTACTCCGACAGGTAGCAAAAAGCGGTACAACACTTCTTACCACCACCGCACCAAGGAAGAATGACATCAATGTCTTCACTGTCTTCGAGATGTTCTCCTCAAATAACCGTCACAAGAGAGTAAATTGCAAACTTGCCAAGGTTTACCAAATTAGATCTGCAAGCCCATGGAGACATGGAAATCAGTTTTTCTGTCGAAGACGCACCTGGAGTCCGACCGATCCGTGCAACAGCAACTCTTGTACTAGACCCAATAGTAGATGGCTTTTGCCTCACTAAAGTACTTATGGACGGAGGAAGCGGACTAAACCTCATATATGAGGAAACACTTGCAAAAATGTAGGTCGAGAAATCTTGCATTGAGCACACCAACACAACCTTTAGGGGAATTATACCAAGCCGCGAGGCCAAGTGTTCGGGAAGCATTAAGCTCGACGTAGTGTTCGCCTTGTGCCCTTTCACAACGGATACCACGCCCTTCTAGCACGGGACGCTTTCTCACGCTTTCAAGCTATGCCCCATTACGTGTACATGAAGCTTAAAATGCGAGGGCCCAATGGGGTGATCACGATAACAAGTGATCCGGATAGAGCACTCCGCACCAAAAATAAAACGACATCCTTAGCCTTAGAGGCATTATCTAAAGCTCTCGCGGCCGAAGAACTAACTACCCTACGATCAAAGGTGGATGCCGATCATTTTATCCTCGCCAAAAGATCAAAGTCTACCTCCTTCAAACCTGCTGACGAAATAATCAAATTCCAAGTGCGCCCAACGAACCCTAATAAAACAGCATCCATCGAGGCACAACTGGATCCAGCGGTAGACAGTGCATTACGCGCCTTCCTTCAGGAAAATTGGGATATATTCACCCGGCACCTTTCAGACATGCCAGGAATCCCACGTAGGCAGGCCGAACACAGACTCAATATTATAAAAGGGCTCAAACCAGTGAAGCAGTCACTGCGACGATTTTCCAAACCCAAAAGACAAGCAATGGGAGAAGAGTTAGCCAAACTATTGGAAGCCAAATTCATCAGAGAAATCAAACATCCGGATTGGCTAGCCAACCTAGTCATGGTACCGAAGAAGGAGAAATCTTGGCGCCTCTGTGTCAATTTCACAGACTTGAATAAGGCTTGCCCAACGGATCCCTTTCCTTTGCCCTGCATTGACCAAATTATCGATGCAACGGCTAGACATGACTCGCTGTGCTTCTTTGATGCTTACTCTGGATACCATTAGATAAAGATGAAAGAATCCGATGAGGCCGCAACGGCATTCATTACCTCGTACGACCCTTTTTGTTTAAGCACTATGCCTTTAGGACTCAAAAACGCTGGCGCAACATATCAACGCATGATTCAAACATGCTTTGAAAAACAAATTGGCAAAACAGTGGAGTCATATGTTGACGACGTAGTCGTAAAGACCAAACACGTCGAGACCTTGGTGGATGATCTCTGCCTTACATTTGCCAACCTCCGAGAATATGACATAAGGCTCAATCCAGAAAAATATGTCTTTGGTGTTCCAGCCGGAAAGTTATTAGGGTTCATCGTATCCCATATAGGAATCGAAGCTAACCCAGCCAAAATCCGGGCCATGTCAGAACTCCAAATACCAACGGATCTGAAGCAAGTGCAAAAACTAGCAGGCAGCGTAGTGGCTTTAAGCCGCTTCATCTCCAGGTTAGGAGAAAACGCATTGCCACTTTACAGATTGCTACGTCGCACTGACAATTTGGAATGGACAAATGTGGCCACAGCCGGATTGGAAGAAATAAAAGCTTTACTAGCAAGCAACCCAATCCTTGCCGCCCCCGGTGTTGGTGAACCAATGATGTTGTACATATCAGCCACTCACCAGGTGGTGAGTGCCGTGCTCGTCGTCGAACGAGCCGAAGAGGGACATAAATTCCCCGTTCAAAAGACCATATACTATGTATCCGAGGTTATCACACCGTGTAAATCACGGTACCCCCACTATCAAAAAATTGCCTATGCAGTCTTCATGTCATCTCAGAAACTCCGGCACTACTTTCAAGAGTGTTCGATCATAGTGGCATCCGAGGTACCACTCAATGATATTATCAACAATAAAGACACCACGGGACGCATAGCCAAATGGGCCATTGAGCTCTTACCATTCGAAATATCCTACAAGCCGTGCCGGACTATCAAATCCTAGGTGTTGGCCAACTTCGTCGCAGAATGGACCGACGCCGAACTCCCTAAAGATTACGGCTCATACTCCCACTGGACGATGTACTTCGACGGTTCCAAAATGCTATCCGGACTGGGGGCCGGTGTAATATTGACGTCTCCAACAGGGGATACAGTTCGGTATGTTATTAAAATTATGTATACGGACTCGAACAATGCGGCCGAATATGAGGCCCTATTGCATGGTCTCCGACTAGCCATATCCATTAGCATCCAACGCCTCGAGGTGCGCGGAGACTCAAACCTCGCCATATCCCAGATCAATGGGGATTTTGATGCGTAGGATTCAAAAATGGCAGCTTATCGCAACATCATATTAAAAATATTGGCTCGATTGGAGGGGTTGGAATTCCATCATGTAGCCTGGGATAATAACCAGGCAGCCGACATACTCTCCCACATGGGAGCTAAACGCGACCCCGTCCCACTGAACACATTTGTAGAACGGTTGTTCAAGCCATCAGTAACATGGCAGGACGCGAGCGGCGATACGAATACAGACCCAAGCACACCCCCAGCCGAACACAATCACGATGACATCGGAGATACAAGCATGGGGATAACTCCTTCGGCTCACGAAATCATGGCTGTCATAGCCCCCTAGACAGAGCCTTTCCTAGCTTACCTTAATAGGCAGGAACTCCCTGATGATTAAAATGAAGCGTGCCACATAGTCCAGCGCTCTAAAGCCTACAAAGTTCACGAAGGTAAACTATACAAGAAAAGCACATCTGGTATTCTCCAAAGGTGCATCTCAGAAGAAGAGGGAAGGCGAATTCTCACTGAAATACATGCTGGAATGGGCGGTCACCATGCCGCAGCAAGGGCGCTCGTAGGCAAAGCTTTTCGCGCAGACTTTTACTGGCCTACTGCCCGAGCAGATGACCAAACCTTAGTCGAACATTGCGTTGGCTGCCAGCTCTTTGCAAATCAAAGTCACATGCCTCCCACCGCACTGAGAACAATCCCCATTACTTGGCCTTTTGTGGTCTAGGGGCTTGATATGGTCGGACCCCTTACAGGGGGAAGCCATAAAAGAAAGTACTTACTGGTAATGGTAGATAAGTTCACTAAGTGGATCGAAGCCAAGCTAGTAAAAACAGTTGAAGCAGGGCCCGTGATAGATTTTATATCCAGGGTAGTACACTGTTATGGTGTCCCGCATAGTATTATCACAGATAACGGCTCCAATTTCACAACTGACTGATACGTCTCCAACATATCTATAATTTTTTATTGTTCCATGCTATTATTTATGAAGTCTTGGATGTTTAATGGGCTTTATCATTCACTTTTATATCATTTTTGGGACTAACCTACTAACCCAAAGGCCCAGTCCAGATTGCTGTTTTTTGCCTGTTTCAGGGTTTTGCAGAAAAAGAATACCAAACGGAGTCCAAACGGAATGAAACCTTCGCGAGAGATATTTTTGGAGAAAATGACGCACGCGGAGCTTGAGAACCACGTCAGGGGACCGAGGGCTGGCCCACGAGGGTGGGGGGGGCGCCCCCCTTCCCAAGGCGCGCCCCTGCCTCGTGGCCCCCTCGAGCGTCCCCCGGTGCCCTCCTTCTTCCTATATAAGTCTACGTACCCCAGAAACTCCGTGAATAGAGAGAAAACCCTAATTCCACCGCCATACCTTCTGTTCCCATGAAGATCCCATCTTGGAGCCTGTTCCGAAGCTCCACCGGAGGGGGGTCCATCACGGAGGTCTTCATCATCATCATCATCGCCCTCACCATGAGTTGTGAGTAGTTTACCACAGACCTTCGGGTCCATAGCTAGTATCTAGATGGCTTCTTCTCTCTCTCTGGATCTCAATACAAAGTTCTCCTCGGTCTTCGAGGAGATCTATTCGATGTAATCTCTTTTTGTGGTGTGTTTATCGAGATCCGATGAATTGTGAGTTTATGATCAAGGTTATCTATGAAAGATATTTGGTTCTTCTCTGAACTTTTTATGTGTGCTCATAATATCCTTGCAAGTCTCTTCGAATTATTGGTTTGGTTTGGCCTACTAGATCTATAGTTCTTGCAATGGGAGAAGTGCTTGGCTTTGGGTTCAATCTTGCGGTGTCCTTTCCCAGTGACAGTAGGGGCAGCAAGGCACATATTGTATTGTTGCCATCGAGGATGAAAAGATGGGGTTTATATCATATTGCTTGATTTTATCCCTCTACATCATGTCATCTTGCTTAATGTGTTACTCTGTTCTTATGAACTCAATACACTAGATGCATGCTGGATAGCGGTCGATGTGTGGAATAATAGTAGTAGATGCAGGCAGGAGTCGGTCTACTTGTCTCGGACGTGATGCCTATATACAATGATCATGCCTAGATAGTCTCATAATTATTCGCTTTTCTATCAATTGCTCGACGGTAATTTGTTTACCCGCCGTAGAATATCGCTATCATGAGAGAAGCCACTAGAGAATACTATGGCCCCCGGGTCTATTCTCAACATATAAATCTACATCTACTTTACTTTTACCGCTTTTATTTGCTGTTCTTATAAACCAAAAATACCAAAAATATAAACTATCATCTCTTTTAAATCTCACTTTCGTAAGTGACCGTAAAGGGATTGACAACCCCTTATCGCATTGGCTGCGAAGTTCTTATTTGTTTGTGCAGGTGCGGGGGACTCGCGCGTGGTCTCCTACCGGATTGATACCTTGGTTCTCAAAAACTGAGGTAAATACTTACGCTACTGTGTTGCATCTCCCTTTCCTCTTCGAGGGAATACAACGCAAGCTCGAGAAGTAGCAAGAAGATTTTCTGGCGCCGTTGCCGGGGAGGCTTACGCAAAAGTCATATACCAAGTACCTATCACAAACCCTTATCATTCGCATTACATTTTTTTGCCTCTCGTTTTCCTCTACCCCACTTCACCCTTGTTGTTTTATTTGCCCTTCTTCCACCGTGTGTTTATCGTTCGCTTGCTTCTTGTTTGCTCGTGTGCTGCTTGTTTGCTAGTCATCATGTCTAGCACACCTATCATGATCACCACTCCCGAGAGTGAGGTCCTCAACTTTAAACAATGGGAGGAAGAAAACTTAAAAGATGCCTGGTCTAGAATTTGCAATGCTCAAAATAGATCTAATAGGAAGCTTTCCACTTCCGTGCTTCTTCGCAATTTTTATGTTGGCATAACTCCGTGGAATAGATTTATCTTAGATACCATTACCGGAGGGAATTTCTTGGGTAGCCACACTGTCGATTCTTATAATGCTATGACTGAATTATTTGGCTCACCACCCCTTATGGTTAATGGGACCGTTTTAACTTTGGAGCATGTTATGCAAAGGTTAGAAATCATTGAAAACAAAGTTGCTACTGTAGAATTGGTAGAAAACTTGGATAGAAAAATTCATAATGAAATCACCCAATATGGATCCAAGGTAGGAGTTGTTCTGAAAAATCTTAAGGAAAAGGAGCCCATAGTTAAAGAAAAGCTAGATCAGGATTCTACTAGAATCAGTAAGCTTGAGGATGTTATCACTAATGTGGGTTCTGCTCTTTCTGCCATAAAAACCACTACAAATACCTCTACTAAATTATGTAAGTTCATGTATGTCCCTAAAGACAAGGGTGAAACATCTAGAATTGCAGATCTCAAATCCATAAGTGTTCACCCTAATTTTCTTCCTTTTGCAAGAGACCCTTTTGACACTTTAGAATTTCTTGATTTCTTGCCCAAGAGTTTGATTATTCTTAGGGACAAAGAGTGCCCAAGAATCATAAGTGCTTAATCAAAGAATTGCCTTCCAAGGATGGCAATACCTAGATTTATCTTGTATCGTGCCTAGCTAGGGGCGTAAAACGATAGCGCTTGTTGGGAGGCAACCCATCTTTTTTTTTTTTCTGCTGTTAGGGAATAAATATTGAATCTAGCCTCTGATGTGGTTTCATGTTTTGTTTAGTGTTTGTGCCAAGTAGAACCTTTGGGAAGACTTGTGTGAAGTTTATGTGATCTTGCTGTGAAAAACAGAATCGTTAGCGCTGGCTAAAGTAGTCTTCAGATTTTACTGGAGCATGCTTTATAGTTCATTCTTTTTTCATATAATTGGTAGACAAATTACGCAAATTTACAAATTTAGTTTGAATTTTTTGGAGTTCCAGAAGTAGGCGAAACCTGCAGATTACTGCAGATTGTTCTGTATTTGACAGATTCTATTTTTCGTGTGTTGTTTGCTTATTCCGATGCATCTATGAGTAGTATTGGAGGATATGAACCATAGAGAAATTGGACTACAGTAGGTTTAACACCAATATAAACAAAGAATGAATTCATTTCTGCACCTTTGAGTAGTGGTTTGCTTTCTTATACTAACGGAGCTCACGAGAATTTTTGTCTAAGTTTTGTGTTGTGAAGTTTTCAAGTTTTGAGTATTGCTTTGATGGACTCTGGAACAAGGAGTAGCAAAGGCCTAAGCTTGGGGATTCCCATGGCACCCCAAGGAATTCAAGATAATCAAAAGCCTAAGCTTGGGGATGCCCCAAGAAGGCATCCCCTCTTTCGTCTTCATCCAAAGGTAACTAGACTTGGAGCTATATTTTTATTCGCAACATGATATGTGTTTTTCTTGGAGCGTCTTGTATAATTTGAGTCATTGATTTTTAGTTTGCCACAATCATCCTTGCTGGACACACCTACTTGAGAGAGTTAAATATGGCCTAGAAATTATTAGAACACTATATGTGCTTCACTTATATATTTTAGAGCACGGTGGTGGTAATATTTTGTAGAAAATGTTGAACTCTCATGCTTCAATTATATCTATTTGAGAGTCTATTAAAACAGCATGGTAATGTGTTTAGGCTAAAGAAACTAGTCTTCACATGATAGACATCCAATGTCAATGTAGTAAAAAAATTCACACAAAGTGCATTGAATAGAATGAGATGTTGGATGCTTGATAATAGTTTTGAGATATAAGGATAGTGATATTAGAGTCATGCTAGTGGAGTTATTATGAAATTGAGAAATAATTGTGTTAATGTTAGTGATTCCCGTATCATGCACGTATGGTGAACCGCTATGTGACGAAGTTAGAGCATGAGGTATTTGTAGAGCGCCAACCTTTGTGTGGAGGTCGGGGGCGCGTGATGGTTAAATCCTACCAACCACCCCCTAGGAGCATGCGTTGATTGCTTTGTTTTGATGACTCGTAGATTTTTGCAATGAGTATATGAGTTCTTATGACTAATGTTGAGTCCATGGATTATACGCACTCTCACCCTTCCACCATTGCTAGCCTCTCTTGTACCGCGCAACTTTCGCCGGTGCCATAAACCCACTATATATGCTTCCTCAAAACAACCACCATATTGTTCCTCAAAACAGCCGCCATACCTACCTATCATGGCATTTCCATAGCCATTCCAAGATATATTGCCATGCAACTTTCCATCGTTCCGTTCATATGACACGCATCATATTGTCATATTGCCATTACATGATCATGTAGTTGACATCGTATTAGTGGCAAAGCCACCATGCATAATTTTTTATACATGTCACTCTTGCTTCATTGCACATACCGGTACACCGCCGGAGGCTTTCTTATAGAGTCATACTTTGTTGTTGTAGTATCGAGTTGTAATATCAAGTGGTATTGAAAGTGTGATGATTATCATTATTAGAGCATTGTCCCATGGGAGGAAAGGCTAAATCTAGAAAGCCCCTCCGCAAAAAAAAGAAAAAAAAGAAAGGCCAAAAAAAGGCCCAAAAATAAAAAGAAAAAGAAAATAAAATAAAAAAGGGACAATTGCAATTATCTTCTTTTCCACACTTGTGCTTCAAAGTAGAAACATGTTCTTCATTGTAGAGAGTCTCATGCTTAGTCACTTTCATATACTAGTGCGAATTTTCATTATAGAACTTGGCTTGTATATTCCAATGATGGGCTTCCTCAAATGCCCTTGGTCTTCGTGAGCAAGCAAGTTGGATGCATACCCACTAGTTTCTTTTGTTGAGCTTTCATTCATATTTAGCTCTAGTGCATCTGTTGCATGGCAATCCCTACTCACTCAAATTGATATCTATTGATGGGCATCTCCATAGCCCGTTGATATGCCTAGTCGATGTGAGACTATCTCCCTCCTTCTTGTCTTCTCCACAACCACCTCTATTCCACCCATAGTGCTATATCCATGGCTCATGCTCATGTATTGCGTGAAAGTTGAATGGTTTGAAAATATAGAGTATGAAAAAAAATGCTTGGCTGAAATCGGGGTTGTGCATGATATGAATATTTTTGTGTGATAACAAGGGAGCATAGCCAACACTATATGATTTTGTAGGGATAACTTTCTTTGGTCATAGTATTATGAGAAGACATGATTGCTTTGTTAGTATGCTTGAAGAATTGTCGTTTCTTATGTCAATATAGACTTTTATCTTGAATCTTTCAGATCTGAACTGTCAGGACCCCGATCCTAAGTCACACCGATCTAGCTGTAACACGTCATATCACTTTGCGGCCTCACGCACGGTATCCCCACGGGTGCCACCTTACCTGGCCCGGGACCATTTGCGCATTTTGGCACACGTATATGATAGTGTCGCTAGCATCCATATGACAGAGAACCCGGGCCGACATGGCTAGTTATAAACCAAAAGTGGCACTAAATTACAGAGACAGGCATCCATGACCCAGCAACGAACATGTCGGTCATCAACGTATGAACCCAAGTCGTAGCAAGCTACATGGACTTAAGGGAACAACGCGTGCCATTTCCCCTAAGGGACAGACAGAGGAACGAAGAAGGACACATGCCGGACAGCCTACGTGTTCCGAGCAGTAGCAAGCTACCAAGGCTCATTGGAAGCACTAGGAGGCATTTCCCTGTAAGATAGGCTACCAAAGGAAAACAACTAGGTGTCGGATCCCACACATACCAAGTATTTCAATCATACACACAATATGCTCAATATGTGCAAATACAACATTGCATCACAACATAACTCTATGACTCAAAGTACTTTATTTAAGAGGCTCCAAGAGCCATACATAACATATCCATACAGGTAGGGGTCACATGACCCAACACTCAAGTCATACAGTCATACAAGCACAAGCGGAAGCTAACATGTCTGAGTACAGACAACTTGGAAAATAAAACAGGCTTGGTGTAGCCTGACTATCTACAAGGCCCTTCACAAGCTCCAGATCTCCGTCTGGGTAGCAAGCTACTGATACGTCCAAAACGTATCTATAATTTCTGCTTGCTCCATGCCTCTTTTGTGTGATATTGCTATGATATTTATACACTTCCATACACTTTTGATCATATTTGGACTAACCTATTAACTCAGTGCACCCCAATGCCAGTTTATGTTTTCTGCTGTTTTTATATTTCAGGTTTTCCCATCATGTAAACTGCCAGAAAAATCCCGGAAAAATTATATAAAAAATCAGCGTTCCGGGAGCTTCCACACGGCCGAAGTAGGGCCGGAGGGGGGCCACCAGGGCTCCAGGCGCCCTGGTGGCGCGGCCCCCCTCCTGGCCGCGCCGGGGGGGGGGCCTGGGCTCCCCAGGCCTCCCCTGAGGCCCACCTTTGGCATATATTTAATACCTGTCGGGGAAACTGGTCGCCCACGAACACCTATGGAACCGGAGCCCCTTTTCGGTACGGCAAGGGAGCGGAGGGAGCACGAAGAGCAGATCGAGGGACACACGCGGGCAGTTTACCCAGGTTCGGGCCGCACGGATGCGTAAAACCCTACTCCTGCCTTGGTTGTATTGAGTTCGTGAGCTCGGGAGCTTGAAGATCTATAGTACTAGCTGCACCGAGCGTGGGAGTGGTCAAGTTTTTGGAATCGAACCCCCTCTACATTGTGCATGGGCCTCCTTTTATAGCTCAAAGGGGTCACCGACAGGTGTCAACGTAGAGGAGGGTAAAAGCGTAAAAATGGTGGTAGTTGTAACAGTGTATGAACAGTGGGTGTACAGTGTATGAACAGTGGTCTACACCTAACCCTGACGGTGGGGGACAAGGGCATTGAATGCCCTTCGCCGTCACCCCAAAAGCGTCCGCCCGGGCGTCTCCGTTCGCCACGGCGATGGCCTTATCACCGTGGCTTGCCACCGTGTTCCCCAGGCTGCACAGCCATCTGCCACGTGCCTCTGGAAGGGCCCCAGGGCGACGCGTGGCCAGATGAGCTGGAGCGCAGGCACACAGTGTGAGCCTCCCCTGGCAAGCACCTTGCCGGGGTCGCTATCTTGCCGGGCCCGGAAGCTTGTCGCTCTCCGGGTCTTGCCGGGGCGTATGATGCGCCGCGATATCTTCTGAGGTGCTGTTCTTTGGCCTTCCTGGCAAGCTCCTCTTGCCAGGGTCTTGTGCTAGAATGATAACCTGGAGCCTGGAGCGGCCTTCCCGGCAAGCTCCTCTTGCCGGGGCCTTGTTCTTCTGACTTGTATACTTTGTTCTTGAATGGCTCTAAAGGATCCAGAGCGGGCCTTGGCGGGCATGTGGTAAGCCCGACCACGGGATGCTGCTACTGCCCGTGCACAAGTCAGGATACTAAGGTACCCCTACTTTAGTACACCGACAGGAGCCCCCGGGCCTGGGCCACACACGGTGCCGAGCGCTGTTGGGCCAGGCAAAAAACAGTGCACGGGCACACGCGGCCCACGGCGCACCGTATCCCTCTCTGTATCCGCCGCATCTCTCCCTAACGACACGCGTCGATTGCGGCGTCGTGGGAGAGATCGTGGCCTGTTTCTTTAATGGGAAAATGCGGAACGTCCCCCACTTCCCCCTTAAAAGCAGAGGAAGCAGGGGCAGTTTCCCCCCATTGCCTTCATTGTGTCTTCAATCTCCAGAAACCCCCGCCACTCTCCGCCTCCCCAAAGGTCGACAGAGAGCCGAGCTCCACCCTTCCTCCGCCGTCCCCAGCCTCCGCCGCGCCGTCGACCTTCCTCGCCGTCCCCGCCATGGCCCCGAAGAGCGACAAGGCGAAGAGCAACATGGCGAAGAGCGACAAGGCGAAGAAAGAGAAGTCTGACAAGGCGGCGAAGCTGGCAGCCATGCGGAGGAGGATGGTGGTCTTCCCGCCGAGGCTCGGCGCAAGGGAGCTGCGGGACAAGTATTACCTGTTCTGGGCGAGGGAGACGAAAGCTCATCCCCGCACCAGGGTCCTCCCCGCTGAAGCCATCGACATGTACCCGGGAGGTTACCACTACTTTGCTTTGTTCTTCCACTGTGGCCTTTGTCCTCCGTATTTAGAGTTTTTTTGCGATGTGATGAATACGTACGGATTCCACCTCTTGGATTTCACCCCGAACGCCGTCCTCACTTTGGCCGTTTTCGCACATCTGTGCGAAAACTATGTCGGGGTCCACCCAAACGTAGCTCTCTTCCGCCACTTCTTCACACCTAGAGTAGAGTCCGGATCTCCACTCTCCGGCGGTATCTCCTGGATCTTCAGGCTTGGCAAGAAAGAGGCGTACTTGATCGGAGAGCTCCGTGGCAAGTGGGAAGAGTGGAGGGCTGATTGGTGCTGGGTCATGGAAGATGAACCCGAGCAGTTCACCTCGCCGCGCCGGACTGCAATAGTGTGCGGCAAGGATTGGAGTGACTTGGCCCCGGAGGACGACAAGCTGCAGATCGCCCTTACTAGGATCCTTCGCCTCCGGGCCGCCAACCTTACTGTAGGTGAAGTTGGGGCTGATTTCCTCCGCCGCCGCATTGCTCCTCTGCAGGAAAGGAAGAGACCTGCCTGGGAGTTCGGCAACGCGGCAGACCGCATGAGGCTGCGCCCCGGGTTGAATTATAACTTCACCGTGTTGGAACTCAAAGGGATGGTCCGGGAGGTGTTCAAACATGACCCCAAGCACAAGGAGTGGTTCACCCCGTCCCGGGGAGTAGTTCCGTTGTGCAACAATACTGCTCTTAGTGCCATCCGTGCGGCAATGCCTGAGTGTGACTCCCACGGGGTTGTTCCTACTTGGCTGACGCCTTCAGAGGAGACCGTGCAGACTTTCTTCGACAGCCTGGTTGAACGGCCACGCAACCCCGAGGAGAAAAAGGGCCTCACCCGGGTGACCACCAACCGGGATGTGGCATATATAGCCAACAGGATGGAGGAGGCCGCCGCAGCGGCGGCCGCGGGGGAATTTGGGTACACCGTGGAGGAAGCGGAAGCGGCGGACGCGGTGAGTCAGCCGAGGAGGAGGAAATCCTCAAGCTGTTGAAGATTGCGCCCGAGGAGTTCGCCGGGGAGCCTGCAGGGACGAGCGAGGCTGCCGGGCAAGGCACTGAGTCCAGTGAGCCCGCCGAGGAGGACGCCGAATCGGGCGATTCCGACGAAGACTCGGGCGGGTCACTGAACCTTGACGACACCTCCTCATCCTCGGAAAACTCTCCGCCACCACCGAGTCCTCCACCGCCGCAGAAAAAGTGCCGCCGCAAGACCGCTAAGCCGGCGAGGCCACCGGCGCCCCGACAACAGCCGAAGCATCGTGCGACGCGCGCCACCACGACGAGCAAGGTCGTCAATGAGGCGTCGCGTGTCCCAGCGGCAAGTGGAGGGGGATCTTCCCGGAGCGGTTCTGGCGTTCCTTCTGCCCCTCGGTCCTCGGGGACGACCGGAGCGGGGTCTTCACAACCCACGGCTCTGGAGCCCGTCAAGCGCCCGAGGGAGCCTTCTCCTCCAGCTCCTCGCGCTGGAGCACGCGATGCAGAGTTTGACTTCTCCGCCCTCAGCTCCGATGAAGAGGAGGAAGAGTAAGCACTTGCAATTTCTATTTCCTTTGATTTTTGTTGCTTGGTTCTGATCTTGTTTGGCTTCCAGGACCTTGACCCAGAGGATGGCGAAGAGGGCCAAAATCCCCGTGGTTGACCTCGAGGACGACGAGCCCGTCGCAGCGGCGGGTGACGCACCAGCGACAAGCTTGCCGGACCAGCCTGCTGCTCCGGAGAGCAGCCCCCATCGCAGCACCCAGCGTAAGTCCTTTGTTCACTTTTCTGCTTGATGGGTGCGCTTGAACTTGTCCTTGCTAACATCTCGTTTGCCTATTGTCTTGTGCAGAAATGGAACCGCAGCCGCAGGAGCACCAAGAGGCCGCCCCCGACGAGCCGCTTGTTCCACCCTCCCCGCCAAGGATGAGCTCCCCGGCGAGGGACAGCGCTCCGCCAAGGATGGGTACTCCGCCAAGGGCGAGTACCCCGCCAAGGGCGAGCACCCCGACAAGGGTGAGCACCCCGCCAAGGGAAGGCGCCAGCGGCCCTCCGCCGGCGGGGGCTTCTACTACGCCGCCAAGGGAGAACTCCCCGGCGAGGGACTCCGCTACCGAAGAGGCCCGCGCAGGTAGCCCTTGTACTCTTCTTTTCTTGAATTCATCTTTTTTGGATATTTGTTTGATGATTCTTTCTTTTCTTTTTCTTCTGTTAGATCCGCCTGCCCCGGAGTCGATGGAGACGGAGACCATTGCCGGGGAGGAAGTGCGCGGCGATGCTGGCGACGCCATCACCGCAGAAGGAATGGCCGGCGCCGACGAGCCAGCCGCTGAGGAGACTGCCCCTACCGCTGACGCGGTAGCTGGGGAAGGGACCGGCGACCGCACTGCAGGCCCTAAGGCCACAGGAGCGCCGGACGCTGCGCCGGCCGCCGACCCCTCCGCCCTCGCGGCTGGGTCGGGCGTCTATCTGGAGGCCGCCAACGGGGTCTTTATCCAAGTCCCGTGGGCGTCCTCATCAAGGGAACCCACGGAGGGGGAGACCTTCGACGGAGAAGTTCTCGCCTCCGCCGGGCTGAGGATTGTCGACGCGCCCGGCAGCAGCGACGAGCCCGAAGAGGAGCAACTCCTACGCCGGCTTCTGGCCTTGTACCGGGCCAGGCAGGCTAAGTTGGAGTCCCGGGAGGCTCTGGCTGCCAAGGCTGGTGCTGATCTGGAGAAGCGTGCCGCGGAGCTCCGTGCCATCAACCAGGCGGCCCTCCGGAACTTGGCGGAGGAGCGCGAAGAGCTTGCCGGAGCACACCAAGCGTTCCTCCTCGAGAAGGCCGAGGTGGAGGAGCAGCAGCGACTGGCCGCCGAGGATCTGTCTCGGCGGGAGGGAGAGCTCAACCAGCGGAAGGTCGACGTCGATAGCCACGAGGACGACCTCACCGCTCGTGAGCAGGCCATTGGCGGGGCTCTGCAGGAGGCGAGGGATGCCGCTGCTGCCGCAGAGACCGCCAAGAGCGATCTGGAGGCCCGGGTGGCACGGTTGGAGACGGGCTTGAAGGCGAGCGAGGACAGGGTTGCCGCGCTCAACGTGGCGCGGGAGAAAGATGCCCACACCAATTCGGAGCTGCAAGTCTGTCTCTCCGAGAAGGGCAAAGAGCTCAACGACGCCAAGGACTCCATCGCAGACTTGGAGCTGAAGGTTTCCACCCTCAACGACTCACTTGACGCTGCCCGGGACCGTGAAACGAAGCTGAAAGAAGACCTCCGGTCTGAAAGGGCGCTGTTGGACAGCGCCGCCCTGTCGCAGAACAACTTCCAGCGGACGGTGGAGTAGTGGACCGAGGAGCTCGTCGCCTCCGCCGCCAACATCGACAAGGAGATGGTGGCGCTGAGGGCGGAGCACCTCGTGTACTCCCCCGACGAGAGCCTCCCCCACAGCGCCAAGCTGAGCCTGTTCTTCAGAGGAGTGGCGCCGGCTCTCGCGCAGCTACGGGAGAAGATCCCCACGCAGCTGGCTGACGAGGCGCGCCGGCTTTGCATGGGTACTATGGAGCGGGTGTTGTCGAAGATCGTCTACCGCAACCCCGGGGTCAACCTCAACAACGTCCTCCGGACCTTGCCGCCCGAAGCTGACCAGGAGGCGTTGAAGGCACAAGTTGCCCATATCGTGGCCAAGGCGGGCAAGATCAAGAGGGTTGACGGAGACCGCCTAGACTAGGTTCCCTTCTTTCTGCTTCCCTTTCCGCTGCCGACTAAGTCATGGATAGTAGTTGGTTAGAACAGCGGCAAGTTATCTTGTAATATAACTTTATTTTGGGTAGTCAATGCAGTATTATCTCCCTTGCTTTGTTCCTTCACTTTGTATGCTTATTACCCTACGCTTTTAGGGAACTTGCCGGCAAAGGGGCCCTTGCCGCGAGCGCTGAGTACGGGACTCTTAGCAGCCTGCTGGCAATGCCCTTGACGGCAAGAAACCTTGCCGCAGCTAGTCGCAGCACACTTTAGATTGTTGAGCGAACTCGAAAAATGAAGTAAGGGCGCGACACTTGTCGCAGCTCACTTAAGCCGTTGAGCGTGCTCGAAACAAAGTAAGGGTGCGGCTAGCCACGGGTAGGTTCCTCCGCGCATAGGTTTTCCATACAAAGTGTGGTGGTTCAAGGAAGACAACTAAGAATTTGAAATTTTGAATGTTCAAACTTTGTCAACTTATCTTATGTATTCTGTTTGCTTCTCGGCAAGGCTTTCCTTCCTTGAACAGCACTTGGTCCATACCACTATCTCCTCCCCCCCGGCAAACTTGTGCACGAGGAACACTTTTTCTGTTTAAGAGAGAAAGGAAAAGAGGAGGAAACACAAGTATGGAGCCTTGTGGCTTGTTACTACTTACCGGGGATGTGTGCTGCACAAAGTGTCAGATGATACATGCAAGTAAAAGGAAAGGTATGAAATGACAAATGGTGCGAAGCACAAAAGTTTTACTGATGCACGGGGTCTGCGCCCGGCTTTGTACAAAGGTTTACATGCAACAGCGGCAAGACTTGTACAGAAGGTGGTTGCCGGAGTGGATCACGGAAACCGCGCCTCATGGGTGAAACTTGCGAAGATGCTCAATGTTCCAGGAGTTGCTCACCGGTAAGCCTTCTTCGGTCTCAAGGCGGACAGCGCCGGGCCTTGTGACTTGCCTCACCTGATAAGGGCCTTCCCACTTCGGCGTCAACTTGTTGGAGTTCTTGGCGGACTGAACGCGCCGAAGAACAAGGTCGCCTTCCTCGAGACTCCTGGCCTTGACCTTGCGGCTGTGATAGCGACGCAAGGCTTGCTGGTATCGAGCAGCTCGTACAGCAGCCTGGAGACGGTCCTCCTCGAGGAGCAGTGCATCATCTTGCTGCAGCTGCTCTTGCTCGAGCTCATCGTAAGCGAGTACTCGAGGAGACCCGTATACGAGTTCCATGGGGAGAACTGCCTCTGCTCCATAGACAAGACCAAAGGGTGTCTGTCCGGTGGCTCGATTTGGTGTCGTCCTGATTGACCAAAGAGCCGCCGGCAATTCCTCGATCCAGTTTCTTCCGCACTTGTGCAGCCTGTCAAAGGTTCTTGTCTTGAGCCCGCGCAACACTTCAGCATTGGCCCTCTCCGCTTGACCATTGCTCCTCGGGTGAGCAACAGAAGCGAAGCAGACCCTGGCGCCAAGGTCTTGGACGTACTGCATGAAGGTGCGACTTGTGAACTGTGTGCCGTTGTCGGTGATGATCCTGTTAGGGATTCCGAAACGGCAAACGATCGATCTGAAGAACCTGACTGCTGACTGTGCGGTCACCTTTCTCACTGGTTCCACTTCTGGCCACTTTGTGAACTTGTCGATTGCAACGTACAAGTATTCAAAGCCCCCGACAGCACGGGGAAAGGGGCCGAGAATGTCGAGCCCCCAGACCGAGAAGGGCCAGGACAAAGGGATCGTCTGGAGAGCTTGAGCTGGCTGGTGTATTTGCTTGGCATGGAACTGGCACGCTTCACACTTGGTTACTTGTGAAGTTGCATCTTGGAGGGCTTCTGGCCAGAAGAAACCTTGCCGGAACGCCTTCCCGGCAAGTGCTCTTGCGCCAATGTGGTGGCCACATATGCCTCCATGTATCTCTGCCAACAGCTTCTGTCCATCTTCCCGAGAAATGCATTTCAATCTGACACCATTGAGTCTTCTTCTATATAGCTCGTTGCCGACGAACTGATACATACTTGACTGCCTGGTAATCCTCTCTATCTCTTCTGGTTCTTCGGGAAGTTCCCCAGTTTGAAGAAAGCGGACGATTTGCTGTGCCCATGCTGGAGCCTGAGGCTCAACAACATGGACTAAAGGCATTAGTGCTGCTGTGGGAACGTCAGCTTCTACGGCAAAGGCGTGCGGCTCTGCCTGAGCTGAACGTCCCCCGGCAAGCCTGCCGGGGCAAGACTTGTCGGGAACGCCTGCTTCAACTGTACAGGCCCTTGGGTCTGCAGGAGCAGACTGTTCCTCAGCAACTCGATCGTTGATCTTGGGGACCTTGGCGGCGGCTTCAGGAAGGTCCGCCGGCAAGTAGTCACCGGGGACCAACTTCCTCTTCTTGCTTGGCCTGATTGATGGTGTAACGGATGGTTGAGTTAGCTTGAGTATGAAGGTCCCTAGTTCCACAGGCAACTTCATTGCAGCACACTTTGAGAGACCATCTGCGATATCATTTTGAGCTCTTGGAACGTGCTCCATCTGCAGCCCCTCAAAGTGTTCTTCAAGCTTCCTCACTTCATCGACATAGGCTTCCATCAAAGGACACTGGTAGCTCTTGTTTACTTGTCGGACCACCAACTGTGAATCTTCCCGCACGATCAGCTTCTTGATCCCAAGTTCGGCCGCAATTCTGAGGCCGGCAAGCAAACCTTCATACTCAGCAGTATTGTTTGTCGCTTGCTCCTTGGGAAAGTGCATTTGGACAACGTACTTGAGGTGTTCCCCGGTGGGCGCTACGAGTAACACACCTGGACCGGCGCCCTGCAGCGAAAAGGCACCATCGAAGTACATTATCCATTCCTTGCTCGCTTCCTTGACGGGGATGCTTGTCTCTGGAACTTCTTCATCTGGTGTTGGGGTCCATTCTGCTATGAATTCTGCCAAAGCTCTCCTCTGTATAGTTGAAGTACTCTCAAACTTAAGACCAAAGCTTGATAGCTCCAGTGCCCACTCGACAATCCTTCCTGTTGCTTCTGGGTTTTGCAATATCCTGTTCAGCGGAAAGCGAGTGACCACTGTTATCTCATGTGCTTGGAAGTAGTGGCGCAACTTTCTCGAGGCCATGAGGAGGCCGAAAAGCAGCTTCTGCACCCCAGAGTATCTTGATCTAGCCCTCTGCAAGAGGGAGCTTACAAAATAAACCGGGCACTGCACCATCTTCTTTCGCACTTCTCCTTGTTCCTGCGCAGATTTGTCCTTGTCGGGGCCAGAGCTTGTCGGGGAAGCCCCCTGCTTGTCGCTGGATGTGCTTGCCGGGGCTGTGGGCTCCTCCTCTGCCTCCCTCTACGCTACCAACGCAGCACTAACCACTTGATTGGTTGCTGCTAAGTACAGCAGCAACTTCTCTTGCAGCCTAGGTGCGACAAGTATTGGAGTAGAGGACAGGTACCCTTTCAAGTCATGCAGCGCTGCTTCCGCTTCTGGAGTCCATTTCATTGGACCTGCCTTTTTCAAAATTTTGAAGAAAGGCAGGGCGCGTTTCGCAGACTTTGAAATGAACCTGCTAAGGGCAGCCACGCAACCAGCAAGTCTTCGTACATCCTTGACGCGCTTTGGTGCTTCGATCTGCTTGATGGCCTTGATCTTGTCGGGATTGGCTTCAATCCCCCTCTGGGACACAAAGAACCCGAGAAGCTTGCCGGAGGGAACTCCGAAGACGCACTTCTCGGGGTTGAGCTTGAGTTGTATCTTGCGCAGATTCTCGAAGGTTTCTTCTAGGTCTTGAATCAGGGTATCCTTGTCCTTGCTCTTGACCACTATGTCATCCATGTAGGCTTCTACATTCCTGTGTATCTATGGCTCAAAAGCAGTATGGACCACCCTTGCAAATGTTGAGCCCGCATTCTTCAGTCCAAAGGGCATGCGTATGAAATAGTATGTGCCACATGGAGTGATGAACGCGATCTTCTCTTCATCTTCCTCAGCCATGAATATCTGGTGATATCCGGAGTATGCGTCAAGAAATGAAAGCAACTCACATCCAGCCGTGGAGTCAACGATCTGGTCAATGCGCGGCAAGGGAAATGGGTCCTTGGGACAAGCTTTATTCACATCGGTGAAGTCTATACAAAGTCTCCACTTCCCATTAGCCTTGCGCACGACAACTGGATTGGCCAGCCACGTGGGATGAAGTACACCTCTAACAAGGCCTGCTGCTTCCAACTTCTTGATCTCCTCGACAATAAACTCTTGGCGCTCCACTGCTTGCTTCCTGACCTTCTGCTTGACGGGCCGCGCGTGAGGACAAACAGCGAGCTTGTGCTCAATTACCTTCCTGGGAACGCCGGGGATGTCAGACGGTTGCCATGCAAACACATCGACATTCGCCCGCAGGAAGGTAACGAGCGCGCCTTCCTATTTGGGGTCGAGTGTTGCACTGATGGTGAAGATACCACCAGTGCCGTCCTCCTTGGCGGACACCTTCTTGGTTGCCGGTGGAGCTGCCATTCCCTTCTTGCACTTGCCGGTGGAGCTCGATGGTGCGTCCTCGACGGCAGCGCAGCACTCCGAAGAGGTGCATTTGCCGGAGTGGGCCCCAGAGCTCTTGCCGGACTTGGTCTTGGTCTTCGCCCCGGGAGCCTCAACGGCATGTGTCTTGCTGTCTGCCGCGGCTGCTGTGTCCCGGTAGATCTTGTCGGCGCAAATGAGCGCGTCCTTCTTGTCGCCGGGGACAGAGATGACGCTTATTGGCCCTGGCATCTTGAGCATGTTGTAAGCATAGTGGGAGGCTGCCATGAACTTGGCGAGCGCAGGACGGCCAAGTATCCCATTGTATGGTAATGGGATATCAGCAACGTCGAACGTAATCTTCTCCGTCCTGAAGTTAAGCTCTCCGCCGAAAGTCACCGGCAGCGTGATCTTCCCCTTCGGCTTGCTCCTTCCCGGGTTGATTCCTTGAAAAGTCTCGGTCTCCTCGAGCTCGCTGTCGGGGATCTGCAGCTTCTTGATCACAGCGGAGGAGATCAAGTTGAGGCCGGCCCCGCCATCTACCAACATCTTGGTGACCTTGAGGTTGCGGATAGTTGGCGAAACCAACATCGGCAAGCACCTGACCGCAGTTGTGCGGTCAGGGTGGTCCTCAAGGTCAAAGATGATGGGTGGCTCGGCTGCATTCACTTTCCACACCCATTGCTTGAGTTGGCGGTGGGAAGTGTGCAGGGAGGCACCTCCGTCGACGCACAGAACTTCTGTGGACTTCTGGAACTCCTGCTCGCTGTTGTCTCCGTCATCCATGTCCTCGTCATCGTCTTCGTCTTCATCCTTGTCGCGGCCCCGGGGAGGTCTGTCTCCTTGCCGCTGCTTGGCCTTGCCGCGGCGCCCTCCCCGGCCATTGAACGGCCGCTTCTTGCTGGGCTCTCCTCCGCCTCCTTGGGCCTTCTCCTTGTCGCGACGCTCGAATTCAGCCTTCTGCTGTTCTACGAGGTACTCTACTCTCTTGCAGTTCTGGAGATCGTGGCCCTTGGTGCGGTGGATCTTACAGTACTGCTTGTCGGAGCCATCCTGCTTGTCGGCGGCCGCTACAGGGGTGGCCTCCTTGCCGGAGCCACCAGCCTGTGTCTGCTTGGCGGCAGCCTCCTTGCCGGACTGCTCGACAACCAGCACTTCCTTGTTCTTCTTCTTATTATTGTTCCGCCGCCGGTTTTTCCTTGCCGGGGCGGCATCTTCGCTATCCGTTCCTCCTGCTCCAGTATCCTCTCCGGGAAGTCTCCTTCCCTCTTCAGCATGGGCACACTTGTCAGCCAGAGCATAAAGCTCGCTGACGTCCTGGATCTTGGTCATCACCATCTCCTCCCTCATCCGACGGTTACGCATGTTCTGGTGGAACGCTCTGATAACCGCGGCAGGGTGGACATCCGGGATGTTGTGCTGAATGCGGCTGAATCTCTGGATGTACTTTCGCAGGGATTCTCCCTCCTTCTGGGCAAGAATGTGGAGATCGCTCTCCTGGCCGTGGGGCTTGTGGCCGCCCGTGAAGGCGCCAACAAACTGGTGGCACAAATCTGCCCAAGAAGAGATGGAGTTCTCCGGCAAGTGCATAAGCCAAGACCTGACGTTTGGCTTAAGCACGAGCGGGAAGTAGTTTGCTAAGATCTTCTCGTCGCGTCCCCCGGCAGCCTGCACCGCAATGGTGTAGATGCTGAGGAACTCCGAGGGGTGTGTCTTGCCATCGTACTTCTCGGGTACGTCGGGCTTGAAGTTTTTCATGCTGGGCCACTGGACTTGCCGCAGATCTCGGGTGAACGCAGGGCAACCTCCCGCGTACGGCAAGTCGCCTGGTTCACCGGGCGCGTGCATGTCGACAGCGGTCCCAGCGCGCTGGTCGGACTGTCTTCGGGCTTCTCTTCGACGCTCGATACGAGTTCGAGCGTCCTCTTGTCGCCTGTCGTCGAGGACTTGGCGTTGCTCGCAGCGAGCCCGTGGATCCGACGACGCCGTGGAGTCATCGTCGACGTTGATCCGGCGGGTCGGCGATTTCCGCTTCCGCGGCGCGTAGTGCACAGTAGTTGCACACCCGGTGGTCTTTTCTCCATCGGCCTTCGCTTGGTCGACTTGCCGCGGCCGTGATGTTGCCGGCTGCTGCGGCGTGTCATTGTTGGCGAAGGCGATGAGGCTCTGGATCGTAGCCCTCCAGTCTTCGGCCTTGTCCGCCGCTGGAGGGAAGTCGAGGAGCAGCTGAGCTCTAGCAAGAGGTTCTGCTGGAGAGGAGGGAAGCGGTGGCGAGCGGTGCGAGGAGCGAGATATGCTCGGACTTCTAACAGCGTTAGAAGGAGCAGGTTCTCGTCCCGGCGACCGCGCCTTGCTCGTGCCAGCACGCTGGCCTTGAGCGTCCCGCGACCCGCCAGCTTGGCTTTGTCCCAGCAGACGGATGGTACCGTGGGTACCACGTCGCTGCTGGCCCGGCACCTCCTGAGAGGGACGGGGTGCGTGCACGGACGCCGAGGCTTTGGAGTTCGCCCGGTCGTCCGTCTTGTCCTTGGACTTGGCGGCGCCGTGGGTGTCCTCGCCGGCGTCCACCCTTCCGCCAGCATCTATCCCACCAACCGTTGGTTCCGGTGGTGGTGGGATCGACGCAGACGGGCCTCCGACCTCCGAAGCCTTCTTCTTCGGTGGCATGCTGATGTAGTCGATGACGCTGATGAAGCTGGTGCAGTTGCTGAAGGTTGTGCCCGCGTGAGCGCCGGATCAGGTTCGCACACCCTCGACGCCCCCTACCTGGCGCGCCAAAGATGTCGGGGAAACTGGTCGCCCACGAACACCTATGGGACCGGAGCCCCTTTTCGGTACGGCAAGGGAGCGGAGGGAGCACAAAGAGCAGATCGAGGGACACACGCGGGCAGTTTACCCAGGTTCGGGCCGCACGGATGCGTAAAACCCTACTCCTGCCTTGGTTGTATTGAGTTCGTGAGCTCGGGAGCTTGAAGATCTATAGTACTAGCTGCACCGAGCGTCGGAGTGGTCAAGTTTCTGGAATCGAACCCCCTCTACGTTGTGCATGGGCCTCCTTTTATAGCTCAAAGGGGTCACCGACAGGTGTCAACGTAGAGGAGGGTAAAAGCGTAAAAATGGTGGTAGTTGTAACAGTGTATGAAAAGTGGGTGTACAGTGTATGAACAGTGGTCTACACCTAACCCTGACGGTGGGGGACAAGGGCATTGAATGCCCGTCTCCGTCACCCCAAAAGCGTCTGCCCGGGCGTCTCCGTTCGCCACGGCGATGGCCTTGTCACCGTGGCTTGCCACTGTGTTCCCCAGGCTGCACAGCCATCTGCCACGTGCCTCTGGAAGGGCCCCAGGGCGACGCGTGGCCAGATGAGCTGGAGCGCAGGCACACAGTGTGAGCCTCCCCCGGCAAGCACCTTGCCGGGGTCGCTATCTTGCTGGGCCCGGAAGCTTGTCGCTCTCCGGGTCCTGCCGGGGCGTATGATGCGCCGCGATATCTTCTGAGGTGCTGTTCTTTGGCCTTCCTGGCAAGCTCCTCTTGCCAGGGTCTTGTGCTAGAATGATAACCTGGAGCCTGGAGCGGCCTTCCCGGCAAGCTCCTCTTGCCGGGGCCTTGTTCTTCTGACTTGTATACTTTGTTCTTGAATGGCTCTAAAGGATCCAGAGCGGGCCTTGGCGGGCGCGTGGTAAGCCCGACCACGGGACGCTGCTACTGCCCGTGCACAAGTCGGGATACTAAGGTACCCCTACTTTAGTACACCGACAACACCCGTCGAGGATTCCCTGATTCCAGACCCCTTTTCTCCAGACGCAATTCCGATCTCCGCCGCCATCGCCATCAAGCTTCGGGGGACCAGAATTCCTGTGCCGGCACCCTGCCGGGACGGGGAAGTGCCCCCGGATTCATCTCCATCGATGTTGCTTCCTCCCTCCATGATGCGGGAGTAGTTCCTCCTCGGGGCTGAGGTTTCTACCAGTAGCTATGTGGTCAATTCTCTCTCCCATGATGTGATCTTCGTTGTGATCATAGGCTATGTTAATCTAGGGTGATCCCATGATATTTCCCCTTCCTCTATATATTGGATTGATGTACTCACTTGTCTTTATCTAGTATAATCCCCGAGACCAAGGTGACAGCGGTCTATTGGACATGGATTAGAAAAATATTTTCATGAGTGATTTCCTCTCTTGTGTGTTGATTGAAGATTGAGAGTCTCTTGGTGCTTGTCTTTGACTATCCTTTAGATATGTTGTGGTGATTGTGGGACTCTCTTTGGATGGTCGCGGTGACATTGGGAAATCCTTAGATTGAGAACTACGAACTTTGAGGTGTGCTTTTGTAGCCCTACATAATTCTCGTCCTCTCTTGACCACGAAGGAATGACCTCGGGGTGCGTCTCCATTGCATGTTTTATGGGAAATATCATGTGATTCAATTATGTTAATGTTGTTGGGAGTTGCCACTAGTGAAAGTATGATCCCTAGGCCTTGTTTCCACCATTGCAATACCATTTGTGCTCATGTTTACCACTTGTTTGCTTGCTGCACTTTTTATTACAGATTTATATTACTTTGCTTTGCCACTCCTATCATCCATATTTTACCATCTCTTCGCCGAACTAGTGCACCTATACAACTCCTAGTTGTATTAGGTGTGTTGGGGACACAAGAGACTTCTTGTATCTTAGTTGCAGGGTTGCTTGAGAGAGACCATCTTCAACCTCTACTTCCCTGAGTTCGATAAACCTTAGGTCATCCACTTGAGGGAAATTGCTGCTGTCCTACAAACCTCTGCGCTTGGAGGCCCAACATAGTCTACAAGAGTAGAAGCGTGTGTAGACATCAAGCTATTTCTGGCGCCGTTGCCGGGGAGGTGAGTGCTTGAAGGTATATCTTTAGATCATGCAATTAAATCTTTTCGTTTCTTGTTTTTAATTTCACTAGTTATGTTTATGGAAAACCGTTCTTTTGGATCGTTGCTTGCGGGAAGACGCCCCACACCTGTGGTGGTTGCTCCTCCCCCTACTGAAATTGTGCCCTATAAAATACCAGCTGGTATTGTCGATTATGGTTTGGCTAATCGTTATGCAGGAGACAGACATCCCGGTGAACACTTGCTATATCTGTCACAACTATGTTCATTATTTAAGCTTGCAGGTGTATCAAGGGAGTTTGTCATGAGGAAATTGTTCGCCGTATCACTTATAGATAAAGCTTCAGATTGGTATAAGCTTCTCGATAACTCGCACTTGCTTGATTGGGAAGAGATCCAGTCTCTCTTTTACTCCAAGTTTTATCCTCTTCATGAAGTCCATGAGAATAGGAATTATGTTTATAATTTCTATCCTCATGACGGAGAGAGCATAGCTCAAGCTTGGGGGAGACTGAAAACGTTAATGCTAAAATGTCCTAACCATGGGCTCCCCAAAGATATGATTATTACTAATTTCTATGCGAGGCTCTCTCGACAGGATAAAGATTTGCTCGATGCTTCCTCGATGGGTTCTTTCACAAACGAAAAGATTGATGCTAAATGGGAACTCCTTGAAAGAATTCAACGCAACACTGAAGATTGGGAGATCGACAAAGGTAAAGAGTCAGGTATAGTTTATGAGTATGGTTGCATTAAGTCCTTTGTTGAAACTACAAGTTTTAATAAGTTTAGTGCTAAATTTGGGCTTGATTCTCAACTCCTTGTTGATTTCCTCAAATCTTTTGCTTCACATCTTAATATGCCTAAGGAGGATTGGAACAAGCATCATGAACCTTTTAAAGAGATTTGCAAAGAAAATGAAATTGTTCATGATGATTGCAACATGCATGATCCAATTCCTAAAAATGAAGTTTTATACAAGCATGTTAATTTTTGTGGAGTGGATAGACCTTGTGAAAGGCCTATGATTGAAGAAGAGAAGTATTGTAAGCAACATAAGCATGAAAGAACAATCACTTGGGTCAGAGATTTAAATGAAATTGCTAGAGAATTGTGTGACCTTTATCCTTTTAATTGTGAACTTTGCTGTATAGAAGGTCACTTTAATTTTCAATGCATGAACTTTCAAAACATAATTGTTAACCAGTTGTGTGATAACATGATCACCTCTGATCTTTATGATGAGCTTATGTTATTTTTGATGTGTGAGGAGTTATCAGAAAAGACTTCTTGGCTAGATATTAATGCCATAGGAATAAAAAACACTTTGCAAAATTTTCATCTCTATTGTGTTGTTAATTGCCATGAAAATGATTACATAAGTAAGATTAGAAGGGAGGGAACTTTACCAAAGTATAAAAGTGTCTCTTATGTTTCTGCTAATAAAAAGGAGAGTTTCTCCCAAGTTTCCCCTATTGTTTCTAATGATAAACCAGGATATGTGGAGAAGCTTCATCTCCAACCACCCCCTCCTAAGGTGAAGAAGAAGAAAAAGAAGAGGAGGAGGAAGAGGAGCAAAAAGGAAGAAGAATGGGTATCAACCTGGCCTGAGCATATTCCTCCCATCAACTTTTATCCTAACGGTTGTAAGTTTAAAGAAGAAGGTGAAGTGCATTGCCTTAATTATCATCTTGATGATGCGTCCGTAGGTACTATTGAAGATGATTTTGATTATGATATGCATGTTACTTATTGTGATTGGGAAAATGATGATAATGCTGCTTATGATCTTGAAAATCTTTTTGGTACCAACTCTGAAAGTGATGATATGGGAAGCTCTAAGCTTGGGGACGATAGGATTGCAAATCCTTTACCCACTAGTGATGTGATAATTGATAATTTTTTTGCTAGTAAGAATAAAGACAACATGTTTACAAGTATAGTTGCTAGCAATGATAATGCTCTTCTCTACTATGATGATGTTATAACTCCAATCTATAGTGATTATAAAGGTACCTATGACATAAGGAGAAATTATCCTTATGAAACTTGTCATAATCATGGAGGGAATTACTCCCTTGTTGAACACCATCTTCCTAATACACAATTAATCTATAGTTTTCAAGTTGTTTATGATAGTCATACTCCCACTATTACCAATGAGAAAGATTATGCTTATGTGGAGAGTAAGAGTACCCTTTTGCATGTGGATCATGGTAACAATACTTTATGTGATGCTTATATTGTTGAGTTTATCCGTGATCCTGCTGAAAATTATTATGAGAAGGGAACATATGCTTATAGATATTTCAATAATATCAAGTTCCCTCTCTTTATGTTGAAGGTTTTGAAGCTGCACTTGTTTTGTCTTCCTATGCTTATTGCTTTGTGCTTCAATGAATTATTCTATTGCAATATTCCTATGCCTAGGAAGCATGTTAGGCTTAAATGTGTTTGGTATTTGCTTCTTGATGCTCTCTTTTGTTCTTCAACTCTTATTCCTACGAGAGCATCATTAAAGTCTTATGCCTAGCTTAAAGGCATAAAAGAAAGCGCTTTTGGGAGGCATCCCACAATGAATAAAATTTTATTTTGCTTTTTTTGTGTCTTGATATTGTTACTACAGTAGCATCATCATTGTATCTTTACTTTTCAGCTTTGTGCCAAGTGTAGCCTCTGATTGCAAGAAAGTTCAAAAGTTGTGACGTGCTGTCCAGGAAACAGATTCTGTCCTTGGACAGAAAAATTCGTATAAAATCACCAGATCATCTTTTTGGTCTGAATTTTTTCGACAGCGTGATCTATACAATTGGCTTTCGCGCGTCTGTTCTGAGTTTTTTGATTTGAGTTGCAGAAGTGCCCTGAAAAAATCATTTACTACCTGCTGGTCTGTTTTTCACAGATTCTGTCCTGTTTTGCCTTTCCTTCATTTTGCAAACCTTGAGCTTGCTTTTTCTTTGCAAAAACCTTTTGGCAATCTTGAGGAACAGTAGACCTTCAAGAATATCCTTATTTCCAGCAAGGAACAATTATATTATTATGGGTACTAACCTCGCTAATCAGCTTATGATGAGTTATGTATGAAGGGAGTTTTCAAGTGTGCGAGGGAAGATGATAAAAAGATTCAGGAGTGTCAAACGCTCAAGCTTGGGGATGCCCCCATGCAACCCCAAGAAATATTCAATAAGACTCAAGTGTCTAAGCTTGGGGATGCCTCGTGCATCCCCTTCTCAATCAACATTATCAGTTCATGTTTCGTTCCACTATATTTTTATCACTTCATGTGTTATGTGCTATGCTTGGAGTGTCTTGCTTTTAGTTTCCTTTTTAGTTTCTTTAGCTTTGCTTGCTGTTTATAACGAGTTGGAACTCAGCTTTCTTTGTGTGGGAGAGAAACACGCTCCACTTCAACCTAGAACATAACATAGAATTTTCATGCCTATCCTTGTTGTGTGTGTTCTTTGTCTTTCAATAGCTACTATCATGTTCAGCTCTTAGTTTTCATGCTTATCTTTTTAAAGAGCTTTTGTTTAGTTGGTCGTTGGAACTCTCTTTATTTATCATGCTTAACTTATTAAGGGAGTTGGCTTCTGTTGCACTGGTCGATATGTCTATGATAAAATGCTATGTGCATAATGATGCTTAGTAATTCATGTTTTCTTATGGTTAGTCTCAAATAGCTAGGGGTTCTCAATGTGTTATTGAGTTACCAACATGATTTGTTTGCCTATGATGTGGTATGGTTCAGTGATATCTTCCTTCGAGAATTTATTTTGATTGACTTGGCGTATGCTCACGCATATTTAAGACTGTAAAGAAAGTCTATCAAGCCTTGATGATCTTTAGTTTCTGAGTAGCGATATAACTTCCATGCTTGATTCAATGTTGCTCTATCGCTCTGCATGATTATGACCGTCATTGCTCTTTTAGTTGGTCGCTCCCAGTCTTTTGCTAACCTTCGCCTGTACTAAGCGGACTGACTGCTTGTGCATCCAAAATCCTTTAAACCAGTTATGCCATATGTGTCCACCATACCTTCCTATACATGGTATTTACGTGCCATTCCTAACGAAGACTTTCATGTACCATCTCGAAATTATTCAAAAAAGGCATTTCTCTTTTGTGCCTCTGTTTTAGCTCATGAGGAAGTAGTAGTTAATTCATGATCTTTTTAAGTTGGACAAGCTTCACCCCGGGATTGCATGTCTAATGTGCAAACCCATAATACGAGAAGGAACTGGCATAGAGTGCGCCCGGCTCATTAAAAAATTATACAACAAACAAACCCTCCTTCACGCTTTGTTCATGAGAAATCAAAAAACTTTGGCAGTGATAAACAAAGGAGATTAAGAGGATGTGATCGTCCTCATGCGGGAGCCGTTCCTCGAAACTTGTCCAGCTCAAGAAGTGATTGAGTTATCTGCTAGCATTCGTTGACGAAATATGCATATTCTAAAAAATAATTATTACCTCTGTTTTTAAAACCAAGAGCTCTGGTACATGTTTAGTTTTTGTTTCCGACCACGGGTTTTCAACCTTGCCAACAAAAGCCACGGTTCGAGAGTCTCCACCTTCTTTTAAAGCACCAACTACTGAGAGCATGATTGCCATTCTGAGTGTAATGTGCATGATCCCAAAGTAGCATTGTCTTTTGCATGATTATGATATCGTTTATTCTGAAATCATTGTATCTAGTCATCACTTAAACCTTGGAGGTACCCCTGCATTTATGTTTTGCTTCACTAAAGGGGGCAAGCGAGATATCACTTTATCATATTTGCACATCATGCTCATTCCAAATCTATTTGATGTTTCAGTATCATATTGTAAAACTTTCAGTTCTTTGTGATTTTCTCATAAGGCAACTTAATTACTACAGATTCATTGTCTCATTAAGCTTTTGTCATTTGTTCTATAAAAAGTCCTTATATGGTTAATAGCATGTCACCACAGAAATTATGCTTGTTATCATTTACCTACTCGAGGACGAGCAGGAATTAAGGTTGGGGATGTTGATACGTCCAAAATGTATCTATAATTTCTGCTTGCTCCATGCCTCTTTTGTGTGATATTGCTATGATATTTATACACTTCCATACACTTTTGGTCATATTTGGACTAACCTATTAACTCAGTGCACCCCAGTGCCAGTTTCTGTTTTCTGCTGTTTTTGTATTTCTGGTTTTCCCATCACGTAGGGCCGGAGGGGGGCCACCAGGGCTCCAGGCGCCCTGGTGGCGCGGCCCCCCTCCTGGCCGTGCCGGGGGGGCGCCTGGGCCCCCCAGGCCTCCGCTGATGCCCCCCTTTGGCATATATTTAACACCCATCGAGGAAACCCTGATTCCGGACCCCTTTTCTCCAGACGCAATTCCGATCTCCGCCGCCATCGCCATCAAGCTTCGGGGGACCAGAATTCCTGTGCAGGCACCCTGCCGGGACGGGGAAGTGCCCCCGGATTCATCTCCATCGACGTTGCTTCCTCCCTCCATGATGCGGGAGTAGTTCCTCCTCGGGGCTGAGGTTTCTACCAGTAGCTATGTGGTCAATTCTCTCTCCCATGATGTGATCTTCATTGTGATCATAGGCTATGTTAATCTAGGGTGATCCCATGATATTTCCCCTTCCTCTATGTATTGGATTGATGTACTCACTTGTCTTTATCTAGTATAATCCCCGAGACCAAGGTGACAGCGGTCTATTGGACATGGATTAGAAAAATATTTTCATGAGTGATTTCCTCTCTTGTGTGTTGATTGAAGATTGAGAGTCTCTTGGTGCTTGTCTTTGACTATCCTTTAGATATGTTGTGGTGATTGTGGGACTCTCTTTGGATGGCCGCGGTGACATTGGGAAATCCTTAGATTGAGAACTATGAACTTTGAGGTGTGCTTTTGTAGCCCTACATAATTCTCGTCCTCTCTTGACCACGAAGGAATGACCTCCGGGTGCGTCTCCATTGCATGTTTTATGGGAAATATCATGTGATTCGATTATGTTAATGTTGTTGGGAGTTGCCACTAGTGAAAGTATGATCCCTAGGCCTTGTTTCCACCATTGCAATACCATTTGTGCTCACGTTTACCACTTGTTTGCTTGCTGCACTTTTTATTACAGATTTACATTACTTTGCTTTGCCAGTCCTATCATCCATATTTTACCATCTCTTCGCCGAACTAGTGCACCTATACAACTCCTAGTTGTATTAGGTGTGTTGGGGACACAAGAGACTTCTTGTATCTTAGTTGCAGGGTTGCTTGAGAGAGACCATCTTCAACCTCTACTTCCCTGAGTTCGATAAACCTTAGGTCATCCACTTGAGGGAAATTGCTGTTGTCCTACAAACCTCTGCGCTTGGAGGCCCAACATAGTCTACAAGAGTAGAAGCGTGTGTAGACATCAGCTGCTCGTCGACGTCAACGTCTATGTAGAACCCATCAGAAGGGGCAGGGTTCTCCTCTGCAACAGTTATTAAGCAAACATGCATACAAAGGTACTCAGCAAGTCTTACAACAGAACCTATCATACATGCAACATTATCAATAGGGGGTAGTGGAGTTCATTGCAGAAAGCCAGCTTTGACTCTTGGCTAACCTATACTACAACTCTCAACAGATTGCAAGATATTACTACGTACACGAGTCCTCTACTCACCACAACAATACACCACCGAGGATCCTCTTCCGTCATCCTACGGAAGGGCCATCCACGGCACTCACACTTGTCTTGAGGCTTTTAGTAGTATCCATCAACTTGTCTAAGAACTGTAAGAGTAACCAAGTAGTCCGTACCGCGAACAATGGCTATTCGAATAGATTGATAACCCTGCAGGGGTGTACTTCTTCACACACGCTTCCACCACTTATCGCTGTTTACTCGACATGTACTCGGCAACCTTCAAGCGGATGCCCAGCGAGGGTTTCGTCCACGACCTGACTAACTACACAAGTCTCTCGTCCAGGTTTACCGCCTATTTGGGTTCCATCCGTGGGGAGATCCGGTCGGGGTGTCGCTCACGGCCCCAAACGATGTGTACAGGGTTCCCGAGTCACCAAACGGGCAACCGGTACACCGTGCCACGTACCTGTCGCATCACAGCCCACCCCGAGGGTCAGCGCTGTGCACGACCACCAGTAAACTACAAACACCAGAAACTAGTTGCAACTCCTGGACAGAGAACAAGGGCAGTTAATAAGCCGAGAGGGTCCATTGGTTTCGGGCCCTATGCATGGTAGTAGCTGGAACTTGAACCACACATACAGATCTCGGGTCCTATGGACGGTTCCAATGAAACAACCCACCACGTACTCCCACATGGCCTTTCATCGATACCTTTACCAAACATGTTCCACTCTTCCTTCTCTTTACCGGTATGATCATTTCACTCTGATCCATCACCCAGATGAACCAGACCTGACACAACTCTAAGCATAGCAGGCAACATAAACAAATAGCATGGTGGATCACACATCACATGGCTCAAACAACTCCTACACATGCTAGTGGGTTTCAACTATTTACTGTGGCAATGACAGGTCATGCAAGGGAATAGGGTTCAACTACCGCAGCAAGTAGCAGTTCACACGCTGTTGCCTTAATGCAGTAAAAGAGAGCAGGAGCGAGAAGATGGGTTTGTATCGGAATGATCAATGATTGCTTGCCTGATAGAGTGGTTGTCGGGTACTGCTCTTCAATTGGATACGTAGAAGTATCCTCGGGAGCAGGACCTAACACGGAGAATATCGACGATACAATCAATAAGCAAACAAATGCAACAATATGATGCATGCTCATGATATGGCAAGATGCATGTGTTTTGGGCTAATGCAACTATAACCAGAAGGGTTTGAGCCCATTTGAATCAAGGATTCAAATTGAAACCCAAACTAATAATTATTTAAGTGCATTATCATGTTTTAATGTAAACAGCAAGGTTAACTTGCTGAAACATGCATGAAACAAGTGCCATTGGAAAGATTGAATTTTTCTGATCAATTTTCATATATAAATCTTTTCCATCTGAGCTACTGTTGAATTTATATGATTTTTTGAAGTTTAAAGCATTTTCTGGAATTTTCTGAATCGTTTTTAAATCAAATAATCCCAGAAAATCCTTTATTGCGTCAGCATGACATCATGCTGACGTCAGCCAGTCAACAGGGCGTCCAGGTCAAACCTGACCAGTGGGTCCCACTGGTCAGTCTCTCAGTAGTAACTAAAAAGAGATTAACACTAAACTAAAAGTTAACAGGGGCTGGGCCCCACATGTCAGTGGCTCACTAAACGAATGACAGCAATTAGTACTTAACTTAAAACCTAAACTGAAATTAGTCAACGGCCGGCCCCACATGTCAGTGACATAGGGGGGGGTCCAGGCGTGGGCAAACAGGTCAACCACACCGGCGTCTCGCCGCCGGCGAGAGCCAGGACGGCGGCGCGGCTCGGAAACTGCGTTCCGATGACCAAATTAGCGGCGGAGGGCATCTACAGAGAGCTAGAGGAGTCGCGCATCCAACGGGACAGGCCGGAGCAGCTGGGGTGGCCGGAAACGACGGCGGCGACCTCAACGGCGGCGGCCGGAGCTCGGGTGCCGATGAAAACTACGGCACAGGGCACCGGAGGTCCAACGGTTGGTTCCTACGGGTGCTACATGCGCTCAGGAAGACGACGGGCATGTGCACGGAGCCAAATGGGCACCGGAGCCTCGTCAACGGCGGGCTTGTGCGGCGGCGTGCTACGGCGAGCAAGGGGGCGGCATCTACGGCGAGCAAACGGAGCGGGGAGGAGAGGGGTTCGACTCAGGAGCTCACAGGGAGGCGGATGAGATGCTCAGCGGGATCGGGGAAGCGTCGAGGCGGGTGCACGGTCGCCGGCGATCTCCACGGCCGTAGGTTGAAGATGGCGACGGTGAGGGTGAAGCAGGGCTTCTGGCGTCGTGTAGCTCGGTGGGGAGCTTCGGGGTGATGCGGCGGAGCTTCTGGGCTAAACAGCTGGGCGAGAGGGGCACGGTGGCTACGGCGAACGGCGTCGATGGCGACGGTGGCACTCGGTCACGAGGCGCGGAGCGAGGGAGACGAGACAGGGAGAGAGGGGAGCGGTCGAGGGGGTCAAGGGGGTCTGCGTGGCGTCGTCCGGTTCCATCCAGGGCGTCGAAGTGGCCAGCCAGGCAGGCAGGAGGTGGCCGGCGCGTCGGCGGCGCTCGCCACCGAGCTGCTTCGTGCGCTGGCACGGCGAAGAAGACGGGGATGCCCCTGGTGGGCTGGGCCGTCTGGGCTAGGCAGGTAAGTGGGCTCAGGTAAGTCTGCTCTTCCTATTTTTTTCTATTTACTTTCTGTTTCATTTCTTTTGCAACTTTGTTGAATTAAATAAAATGCCAGAACATTTTTATAACTCATAGAACTAGTCATGCCCAATGTATATAATATGAACAGTATGGAATATTTTAGTTTATGATTATTTGGGCACATAAAATATTTTATAGCATTTAAATGCCCAAATGCAAATACCATATGAATTAATCCAGAGACCTTGGATGTCCTAGAAAATTGTGCACCATTTTTGGTAGAGGTTTAAGACCAAGGCAGAAATGATGAACATTTTTAAGGGCATTTTGGGTACATCAGAAAAGATTTTGTTAAACCCTAGTTGTTAGAAGAGGGGTGCTGGGGTTTCTGTCATTCCCATTTCAAGTTTCTTTGGAAAGTAAACAAGATGTACACTCTAGCTAGTCCTAATGCAAGCACTGACTAGGGATGTGACAACTCAGCCCCACTCAAAAGAATCGCGTCCCGAGATTCGGGTTCCTCCGGAAAGAGGGTGGGGTACTCAAGTCGAAGACGATCCTCCCTTTCCCAAGTAGCTTCACTCTCGGAATGATGTGACCATTGAACCTTGAGAAACCTAATATTGTGATGTCGAGTCGTACGCTCGGTTTGATCAAGAATACGAACGGGGTATTCTCGATATGCGAGATTGTCCTGGAGATCAAGCGTTTCGTGGTCCACTCCGCGGATAGGATCGAGAAGCAACGCCTGAGTTGAGATACGTGGAAGACATCATGAACTCAGGAAAAGTGCGGAGGTAGTTCCCATTGGTAGGCAACTTCTCCTCGTTTGGCCAGAATGCAAAAAGGACCGATGTAACGAGGGGCCAATTTGCCTTTGATACCGAAGTGATGGGTACCCTTAAGAGGAGTAACCCGAAGGTAATCCTTATCGCCGACTTCAAAAGTCACAGCCTTATGATGACTATCATACTGGCTCTTCTGGCGAGACTGGGTTGTTTTCAATTTCTCACGAATGATGCGAACTTGCTCTTCTGCTTCCTGGATCATATCCGGACCAAAGAATTGTGTTTCCCCGGTTTCTGACCAGTTAAGAGGTGTTCGACACCTTCGTCCATATAGAACTTCGAACGGAGCCTTGCCCAAGCTGGTTGATAACTATTGTTATAAGCGAATTCAGCAAATGGAAGACACTTCTCCCAATCCATACCGAAGGAGATGACAGAGGCTCGAAGCATATCTTCCAGAATTTGATTGACTCGTTCCACTTGACCACTTGACCGAGGATGGAAGGCGGTGCTGAAAGAGAGATGAGTTCCCATAGCATTCTGGAAACTTACCCAAAATCGTGAAGTGAAAATACTTCCTCGGTCGGAGTTGATCTCCAACGGCACACCATGAAGTGATACTATCCGAGATATATACAAGTCTGCTAGCTGGCTAGCGGTTATACTCTCTCGAACAGGTAGGAAATGGGCTACTTTAGAGACGCGGTCGATAACGCCGAAGATAGCATTATTCCCTTTCCTGGTCCTGGGAAACCCGGTAATGAAGTCCATACCGATCTTGTCCCATTTTCATTCAGGAATAGCTAAAGGTTGAAGGGTGCCAGCAGGCCGTTGATGCTCTGCTTTAACTCGACGACGAACGTCACAGTTAGCAATGAATTGAGCGATTTCTCTCTTCATCCTAGTCCACCAGAACCTTTGGCGTAGGTCCTGCTACATTTTGGTACTACCGGGATAAATCGTGAGAGGAGATTCATGAGCCTCCTTAAGGATCAACCATCTCAGGTTTCGTACCTTAGGAACCACTAAGCGGTTGCTAAAGAGCACGACTCCTTGATCATCAATTGAGAAACATCCCGCGACTCCTTTCTTGATGTTCCTCTTGATACAGGAGATTCCCGGATCAACCTTCTGTGCTTTGATGACCTGATCCGTAAGGGTAGGTTTTGCCACCAAGGTGGAAAGGAATCCTCGAGGAACAATGTGAAGGTTAAGCTTTCGAAATTCCTCGTGGAGAAGTGGTTGCCCTTGTTGTAACATCAAGTTGTTACAATATGACTTACGACTTAGTGCGTCAGCCATGACATTGGCCTTCCCAGGGGTGTAAGTGATTCCTAAGTCATAATCTGTGAGCAACTCAACCCAACGTCTTTGCCTGAGATTTAGATCCGGTTGGGTGAAGATGTATTTCAGACTTTGGTGATCAGTGAAGATTTCACAGCGATTACCAAGAAGGTAATGTCGCCATGTTTTGAGTGCATGGACTACAGCTGCAAACTCTAGATCATGTGTAGGATAATTATCCTCATGTGGACGCAACTGCCGGGATGCGTATGCGATCACTTGACGATCTTGCATGAGTATGCAACCTAGTCCTTGTCGCGAGGCGTCGCAGTAGATAATAAAGTCCTTGGAAAAATCTGGTGGTACCAGTACGGGTGCAGATGTCAGGCGTCTTCTCAGTTCCTGAAAGCTGGATTCGCATTGTGGGGTCCATTCGAACTTTTTATCTTTCGTGAGGAGTTCAGTTAGAGGTTTAGCAACCTTGGAGAAATTCTCGACAAAGCGTCGGCAATAACTTGCTAAGCCAAGGAAACTCCTAACTTGCTTGACCGATTCAGGGGGAGTCCAATCAAGGACGGCTTGAACTCGCTCGGGATTGACAGCAATACCCTTGCCAGAGATCACATGACCTAGATAGGTCACTTCCGGCAACCAGAATTCACATTTAGAGAATTTGGCATAAAGACGGTGCTCTCGAAGTTTCGTCAATACCAGCCTTAGATGCTCAGCATGATCTTTCTTGTTCTTGGAGTAGATGAGTATATCATCGAGGTATACCATGACGAATTTATCCAAATACTCCATGAATATAAAATTCATTAGCCGGCGGAAGGTGGTTGGGGCATTGGTTAACCCGAAGGACATGACGGTGTACTCGTATTGGCCATAACGAGTAACAAAAGCCGTCTTAGGAATGTCCCCGTTGTTGATTTTGATTTGATGGTAGCCCAACCTCAAATCCATTTTGGAAAAAACTGAGGATCCAACAAGCTGATCATACAGGTCGTTGATCCTGGGGAGCGGATACTTGTTCTTTATGGTGACCAGATTGACAGGTCGGTAATCTGCAACCATCCGTTCCGTTCCATCCTTCTTCTTGACGAAGAGGACGGGACAAGCCCAAGGGGAAGAACTAGGACGGATGAAACCCTTTTTCAAGGACTCATCGAGTTGTTTCTTAAGCTCAGCTAATTCTAGGGGTGCCATCTTATAAGGTCTCCTAGAGATCGGGACAGTTCCTGGAATAAGATCTATCACGAACTCGACATCTCTGTCAGGTGGAACACCTGGCAGTTCTTCTGGAAAAACATATGGAAAGTCACGGACTACCGGAATATCTTCGAGTTCTAGTAGAGGGCTGGCATTAAGAGAGTAGAGCTGACGCTCAGCCATTCGGGTCAAGACATTGACTGTCTTGCTGGATGGGTGTGTAAGTTGAACGGTCCTAGTGTAGCAATCAATCTTGGCGTAATGAGTTGTCATCCAATCCATACCCAAGATGATGTTTATGTCCGAGGACTTGAGAGCGATTAGAGATGCAAGAAAAACAAGTCTATCGACAAGAATTTCATTTCCATGGCTTACCCTACAGGTTTGCCACTTTTAACCAGGAGTTTGAATAATCATGGAAGTAGGCATGTCACAAAAAGTCATGTTGTGCATTCGAGCATAGCTCTCAGATATTAACGAATGGGATGCTCCAGTATCGAAAAGAATAGATGCCGGATGGGTGTTAAAGAGAAGCGTACCAAGGACGACGTTAGGATCCTCATAAGCTTCCTCAGCAGAGATATAGTTGACATGACCACGTGAAGTGGGGATTGGCTTGACATAGTTCACCTTGCCTGTTGGCTTACCACGGCCAACGGGCTTTCCTGGCTGGTTCTGAGGACACTCACGCATGAAGTGCCCTGGTTCTCCACACTTGAAGCATGTCACAGTGCCAGTGCGTGGAGCAAAGTTGGTAGGTGGTCCTCCATAAGTCTTGGCAGGTGCATACTGTTTAGTTGGGCGAGGCGCCTCATAGGATGGCCTCGGTGTGTACTTGGGTGGCAGAGCAGTGTTAGGAACCCACACACGGCGCTTGTGAGAGCCAGAGCCGGATGAGGAACCAAAGTCACGAGGATGCTTGCGTGTGGCTTCGAAATCAGTCTGGCCCGTCTCAACACTGATAGCTTTGTTTACCAGCTTCTGGAAGGAAGTGCACTCGTGCAGTCGTAGATCTCGGCGGAGTTCGGGGCTGAGTCCCTTGCGGAACCTCGCCTGCTTCTTGGCATCGGTGGATACTTCCTCAGGTGCATAGCGTGCTAAGTTGCGAAACTTGCGACTATAGCCATCCACGGTTAACCGGCCCTGGGTGAAATTGCAGAATTCCTCCCGCTTGCGATCCATGAGACCTTCCGGAATGTGATGTTCACGGAATGCCTCACTAAACTCAGCCCAAGTAGTGATTTGGCCAGCAAGACGCATAGCCTCAAAGTTCTCCCACCAGAGACTGACAGGGCCCTCAAGATGGTAGGCGGCGTAGGTAACCTTGTCAGCTTCGGCCACACGGGCAGAGTGTAGCTTGTGAGTGATACTACGAAGCCAGTCATCCGCATCCAGAGGTTCAGTGGAATGATGGAACTTAGGTGGGCACATCTTGATAAAGTCGTTGATTGACACCACGTCATTCCTCTGACGAAACCCAGTGTTCTGCTCTATGCGTTCCAGTAGACGGTTGGTCTCTCTCTTGTTCCGTTCTGCCTTGAGCATAACTTCAGCCAAGGAGGGTGGCTGGGGCAGATTCTCATCTCTAGCCCCACTAGCCTCATCCTGCTCCTGAGCAGCAGAAGTGCTGCGAGTGTTGACCATCCTAGGAAAACAAAACAACGGTTTAGAGAAGGATGGCAAAAACTTGACATAGGAGTGCAGAATGTAATGGATGACACGGAATGCAGAGATGTTCATCCATACGACATGGTAATATAGAAACTGCCATATATACACCAGTGGTCATACACACCATACATAGTTTAGTACAAGCCAAGGCTAAAGTACAACTGCGGTGAAAGACGATACATCTCATCAGAGGCATTCCAAGCTCCTATACATTATTTAACTACACCTCCGGAACTCAGTACTAGCTAAGTCATATTCCACAAGACGCGCAGGACTGTGGAAATACAACTACTATGATACTACTACCGCCACGGTCTAGCTCAGACATTCCCGTATTAATCTTCATAAAGATTACCACCGTAGCCTGGAAGTGGAACAGATGGATCTTGAAATTCTCGAGCACTCGAAGGCTGTGGACCATAGGGACATGGATGTGGCCTCGGGCCTGATGCTGGTGGTAACCGACGCCCACGTGTAGGTATAATACCCCCAACGTCACGCCAATCCATACGATCAGGCAGACGAGTCCGCACGGGGTACAAATCCCGCATATCCAGATATCCGGCATGCACAGCAGGTGCAAGCCGTGTCAAGGTAGTCAAGTCGGCGGCTCGAGTGTTATACAGCTCCATCCGGAGGGCACGGACCTCACGGTCCCTGTCCTCCAGCATCTGAACAGTAGTCTGAAGCAGTGGCTCCTCATGAGCAGCATCAGTATACAGACCAGTGTAGTAGCCTTCCTCTCCGGGAAGTGAGGCTGGCAGGTAACAGAACTCAGTGTTCAGCAACAGAGCATGCCTAGCCCGGAGGATGGTCATCATCGAATAAGCGACATCCTGCACTGCCATCTCGATGGTAACCCCGAGTCCATAAGACCAATGGATGGGGTCGTTAGCTCCGGGATATGAGGGGTATATCCGGACTGTGCAGAAATAATGACTCTGATTGAAATCCCGGTACTGTTCCTCCATGGTGTACTCAGGATACCAGCGGTAACCGGTCTCAGTCAACACACGAACTAGCATGGCCGTGTGACCGGGCACATTAATGCACCGAGTCAAACGAACCACTTGGTGAAGTGTGCGGCCAGACATTTGAAACACGAAGTAATGCAAAGGCATTAGTGTTTTTGGAAGAAATCGGGCAGCATAACAACTGTAAATGCTCAAAAAAAGATTTTGAGACATCAAACAATGATAGCATAGCCACTCAATAATATCATACCAAGGTTCCGGGTCCAACAAATCATCATACTAAAAGGGTAGAAACTGAACTGAGGCTTGAAACCAACAATCCTAAGTGTCTACGGATTAGTAACACGTGAACCTAGTAAGGATAAGAGACCTAGTCCTAAACCCCCATAGAAAGAATAGACTGACTCAGATCAGAAGGGCATAAGGTAAAGAAGTAAAAAGAGCCCTACGTTCCCTTCCACAATCAATTCCCCTACATATAACTAAATTTTTTTCTAGACTCAACATCGACCAGTTTGGCTTGAGAAACCTACAGGCAGTCCGGCTCTGATGCCAACGCTGTCAGGACCCCGATCCTAAGTCACAACGATCTAGCTGTAACACGTCATATCACTTTGCGGCCTCAGGCACTGTATCCCCACGGGTGCCACCTTACCTGGCCCGAGACCGTTTGCGCATTTTGGCACACGTATATGACAGTGTCGCTAGCATTCATAGAATCATGACTCTTCTTAGGAATCCCATAGACATCAATGTCGTCCTCTCTCTGCACAGGAGCGTTCAGAAGTTCTGCCCATTCTTCAACAGTTGAAGAAAACCTTTGACCTTCAGTCATCCAGGTGATCTTGCCATCAGGATAGAAGTGGGCTGTGGCATAGAACTGCATGATCATCTCGTCATTCCATGCTGTCAGTTCTTGACCCACAAAATCAGCAACTCCACATGCAGTAAAGCTCTCATGCACATGGGGAAAGAAGTCCCGATGCTCTCTACTGTCAATATACTTCCAGTCAACATACCTGGTGTCAGCAACAATGGGCTTCTTATCCATTAGCACGGTCTCATAGAAATCCTGCTGCTCTCTGGTGTGGAATCTGGGGTCCACAGCAGTCCTTCTCCTTACGGCATATGGATCAGACTGTCTCCATAGCCTGAGACCTTTGTCCTTCCTTGCCTTCATGTCCTCAGCTTGAGGATGAGCATCATTGTGGAGTGGCAAATTGGGACGGAGCTTGAGCAACACATGCTCTTCGTCTGACTCAGAAGGTGGCATCTCACCTTTGTTCTTCTCAGAAGCTGGAATGCTTCTGGTTGTCCTCTTGGGCTTCGCTGGAGCTGCCTTAGCTTGAGCAGGCTTCTTGGGCTTGGAGGAGGCTTGAGCCCGAATGGCATCACCCATGAACTTAGCTTTCTGAGGAGGAGGCTGGGGTGCTTCTTCTTCTTCTTCTTCAGCAACATCTTGAGGTTCAGCATATACAACTCTCTTCCTCTTGGAAGTCTTCTTCACCTTGCTTGGAGCTGGCTCTTCCAAGATGAGCTTTTTGGCAACTGCTGATTGCTTCACTTTACTTGTGCCTTTCCTTGTTTGCTGCCCTTGGTGCTCTTTGGCAACCACATTCTTCTTGGGCTTGGAGGTAACTTCCTCAGCAACAAAGTCGGAATCCTCATCATCAGAAGTTCTCTTCTTCCTGGTTCTCGTAGCTGCGGGAGGCAAACCACTAGGGGTGCTCCTCTCACCATCATCACTAGAGCTGCTAGCAGGACTTGTATCTGCCTCTGGAATTTCAGCAAACGGTGATTCAGACCTGTTTTGGCTGTCACTGACATCTGACATGGCTGAAAAACCTGTGAAAAGATAAGGTGTAGGAAGAGTAGAAGAGTTATCACAACTGCAGAAGTTTTTGCAAAGAAGAATGAGTTTAAAAACTTAGTTTTGAGTTTTCACAGAATGTATTTCGGTCAAACCGATTTCAAGTTTCGGTGTAACCGAAGTGTTCAACAGAACCTACACACCACTTTCGGTCAGACCGAAATGGGTTTCGGTCCTACCGAAAACTTAGGGTTTCACAGAAACTTCAATTCGGACATTCCGATTTCCACAACTCGGTCAGACCGAACTATGTAGTGCAATGGTCAGAGACCAAATCGGTCAGTCCGAGTTTCAGGAATCGGCTTCACCGAGATGCATTCCGTGGAAACCTAAACCTAAGAATTTTCCTCGAAACTAGAAGATCTGAACAATGTATTGGGATCATATCAAACGTGGATTGAATCAGGGCAGTCCTATCATGCAAGAATCAGAAGTGGAGCATGAAAGGGATCGGGACACACCCTAACTTGGTGGTGTCCCTCTACGGCGGCAACGGCGGAGAAGATTACCGTTGACGGCGGCGGAGACCTGCGGCGAGGGCGCACAGGTGACGACGGCGACGATCCGTAGACCAGGGCGGCGGCAGCAGGGGTCTTGGAGGGCGAACGTTTGAAAGGAATAGATCGCGCGCAGCCCTCAGTATATATAACCCCGTGCTGTCGGTGGGACCGAGTTGAAAAACTCGGTGTCACCGAGATGCATAATTGCAGTGCAGTTACGCATATCGGTCAGACCGAGATTTTGAACTCGGTTTCACCGAGATGAAACCTAGATCAATCTAAGTGTTTCGGTTGGACCGAGATTGGGAAGCCGGTCAGACCGAAATGGACTTAGAAGGTTTTGGAAGTCGGCCTTAGACGAATCGGTGGTTCCGAGTGCTCCTCACTCGGACTGTCCGAAAAAGACTTGTTCAAAGTTGTGATATAAGCATGAATAGAATTTGAGACAAGATAGCATAGATAGCTAGGGAAGGTGCTTAGGCATTCTTGTCCATCCATTTGGCCAGAAAAAGAAACCAAAACAATCAAAACCACAAATGGATGTCCTTGAATGAATAGAATCATGCATTCAACATGCTCACACAATAAGATAGCAACTGAAATATGTGTCAAACATGCACAACCAAAACTCTAGCTACTAGCACACAAATTGTCGATGACTAGGTCATCTATATATGAGTATATTGACTTAGGAGCCAAATGAGAACATTTGATCATAGGTCATACTCATCGTTTAAGCACAAGTGGGGTTACCACTTTTACATAAAGCATTTATGTGTTCACATCATTTGGAGATGCTTTAGCTCAATTTTTAGAGCAAAGCTCCCCCTAGATGTGAGAACCCCTTTTAAACGGTCAAACTAACCTTGGGTTGTCGTAGAAGACTTCATGTAGATGTTGAAGATGTGGATGCTCAATGTTGATGTAGATCATCAAGAGTTGAGAGCTATCCTTGGATTAGGGCACTTTCAATACCTACATGGGTTAGTCCCACAAGGAACAAACAAGAATATCCATGGACATAGAGTGAAGTACACAAGAGATGATGTCCATGAAAGCAATGATTACCTTGTCCCTTGACTTACCAACAAGAGGGTTTGTGACTCCATGAACTAGTGCATGATGTGGAAGTTGATTGCACAAGTTCTTGCCAAAACGAATATGAGTGAAGTTTGTTGGCGGAGTCACCCTCAAGAACCTACTAGTTCTTCTTCTTTGGGATCCACATCATCTTGATGGGAATCCTTGGTGTTGTAGTTGAGCTTGACGAAGTAGAACTTGATGTGTCCTTGGGAACCCACTTGACCATGGCTTGAGGTGCTTCAATCTCCTCTTGAAGCTTGTCCTTGGCCTTTAGCTTGTGGTCTTGTGGTGGAAGGTCATCTTGAGCTTGTTCCACATTGGAAGAAGTAGGATCATACTTCTCCTTTTGTGAGACAAACTGTGGAGTAGGGTATTGACCTTCTTCCCACTCAACACCTTTGGCGTTGAACTTTCGCTCAAAACCAATCCCTTGATTCTTCCGGTGTCTTCCTTGTTTGCGAACAATCTCCTCAAAGTTCTTGCTTCCGGCAAGACTCTTGTAGACACCTTTCTCTATGATTTCCTTCAATAAGCTATTTTCTTGCTCAAGTGTAACTTGGCTTGAAACATTGTTAGTGGAATCAAGAGAACTACTAGAAGCAACAATATTGGATTTAACATTGTTATTGTTACTACTAGAGGAAGAATTTTTCTTATGCTTGTCATGCTTAGTCTTAATAGGTGGCAAGAAATTAGACAAGAGGAGTCGTTTGGCAAGATATGAAGAACTCTTCTTTCGAAGATCGTCATTGATCGCTTTTAGAAACTCATGTTCTTGCTCTAGAGTGAGCTTCTCGAAGCGTAGCTTCTCATGAGATCTTAGGAGCTCTCTATGATCTTCTTGAGTTGTTTCATGAGCTAACTTAAGAGTGTTTAGTTCTTTAGTTAGACGCTCAATCTCCTTCATAGCATTGTCATTCGACTCTTCTCGACTATAAAGACTACTAGCATTTTCATCATTACTAAGCTCACTAGATTTATCATGCAAGAGCTCATCTTCACCAAGTAAGTCATCCTCATCACTATCAAAGTCAATGAATTCAGGGTGTGTTACCTTGGGGCCTTTAGCCATGAAGCATCTTCCAATTCCCTCGTTTGGTGAATCAAATAAGTCGTAGGAGTTGGAGTTGGAGGATACGAGTGCAAGTCCGGCAACACCTTCATCTTGACTATAGTCGGAGTCGGAGTGATAGCTTCCATCGGATTGACTGTCAGAGTCGGAGCCGGAGACCCATTCACCAACATGATCTTGATGTCTTCTTCTTGTGTAGCTCCTTGATGACTTGTCTTTCCTCTCCGAATCCTTGCTTCTCCGAGAGGGTCTTCGTTCATAACGATCATCTCTACTCCTTCTCTCTCTCCGAGGTGACTCATCTCTTGCTCTTCTTCTTGGAGATTCTTCTCTTCTCTTGTGGGGAGCCGTACACTCATTTGAGAAGTGTCCGGGTCTTCCACAATTGTAGCAGTTTCGATCACGACTAGAAGATCTCTTTCCATCATATGATCTAGACTTTGAGCTTCTTTCTTTGCCTCTATTCTTGTAGAACTTGTTGAAGTTCCTGACCATTAGGCTTATCTCTTCATTGGAAATTAGCTTGTCACTTGAGGTAGTAGGAGCATCACTTGAAGCTTTGTAAGCACCACTTGACTTGTTGTGAAGCTCTTCCTTATCCTTAAGTGTCATTTCATGAGCAACAATTCTTCCAATGACTTCAGTTGGCTTGAGAGTCTTGTAGTTTGGCCTCATTTGGATCAAAGTGCACACGGTGTCATACTTTCCATCCAAAGCTCTGAGAATCTTCTTAATGATGATTCGGTCGGTCATTTCTTCGCTTCCTAAGCCTGCAATCTCATTTGTGATGAGAGCAAGCCTAGAGTACATTTCAGCGACTCCTTCACCATCCTTCATCTTGAACTTGTCAAGTTGACCTTGAAGAATATCTAGCTTTGATTCCTTCACAGATTCAGTACCTTCGTGCATTTCAACCAAAGTATCCCAAATCTCTTTAGCATTCTCAAGACGGCTGATTTTGTTGAACTCTTCGGGACACAAAGCATTGAAGAGAATGTCACAAGCTTGAGCATTGTTTTGCAACATCCGCAACTCTTCGGGTGTAGCTTCGTGATCCGGAACTTTTCCTTCTTCAAAGAAATCACCTTGCATGCCAACACAAATAATGCCCCATGCGGCAGGGTTATGACCAAGAATATGCATTTTCCTTTTATGCTTCCAACTAGCAAAATTTGTACCATCAAAGTAAGGACCTCTACGATAATTACCCTCACTAGACGCCATACTCTCCTAGGTTGTGAAACCAAGCTTATGGAGTCCAATGCAATGGAAACCAAGGCAATGGAGACCAAAGCTCTGATACCACTTGTAGGATCGAAGTAGGTCTAGAAGGGGGGTGATTAGACTACTTGACAATATAAAAAATCTGCCTTTAGATCATGCAAAGTTTTTGGCAGTTTCACAAACAAGATCAATTCAAGTAACACCCTACACATGCAATTCTAGAGTATATGCAGCAGAAAGTAAATTGCACATGTAAAAAGGAGGTGGAGAAGATCAAACGTAGTTTGGTGACACGGAGATTTTTGTCGTGGTTCCGATAGGTGGTGCTATCGTACATCCACGTTGATGGAGACTTCAACCCACGGAGGGTAACGGCTGCGCGAGTCCACGGAGGGCTCCACCCACGAAGGGTCCACGAAGAAGCAACCTTGTCTATTCCATCACGGCCTACGCCCACGGCGGACTAGCCTTACTCGGGGTAGATCTTCACGAAGTAGGCGATCTCCTTGCCCTTACAAACTTCTTGGTTCAACTCCACATCATCAAGACGGAGGCTCCCAAGCGACACCTAACCAATCTAGGAGGCACCACCCCCCAAAAGGTAATAGACGGTGTTGATGGTGATGAACTCCTTGCTCTTGTGCTTCAGATGATAAACTCCCCAACACTCAACTCTCCTCACTGATATGGCTGTGGTGGAAGAAGGGTTTGAGTGGAAAGCAACTTGGGAAGGCTAGAGATCAAGTTTCATATGGTAGGAATGGAATGGCTTGATCTCAACACAAGGGTAGGTGGTTCACTTCTCAGAAAGTGTATGGTAGGAATGGTAGTACTTTCTGATGGCTCTCCTCACGAATGAGGAGGGGGTGGAGGGGTATATATAGCCTCCACACAAAATCCAACCGTTACACACACATTTGACCAATCTCGGTCAGACCGAAGTGAAAACTCGGTCAGACCGAAAGTTCAAATATAGTGAACGTTGGGATTTTCGGTGGGACCGAAAATACCATCTCGGTGAGACCGAAGTGAGTCAAAGGTTAGGGTTTGCCATTTCGGTGAGACCGAAAATATAAACTCGGATATTCCGAATTGATGTCAACTGATCACAGAAGGTTGGCAGCCCTTTTTCGGTGAGACCGAAACTCAGAATCGGTTTGACCGAGAAGCTAGGGTTTGGAGAAACAACTGAAGTGGTTCATCTCGGTGGGACTGAGTTGGATAAATCGGTGTGACCGAGATGTTAGGGTTTGTAGAGATAACTTCATCTCGGTGAGACATAGTTGGTTTGACCGAGATTACTTATGGGTGTGTGTTAAGTAGTGAATAGTGCTGATAGTTGAGGGAGTTAGATCACCAAGCACTTGAGCAACAAGAACATTAACACAACCTCATCCCCTTTTAATAGTATTGGCTTTTCCTATGGACTCAATGTGATCTTTGATCACTAAACCAAAAATGGAGTCTTGAGCTTTTGCCAATGCTTGTCTTAGCATTTTGAGGGGTCCACTTCTTCAGACATTTCCATACCCATATCATCGAACTTCTCTGAAATGATTCTCAAGATAATATTAGTTCAATGATATATATGTTGTTATTAATTACCAAAACCACCCGGGGATTAGTTGCACTTTCAGTGTCGGATCCCACACATACCAAGCATTTCAATCATACACACAATATGCTCAATATGTGCAAATACAACATTGCATCACAACAGAACTCTATGACTCAAAGTACTTTATTTAAGAGGCTCCAAGAGCCATACATAACATATCCATACAGGTAGGGGTCACATGACCCAACACTCAAGTCATACAGTCATACAAGCACAAGCGGAAGCTAACATGTCTGAGTACAGACAACTTGGAAAATAAAACAGTCTTGGTGTAGCCTGACTATCTACAAGGCCCTTCACAAGCTCCAGATCTCCATCTGGGTAGCAAGCTACTCATCGACGTCAACGTCTATGTAGAACCCATCAGAAGGGGCAGGGTCTCCTCTGCAACAGTTATTAAGCAAACATGAGTACAAAGGTACTCAGCAAGTATTACAACAGAACCTATCATACATGCAACATTATCAATAGGGGGTAGTGGAGTTCATAGCAGAAAGCCAGCTTTGACTCTTGGCTAACCTATACTACAACTCTCAACAGATTGCAAGATATTACTACGTACACGAGTCCTCTACTCACCACAACAATACACCACCGAGGATCCTCTTCCGTCATCCTACGGAAGGGCCATCCACGGCACTCACACTTGTCTTGAGGCTTTTAGTAGTATCCATCAACTTGTCTAAGAACTGTAAGAGTAACCAAGTAGTCTGTACCGCGAACAACGGGTATTCGAATAGATTGATAACCCTGCAGGGGTGTACTTCTTCACACACGCTTCCAACACTTATCGCTGTTTACTCGACATGTACTCGGCACCCTTCAAGTGGAAGCCCAGCGAGGGTGTCGGCCACGAATTGACTAACTACACAAGTCTCTCGTCCAGGTTTATCGCCTATTTGGGTTCCATCCGTGGGGAGATCCGGCCGGGGTGTCGCTCACGGCCCCAAACGATGTGTACAGGGTTCCCGAGTGACCAAACGGGCAACCGGTACACCGTGCCACGTACCTGTCGCATCACAGCCCACCCCGAGGGTCAGCGCTATGCACGACCACCAGTAAACTACAAACACCAGAAACTAGTTGCAACTCTTGGACAGAGAACAAGGGCAGTTAATAAGCCGAGAGGGTCCATTGGTTTCGGGCCCAATGCATGGTAGTAGCTGGAACTTGAACCACACATACAGATCTCGGGTCCTATGGACGGTTCCAATGAAACAACCCACCACGTACTCCTACATGGCCTTTCATCGATACCTTTACCAAACATGTTCCACACTTCCTTCTCTTTACCGGTATGATCATTTCACTCTGATCCATCACCCAGATGAACCAGACTTGACACAACTCTAAGCATAGCAGGCAACATAAACAAATAGCATGGTGGATAACACATCACATGGCTCAAACAACTCCTACACATGCTAGTGGGTTTCAACTATTTACTGTGGCAATGACAGGTCATGCAAGGGAATAGTGTTCAACTACCGCAGCAAGTAGCAGTTCACACGCTGTTGCCTTAATTCAGTAAAAGAGAGCAGGAGCGAGAAGATGGGTTTGTATCGGAATGATCAATGATTGCTTGCCTGACAGAGTGGTTGTCGGGTACTGCTTTTCAGTTGGATACGCAGAAGTATCCTCGGGAGCAGGACCTAAGACGGAGAATATCGACGATACAATCAATAAGCAAACAAATGCAACAATATGATGCATGCTCATGATATGGCAAGATGCATGTGTTTTGGGCTAATGCAACTATAACCAGAAGGGTTTGAGCCCATTTGAATCAAGGATTCAAATTGAAACCCAAACTAATAATTATTTAAGTGCATTATCATGTTTTAATGTAAACAGCAAGGTTAACTTGCTCAAACATGCATGAAACTAGTGCCATTTGAAAGATTGGATTTTTCTGATCAATTTTCATATATAAATCTTTTCCATCTGAGCTACTGTTGAATTTATATGATTTTTTGAAGTTTAAAGCATTTTCTGGAATTTCCTGAATTGTTTTTAAATCAAATAATCCAAGAAAATCCTTTACTGCGTCAGCATGACATCATGCTGACGTCAGCCAGTCAATAGGGTGTCCAGGTCAAACCTGTCTAGTGGGTCCCACTGGTCAGTCTCTCAGTACTAACTAAAAAGAGATTAACACTAAACTAAAAGTGAACAGGGGTTGGGCCCCACATGTCAGTGGCTCACGAAACTAATGACAGCAATTAGTACTTAACTTAAAACCTAAACTGAAATTAGTCAACGGCCGGCCCCACATGTCAGTGACACAGGGGGGGTCCAGGCGTGGCCAAACAGGTCAACCACACCGGCGTCTCGCCGCCGGCGAGAGCCAGGACGGCGGCGCGGCTCGGAAACTGCGTTCTGATGACCAAATTAGCGGCGGAGGGCATCTACAGAGAGCTAGAGGAGTCGCGCATGCAACGGGACAGGCCGGAGCAGCAGGGGTGGTCGGAAACGACGGCGGCGACCTCAACGGCGGCGGCCGAAGCTCGGGTGCCGATGAAAACTACGACACAGGGCACCGGAGGTCCAACGGTTGGTTCCTACGGGTGCTACGTGCGCTCAGGAAGACGACGGGCATGTGCACGGAGCCAAATGGGCACCGGAGCCTCGTCGACGGCGGGCTTGTGCGGCGGCGTGCTACGGCGAGCAAGGGGGTGGCATCTACGGCGAGCAAACGGAGCGGGAGGAGAGGGGTTCGACTCAGGAGCTCACACGGAGGCGGATGAGATGCTCAGCGGGCTCGGGGAAGCGTCGAGGCGGGTGCACGGTCGCCGGCGATCTCCACGGCCGTAGGTTGAAGACGGCGACGGTGAGGGTGAAGCAGGGCTTCTGGCGTCGTGTAGCTTGGTGGGGAGCTTCGGGGCGATGCGGCGGAGCTTCTGGGCTAAACAGCTGGGCGAGAGAGGCACGGTGGCTACGACGAACGGCGTCGGTGGCGACGGTGGCGCTCGGCCGCGAGGCGCGGAGCGAGGGAGACGAGACATGGAGAGAGGGGAGTGATCAAGGGGGTCAAGGGGGTCTGCGTGGCGTCGTCCGGTTCCATCCAGGGCGTCGAAGTGGCCAGCCAGGCAGGCAGGAGGTGGCACGGCGAAGTAGACGGGGATGCCCCTGGTGGGCTGGGCCGTCTGGGCCAGGTAGGTAAGTGGGCTCAGGTAAGTCTGCTCTTCCTATTTTTTTCTATTTACTTTCTGTTTCATTTCTTTTGCTACTTTGTTTAATTAAATAAAATGCCAGAACATTTTTATAACTCATAGAACTAGTCATGCCCATTGTATATAATATGAACAGTATGGAACATTTTAGTTTATGATTATTTGGGCACATAAAATATTGTATAGCATTTAAATGCCCAAATGCAAATACCATATGAATTAATCCAGAGACCTTGGATGTCCTGGAAAATTGTGTACCATTTTTGGCAGAGGTTTAAGACCAAGGCAGAAATGATGAACATTTTTGAAGGGCATTTTGGGTACATCGGAAAAGATTTTGTTAAACCCTAGTTGTTAGAAGAGGGGTGCTGGGGTTTTGTAATTCCCATTTCAAGTTTCTTTGGAAAGTAAACATGATGCACACTCTAGCTAGTCCTAATGCAAGCACTGACTAGGGATGTGACATGAACATTCATGCCACAATTAAGAGAATTACATTGAAATACTATATTGGTTAGCATTCCACATCAAAAATTCTTTCTTTATCATTTACCTACTCGAGGATGAGCAGGAATTAAGCTTGGGGATGCTGGATACGTTCTCCAACGTATCTATAATTTTTTATTGTTCCATGCTATTATTTATGAAGTCTTGGATGTTTAATGGGCTTTAGCATGCACTTTTATATCATTTTTGGGACTAACCTACTAACCCAAAGGCCCGGTCCAGATTATTGTTTTTTGCCTGTTTGAGGGTTTTGCAGAAAAAGAATATCAAACGGAGTCCAAACGGAATGAAACCTTCGCGAGAGATATTTTTTGGAGAAAATGATGCACACGGAGCTTGAGAACCACGTCAGGGGACCGAGGGATGGCCCACGAGGGTGGGGGGCGCGCCCCCCTTCCCAGGAAGCGCCCCCTTCCTCATGGCCCCCTCGAGCGTCCCCCGGTGCCCTCCTTCTTCCTATATAAGTCTACGTACCCCAGAAACTCCGTGAATAGAGAGAAAACCCTAATTCCACCGCCGTACCTTCTGTTCCCGTGAAGATCCCATCTTGGAGCCTGTTCCAGAGCTCCACCGGAGGGGGATCCATCATGGAGGTCTTCATCATCATCATCACCGCCCTCACCATGAGTTGTGAGTAGTTTACCGTAGACCTTCGGGTCCATAGCTAGTATCTAGATGGCTTCTTCTCTCTCTCTCTAGATCTCAATACAAAGTTCTCCTCGGTCTTCGAGGAGATCTATTCGATGTAATCTCTTTTTGCGGTGTGTTTGTCGATATCCAATGAATTGTGAGTTTATGATCAAGGTTATCTATGAAAGATATTTGGTTCTTCTCTGAACTTTTTATGTCTGCTCATAATATCCTTGCAAGTCTCTTCGAATTATTGGTTTGGTTTGGCCTACTAGATCTATAGTTCTTGCAATGGGAGAAGTGCTTGGCTTTGGGTTCAATCTTGTGGTGTCCTTTCCCAGTGACAGTAGGGGCAGCAAGGCACGTATTGTATTGTTGCCATGGAGGATAAAATGATGGGGTTTATATCATATTGCTTGAGTTTATCCCTCTACATAATGTCATCTTGCTTAAGGCGTTACTCTGTTCTTATGAACTCAATACACTAGATGCATGCTGGATAGCGGTCGATGTGTGGAGTAATAGTAGTAGATGCAGGCAGGAGTAGGTCTACTTGTCTCGGCCGTGATGCCTATATACAATGATCATGCCTAGATAGTCTCATAATTATTCGCTTTTCTATCAATTGCTCGACAGATTTGTTTACCCGCCGTAGAATATCGCTATCATGAGACAAGACACTAGAGAAAACTATGGCCCCCGGGTCTATTCTCAGCATATCAATCTACATCTACTTTACTTTACTTTTACTGCTTTTATTTGTTGTTCTTATAAACCAAAAATACCAAAAATATAAACTATCAACTCTATCAGATCTCACTTTCGTAAGTGACCGTAAAGGGATTGACAACCCCTTATCGTGTTGGCTGCGAAGTTCTTATTTGTTTGTGCAGGTGCGAGGGACTCGCGCGTGGTCTCCTACTGGATTGACACCTTGGTTCTCAAAAACTAAGGGAAATACTTACACTACTGTGATGCATCACCCTTTCCTCTTCGAGGGAATACAACACAAGCTCAAGAAGTAGCACTGACGAGGTAAAAAATTGGTGCGCGAAGTTAGGTATAAAACTTGATTACGCTTCCGTATACCACCCTCAAACAAATGGTTAGGTCGAAAGGGCCAATGGTCTGATTATGAGCGGAATTAAACCCCTACTAGTGCGCTCCCTACGGGAGTCTGATAAACACTGGGTCGAAGAGCTTGACTCCGTACTCTGGGGGCTACGGACCACGCCCAATGTATGACCGGATATACACCTTTTTTCATGGTGTACGGCACAGAGGTTGTCCTGCCCTGCGACATTATTCATTACTCACCTAGAGTGCGCATGTACGAGGAAAAAGAAGCCGAGTTAGATCGGTAGGACGACCTAGATGGACTTGATGAGGAGCGCGATACAACGCTAGCACGTTCCTCATTTTACCAACAACAGGCTAAGCGATACCAGAGCAGAGAAGTGCGGGCCAAGACATACAACGTCGGCGAACTCGTTTTACGCCTGCCGGAGAAGAAAAACGACAAGTTCAAACAAAAATGGGAGGGGCCTTCATTATTGACGAAGTACTCACCAGTGGAGCCTATCGCCTTCGCAATGCACAGGACAACCGCCTTGAGCCGAACCCTTGGAACGCTGCCAGGCTCCGATGATTCTATGGCTAGTTCGGTAGTAATTTATTCCTCTTTATAAGTTAGATCTTGTCTATTATTTTCTTGTTTCTCTCCTTTTTTCTCTTTACATCTACTTGGCAAGTATTCGGCTCGCCCGAACTACCACATGACAAGTACATCCGCACATATGCCTGGGGACTTCCTTAATGAAGCCCATCATCAATAAAGCCTCTTTCTTAAAAAATGTCGCCTGTTTTTACAGTTCATCCTTGCCATTATATGCACCGATATGACTTAAGTTCTGGCCAAGCTGGTTTGCCTAGCTCCTATGCTTACCCCTGCGTTTCCGATTGTTCGGCTAGGGTGTAAAGGGAGCACCTGTGTGATTGTTACAGCCGGGTAATCCGGATATGTACCTCAGACTGGGTGAAGCCAAAAGCTAGCGCTCTTAAGACAATAATTGGTCGGCAGACACACGACATATCGCATTCCAAAGCGTATTTTCAAAATCACTGGAGATGGCTTCCTACTATCCCCATCATGGGATTGAAAGCCTAAGCCTGCATCTTTAATTATGCACGCCGACCCAGGGAAAGGAACCCCTAACGGAACTATTCTCTCTGGAAGATGTTTCTTACGTTAAATAGTAATATAATATAACTCCCCGAACTCAATTCGTCTGTTCAAGCAATTATGATCGGATTGCCTGGTTTTCGAACATATCACGTGCTCGTCACAGATATAGTATTCGGACACACTCCAGCCTACGGGTTTATGGAGGTCGAAGCAGATGGTTGGCAATGACAAACTTTATACAAATTCGGTTGGAGATAAGTTTGATGGTAAAAGTACATTGATACATAGAATTAAACGGCTATTCATTTTCTATTCCCTCTATCAGGCGGTCTAGTACACAGTCCTATTGGGAAAGCTTGGCAGCTAAACCTACTTGGTCATATACCAAACGCGGAGGAATTTCTTGTCCATCAGGCCATCGAGGTCCCACACGGGCCATATGATTTGGATCAAGGCGAGTAAAACGCGTCTTCACCATAGCCCACGCTTCTCGAGCACCCAGGTGGCATGCTGAGGCTTTCCATAGTTCAAAGGGGCACCGAGCCCCTTTGAACAGGTCCGCCAAGTCCTCCATAGATTCTGGAGGGGAGTCGCCAGGCCATAGAGCTCTGGCCATACTCTTCATGGCCTTTCGAGCCCGTTCATGGACCCTGGAAAGCTCCTCCAGCACATCATCCTCAAAACCGGACACCCCATCTTGAGGCTCACCATTTAATAAACCTGCAGGAAATTTTTTTATAAGAAACTTTTAAAACTACGAGACTATAAGGAAAGCTAGGTATAAGAGACATACTAAACATGCCGCTTTTTAGCCTCTAGTTCTCCTCCAAGGCGCTTGAGAGTTGGGCCTTTACGCCCTTTAGCTCCTGTTCGAGCCTAATATTTATATCCTGCACTTGGTTCCTTTTTTCCATCATCTGTGTTAGTGCACGCTCGCCAGCTTTTTCCTCTTCGGCAAACTTCTTGTCCGCTAAAGCAGCTCTTAGCTCCCTCTCTAGTTGGTCGGTCGATCCTGTTGCTCTATTACACATTAGTATATACATCATAGTAATCAGGAGAACTGTCATAGTTTCCGAACACAATTATTCTTACCAACAGCATCCTTTTCGGATTCCTTCGAATTTTTCAGTTCGGCAAGTTGGGTCCGGCACTTCTCATGTTCCTTGGACAAAGAGTTATTCTTTTTTCGAATGACATATAAAAATGCAACGTTACTCAAATCAATTATACCAACTACTTTAAGTCTCGGGGGCTACTGGCAGGATAATACTCAAACAACAAAAAATTACCCTCATATCCTTTGAAAGCTGATGAGTGGCTCCGGCAAGTCCGTCTTGAGCGGCTCGCATATAGGCATCGGTAGAAGTAAGGGTGTTAAACACCTCCGCAGAGAAGCCAGGGTCACGCATGGCTGCTTTCCACCGCCGATGAATCATCGCGACCTCCACTTCAGAATTGGTAGCGGATACTTCACCCGAATCCTCCCGGAGAGGACATTTCGGCACCGAATTAGCATTCACCTTGACGGGCCTGGTGCCGGATTGGCTGGAACTTGGCCTGCGTCGCCTCCGGAGACAGCCCGGCTTGCATTCCTCCTAAAAGGAATAGACAATCCGGAAAGATATAACAGTGATTGTCACCACCCAGTTCATGATAAAACAAACATACCTCTTTGAAAGTCCGCTGGAGATTGTGGTCCTTTTCCGCTTCAAAACCTCGCCCGACGCGGGCGCCGCCCTCCGGGTTCGCGGACTACGCACTATTCGGTGTGAGGAGCGTCATCCCTGTTTATACATAATAGAATACAGTGGGTAAATGTGCACTGGGAATCTTCTCGTTGGCGAGATGTACCCTAAATTACTTACACTGGAAGAAGGAATGAGGCCCGGGTAATCAGCCACTATAGCCACCAAGGTGCCCCCATAGCAGGCTTGATAGAAGACTCCCTCTTCTAACTCTATGCCTACATCCGAATCTTCATCATATCCAGGGCCCGCTTTTTGGAATGGGTCCTTCGGCTGCGAGGCGGGATTGTTAATCCCCCTTACCACCTTCCTCCACTCCTGTCGGGAGCAACCGAACATAGTTCAGTCAATACCTCATAATTAAAAACATCTAAACAGCCAAGGAGAAGGACTTACCCAGTCGGGAAGATTGTACAAGGAAAGGGATTCCCGTCATGTTAAACGGATAAAATCCTGCTTCTCTCCCTTATAGAGGCCTTCCAGGATTGCGCCTAGAATGACGTTCATCCAGATCTAGGCATAGGCGGCGCAAGGCATCATTTTGACCATTATAATGATACATTGGAAGACCTCTGGCTTGGAGCAGCTGCACACGTCGCTTCATCGAAATGGCCATCACTTCGATTATAGTTAATCCCAAACTGGCAAGCAATTTGATCTTGCCGGCCAGTCGGTTAACCTCCGTACTATCTTCCTCTGAGGGACCCCGGGGACGCCAGTTGAAAAGCTTCTTTGGAGGAGCTCTGGAATACGGGGGAAGTCCTTGTCGAACTGGATCCGGCAAAGCGACATCCTCAATGTAAAACCACTCTGAGGGCCACTCATCGGATGCCTTCTTTGGAGTACCGGGCATGTAACCTATCCCGGCCATACGCCATACTTCGGCGCTCCCAACTTCAAATATGGATCCTTCCTTCGATCGAGGAACAAGGAAGAAGTACCTCCTCCATAGCTCAAAGTGGGGCTCGTAGCCCAAAAACAGTTCCCATAAAGCGACAAAACCCGCAATGTACGGGATTGACACTGGAGTAAGATTGTGCAGTTGGAGGCCGTAAAACTCTAGGAGTCCCCTAAGAAAGGGATCGACCGGGAACCCCACACCTCTTAGAAGGTAGGGGACTAAACATGCCCGTTCTCCATTGGAGGGGTTGGGAAAGCTCTCTGTCAGGGCTTGGTTGTCAACGGACGTTAGTCCGGCCCGGACGGGGACTAGATCCTCCGGAGAAAGATACCCCTGCGATTGCAGTGTTCGCAGATGCGCATGGGACACAAAGCAGCTTTTCCAATCTCCTGCACAAGGGCCATGAGGGCGCGAGGAGGAGCTCGGGACACTGGCCATATCTGAAGATTTTTTGCAGGCACTAGGGATTTCTTCCGCGTGGAATGAGATGGAGAACCGATTGATCTATTCTCTTATATAGGCGTTTTCTCTAAACAGTCGGGGGGTATTTGCAAAAAGACGCTGATACGTCCAAAACGTATCTATAATTTCTGCTTGCTCCATGCATCTTTTGGGTGATATTGCTATGTTATTTATACACTTCCATACACTTTTGATCATATTTGGACTAACCTATTAACTCAGTGCACCCCAGTGCCAGTTTCTGTTTTCGGCTGTTTTTGTATTTCAGGTTTTCACATTACGAGAACTGCCAGAAAAAATCCAGAAAAATTATATAAAAAATCAGCGTTCCGAAAGCTTCCATGCGGCCAAAGGGCCGGAGGGGACCCACAGGGGCTCCAGGCGGCCTGCCCACGCGCCCCCCTGGCCGCGTCGGGGGGGCGCCTGGGCACCCCTGACCCCCTCTGATGCCCCCCTTTGGCATATATTTACACCGTGTCGCGGAAACCCTGATCCCAGACCCCTTTTCTCCAGACACGATTCTGATCTCCGCCGCCATCGCCATCAAGCTTCGGGGGACCAGAATTCCTCCGCCGGCACCCTCCTGGGACGGGGAAGTGCCCCCGGATTCATCTCCATCGACGTTGCTTCCTTCCTCCATGATGCGGGAGTAGTTCCTCCTCGGGGTTGAGGTTCTTACCAGTAGCTATGTGGTCAATTCTCTCTCCCATGATGTGATCTTCGTTGTGATCATAGGCTATGTTAATCTAGGGTGATCCCATGATATTTCCCCTTCCTCTATGTATTGGATTGATGTACTCACTTGTCTTTATCTAGTATAATCCCCGAGACCAAGGTGACAGCGGTCTATTGGACATGGATTAGAACAATATTTTCATGAGTGATTTCCTCTCTTGTGTGTTGATTGAAGATTGAGAGTCTCTTGGTGCTTGTCTTTGACTATCCTTTAGATATGTTGTGGTGATTGTGGGACTCTCTTTGGATGGCCGCGGTGACATTGGGAAATCCTTAGATTGAGAACTACGAACTTTGAGGTGTGCTTTTGTAGCCCTACATAATTCTCGTCCTCTTTTGACCACGAAGGAATGACCTCCGGGTGCGTCTCCATTGCATGTTTTATGGGAAATATCATGTGATTCGATTATGTTAATGTTGTTGGGAGTTGCCACTAGTGAAAGTATGAACCCTAGGCCTTGTTTCCACCATTGCAATACCATTTGTGCTCACATTTACCACTTGTTTGCTTGCTGCACTTTTTATTACAGATTTATATTACTTTGTTTTGCCATCCATATCACTTGCCATTTAACATCCCTTCGCCGAACTAGTGCACCTATACAACTCCTAGTTGTATTAGGTGTGTTGGGGACACAAGAGACTTCTTGTATCTTAGTTGCAGGGTTGCTTGAGAGAGACCATCTTCAACCTCTACTTCCCTGAGTTCGATAAACCTTAGGTCATCCACTTGAGGAAAATTGCTGCTGTCCTACAAACCTCTGCGCTTGGAGGCCCAACATAGTCTACAAGAGTAGATGCGTGTGTAGACTTCAAGCTATTTCTAGCGCCGTTGCCGGGGAGGTGAGCGCTTGAAGGTATATCTTTAGATCTTGCAATTAAATCTTTTTGTTTCTTGTTTTTATTTCACTAGTTATGCTTATGGACAACCTTGCTATTGGATCGTTGCTTGCGGGAAGACGCCCCACACCTATGGTGGTTGCTCCTCCCCCTACTGAAATTGTGCCCTATAAAATACCAGCTGGTATTATCGATTATGTTTTGGCTGATCGTTATGCAGGAGACAGACATCCCGGTGAACACTTGCTATATCTGTCACAACTATGTTCATTATTTAAGCTTGCAGGTGTATCAAGGGAGTTTGTCATGAGGAAATTATTTGCCTTGTCACTGAAAGGAAAAGCATTGGAATGGTATAGGCTACTAAATGTCTCTGACCTGCTGGAGTGGGAAGAGATCCAGTCTCTCTTTTACTCCAAGTTTTATCCTCTTCATGAAGTCCATGAGAATAGAAATTATGTTTATAATTTTTATCCTCATGACGGAGAGAGCATAGCTCAAGCTTGGGGGAGACTGAAAACGTTAATGCTAAAATGTCCTAACCATGGGCTCCCCAAAGATATGATTATTACTAATTTTTATGCAAGGCTTTCTCGACAGGATAAAGATTTGCTCGACGCTTCCTCTATGGGTTCTTTCACAAACAAAAAGATTGATGCTAAATGGGAACTCCTTGAAAGAATTCAACGCAACACTAAAGATTGGGAGATCGACAAAGGTAAAGAGTCTGGTATAATTTATGAGTATGATTGCATTAAGTCCTTTGTTGAAACTACAAGTTTTAATAAGTTTAGTGCTAAGTTTGGGCTTGATTCTCAACTCCTTGTTGATTTCCTCAAATCTTTTGCTTCACATCTTAATATGCCTAAGGAGGATTGGATCAAGTATCATAAACCTTTTAAAGAGACTTGCAAAGAAAATGAAATTGTTCATAATGATTGCAACATGCATGATCCAATTCCTAAAAATGAAGTTTTATATAAGCATGTTAATTTTTGTGGAGTGGATAGACCTTGTGAAAGGCCTATGATTGAAGAAGAGAAGTATTGTAAGCAACATAAGCATGAAAGAACAATCACTTGGGTCAGAGATTTAAATGAAATTGCTAGAGAATTGTGTGACCTTTATCCTTTTACTTGTGAACTTTGCCGTATTGAGGGTCACTTTAATTTTCAATGCATGAACTTTCAAAACATAACTGTTAATCGGTTGTGTGATAACATGATCACCTCTGATCTTTATGATGAGCTTATGTTATTTTTGATGTTTGATGAGTTATCAGAAAAGACTTCATGGCTAGATGTTAATGCCATAGGAATAAAAAACACTTTGCAAAATTGCCATCTCTATTGTGTTGTTAATTGCCATGAAAATGATTACATAGGTAAGATTATAAAGAAGGGAACTTTACCAAAGTATAAAAATGTCTCTTATATTTCTGCTAATAAAAAGGAGAGTTTCTCCCAAGTTTCCCCTATTGTTTCTAATGATAAACCAGGATATGTGGAGAAGCTTCATCTCCAACCACTCCCTCCTAAGGTTAAGAAGAAGGAAAAGAAGAGGAGGAGGAAGAGGAGCAAGAAAGAAGAAGAATGGGTATCAACCTTGCCTGAGCATATTCCTCCCATCAACTTTTATCCTAACGATTGTAAGTTTAAAGAAGAAGGTGAAGTTTATTGCCTTAATTATCATCTTGATGATACGTCCGTAGGTACTATTGAAGATGATTTTGATTATGATATGCATGTTACTTATTGTGATTGGGAAAATGATGATAATGCTACCTATGATCTTGAAAATCTTTTTGGTACCAACTCTGAAAGTGATGATATGGGAAGCTCTAAGCTTGGGGATGATAGGATTGCAAACCCTTTACCCACTAGTGATGTGATAATTGATAATTCTTTTGCTAGTAAGAATAAAGACAACATGATTACAAATATAGTTGCTAGCAATGATAATGCTCTTCTCTACTATGATGATGTCATAACTCCAACCTATAGTGATTATAAAGGTACCTATGACATAAGGAGAAATTATCCTTATGAAACTTGTCATAATCATGGAGGGAATTACTCCCTTGTTGAACACCACCCTCCTAATACGCTAGTAATATATAGTGTTCAAGTTGTTTATGATAGTCCTACTCCCACTATTACCAATGAGAAAGATTATGCTTATGTGGAGAGTGAGAGTACCTTTTTGCATGTGGATCATGGTAACAATGCTTTACGTGATTCTTATATTTTTGAGTTCATCCATGATGCCACTGAAATTTATAATGAGAGAGGGAGACTTGGTTCTAAATATCTTAATAATAAGAAGTTTCCTCTCTTTATGGTGAATATTTTGAAGTTATGCTTGTTTTGCCTTCCTATGCTAGTTGCTTTGTGCTTCAATGAATTATTCTATTGCAATATTCCTATGCATAGGAAGCATGTTAGGCTTAAATGTGTTTGGTATTTGCTTCTTGATGCTCTCTTTTGTTCTTCAGCTCTTATTCCTACGAGAGCATCATTAAAGTCTTAAGCCTATCTTTATGGCTATAAAGAAAGAGCTCTAGGGAGACAACCCTTGTTATGTTTACTTTCAGTTTTAGTGGTCTTGATGTTTGTTACTACTGTAGCAACATCATTGTATCTTTATTTTTCAGCTTTGTGCCAAGTTTAGCCTCTGATTGCAAGAAAGTTCAAAAGTTGTGACGTGCTGTCCAGGAAACAGATTATGTCCTTGGATTGAAAAATTCGTATAAAATCGAAAGATCATCTTTTTGGTCTGAATTGTTTCGACAGCGTGCTCTATATAATTGTCTTTCGTGCGTCTGTTTTGAGTTTTTTTATTAGAGTTGCAGAAGTGCCCCGGAAAAATCATTTACTACCTGCTGTTCTGTTTTTCACAGATTCTGTCCTGTTTTGCCTTTCCTTCATTTTGCAAACCTAGAGCTTGCTTTTTCTTTGCAAAAACCTTTTGGCAATCTTGAGAAACAGTAGAACTTCAAGAATATCTTTATTTCCAGCAAGGAACAATTATTTTATTATGGGTACTAACCTCGCTAATCAGATTATGATGAGTTATGTATGAAGGGAGTTTTCAAGTGTGCGAGGGAAGATGATAAAAAGATTCAGGAGTGTCAAACGCTCAAGCTTGGGGATGCCCCCATGCACCCCCAAGAAATATTCAAGGAGACTCAAGCGTCTAAACTTGGGGATGCCCCCGTGCATCCCCTTCTCCATCAACATTATCAGTTCGTCCTTCGTTCCACTATATTTTAATCACTTCATGTGTTATGTGCTATGCTTGGAGCGTCTTGTTTTAGTTTTCCTTTTAGTTTTCTTTAGCTTTTCATAACGAGTTGGAACTCAGCTTTCTTTATGTGGGAGAGAAACACGCTCCACTTCTACCTAGAACATAACATAGAATTTGCATGTCTATCTTTGCTGTGTGTGTTCTTTGTCTTTTAATAGCTACTATCATGCTTAGCTCTTAACTTTCATGCTTATCTTTTTAAAGAGCTTTTGTTTAGTTGGTTGCTTGAACTCTCTTTAGTTATCATGTTTATCTTATTAAGAGAGTTTGCTTCCGTTGCATTGGTTGATATGTCTATGATAAAGATGCTTCGTGCATAATGGCGCTTAGTAGTTCATGTTTTCTTATGGTTAGTCTCAAATAGCTGGGGGTGTTCCCAATGTGTTATTGGAGTACCAACATGATTTGTTTGCCTATGATGTGGTATGGTTTAGTAATATCTTCCTTGAAAGAATTTATTTTGATTGACTTGGTGTAGGCTCACGCATATTTAAGACTGTAAAGAAAGTCTGTCAAGCCTTGATGATCTTTTGTTTCTGAGTAGCGATATAACTTCCATGCCTGATTCAATGTTGCTTTGTCGCTCTGCATGATTATGACCGTCATTGCTCTCTTAGTTGGTCGCTCCCCGTCTTTTGCTAACCTTCGCCTGTACTAAGCGGACTGACTGCTTGTGCATCCACATCCTTTTAATCCAGTTATGCCATATGAGTACACCATATCTTCCTACATGGTATTTACCTAACATTCCTAACGGAGACTTGCATGTACCATCTCGAAATTATTCAAAGAAAAAGCATTCCTATTTTGTGCCTCTGTTTTAAGTTCATGAGGAAGTAGTAGTTAATTCATGATCTTTTTAAGTTGGACAAGCTTCACCCCGGGATTGCATGTATAATGTGCAAACCCATAATACGAGAAGGAATTGGCATTGAGTGCGCCCGGCTCAAAAAGATAATATAACAAACAAACCCTCCTTCACGCTTTGTTCATGAGAAATCATAAAACTTTGGCAGGTATAAACAAAGGAGATTAAGAGGATGTGATCGTCCTCATTCAGGAGCCGTTCCTCGAAACTTGTCCATCTCAAGAAATGATTGAGTTGTCTGCTAGCATTCGTTGACGAAACATGCATGATCTAAAAAAAATTATTACCTCTGTTTTAAAACCAAGAGCTCTGGTACATGTTTAGTCTTTGTTTCCGACTACGGGTTTTCAACCTTGCCAACAAAAGCCACGGTTCGAGAGTCTCCACCTTCTTTTAAAAGCACCAACTACTAAGAGCATGATTGTCATTCTGAGTGTAATGTGCATTGTCCCAAAGTAGCATTGTCTTTTGCATGATTGTGATATCGTTTATTTTGAAATCATTGTATCTAGTCATCACTTAAACCTTGGAGGTACCCCTGCATTTATGTTTTGCTTCACTAAAGGGGGCAAGCTAGATATCACTTTATCATATTTGCACATCATGTTCATTACAAATCTATTTGATGTTTCAATATCATATTGTAAAACTTTCAGTTCTTTGTGATTTTCTCATGAGGCAACTTAATTACTATAGATTCATTGTATCAGTAAGCTTTTGTCAAATGACTATGAAAAAGTCCTATATGGTTAATAGCATGTCACCACAGAAATTATTCTTGTTATCATTTACCTACTCGAGGACGAGCAGGAATTAAGCTTGGGGATGTTGATACGTCCAAAAGTATCTATAATTTCTGCTTGCTCCATGCCTCTTTTGGGTGATATTGCTATGTTATTTATACACTTCCATACACTTTTGATCATATTTGGACTAACCTATTAACTCAGTGCACCCCAGTGCCAGTTTCTGTTTTCGGCTGTTTTTGTATTTCAGGTTTTCACATTACGAGAACTTCCAGAAAAAATCCACAAAAATTATATAAAAAATCAGCGTTCCGGAAGCTTCCATGCGGCCAAAGTAGGGCCGGAGGGGACCCACAGGGGCTCCAGGCGGCCTGCCCACGCGGCCCCCCTGGCCGCGCCGGGGGGCGCCTGGGCACCCCTGACCCCCTCTGATGCCCCCCTTTGGCATATATTTACACCGTGTCGCGGACACCCTGATCCCAGACCCCTTTTCTCCAGACGCGATTCCGATCTCCGCCGCCATCGCCATCAAGCTTCGGGGGACCAGAATTCCTGCGCCGGCACCCTGCCGGGACGGGGAAGTTCCCCCGGATTCATCTCCATCGACCTGGCTTCCTCCCTCCATGATGCGGGAGTAGTTCCTCCTCGGGGCTGAGGTTCTTACCAGTAGCTATGTGGTCAATTCTCTCTCCCATGATGTGATCTTCGTTGTGATCATAGGCTATGTTAATCTAGGGTGATCCCATGATATTTCCCCTTCCTCTATGTATTGGATTGATGTACTCACTTGTCTTTATCTAGTATAATCCCCGAGACCAAGGTGACAACGGTCTATTGGACATGGATTAGAACAATATTTTCATGAGTGATTTCCTCTCTTGTGTGTTGATTGAAGATTGAGAGTCTCTTGGTGCTTGTCTTTGACTATCCTTAAGATATGTTGTGGTGATTGTGGGACTCTCTTTGGATGGCCGCGGTGACATTGGGAAATCCTTAGATTGAGAACTACGAACTTTGAGGTGTGCTTTTGTAGCCCTACATAATTCTCGTCCTCTTTTGACCACGAAGGAATGACCTCCGGGTGCGTCTCCATTGCATGTTTTATGGGAAATATCATGTGATTCGATTATGTTAATGTTGTTGGGAGTTGCCACTACTGAAAGTATGAACCCTAGGCCTTGTTTCCACCATTGCAATACCATTTGTGCTCACATTTACCACTTGTTTGCTTGCTGCACTTTTTATTACAGATTTATATTACTTTGTTTTGCCATCCATATCACTTGCCATTTAACATCTCTTCGCCGAACTAGTGCACCTATACAACTCCTAGTTGTATTAGGTGTGTTGGGGACACAAGAGACTTCTTGTATCTTAGTTGCAGGGTTGCTTGAGAGAGACCATCTTCAACCTCTACTTCCCTGAGTTCGATAAACCTTAGGTCATCCACTTGAGGGAAATTGCTGCTGTCCTACAAACCTCTGCGCTTGGAGGCCCAACATAGTCTACAAGAGTAGAAGCATGTGTAGACATCAGACGCCCAGACGGGTCACATTCATCGGACACATGGAAGCCAAGGCGACGGCAGCGAGGAATCGTCAGGTTATAATATTTAAATAAGCCAAACTATCATCCAGAAGGACTCACCTTGCCAGACCGAAGACATGAAGCCCGATACAATCTCGACCTTGAAGGCAAGTCCGGGGGCTACTGAGGAAGTCTTGTATTTAGGGGTCCTTACGCATCTAGGTCAATGAAGCTGGTCCACACTAGTGGGCCGCATAAAGAAGAAGCAGAAGACCTTCCCCCGTATTCAGTCACGACTCCTATCACTACAAAAAAAAGACACATCCGTGACATTTTGGGCCGAACGAATTTTTTTTTCTGTCATACTTATGACACTTCTAGGACAATAATTGTTACAAAACACGGTATCATCATAGATGTGGTGGGGTCCTACTTCTATGACAAAAAATCATGACAGAAAATGGGCTTTTTGTACTGTGCGGGCCGGAGATGTAGCTGCATGAAATTCTTTGGGCCGTCCATGACGGAAAAAACCATGGTAGAAGTGAGGGCGAGGAAAATATCGGGGTGTTCTCTGTTACGATGGGTGGTCGAGGCCAAGCGATGCGTGTTTCTCTCGTACACGCACGCGCGTGGGTGCGAGACGTTGGGCTCTAATTGAACCCGAGCGAGGCGCTGGGCTCTAACTGAACCCGAGCGATTGCACTGCAGGCTACGCATTACTGAACCCGAGCGATCGATCGATGGCTGTTAACTGAACCCGATCGAGCGATTCCTTCGCTACTGCTACTAACTGAAGCCGATCGATGCTGCCTCTGGATGAACAGTGAGCGTTGCTGGGGGGTTTGGATGAACAGTTCCCGGTGGGTGTGGATGAACAGGACCACGTGGTGTTTCCTCTGGATGAACAGGACCCCGATCGATTGAGCCGGTTGGGGCTTGATGAACAGGACCCCGTGGAGGGCTGGATGAGCAGGACCACCCCGTGGAGGGCTGGATGAACAGTAGCCCCGTGGAGGGGTGGTTGAACAGGAGCCCGTGGAGAGGGCTGGTTGAACAGTAGCCGGTAGAGTAGCGCGCGGTGGAGGCTGGATGAACAGGAGCACGTGGATGAATAGTCGCAGGTGGAGGCTGGAGGAGGTCGACGGTGGATGAACATTAGCCCATGGAGGCTGAAGGGGGTCGACGGTGGGGTGAACAGTATCCCATGGAGTCCCGTTTTGCGGTAC
>LR738711.1:695680488-695729506 GCA_902687465.1 Secale cereale | reverse complement strand
CCCCCCGATGAACAGGACCCCTGTTTCGACCGTAGCGCTCCAACACAAGTCTGTTTCCTCCGTTTTGTGGTATGCCACACCCCTCCCGATCAACAAAACCCCCGTTTCGATCGTAGGAGGTCCGTTTCCTCCGTTTTGCAGTACGCTAGACCCCTCCCGATGAACAGGATCCCGTTTCTACCGTGGCCGGTCGAACACAAGACTGTTTCCTCTGTTCTGCGGTACGCCGGGCCTCATTTCCATCGGCTGTTCCGTCCAAACCCTCTCGATAAACACGACGACGGATTCCGTTCCGACCCAGCCGGTTGGTTCCCGATGAACACGACGACGACAATGTTTCTCCGTTCCGACCCAGCCATGTACACGAGCCCTAGCCGTACATACGCGCGAGTAGGCGCTCGAGACCCCGCCCGTATGTATGTATGTGGCTGTATTTACTTTCTTGCACCTTGGCCATTGTACGTGCGTGTACATGCTACGTGCGCGCCTCTGCTACGACACGTGCGCGTCTCTACATCGACCAATATATATGTACGTACACGTTTGCGACCAGAATGACAACGCTATGTACGCTTCGACCAGGTGGGTCCCGACTGTCAGGCACTTCCTTGCGCGCGAAGATGTAGCTGGTGGGTCCCAGCAGTCAAGGGGGCGAATCATTTTTATTTGCCCGGACGCACTTCCTTGTGTGCGTAGATGTAGCTGGTGGGTCCCATCAGTCAGGGGGAAACGTTTTTTTCGTGAAATAAGGTGGCCCGTCCGGTGGGTCCCCGCTGTCAGGTGGAGGAATAATTATTTTGCGCATAATAAGGAGGCACTTCTTTGCTGCGGCCGTGGACCCGGCTGTCAGCCTCTCCGCGTACAGTACTCTTCTGATGGAAGTCGTTCCTTGACCATGTTGACCACGCCGCGCCGAGAGCACCAGGGCGGTGGACGAAGGCGAGGCCTAGGAAGGGGACGACACGGAGCCGGGGAAGACGCGGCAGTGGAAGCCCGCGCAGCGAGGTGTACGAGGGTTTACTGGTTCGGCTGCGGTGTGAGGCTGCCGTTGCCGCAGGGCCTGGCAAGCGGTGGGAATAGTAGGGGGCGGTGAGGCCTCCGCGGCAGCACAGCCAGCCACGGGAGGCAGGAGCATGCGGCACGACCGGCGCTGCTTTGGGCGGCTCGAGCAAGAAGACCAGAGGTTGAGGAAGCACTACGGTCGTTGGATGGACATCGTACAGTCACTAGAGCTAGAATCGTTCATATGGACTAAGTTGACAAAGCACTCTGTCCCCGTCAACTTAGTAGGCCCACAAGTCAGCCACCCACCAAGGTGGGTCCCAACTAGCACGGGGGTATTCATTTTTTGTGCGTAATAAGGCGGCACTTCTGGTGGGTCCGAGCTGACAGCGGGGGGGGGGAACGTTTTTTTGCGAAATACGGTGGCCCGTCAGGTGGGTCCCAGCAGTCAGGGGGTAACATTTTTTTCTCCAAATACGGTGGCCCGTTCGGTGGGTCCCTGCTGTTAGGTGGAGGAATAATTATTTTCCGCGTAATAAGGAGGCACTTCCTTGCAGCTGCCGTGGACCCAGTTGTCAGCCTCTCCACGTACAGTACTCTTCCGATGGAAGTCATTCCTTGACCATGTTGACAACGCCGAGCCGGGAGCACCAGGGCGGTGGACGACGCCGAGGCCTATGAAGGGGACGACGCAGAGCCGGGGAAGACGCGGCAGTGGATGCCCACGCGTAGAGGAGTATGAGGGTTCATTGGTTCGCTGCGGTGTGAGGCTATCGTCGCCGCAGAATAACAGGGGGTGTGGGTGAGTAGAGGAATGGTCTGACCAGCGGTGGGACTAGTCGGGGGCGGTTACGCCTCCGACGCATCGCAGTCGGCCACGAGAGGGAGGAGCACGCGGCACAACCGGCGCTGGTTTGGGCGGCTGGAGCAAGAAGACCAGAGGTTGAAGAAGCGCTACGGCTTTTGGATGGACATCGTACGGTTACTGGAGCTAGAATCATGCAGATTGACTAAGTTGACAAAGCCCTCCATCCACGTCAACTTAGTAGGCCCACAAGTCAGCCTGCCACTATACTGGGTCCCAGCTAGCAGGAGGAGTATTCATTTTTTTTTGCGTAATAAGGAGGCACTTCCTTGCGTGCGAAGATATAGCTGGTGGGTCCAAGCTATGAGCGGCGGTAACATTTTTTTCGCGAAATACAGAGGCCCTTTCGATGGGTCCCAGATGTCAGGTGGAGGAATCATTATTTCGTGCGTAATAAGGAGGCATTTCCTTGTGTGCGGCCGTGGACCCAGTTGTCAGCCTCTCCATGTACAGTCCACTTCAGATGCATGTCGGTCGTTGACCACGTTGACCAGGCTGCGCCGAGAGCACTAGGGCGGTGGACGACGGCGAGGCCTAGGAAGGGAACAACACGGAGGCAGGGAAGACTCGGCAGTTGTTTCCCACGCGGAGGGGATAACGACTGTACGATGGTTTACTGGTTCGTCTGCCGTCGCCGGAGAATAACAGTAGGTGCGGGTGAGTAGAGGGATGGCTAGGCCAGCGATGGGTGTACGATGGGGCGGTGAGGCCTGCGCGACAGCACAGCTGGCCGCGGGGAGGAGGGAGCACACAGTCCCGCCGGCGCTTGTTTGAGTGGCGAGCAGGAAGAGTAGAGATTGAAGAAGCACGACGACGGTTGGATGGACATCCAACAGTCACTGCTTGTGCGTCAACCTTTTTTTAGGAAAGCCTCAAATCTATGGAAAACATCATACATCTCATCTGCCATTATTTCTAATAATTTACAGCCCATTTGCTAATTCTTAAGGTTTTTTTTGGAGCCCATATTCTTTTTGTTAGCATTACAGCCCATATTGTGGCCACGGTTAAAAAATTATACGAAATTTTGCATATTTCGGTGCGGTCCGAACTGTTTTTAATCCCAAAATTTCGAGTCACATTCAAACTGATTTTAATAATAAATGTATATCAATATAAAATCCAACAAAGTATCCACGCATAAAAATCAATGCAATTTAAAATCTCGAAATGAAAATAAATAAATTTAAAACTAATTGCTGGTTTGATGTATTTTAAAAATGTACAGTCCATTTCTCATTACTGATAGGCCATTTTCTCGGCCAGCCAAATGAAGCTCTCATCGTCTTGAAAGATTTGCAGCCCAACACGCCTGACAAAGCGACTTACTTGGCAAATCAAAAAAAAAAACTGGGTTGTGGCCGTGGACCCAGCTGTCAGCCTCTCCACGTACAGTACTCTTTCGATGGAAGTCGGTCGTTGACCACATTGACCACGCCGCGCCGAGAGCACCAAGGCGGTGGACGACGGCCAAGCCTAGGAAGGGGACGACGCGGAGCCGGGGAAGACGCGACAGTGGATTCCCACACGGAGAGGAGTACGAGGGCTCACTGGTTCAGCTGCGGTGTGAGGCTGCTGTCTTCGCAGAATAATAGGGGGTGTGGGTGAGTGGAGGGATGGCCTGGCCAGCGGTGGGAGTAGTATGGGGGCGGTGAGGCCTCCGTGGCAGTACAACTGGCCACGGGAGCTAGGAGCAGGCGGCACGACCGGTGCTGCTTTGGGCGGCTGGAGCAAGAAGACTAGAGGTTGAAGAAGCACTAAGGCCGTTGGATGGACATCGTACGGTCACTGGAGCTAGAATCGTTCATAGTGACTAAGTTGACAAAGCCCTCCATCCCCGTCAACTTAGTAGGCCCACAAGTCAGCCTCCCACTGTGGTGGGTCCCAGCTGGCTGGGGGGTATTCATTTTTTGTGCGCAATAAGGAGGCACTTCCTTGCGTGTGAAGATATAGTTGGTGGGTCCGACCTGTTAGCGGAGGGAAGGTTTTTTTCGCGAAATACAGAGGCCCTTCCGATGGGTCCAAGATTTCAGGTGGAGGAATCATTATTTTGCGCGTAATAAGGAGGCATTTCCTTGTGTGCGGCCGTGGACCCAGTTGTCAGCCTCTCCACATGCAGTCCACTTTCGATGGATGTCATTCGTTGACCACGTTGACCACGCCGCGCCGAGAGCACCAGGGCGATGGACGACGGCGAGGCCTGTGAAGGGGACGACATGGAGCCGGGGAAGACATGGCATTGGCTGCCCACGCGGTGGAGAGTACGAGGGTTGACTGATTCGGCTGCCGTCGCCAGAAAATAACAGGAGGTGTGGGTGAGTAGAGGGATAGACAGGCCAGGGATGCGAGTATATGATGGGACCGTGAGGCCTGACCGGCAGCACAGCCGGCCACGGGAGGCGGGAGCAGGCGGTTCCGACGGCGCTGGTTTGGGCGACTGGGGCAGGAAGATCAGAGACTAAAGAAGCACGATTGTCGTTAGATTGACATCTAACGGTCTGATGCAGGTAGAGTTGATTGTTGACTAAGTTTCTTTTTTGATAAACCTTGTGTACGCATGAACTTAGTAGGCCCACAAGTCAGCCTCCAAATCTGTGGCAGAAAACATAGAGCCCATTTGCTAATTTTTTAATAATTTACAGCCCATTTGCTAATTCTTAAGTAATTTATTACAGCCCATTTGCTGCCTAGGACCACGGTCAAAAAGTTCAACCTTATTTTGCATATTTCGATGGAGTCCAAACTTTTGTAATCCCGAAATGATAAATAAAATTAAGAACTTATTGATTTGCCAAAAAAAATCCTTTTGTTTTTGTAAGCAAATAAGACGTGGGACAATTGAGTTGGTTTAAGGGAAAACCAGTGGTAAAAAAATCAGCGCTGGCAGGGAAAACAACAAAAATAAGGATGTAAATATGAAAAGTGAATTGTATATATTTTCAATATAATGATACATGTATATGAACTAGTAAAACTATAGGTAGAGATTAGAAAATGGATGTAGGATATGCGTTTCAGGAGGAAAATAGAACTGGACTGTTTGTTTGATTCAGTAAAAAAAGTGCCTCTGGATGTTGTAAGACAAAATATAACTAACGCTGGTGGGCTAGAGGCCAGTAGATACCTGCTGGATCTTTGTGCCCCATTGTCGTCATGGGCTGGGCTTGTTAAAAACAAAACCAAGCCTGGGTAGTGTACAACCCAGTTGAAACTTGCTCGACCTGAAGAAACAATATACGTGCTCAATAAACGAGAGAATTCTGCAAGTGCAGACTGATAACTGGGATGCAAGAGGGATATTGTTTTCTCATCATGATAATAAGAGCATGCACTTGTTTCGAAAAATTTGGAGAACTGGGAATTCAAACGGCAAGTGCTTATGCTACCCATCAAATAAAAATCACGTGCCTGAAAATTCGTTTCGGAACAAATGATTCAGCTTTATATCCATGTCGACCCTTGGCATGATGGTTGGAAGCAAATTCCAAGTTCATACCAAAAGATCGTTAACAACAATACCAACTTGCGAACGACAAGGTAGTACAAGTAACAATACCAAACTAACTTATAATCATTTTACTCCTGGCCCTAGTGTTTGTCTGATAGAAAATCTTGTAGAGGACCAGCTCCCGATCCTTCTCTTGCTCTAGGTCCCCGAGGTGGTACTGGTGCATCACCAAGTTGGTCCTCTGCTGGTCGAAGTTCTTGTTGGTGTGCAGCACCAGAACCTTTTTGTTGCCCGTCTGCCAGCCGTTGACCATCACCGGCAAGGTATTGCCGGTGTTGTGCCACATCGAGTGCATGCCGCACTCCGACTGTATCTTGCGATGTGTCCATGTGCCCCTTTTGAACACCCTGGAATTGCGCTGGAAGAAATGCTTGCTTAGGCCAGTCAGTGTGATACCTGCAGTATTGTCGAATACAGGTTTTAGTGTACGTAGTTGGCATTTTCATAACATCTTTGGCATGTTGCAGTCACTTGTTTCACTTTTTATTAATTGTCAAAGTGTAATTGCTTCACCAGGTCTGCGTATAAGAAGAAAAATAGAGCTATAAACAAAGGAATATGTTTGTGCAAGTAGAAGGACGATTGGTGTCTTACCTGGAAGTTTCTCAGGATGGGTGTAGCATATGCCGTGCTCGCTGTCGATGGTTGGTATGAACAAATCTATGAGAGTGTGAGATTTCGCGCTATCGATGGTTGGCATCAAGGTGCTTGGTCAGCTCCTGATCCGTGGGATCGAACTTGACGCCAGCCTGCAGCACCGGCAAATCCTTCTTCGACTTGCATGGGTTAATTCCAATTATATGGTACTCAATGTATGATCAATCGACTGTTTTAAGTGAATGATGAAAGATTTCGACAGATAAGTGGTACTCCAAATCTGAAGTCCAGAATACCCGAACACGCCGCCAGGATTCTTGTGTCACCTCACGCGCAGCGTGTTGTCACGTCAATTCAATGTGTGGACATGATGAATAATTTGACCAACGTATACTAGTACTGCTACTGTACTACTTACTAGTCGTATTTAGTGTCACATTTTAACCATAGGTTTAACTAACAACTACGCACTTGAAGCCTAAGTGATATATATATATATATATATATATATATACTACACAACATCTCCATCATCATTATCAGTACATCCTGCACAGGTGAGTTTGGATGCACTTGATCCCAGAAAGGTATCTATCCTTCAAACCAGAGGAGTACTTCAAACTAAGAACAATACATAATATCCAACAAAAGAGGGTCGTGCTACAGCAGAAGAATACATGGCTTAGTCTACATATCAGTACGAATCAAATTGTGCATATTTGTTGTTGGCATGAACCACATCGCCGCATGTCGGGTTTGCAAAAGCCATTCATCGCATGGAAGCTTGATGCCTTTCACACACTGAAGATTATCTGGCAACAAGCTGTGTCGACGAATCTCTGGATATGGTGATTCATGAAACCCAGGGTATGATGTGTAAACACAGTCCCCCCTGGCGAATGGAAGTTGCATAGCACGGTAATCATCGCTAGTGATATGATCGATGGTTGGTTGGATGATCGGATAATTGAGCCCGAGGAACATGGAGTGGTTTCCGAGGTTGTAATCCTGCTTCCAGTTGAAAACGCCTGGCCCAACGGAGCTGGGATCTTTCTTGAACACGAAGCAGCCATAGCCATCAATGTCACGAACGCCCCATGCATTGTACTGCATGCGGTTTGACGAAATGGTTTGGTCAATTTGGTACGTGCAAATGAGCATCAAAGGACCACCGTCAGCTGAACGAGCGATAAACCACCACCCATTGGCTGGTATGATTCCAGGTCCTGGAATCATGAAGGCCGACGCATTTGCGTGTGCTGCAACAATTCAAATTAGAGACCAAAAGGACAAAAATAAACAATCATGTTCAGAGTATGTGTGGAATTAAGATTATTATAACAGTGACACATATCATAGACAGAGAATTGTAATGCCGTGGTCATAATCATACCCCAAGTTAAAAAATAAGCCAATGGCTTTCATATTCTAGCAATATATCATGGTCCAAACATAATATAACAATGAGAGGAAAACAGATATGACATGGCCTACTCATATTCTACCATAGCACTTACTACAGTTGTCATATCAACTCTAAGCAATAACATGTGTTGTTATAAAAATCCTATAAATATGAGTAACATATAGCAATCATGAGGTTATACTCATAATATCTATTCTAACAATCATTAGACACTACTAGGAAAAGGCCTACTAATGGCGCACCTATTTTTGCCATTAATGGCGCATTAGTGGTGCGCCATTAGTGCCACACCATTAGTATATTTTACTAATGGCGCACCACAGATGCGCCATTAGTATATACCACGGTGCGCCATTAGTATGCCTCCCAGGGGGCCATATATACCCAGGTGCTTTGGCATACTAATGGCGCACTGCTTAATGATGCGCCATTAGTAACTTTGGCATACTAATGGCGCACTGTTTAATGATGCGCCATTAGTATCCTTTGGCATACTAATGGTGCACTGTGATGTGATGCGCCATTAGTATGAATATTAGGTTTTTTATTTATTTTTTAATTTTCTATTTTTTGCACAGGTTACAAAATGTATTATTGGACAGAATATAGACAGCACACATCAACAACAGATTCATCGAATACAATAGAAGATTAGTCTCTGAATACAATTCATCATATTAGTCTCCGAATACAATTCATCATATTAGTCTCCGAAATGAAAAGACCGAACAAAGATAGAACATTATATTACAAGTCTCGAGACCGCGAGTAGCGAGTTTGTCTTCACATTACAAGTCGATATCGGTCATCTAAACTACCATCACATAGAAGAGAGTTGCGGTCATCATGATGAGCATCATCACGATGAAACTCGTCTTCATCCGGTTCGTCCAACACTCCCTCCCCTCTCCCGCTAGATAGCGGGCGTATCTAGATTCCGCCTCGGCCCTAGTGGTGTACCCATTGTAACTGTTACCGCTGAATCGGTGAACCTGTCTCCGACACTCCTCCCAGTCGCCGTAGACTCCGGGAACCTTACCCTTGTACACGACATACGACGGCATCGCTATGCACTAGCCAAACGAAACGTTAGTACCAATTCACAGACAATACATAAGCAATATATAAGTATGCAACAGAATGATCGGAAGAGAAAAGCAAGACATTAATAGCATCGATTACATCTAAGTTGAATGACAGTCGAAACCAAAGAGACACACTACAAGTTCATTAAAGTTTAATTACAACATGAGCCAATCGATGTTTCAGAACTAGACACAACATCACTACTTTCGACTCGACTCAAGGGACCGGAGCGTGGATGAAGCCGTCGTCTATCGTGGGAGTCATGAAATCGCGGGCGTTGTCAGCCTGCATTTGTAGCATTGTGTCGATGTCACTGTTGGACGGTTGATTTCTGAGGTATAACTGCCCCGATGTACGAAGGACATCTTGATGGATGATTTCCACAAACTCCGACTAGATGCGAAAGAATTCTTGTCTGATGTCCGCGTCCTGGATTGCCGACACGCTCGCGGCCCAATCTTTGAGTTTACTCGGTATCAGAAGTTGATGATGGTCCCGTACGATCGCCTGCATGTGATGGATGGCGTAGTAGGCACCCTTCTGACCGCCAGGCGGCTGCTTGACGCAGCAGAATATCGTATTGTGGGAGAACACGTGCTTGTCGGTCTTATGAATAGGCCTGGTGAAGGTGCCTCCAGATTTGGCGTAGCCGGGGAGAACATCAACAAGAACCTTCTTGACATTTGTGTAGTCTATGTTCGACTGACGGTCCGAGTCGAAATACGTGGCGATGGAATATTTGGGGCTTAGGAGGATGAGCGTGCAATGTGTGTCACTGCAGAAAACACGGAATGTTAAAAGAAAAACGATCGAAATCTAAGAATTCATATGTTACGGGGCGGTTGAGGGGAGGACTTACTCGGGAAAGTAAGGCACGAGGAAGTTATCCTTATCTCAGTTTGCCAGAATGACGCCTTCGAGGTAAGAACTCGCGACTAGACGGTCCCCAGCGCCCAAGATCTTGGCACGCATGTAGAAGGGGTCGAGTATCACGATGTTCGGGGTCTTGTCGCGAATGATCTGCATCTCCATACTCAGAGAAAATAGCCGAACGAAGGTGTAGTGCAGCGGATGAAGGTGCAACATAGCGTAGATGTCATCAAACCGCAGGACGATCGTACCCCCAATGGAGTTATCCACAAAGCCCTTGCCCTCTGGCACCTTGGCCGCGAAAACCGGGTATGCCACATCCTTCTCTCTGAGACGCCGCTTCTCCAAAGAAAGAACACTGTCATGCAGACTCCGCATAGCACCAGTTGCAGCATCGAGCATATTTCTCGGTAGAATCGGCCTACCCGCCACATGCACCCTCCTCATTACATCCTCAGGTGAAGGTGGCCCGTCCTGAGCATGGATCGTACTCGGTGCCGGCTGGCTCGCACCCTTGTTAGTCTTTCTTTTGCGTACCTTCTTCTTCTCCTGTAATGGGACCGAGTTCTGCTCACATACCGCCTTCTTGAGTGTGTTGGGGCTGATAATATTTCGCACCTCGCCTATCTGAGGCTCGGTGAAGTCGGCAGCTGGAGGCATCTCCTGAGAACTGAACGGCAGACGACGCCTGTTGCAACTTGGTTTCTCCGCGGTACCAGCTAGATCGCGCACGTCTTTTGTAGGGTTGGGTTCTTGAGAAGGAGGCCCCATGAAGTCGCCACCGTACCCATGATTGGCAAAGTACTGATCGACGTTGGCAAATGTATCGTCGTCGTTGTCGTCGTCGTCGTTCGGATCCTGTGCCATATGTATGTTTGGATCCAGTGGCATAGGGATGTCCGGCACCGTTGCGGCGGTCTTGCCATGGGGCCGACTTGGCGCCGGCACGACTGGCGGTGTTGTATTTGGGGTGGTGTCCCCCGCCCCCAAACGAATCTGGCTCTTCGGCCAAAGCAGGGGCCAGCTCAGGCACGCGTTGAGGGTCATCACGTCATCATCGTCGGCCCCGACGGGTCGAATCGGAGGTAACAACTCATCGCAGCCTGGCAGCACCCGAACCAGTTGAACCCTAAACAAGTTGGGTGGCATCCTAGTACCGTGGAACACGGGGTTGCCCGATTGAACAATTTTGCCCTTGGCGACATCGACCAACTCGTTGTTCACGAAGTGCAGGAGAGTGCACGGAACATTGGCGGCGCCCTGCGAAAACATGTAAAGCGTCAGGGATGCCCAGTCAAAGGCAAGGAGATGAAGTCCTCGGCCGAGAGAGGCTTAATTAGTTACCGTGATGATGGCGTCGAGCTCGGCTAATGTCGAGGCACCGCCAACGGCGGGCGTGCAGTTGACGGAGGGGCCGCTTGCTGCAGAGGTGCCGGCCGGCTTACACCCGGGTGCATTAAGCTCCCATGCCGGCGTCGGAGACACCAATGCCGCCTCCGCAGGAGACACCAATGGCCCCGCCATCGCGTTCTGCGAGTTGCTGGCCGTGAAGCTGGGAATCGGGGGCGGCCCCTGTTGGCCGCCCGCAATCCACGCGTGCAACCCCTCGATCAAAGTAGGCACAATGGCGGTGATTGTCGCTCCGAGTTGTTGTTGCACTTTCTCTTGGACAATCTCCGGAATCTGCGCCACCTGTGCCTTGAGTTCTTGAACCTCGTGCGCCTGGCTTTCCGAGCTGATCTTTTTCTCCTTTCGCCCACCAGCGTTATAGTATGACGACCATTTTGTGGACAAGCCTTTGCCGGCCACACGACCAGCTGACGTCGGCTTACTGAGCTTATCCTTTTTCTTCATTACATTCAACGCCCAATTTAGAGTGGTGTCCCAAGGGTTGCTCTTAGTCGACCCCGCGCTACTGCTTTCAGTCGCCTGCGGAAGGAATGTGAACCATTTAGAAATTTGGGTTCATTAATTAGAATGCAACCATATGGAGCTAATTACGCTCTTTCAAATTCGGCGAGTCGACCCTCGAAGTCGACATGCATTTCGCGGCGACCCTCACGGTGACCCCATCCAGCGAGCCTGCCGAGGTGCCTATTGACGGGCAGACCAACGGGGTTCTCGATGCCTAGATAATTCGTGCAGTAGGACATGCACTCTTCGGTCAGAAAGCCCCTGGCTATGCTTCCCTCTGGACGTGACATGTTGCGAACGTATCCTTTGATGACACCATTCATCCTTTCGAACGACATCATGCTATGCAGGAACGTCGGCCCGAGTTGGATGATATCGTCCACGATATGGACCAGCAGATGCACCATAACGTCGAAGAATGCAGTCGGGAAGTACATCTCAAGCTCGCATAGTATCACCACGATCTCTTCCTGTAGCCTTCTGAGTTGCCTCACGCCAACCGACTTCCGAGAGATGACGTCGAAAAAGTTGCATAGGCCAAATAGCATTTCACGGACGTGCGCGTCCATGATCCCACGGATTGCAACTGGAAGTATCTGCGTCATCAGCACGTGACAGTTGTGAGACTTCATCCCGCTGAACTTCAGCTTCGCTGGGTCTAGGTATCTGCTTATCTTCCCCGCGTAACCGTAAGGAAGTTTTACTCCTACGAGGCAGGTGAAAAACTGCTCGATCTCCTCCTGACTTAGAGTGAAGCACGCGGGAGGTTAGTCATTTCCGGTCTTCTTGGCCTTTTGGCCTTTGCGACGACTTTCCGTGTCCTGCTTCGCCTGATCATCATCATCATCATATATAGCGTGAAGCTTCTGCCTGATGCCCATTGATTTCAAGTCTACCCTTTGCTACCTTAGGGTCCGCGAAATACCGTTGCAGGCGAGGAGTGATCGGAAAGTACCACACCACTTTTCGAGGAGCTTTCTTCCTCTTCTTGTATCGAGTGACGCCGCACACCGGACATATGGTAGACTCCGTGTGCTCGTCCCGATAAATGATGCAATTGTTCATGCACACATGGTATTTCACGTGCGGTAAATCCAGAGGACAAACAATTTTCTTCGCCTCCTCGAAGCTGGTCGGGCACTTGTTCCCCTTGGGAAGACGTTCGTGCCAGAATGATATGTTCTCGTCGAAGCATGCGTCGGTCATTTTGTGTTTTACCTTCATCTCCAGAGCCATGAGCGTTACTATCAGGCGGGTATCCTCGGGCCTGCATCCTTCATACAATGGAGTAACCGCGTCTAACTCAAGTTTATCCATCTTGGCTTTCTCTCGGGCGGCAGCTCTTGCGTTATCCGTTTGCTTGAGAAGCAGCTCTTGAATATGAGGGTCCTGAACCCAGCCCATCGACGGTCCAGCGTCGTCTGCTCCGCCGGCATCATCATCTTCATGATCATGCCCGTCGTCTGCTCCGACATCTTCCTCATCATCATGTCCTGCATCTTCTACATGATGACTGTGTACAGCATCACCGTCGTGATCATCTCCTGGGGATTCTTCGTCTTCTCGCCCGCCTGAGCCGCGGTGGTTGTCTTCCTCATTTCTTGCCCGGCCCCCATGGACGACTTCGTAATCATCTTCATCACCTTGACACCGATAGCCATCCATGAACACCTGCCCGGAATCCGGGTCCGCAATAAGGCTCTTCAGCTTGCATCTTCGACACGGACATCTTATCTCCGTCTCGTTCTTTTGAAGCATCTCGGCCTTCGCGGAGCTCAAAAACCTATTCACGATGCCTTCGGTCATCGTGCGGACCATGGTCGCCTGCGGGGTAGAGCAAAACAATATTTTAGAACCAAGAAAAAAATTGGCATGACTTTCCCTAAAAATAGGACCAAAAAGAATACTTAATGCCAAAATTCTTGCCGAAACGGAAATGAATCAACATTCCGGCAAAATATTGGCAACTATCGTATTTCAAATACCGGTACACCTCCAAACACAAACACATATGCAACACCACAAACATATGCAACACCACGAACATACATAGATCTAGCTAGGCCCTAAAAAGTGCATGTGCATATTGTTGTAGGGAGAACAACATAAATATAGCTTCCCCCCTTACTTACCTATCAAAACAAGGTAATTTAACCACTTAATTTGAATGAATCTATGCTGGAAATGAGGTGAAAAAGAGGAGGCACCCGAGACAAGGAGGAGGTGGAGAGAATGAAGTGGGGAGAAAGTGAGTGTGGGTAGGAGTGGCTGTCCAAAATATCTTGTTGGTGCCCACTTACTAATGGCGCACCACCTCAAAATGTGCCATTAGTAACCCAGGTTACTAATAGCGCACCTTCTGGTGGTGCGCCATTAGTAGTTTTGCAAAAAAACAATAAAAAAACATACTAATGGCGCACTGTCCCAAAGTGCGCCATTACTAGTTTAAACTAGTAATGGCGCACTGTGGAACAGTGCGCCATTAGTAGTTTTGCAAAAAAAGAATAAAAATATAATAAAAAAACAACAGTAGTGGCGCACTCTCTGACTGGTGCGCCATTACTAGTTATAACTAGTAATGGCGCACTGTGTCTGGATGCGCCATTAGTATGTTTGGAAAAGGGAAAAAAATTGATACTAATGGTGCACCCTGAGCCAGGTGCGTCATTAGTGTATTCAACTCTAATGGCGTACCAGAAGGTTGTGCGCCATTAGTATATACTAATGGCGCACCGCTTGTCTGGTGCGCCATTAGTGTCAATCCCATCTATAGCTCTTTTTCTAGTAGTGAGATACCAATTGTTCTCATATCAACTCTAACAATAACATGTGTGGTCATAAAAATCTAGGAAATGAGAGGAACATATAGCAATGATGTGGTTATAGACATACTATATATTCTAAATTTGTAACAATGAACAGGCAGTCGTATTCTTAAGGTAAAGATGAGATGACATAGAACAATTACACGACAATAGATTCTACCAGTATAGGCAGCCAATCAATGCGTCGATCGCATAAACGATGCCATCGTGCACTATAGTATCAGACAAAAGTGTTAGGTAAAGAGGATCGACGATGAGCCATAACCATGTATGGCGACCGGATTCTAGATAGACTAATCCCATGTTGAACACGGCAATGAGCTTGTAATCCATGTAGTCTTCTGATGGTGTGGGCACTTCGCAGATTACAACCTTCAGCAAACAGAGGTCGAGCCAAAAGCTCGACACGTCTCGTGCGTAGTAGGCATGAGTGTCCGGCGGGCTGCGAGGCTCGATGGCAGCGGTATCCAAAGATGGAAGGGTGATCTCTCGCTGGGTGTAGATATCCACGAGACACCATGGACTACCGGATTGGTGGATGAGGACGATCCAGTTGGCCTTCATGCCCGCCCAGTAGTGGCCGCGCATGAAGGACAGGTGGACGGGTAGTGGTAGCATGTCGAGGGGCACGACGGCAACCTCCGTAGGATCGTCAAGTCGGTGTCTAGGCCACCTGCGAGGATCGGGCATCAGCAAGCAGGGTGTCTAGAAAAGAGAAGGCCGGTTGCAGAGGAGTAGACGGTCCAAAGACACCGAGCATGCGGCCAGACAGACGGTGCTGAGTAGGTCCATACGATTACAGATCTGCTCCAAGAGAACATCAGGGATGGAATTCCAATCATGGCTCTGCGTGTCAGTCGGTTCTGCCATTGGGGTTTTCGGTGCCTGCGAGCCAGCGGGGAAGTGGATTCGAGCGAGCGAGCGAAGAAGCATCTCCTTGTGTGGCCGAGCAGTGAGCGGGGGGATATGGTACGCGTGAGCTACCAAGGAAGATAGCACGGGCGGGCGAGCAGAGAGCGGGGGGAATTGGTGTGCGGCCGACGATGGGGAAGAGAGGAGGAAGAAGAAGAGAGGAGGAAGAGGAGTGGAAGACGGGGAAGAAAGTGCATTAAATCTCAATTCTACTACTACCAGGATATACCATCCTTCGGAGTGTAAATAGTTACACTGATGACATATGTGTCTACCACAAGAGGGCCCATATGTCAGTTAATGGAGGATAGAAGCGTGCTCTACTGGCAAACATGATGGCAGTACTGGGTAAGGCTGATTTAGTAACACCAACATGCTGGTTCAGCTTATTAATTAAGTGTCCCATCTGCTGCAGCGTGTATTGCCACTTCACTACGAAGACTAGTTGAATAGTTCTCTCTGACCGAGATGGGGAATAATGGATCGCGAAGACTTCCTTTCTACATTATCCCTATGCCTCTACGCTCACTTCACTCATTTTGCTCCGTACGTAGTCACTTGTTGAAATTTCTAGAAAGACAAATACTCCGTATTTGGGAACAGAGGGAGGATTTTACTCCGTATTTGGGAACATATGGAGTATCACCATATGGAGGGAACAGAGGAAGCTTGAAATATGAACATTTCAATGGGAGGGAGTAAGCCCCATAAATGCATGCATGCATGCAACATGCAACACTCACACGTACACATGGACGCACGCAACACTCACACACCTATCCGACACACAGCACATGACGCAACACACACGCTCACTCTCAAGTGCTCAACCTACTCCCTACTTCCGTGAAAGACTGTACATTTAGAGATTTACACATTGACCAGGGCATAATTAACGCCCAAAAGTAGCAGACTTATGTGTGCATGCGACCATTAAGAGAAGAAGATTAAATGAAGTTCGTTGCATGCTGTAATTAAGGATAGACATGTAGCCTATACCTAGAGCACAAGTTGGTGCATTAGTCAATCGATATCGATATAGATTAAAGGCTAAATTCATTGGAAGTGTAGATGTACTACACTCTTTGTTTTTTAGCTGATTTCTTTGCTCTCCCAACTGACAGGTGGGACCCAGAAACCAGGTTACAATTTAACCAGTCAACAAAGTGCCACGTCGACTATGTGGCCGGGCAGTAGGGTGCAATACGGTGCTCTACGATGAGCTAGTGATCGTATAATCACTGCAAAACTATATACAGGGACCGTAAAGAGCGTATTGTTACATACGTTGACCGCCAGTGTATTTTTCTCGTTTCAAATTAAGCCATATTAACTGAAAAGGATGCAGTATGGACTAGTACTAGTACTGCTTTGATGTGTCCCGTCAACTCGCCGAACGAGGAGAAGCTTGCTTACTACGCCTCTACCTCGCCCACGCGCGTGGTGGTTCACATGACGAGGAGAGGGTTTTGACTACAGCGCCCTCTCCCTCTCCCTCGCCCTAGTGATGGATGTGCTGCAGGTCAACCGATGTCAGATTGCTAGAAGCATAATGTGTACTATAGTATCATCATTGTTGGACCTTCCGAAGAGGCAAAGAGCCAAGTGCAAGGTTCACATGAGTACGAACTATTGAATATCCCGAAGAGGCAAAGAGCCAAGCGCAAGGTTTTATAGGAGTTGTCGTCCTAGTACGAGCGTACTACAACTATAGGAATGATGCTGCCATGTCACGTATATCCAAAGTTGTGCCACCTTTTTTTTCTCAAAGAGCGTGTTGGAGCCCGTGCAACAACCACACAAGTTGCACGTACACATAACACATTTACTAGTAATAAATTCTAAAGGACAAATGCCAGTATGCCACACAAGTTCATCTCCAATTCATGTGATAAATTTGTGCACTACTAGTCTACATATATTCATAGCGCTACCGTTCACAGTTTACCGTACTCCACTTACAAGTTATAGATGGGCTACATATCCTGCTCCGGGTTCCAGTCCCAGGTGTTCTTCATGGATGGCACGATCCATAGCGGTGGGCAACGGGAATCATTGTCGCAGCTTTCTAGTCCGGTTCCACACGATGGAGACTCGTCCAAGCTGAAGCGGCATAAATCAGGGATAGCATGTCCCAGCATGTCGTTCATCCGGTGGTGCGCACTGAAGACACAACCATGCTTCATGAACGGCAGGCCTTCCGTGTCGTGCATAGAAGGTGGCATCTGCTTCACAATGGGGTAGCTGTCCCCAGTGAAAAGCGAGTACTCTCCAAGAGTGTTCCTCGGCACCCATGTAGCATCACGGGGGTCGAACTCGGCGCTGTTCGTCTGGTCACGCGGCATCTCATATCTGGACACATGGTGACGTACATAGTCAAGGTCCATGCATAATAATGTTGTGCTCAAATATGGCGGTCACTAATACTGTGCAACAAATAGTACTACTCCGGTATAGAGGAAGTAAAATAACCGGCTTATTATATATAGCCACTCTTGGCTACATGGATGACATAGTAAGGCATGGAAAAACAAAAATGGTGGCAGCTAGTGGGTTCAAGTCTTCAAGGGCCTAGCTAGCTATATGCGTCCTCCAAGGTAAAAAGTACTCCTACTAGTACGTAAGTAGAGTAATAGTGCACCAATGAAAGAGAAGGTGAGAGGGTTAAAAATGGAATACATGGGTAGATGGTGACGGTACGATCGTGGTAGATTGTGTGACCATGTTGCACATCAGTGGTACCATGGGTAACGACTGCTAAGATAGTTGATCCCAATATGCCATAGTCAGCTACAAGGTCCCAGGTTAGACCAAATCGCGGATGAAAATGCACAACCAGGATCGGCGATCTTATTTTGATCGCGGGATGACTGGTCCCTGCAAAATAATGGAATACCATTAGGGATGCAAATGATGGCTTGTGCATTCCGTTTGTAATCTCCCTTACCGTAGGATGGCAACCATATAAAACAAGTCCCCTGGCTTGTCACCGCGAAGATGCGGCCTAGATGGCGCACGACGACTTCGAATGTGTAGGGGTACAAATCTGCCACCGCCAACATGCGCCAGCCTCTGCCGTTAGTGCCTCTTGCATTGATGGCAATCCTTATGTCGAACACCACGATGAGATAGTAATCGTCATAGCCGCGTCACTTTGTCGGCGGGTTCGCAATTGTTATCTTCTTCAATCTCATGTAGGCATCATCATATGTATTCAAGCCCAGCCAGTCCAGAAGGCCGATCCCAATGGTGGAGAATGGGTGTACCGGGACGGCCGCACTGCTGTGGATGTTGTGCAAAATGATGGTGGTATCTGTCCGGAGGTATGCAAGCCAATCTTCATTGGCACCGACCCAGAACTATATATCAGACAGTGGGTAGCGAAGAAATTACGGGATGCAAATGGAATAACTAAGTACTACATGATCAAACTCCATTACTGACCTGCTCATCGAGCAAAATCCGACTACCTCTCAACGTCTACAACTCTAGCGGAGTCAACGTGCAACCATGGCTAGGAGCGGCGGACTGTTCGAAGGGTTGTCCCATAGAAGAACCTTCTCCTCGAGGACGCATGGAAGACCAACAAGCATGACCTTTTCCCAAGCCATTTTAAGCACCGTCTTGAAAAAGTTGGTGCAGGAAGCACCGAGTCTTGCGATGGTGAGGACGTCGGAGCGGCGTGCGATTTCTCCCAGAGGATCGTCGTCCAAGGTCTCCCAGCCCCGACGAGGAGGAGAACTGCCTGGCAAATCCATGGGAGCAGCGACGAACTGCATTCTCTTCGGGGGGAGGGGAACTGGCGAGGAGGAGATAAAAGCGTATTAACCACAGGGCCTCGTCCCTTCCAACTGTAGATTGTTCCTTCCAACTATAGCGAAGGGGTGAGGCTATTATTTACTACTAGTACTAGTATTATGGGACGTTATGGGATTGCATTATACTGTAAATAATAGCACTAGTAAGAAATTTTTGGCACTAGCTAGTAGTTTTTGGCGTGGATTAGGAAATTTTGGGTAGGTTTTTGCAATTTTTTGTACACGCCAACTAGTGTCAAAAAATGTCTTACATTGTGTGACGGAGGAGTACGTACTCGTACTGTAGCAGTACTAGTACTACTTTCTCAACTTGTAGTGTGAGGGTACTACTAGTTTTATGTACTGTACAGTATAGTGCACCGGTTTTGAACTCTTGAATCTCAGGGCCAAGGAGCTACAGTTGGAAGTGGAGGGTACTACTGTTCTCTAGAACCATCGATGTACTATCAATGCAGGGAAAGTAAACCTGCGTAGTGGCCTAGTGGGTACTCTCGGTGCTCTATTCAGCTGCTCCACTCACATAGCTGGCCTACTCAGGCCCTCCACTATGTAGGCCAAAACCGGTGCTAAATTCACTTTTTGAACATTTGCCACCGGTGTCCTACATTGCCCAGCCGATGCCATATAAAAATTTCAGGGCATCGATGCTCCTACTTGCTCCAATGCCATATTTCGTTGAGGCAATAAACAAAGAGGCCACTGTACTTTTGCATGCGAAGCACCACTAGCACCACTAGCGAGCCACTGATTTGAGCTGATATATTACTAGTTTATAGCTAGGTGGGCCAGAGGTGGATGGATGTCAAATCCTTCGCGTTGTGGTGCCGGTGCTAAATATTTTTCATTTGGCATCGAAGTGTATGTGGCAAACTTTTTAGATTTCTGGCACCGAACACATAGTGGAGGGCCTCAACTGCTCCTCTCATGCACACACTAGCAGCCTATTTATCAGCGATAGTTACTGCGGGGGCAGAACATTTGAGTTATTCGATACAGCGAGACTAGGCTTTTCGCTTCCATTTGTGGAGGTGTAATGGACCTCGTCGAACTTTGTTAGTAGTTCCTTCTTTATGAATGAGATGAAGCAAAGCTTTTGCCTCCGTTTAAAAAAACACGTAAAGAGGAATTTCTTTTATAGTGGAGCCGATAATGGAGTGAAGTCCATGCGTGCAACGCCACAAGCTACAGAGTAGTAGTAGAGCACTTTACGCACAGAGCCATATTGCATAGTTCTCAATGCCCCGTCAGGCTTTTCCGGCTCCTCGGGCTTAATTGGGAGGCGCTAGTTTAAATATGCTAGTAGCTGATGAGGAAGCTGCAAGCGAGGTGCGGCTAGGGTGAGCACGCGAGCCACAAGATCCTGGGAAGGAAAACCCGTTCACGTGGCTAGGCTATGCAGTGCACCCAGATTGTGGTGCCGCACGTCCGTTTGACTTCGTAACTCAAACTACCCGTGTAAAATATTGGCTCGCAACGAAGTTACTATTTAAAAAAAGGCCGTCGTGCGTTCCGCCGGGATCGAACCCACAAAACAAGGTATACACTCCCGAGACCACTAGTAGTACTCGTTGGAGTACAACGCAACCTAGAATCGCCTTTTGTCGCTAGTATTACATTGTTCCTTACAAGAAACCCCTAATAATGCAAGAAACCACTAATAATGCCAAGAAACTACTACCACTTGCATACGTGGCAGACTTCAGATAAGACTACCTTATCAACCATTGTACATGCTCTCACCAACCAGCCCTACCAAGAAACGACTACTCTACAAAGTGCCGCTATAGGCACATTTCAACCCATGGCCCTGTTTAGATACATTTGTTGTCAATCTAACTCTGCCATCCAAACACCACTTTGGTTAGAGTTAGTTCAGGGTTAGAATCTAACCTCTGTCTTAGAGTATCCAAACAGGGCCCATGTCGCCCATTAAGTCAACACCTTCTATTCGACCGGGCGTTATGACTTGTGGGACCTACATGTCAGTCTACACAAAAATCCCCGAGTGACCTCCTACCTCCGGCCCGTCCATCTAGTCATCCTCGGCCATGGGACACAGCTACCGTTGCCGGCAGAAGGCGAGGTCAAAACCGCTGGCGGTGCGGAGCCCATCTTGCGGCAGCCCGGATGCCAGCTCCGTTCGGTGCTCGTGGCCGCTAGCTCGCCAAGATAGCTCCGTCCAGCTGCTTGTCAGCAAGGTTTGCTAGCTAGATTGGCACGGCGGGGCGGCGGCTTGCTCGCGCATGCCGCACTAAGGCCAGCCATCTGGCTCGAGCGAAGGCCAGTTCGGCTGCTTGCTCGCTCGTGAGTCACGCTCGAGCCAGCCTTCCAACCCGTGCAGAGGCTAGCACGGCATCCGGCCCGTCCGGCAGAGCAGCGGCCAACTCGCTCATCATCGGCGCCATCAACGAACACGCATCAGTACTGTTTGAAGTAATGTTCAGGAAAAATAATGATTTGAGGGGGAATAACATGATAGAAGGTCAGATGTGGGTCCCTCGTGTCAATGGTCAAGAAAAATGTGTTGGTTTAAGCTGCCTTCTCAACACGGACGTGTGGGCTAACCCTGTCATAAATGGGTTTAAACTAACCTAATCGGTAGGTAGTAGTTTTTAGCATGGATTAAGAAATTTTGGGTATGTTTTTGCTATTTTTTGTACAATATATTCTTCCTAGGGCTGGTTGGAAGTGGTAGTTTTTTGTTAAATACTCTACATATTGTAAGTAGGAGTGAAAGTTAAGCTTTGGAACCCAATAAGCAAGGCTAGTTACATAGTGCATATGTGTACATGATTGAAAGTAAATATCCACCATGAGTGACTAATATCTTGATGGAAAACTCGAAACTATGGAATACTAGGGATTTTTTTTGCATGGTTGGAAATACTAGCAGTGTTCACGTGCGTTGCAACGAATAAAATTAGAATAATACTTATTCACAAACTTGATACAAAAAACTCAAATTTTGATATACATATATCACTAGAGATATATTATGTTTCAATTAGAATATATTCCTTGGGCTGATTTGGTGAGGTCAGGGAGGGATGTGGTTGGTTTTAAGATACTAATTATGGGTTTTTCTGCAGATTGGTAGACAAGTGGGATGTTTGTGAGAAAAGGCAACAACTTACCTCACAGTCGTTCGATATAGATCTAATGGTCACAAACGACGGATGGCAGACACACCATCATCACCAACTTAGTCTTCTGTAGGAGTACTAGCAAGATCCGTGCATTGCACGGAACATCAAGATGCATATTTTTTTTTATAAAAACACTCGTTGTGCTTGACCCATGCGGGAGTAATCCCATGTGTAAAAACTAATGATATCTCGAGAAATAGGAGATAAGGTGAAGAGGAGTTGGGCGTAGTGGTTATTGGTGGTCGGACTGAGCGGAGGCATGGGGATTGACGACGCCGGCAGCGGCCACCAGGCCAGTTTGTTCCAGAGGCTTCCGTTCTTAATTGCTCAACAATGAGGTTGTTGGAGATAAGGATGAACGAGGGAAAGCCTTGTATGCAAATGTGGGGAGGGGTGCGGGTATCTTTTAGTTTAATTTCCATCAGTCCGGTATAGATCGGACGGTCTATATTACAAGATGGCACACGTACCATCATCACCAACTCAGTTATTTATAAGAGAAGAAATATAAGTATGGAGATACAAACGTATTATCGATACTTGTTTATGTAAACTAGCATCTACATCCTTAGCACAATGACTTCTCGACTATGTAAAACAAAAGTTTTCCCGTCGCCGATAAGGAGGGGGTGACGGCGGCGCGCTTTTTGGCTTGCTCTAGTACTAGTAGTCATACTAGGTGGTATAAGCACGTGTAGATTTATTCTTTTTCACGTCTCGTGTTCGCCGTACTGCCACGACTGTTGATGCATAGACGGTAAGTTATTCATGAAGAAACCCTTGTTGAGCATGTTTGCGAGAGAGAGATAGTGTGCATGTGCGATATGTCTAGAGACTGAGGCAGTGATAATAGATTATTTGTGTCTATGTGTGTGGAGGATAGAGAGAGAGATGTACATGGGGCTTTGTGTTGTGTAATGTGGAGACACATATACATAATTAGAGAGTGAGTGTGCGAGATACACATGCGCACATGGGGAGAGATGAGGATCCAAATTAATGGGTGTTTGTGCGTGTCTGTGTGTGCTTGTGCGCGCGTTTGTGTGTGAGAGGGAGTGTGTGTATGTGGAGTAGAGAAACCACTAATGATGTAAACCTAGTATACGGGAAGGGGGAATGGTGTGACATGTGTAGTAGCGGGATAGCATGGGTGCGGGTGGGGGGAGCAGACTATTTGGAAGAGACATCGATTGTGTGTGGGAGAGGGGTGTGAGAGCGAGAGAGAGAGAGAGAGAGAGAGAGAGAGAGAGAGAGCGAGAGAGAGAGAGAGAGAGAGAGAGAGAGAGAGAGAGAGAGAGATCTAGCGATGGAGAGAGAGAGGGAGAAAGAGAGGGGGCGCTTGTGTCCATAAATGGCGTATAGATAGGGAGACAATGTTGATGTTGTTTGAAATTGGCCTATGTACGGAGACGCAAGGGAAGCGAGTCATCGTGTGTGTCATAGGGACTTCATGAGAGATCTAGAATAGATGCTGTAGAGAACAATGTCCGAGATCGAGAACGATGATACATTAGGTAGCTATGAAAAGAGTCACGACATATATGTATACCGGGAGGAGCTAGGGCGGGTCCGCATGTGGGAGAGATAGAAAGAGGGGAGTGGTTCACAAGGAGACAAAGTGTGCTTGTTTTGCAGTGGGGGTGGTGTGTGAGGTGAGTGTGCAAGAACCACATAACTAGGGAGATAGACGTTTTGGGGCGACGTTTTGTGTGTATGGGAAAGATACACTCTACATAGTGCGTGTGCTTGGGAAAGAGAGATGCCAGGTCACCTAGCTAGAGTGTGGGGGAAGAAATGTGTGCATGCCCAAGAGACAAAGTGATAGAGACCTATATTGGGGTCCGGACTTTAGAAGAGAGAGGGGTGTTAATGTGCTCGTGTGTTGTTGTTTGGGGGAGAGAATGACTTCTCTGTGTGTGGGGGGGCGGCGATGGGGTGGGGGTTGGCTTCAGAGAAAGAGTGAGGTGTCTATGTTTGAGGGACTTTAGCATAATTGAGATATACATGGTCAATAGTGTGTGCACTCAAGGTTGATCAATTTGTTTCACAGTTTGGACTATGAGATAAAGATACCTTTGAACATGCGTGATATACTTTGATGTACCAGAATTACAAACCTAAGATTGGAATTTGGAATTCAACTCCATCATTAGATTTTGTAATTCATTTAAATGGAGGTACATTTTTAAGCCGGGATTTCGTGATTTCAAATTCATATATCAAACCTAGAGAATACACATACGGGCATGTTCAAACTTTATAATCATCCACTTTATTCATACACATACACATTTTTGCTTTTGTCATCATATTTAGGATAAACACATTTGGAATTTCATTTTAGTTGGACCATATGATGGTATTTGCTTGTAGTAGCTCAATGATCCATATTTGAATTGAATGGACAATCTAAGTTTCGAGTTGGAGACATTGATTTTCAAAACTTGCACTTCTTTTTGCATGCAAAACAAACAAATTCTCGGCCATGATATCATAGTCGGCCGTACAAGAGCAGGATATAATTTTAGGCGCCAAAAGCTTTCAAACTTCCCGCTCACATCGAAATATCTCGCGCCCGAAAGTTTAGCCCAGCGATATTCCTGTTTTACCCCTGCCACATGAACGGAAAAGGGCTGCTTTGGTAACTCCATTGTTTTCCCCTCTTTGCCCCCAACATTCTTCCCAAGTGCCCCTCCCCTTCCCTTCCCCGACCCCCCAACCACGGCAAGCCGCCGAATCTAGTCCTCCACCGCAGCGGTGGACCTCACACCCCGATGGATCTACCTTCCGCACCTTGGAACCCCCAACTGCCAACTCACCACTTCACCCGAGCCACTTCAGTGACTGGCTTGTACATAGCTCTAGATCTCCTTAACCGCCATCATGGTCCACCGCATCGGATTTGCTTAACCAGCACCCTCATCCACCACAGTGTAGGCCCTTCACTGACTCCCTCGTCTGTTCCTTCGTTGGCCCTTCATACAAGCCCTCGTCCGCCGCAACAGATCCGCCTCAGCGAAAGCACTGTACAACGCACCCATCGAAGCCTTCGTCCACTGCACCAGACCCGCTCCACAGACGCCATATTCAACTTCACCGGCCTTGCTTTACCGATGCCGCAGCCTCATCATGTTATTTCGATCTGTACTCCTTCAGTTTTCTCTTTATCGTGCAACTGTTCACTTACCACAGATGAGCTTTCTTGTATGTCGACAGGCACTGCAACCGTAGCACTAGAGCTGCTTCAGCGATGGTGACATCCAGCCCAAACTCAACCGCAACACGAGCATCATCGACGATCCTTAGCTATCAAGTATGCCAACGATACCCATACGCCGCCGAGAATCAGGTACTATTATCCAATGGTCGGCGCCTACGTTCACTTTCTTAGCATAAGCACCGCACCTTTGAATTTGTTCAGGGCATCATTCAGTTCTTCCTGAGACGCGTTATTCTGCTTTTACCTGTAGGGCCATACTTCTGGCAGTGAACATGTTACATGTGCTAAATTACATACGAGTGCACATATAGTTAATATGCTTTAGTTTTGTCCTAAGTATTAATGTACTTCCTAGATATCACTGCCTACTATTTTACTTCTTGCATGCTATATTTATGATAATGGTGTTGTTCTGATGCCACCTGCTGGTTCCATCAGACTACTTCATGTTCTCTATGCTTAATTACACATCAGCAAACTAGCATGTGGTTCCGCTAGTTTTTGTTCGTTTTACCCTACATTTTGTGATGCTAGCTATTACATCACTGCTACGAGCCTCTGTTCATTACTTTTTTTGTGTTCTCGATCTTCCCAAGTTGCATGAATAATTTGATGCTTCTATTATTTATGGAACTGCCAACCCCATCAAGCAAAATATTTATTCTTTTGGGGCTGGCACCTCGAACAAGCATAAAAATAGAGGGAAGCATATATATTGTCGTGCATGCACACACCCTTCTTTCATTGGTTTAGATGAAATGTTGATGATCAATTCGAACCAGTGCATGGGATTAAAATTAATTTTACCTAAATAGAGGGTGTAGAAAAAACTACAACACGTAGATTTGCAACCACAGGATGCTGACGATATCTTCAAAGAACATTGCAACAGCAGCGAGGCTTCACTGCAACATATGGTAAGCCAGTGTGTTTTAGTACATGTGAAATGTAATGCATGTGGGCTGCTTTCTTGGCTTGTGCCCTCAACCTTTAATCCTATAGAATAAAAAATAATTTAGTTGTCTGCTTTGTTGTATTGCTTGATTCGAATGCTTGTTTGTTACATGTTATGCTATACCTGAGTTGGCCAATATGTCAGCAAGGCATGATGTGCTATCATAAAGAAATGCATGCCTAGTTCATTTGAGTCCTTAACTTTTCCTCTGAACTTTATCACAAGACTGTCTTCGTAGTTTATATGAGGCCACATTGTTAAGTGCTTTCTGAGATTATTTGAACTGCTTAGATGCCTTGGCAACTTAAGTATAGCGGTGGTACACTCCCTTTCAAGTTTTCATCTTACCATTTTAAATTATTTTCGGCTGATGCTGCTTTGAACCATTTAAATATAGCTTTCCATGCTTGGCAATAATTCATATGTCGTTTACCATGTAAGCTTACTGCCTGGATCATGCGATAACTATCTCTTACTTATGTCCAGCGGAAACCTTTCAGGATGCCGTTCACACTAGGACACAATGTACAACCCCAGAATCTATTTGTGGAAGCAGTGCACCATCCATGTTACCAGATGGTAGCACTTCAGAGGCAACACCACCGGAGAGCAGTCTGAGCACAGATATTATAGTTCTTGAGGCTCTACTAGAGGCAGAAAGAGATGGTGTGGCTGCCATGAATGAGGTAATCTCGATCTTGAAGCTGGAAATTATGCAATTAGCTGCACGCATTATGCAAGCAACCCAAGAATTGGAGGAAGTAAGAATGTTGCATTTGAAGACGGAGGAGGTCCTGCTGCTTCTGCTATCTAAAGCCCAGGGTAATCCTAGTTCTTCTTTAGATAGCAGTTGAAATTATCATTAGATTACTGTACTTGCATGTTGTGTCATGTCTCTAAATGGATTATGTTGTAAGACCCCCTGTGTTGTCCATGTGTTGTAATGATCCAGATTTTTTAGGCAAGGTAATCCTCAGTACTTGTATGATTGACATAAGGTGAACTGTTTTTCGTGTGAGCATATTGTATTGGATGAAATAACTGTTTGACTCAAAGTGTATCCAACCTACTCAATTCGAAGATCATGACATTTCTAAATCATAATCATATATAAAGGTGGAATAAATCTTTGTTGTCGTTTTGAAGAAATAAATAACAAAATGTAGAATTATCTGTGGATATTAGTAATCAAATAAAAATGGATTTGGAATTAATTGCCAGGGCCCAGGGCAAACGTGAATGCTAATTCTCCCAAGTTTTGAACAAAACGGCTAAACACCCACTATCATTTGTGGGCTGCCGGGAGCAAGTGTTTGCGAGATGGAAATTATTGTCTACCCGTGACACTTGACATCCTTATCGACCGGATTTACACTGCTGTCGGTAGGGGTAGACTAGTAACTTCAATCAGACGTGACACGACGGCCTCAGAGCCCATTCAGACACGGTAGGCGCCAAACGTGGGCGGCAAAACACATTTGATCCAAGCTCGTCCGAAAGACATGTATCTCTCCCTCATTTACCCATTCATCCACGGTGGGTGGCAAAACAAACTCTCCTCGTCCGAAATCGATGTAGGCTAATATTTCAAATAGGGGCAGATGTGTAACTTCTATCACACGTGACACAATCACCATACCTGTCAGCCCCGTTCATACATCGTGGGCGCCAACCATGAGCCGCAAAACACCCTCTCCTCGCCCGAAATCGTTACCGGCAAATATTTGGGAGATCCAAGATTACCGTCCTATCCCCAACCGACGTGATGTCTGAAATTTTAAACGGGGGATAAGTTCGTAACTTTGCCACATTTCAGACAAGCGCGTCCCAAAGTTTGAGACCCCCCCTCCCCCTCCAATTCCCCATTCATACACCGTTAGTGCCACGACAACCTCCCCATTGCGGCCAGCCTCCTCCGTCCGCCACCTCATCCTCCACCTTGCCGGAGCCGCTACCCCTACCCCGTCATCCACTGCAAGAGATGTACGTCTCTCATCCACGGCGCCAGACCAGGATCCATTCATCGCTTCGTCTCGCTTCATCGGCGTCGTCGTCCACTTTGTCGTTGCCGCTCCTACGACCGCCTCATCCACAGCAACAGGATTTATCCCCCAACCCGGCCGTCTATCATCTAAAGTCTTCTTCCCCGCCGCGGACAACCATCACACCCGCAGCACCCTCAACGTATCAGCAGGGGCCTACATTGCGTTGCAAGAGAGGTGGTACTCTTCCATATGTGCTTAAGTTATTGATCTCACTCGGAAAATAGATCTTAAATTGTTTACTATACTTTTCTTGTCCGTACCAAATCATAGTGGCTAGTTGAATGCAAACATTGGTTGCAAAGTAGCCTTGTACGGTTTGCACCTTCAAATCCGCCATGTCACGGTCACTATACTCGTAAAGATTATGGTTTCCCCCCTTTATATTCACTACCATCATCGTAGGTGCTTCACTGCTTCGTGTCGTGCTAGCACTGCTCCTCAAAACCTCAACCCATCAAGCGAAACAACATGCCACTCATAATTCCAAAGCTTACGTGTTGAAATACGAATCTGATATGATGCTCATATTACTAAAACAGAGAACATTTAATTAGTCACCAAATGTTCCTATATTCGTTTCGAAAAGCATGTGCGCCACCCACTGGTCCAGCTAGTTCCACTTTCCTAATTTTACTCTTGATGCTTAGGGTTTTCCCCTTTTATCTACTCTACTATGATCTGCGTAGGTGCTTTCTGTCATACTAGTATTACTCCACCCTTCAAGATAAACAACACAACACTCAAAATTCCAAAGCTTAGTTGTTCAAATATGATTGTGATATGATACTGATACTAGTTAACAAACACAGTTAATTGGTTAGCTAAAGGTCCCACTTGAGTTTCCAAATGCATGTCACGATATATAGAGAGACAACAAAATTGCATTTCTTTGTCACTTGTTGACTGTACTTTCTTGTCCGTACCAAATCTTAGTTGTTATTTCAAAGCAAATATCAGTTGCTAACTACCCTTTGCGCGGTTTGCAGCTTCAGATCTGCCATCCCACTGCCACGGTCAACACTATACTTATCATGCTTACGGTTTCCCCATTTTATGATGACCACGATCAGCCTACGTGGTTCGTGTTGTAATAGCACTGCTCCACCCATCGAGCTAAACAAGCTTAGTTGTACAAATTCAAATATGATATTATGATGATATTAATAAAACTGGGAGATGTTTAATTGGTCAGCTAAATGTTCCTACTTTAGTTTTGAAATGCATGTGAGCCACATATGGAGAGACCGAAAGGAATAGTATTTCTCTGTGCGCTCTGGTTCATCATGGGTGGCCAACCGACATTGTATAGAAAGACTTGTAATATCTTCAATCTGCTTGCTCTTCTGCTCTTCTTTAAGATGATCCTCTTCTCTTGCGGTCGACTGGTCGGGTTGAGTTATTCTCCCTTAGTATATTTTGAATCTGTTAGGTCAGGTCGACTTGTTCTTCTTTACTATATGTTGAAGCTATCATCTGCGAAGTGTCATCACTTCTGGAGCTATCATATTTCGAGTAGTAGGCCACATTATATTAATTCACACACCAAATTACAGCATGCATGGCACCACTTAGAAGAATTGCAGATATAGCACAAAGGGGTTTACATGGAGGAAGTATTGTATTAGAATCACTTCTGCATTACAAACATAATCTCACCTGTTTTTATGTTTTCATGCATGGCATGTATTGAACATTATCAAAATGAATATGAGAATGGGCGCACGAGAGGAATATTGCGGAACAATCCACTGGCTAACAAACTTGGCATGGTGGAGGATGGCCTATCTTATTCACCCATCAAGGTGGATGCTCTAACTTGGCAAGGTTGTATTGGTCGCACATATTTTGCATCTGACCTCTTGCATTACTTCTACTTTCTTACACCATCTGCTTAGTTTAAGCATCATATATGAGTATATGCCATACCTATCCATTTTTTGTACCTATTCCATGTGTCGTCATGCTATGTTTTTTCAGTCAAATGTTGTTCTTTCGTAATAGATGTCCAAAAGGAAGAGGGTGATTGTAGATCCTCAAGGAGTACAAACTAGGTATTTGGAAAAGGTAGTGATACCTATTAAATCAGATAGATCAGCAGCCACAGAAAACACAGGCCCAACTGTAACAGACTTTACCCCTACTCCAGTGGCCAAACCCCTATTAGAACTTCTAACAGCCCAGCGTCAGGTACTGTCTATGATATCGATTCAAAATTTGAACTCCTAAATTTCTGCATGTGCCTTACCTTCTCTCTTGTATGAAAACTAATTTCAGATGAATCTCCTTGCTCAAAGGATCATAGGATCTCATGACAATACTGGGCTCTGCATTGCTCTTGTCAGTACCTCTTGCCCTTTGTCAGCATACTTACACTCATTGCTGTTTGATTATGTAGCATCACTGTAAATGTTCGCTTCTTTATCCTCCCTTTGCTTGTAATTATAAGATCTATATTTAGTCTTAGATAAATGTAGAATTAACACAATGTTTATGAAGTTTTGGATTTCTCATGTAAGTACCTGTTGTCATGTACTCCCTATGTATGGAATTAATTTTTGATCAATTGGATGTATTTAGAACTTAATAGTGCTAGATACATTCATTTGAGCGACAACTAATAACGACGATGGTGGTATTACTGTACATGCATCGCGAGATAGTTGATTGTCTAGCATTACTCTGCATCTTATCTGCCCTGCCCTCCACTTTCTCCAAATTATCATATCGACATTTACTCTTACCAAAATGTTGAATAAAGCCAATGCCACTGCACACGTTGATGTATGCATTCCTCTTGTCAGTACCTTTTGCCTTGTAACGCTGTACTTAATCAATTGCTATTTGATTATGTATCATCAGTCTGCACATGAGCTTCATTATCCTCTATTTCTTCCAATATTATTTGATCTATATTTACTCTTTGCAAAATGTAGAATAATGGCAACGCTTATAAAGAATTTTCTTTGGGGAATTTTTTGAATTATCTTTCCATCAACATTGAGAAGGGTTTTGTCCAGCCCGTGTTAACATGTAATGTAAGTTCATCCTTCTCAATCCTTCAAACTTTGTTCTAGTATATATTTGGATAGGCATCATTTCCTCCACTGTTGTTTACATCTGACTGGATGTTTGCAACAACTACCAGTTTTAAATTGTAGTTGTAAAAACATGTTCCTTAAGCAGAACAGATCCATTTATTTGCTTATATAATTGTGAAACATGTTACATGTCTCCTTGTTTCTCTTTCAGAGTCGTATCTCTTATGCCAGGCAGAACTTTAGGAAAGCTAGTGAGCCAAACCATCTTGAGGACAGCGAGATGACCCCAAGGTCATGTCTTGATGAAGACAGTGAGTTCAAGATACTCACCAGCAGGTGTGAGACAACCTCTGTGCAGTCGCTGCCTCAATTAGTTCGACTTCTCCACTCTCAACTTAAAGCAGAAAGGCTTGCTTCAGCTCAGCTTCGACTTGAAGTCAAAGATGTAATGAAGATGTCAGGGGACTGCCTTGTGCACTATGGTGCCATACAGCTAGGGATGAAGCATCTATCATTGACACAACTGAGGTCTCATCAGCTTGTTCGGCTGCTTGTGGGGCCCGAGCTTGCCAGGTCTAGTGCCTTCTGAAGTGCTCTCAGTTTTGTATATTCTTTTGTCGGCACGTTTATATGCACTGGTGGCGACCTTTGATGCCCAGTGTATGTAATCCACGGTCATGTTGCGCTTTATTATCACCGGTTGCAAACTTTGATTCCCAGTGGATGTAATATGCTGCAATTTCTTTGTTGTATAGTCTAGGTTTATTCTTTGGTCGGTATGCTATAATTTAGGCTGGAAGGTTTAGTGGATCTAAGTGTTGTCGGTCTTCAGGCCGGCCCGTTACTCATATGGGCCAAAACGTGGGCCTATAATCATCTTGGGCCATTAGAAGGTCTAAACCTATAGTAGTTTCCCGCCTTTAACAGGCCATGGGCTACATATTTACTGTAGTGACACTGGGCTTCCTACGGGCCGTAGAAACAATGGGCCTTCTATGGGCCGTAGAAACAATGGGCCTTCTACGGGCCGTAGAAACAATGGGCCTTCTACGGGTCGTAGAAACAATGGGCCTTAGACGGGCCGTATGATCGATTGGCCAAACATGGGCCAAAAACAGACCGCATTATGGCCGTAAATGGGCTAGAGTTGGAGTTGTCCATTCATGGGCCGACCATAACAGGTCATCGTTAATAGGCCGTATTTGATGATGCTATGAAAACGGCCCAACGTATTAACGGGCCACAAACAAGCCGACTATAACCACGGGCTGAATTTGGCCCACAAGCAGAAAATGGTAGTAACGGGTCGTAAGTAACCGAATGCTGGAAATAAGCCCAAGAATAAATGGTCCCTTAGAAGGCCGAAAGATAACATGGGCAGCAAACGGCCCAATGGATTAATGGGCCGTTAATGGGTATAAAGTGATACACTGTTCATTACGGGCCAGTTTCACCACGGGCCGTTAATGGGCCCTGAGAAGGCCGAAAGATAAGATGCGCTGCAAATGGCCCAATGGATTAATGGGCAGTTAATGGGTATAAAGTGATACACTGTTCATTACGGGCCAGTTTCACCACAGGTCATTAATGGGCCAAGAGTTACAAAGGGCCTCATATGGGCCAAAAGACATCATGGGCCATACATGCGCCGGAACTTAAAATGGGCTGGAATCATATTGGATGGCCCAGATGACGCTACTGGGCCTAATTCGGATAGGTCATAACGGACCCTGGGTTAGCGGGCTGTAAATTGGCTATATGCGAACATGCCATTAGCAGGCTTTCCGTGGGCTGGCCCTCCACCTTTTGACCAAGTCAAACGGGCCAGCTATTTCACATGAATGGGCCTCTGTTGGGCCGTGCCACGCATCGACGTATCATAGGCGCTTTGGGTCCAATGAGTGGATGACATCTGTCCCAACGGTGAGCGGACACGTGTTTCCTCCAGCCAATGATGATTTTACACGTGGAAAATCCCCATTGGTCGGGGTTGTTAATGGGTTATCAGATCCAAAACCAGACCCGATAGCTTAACAGCGTTCCATTACGGTGGATGCCACGAGTCGGTCACCCTTGACGAAAGCACTTCTGTGATGCGCGATTTATCGTCATGGAAGTGGACACTTCCGTGATGATAATTTTGGTAATGTCATGGAACACTTCTATGACAGCACATGTATGACTATCTTGATTTTGTCATAAATTTGTCATGGATGTACATGCATGACAGAAAACGTGACCTACTGTGACAAACATGTATCATCACGTAAGTGTATTTTTTTGTAATGTATGTACGCAGAAATGTAGGTTTTGAGTCCGGATGTGTCAATTACTTTCTCCCCAAGTCACCCTTGTAACCCTAGGTCTCCTCAGGCGTGTATATAAGCCGAGGGGTTTAGTCTGTAGGGGAATCATCGTCATTACAATATCCCCATTGGCTAGACTTAGGGTTTAGCCATTACGATCTCGTGGTAGATCAACTCTTGTACACACAATCATCCATACTAATATAGCAGGAAGTAGGGTTTTGCCTCGATCAAGAGGGCCTGAACGTGGGTAAACATCATGCCCCCAGCCTCCTGTTACCATCGATCTTCAGACGCACAGCTTGGGCCCCCCTACCTGAGATCTGCCGGTTTTGACACCGACAGTAATGGTAACAACGATAGCAATAATTTTGTAGCAAGTGCAATAGTAACAATAGCAGTAGTAACTTAGTAGAAACAATATAGGATAAATGCGTAGGCATTGGATCGGTAATTTGTTGGATGATATTCACCATGTGACAGTCATAACCTAGGGCGATATAGCACTAGCTCCAGTTCATAAATATAATGTAGGCATGTATTCCGTAAATAATCATATGTGCTTATGTAAAAACTTGCATGGCATATTTTCTCCTACCCTCCCATGGCAGCGGGGTCCATATTGGAAACTAAGGGATATTAAGGTGTCCTTTTAATAGAGATCCGGAACAAAGTATTAACACACGGTGAATACATAAACTCCTCAAACTACGGTCATCACCGAGAGTGGTCCCGACTATTGTCACTCCGGGGTTGCTGGATCATAACACGTAGTAGGTGACTATAACTTGCAAGATCGGATCTAGAACATGGATATAATGGTGATAACATAAACGGTTCAGATCTGAAATCATGGCACCCGGGCCCAAAGTGACAAGCATTAAGCATGGCAAAGTCATAGCAACATCAATCTCAGAACATAGTGGATACTAGGGAACGGCCCTAACAAAACTAACTAGATTACATGATGAATCTCACCCAACTCCTCACCGACCAGCGAGCCTATGAAGGAATTACTCACTCCGGATGGGGAGCATCATGGAATTGGCGATGGAAAAGGGTTGGTGATGATGAAGAACAAAGACCCCTCTCTCCGGAGCCCCAAACAGACTCCAGATCTGGCCTCACGATGAAGAACGGGAGGTGATGGTGACTCCGTCTCGTGGATCGTGATGATTCTTTCTCCCTCATTTTTTCAATGGAAAAATAGGATTTTATTGCGTCGGTATCAAGGTCAGCAGGGCCACCAGGTTGGGACAACCCACCTGGGCGCACCTGGACGGGGGCGCGCCCTGGTGGGTTGTGCCCACCCAGGTGCCCCCCCTCCGGTGGTTCTTGGCTCTAGTATTTTTCTTTTATTGTATAAAATTCCTCGCAAAGTTTCGTTTCATTCTGAGAACTTTTAGTTTTGCACAAAAACAACACCATGGTAGTTCTGTGGAAAACAACGTCAGTCCGGGATTAGTTTAATTCAAATCATGCAAATTAGAGGCGAAAACAAGAGGAAAAGCGTTAGGAAAAGTAGATACGTTGGAAACATATCAACTCCCCAAGCTTAAACCTTTGCTTGTCCTCAAGCAATTCAGTTGATAAACTTAATGTGAGAATGAAAAACTTTTACGAACTCCTTTGCTCTTGTTTGCATAAATAAGCTTAATCAGCACCCATGTTTTCAGCCACTATTATAACTAGGGTTGGAATTCGAGCCGAGTCGAGCCAGCTCGACTCGACTCGCTAGAGCTCGTTTTGTTAACGAGCTAGCTCGACTCGACTCGTTACTATATTGAGCTCAAACCCAAGATTGGCTCGACTCGTATAACTCACGAGCTGGCTCGTTTAGCTTGTTAAGCTCGTTATATATGAACATAAAACTATCAAATATGATAAAAATGATTGTGTATCTATTAAACATATACATCACTAAACAAGTGTAATTTCCTTGTAACACATGAGTCTCCTGGGTGGCTATGCCTTCAATGGCTGGTCCATGTGTTGTGCGCTTGGGACGCTAGGTGCTGAGTGGCTGACCTTTTTTTAAGATTGGGAGTGGCTGATATTTTGTACCGATCCTAACGAGTTACACGAGTACTCGTGAGATGGGCTCGTTTAACTTGGTCTATAAACGGTCTTAAACTAAAGCTCGGCTCGACTCGTTATTCTTTGAGTTCGAGTCGATTCGAGCCGAGTCACGAGCTATTTGTTTAGCTCATGAGCTTCGAGTTTTTTTCTAGCCCTAAATATAAATAACCATGTCGACAATAACTATTAAAAATTATATTAACTCATATCAATGACATAATCAGCTAGCGAGCAATAATAAGGTATCTCAAGCAGCAACACGTTATCAAAATAATCGTGATATAATATGATAATAATGGTATCTTGCTTGCCCTTTTTGAGACCGCAAAACATAAATGCTGAGCACCTCCAACGCTCAAGCAGCGACTAAACATTGTAATTCATGGTAGAAAAGATCCAGTCATGCTAACACCCAACATTATCTACATACAATGCATCAGCATGACAACAGTGCTCTCGGATCTAGCGCTTATTAGAGAAGGTGATGACACAACATAAAAGTAAATAGATAGTCCCTTCGCAGAGGGAAGAAGTGATTTGCATAGGTTCCAGAGCTCAAGTTCTTAAACAGAGGTAAATGATATTTTTAGACATGCACCCTTCTCATTTACTTCACAACTATCAGTTATCAGTATCTTCCATGCTAAACACGCTAGTGGTGGTTCCCAAGTGGAAAAGTAAAGGTTATGACTCCATTGGGAGTTTTTCTTTGATTATTTGGGAGATCAATTCTTTTTTTAATTTGGGACTGGGCATCCCTATTATCGCCCTTTTCTCGTGCGATGGTGAGTGAATAATCACTCGGCTTGAGAATAACCCACTTAGCATGGAAGATACCGACCACTTCCTGTCGTTCCATGAACGATCTAGGCACACAAAAAGGATATTTGTTTGAAGTTTCTAGAGGTGGCACATGCAAATTTACTTAGGACGGTAGGGTAATACCGCATATAGGCAGGTATGGTGGACTCATCTGGAATTACTTGGGTTTAAGATTTTTGATGTACAAGCAGAATTCCCACTTAGTACTGGTGAATGCTAGCAAATAGGTTGGGAAGTGGCCAGCTAGAGAGCAACAAGAGTCATGAACATGCATTATGCGTAAGTAACATTGGACACTAGCATGAGTAGGATATGAACACCATGAACATAAATATCATAGAGTCTATGTTGGTTTTGATTCAACTACATGCATGAACATGTGCCAAGTCAAGCCACTCCAACATTCAGAGGAGGATACCATATCATCATACTACATCACAATCATTTTAACGCAATGTTCATATCCAAGATAAATCATTACCCACTCCTAGCTACTTATGCATGGCATGACAAACTATAATTTCTTGTCATTGCAAACATGTTTAATCATAATGGGCTAAATCATGGATAGTAGATTAAACATATTTATAAAAACAAAACAAGTCGAGTTCATACCAGTTTCTCTCTGCCACGGCCAGTTCATCAAATATCGTCATTATTGCATTTCACTTGCATGACCGAACGATGTGAAAATAATAATAGTGCCAGAGTGTCATGGACTAAGCTGGAATCTGTAAAAAAAATCAACAGGAGAAGACTAGGTAAATGGGCTATTTATTAGATCAACAATTATGCATATGAGAGCCACTCCACATTTTCATCGTGGTCTTCTCCTCGGTATGACTCGGATAAAAAAATCAGAGAAACATACTAAAATATTTTTGGAGTTTTTGGTTTTCTAGAACAAGCAAATAAAAAGGGAAAGCAAAAACGAGAAAAACTACTTACACGGGAAAGCTCCCAACAAGCAAAAGAAGAACAAGGAAATATTTTTGGTTTTCTTCTTAATATTACAACAGAGCAAGCATAGAAAGTAAACTAACTACAACTATTTTTTTCTGGTTTTTCTATGGTTTTTCAAACACACAAGAAGAAGGCGAGAAAATAAATTAAGCATGGATAATACATTGAAAAAGTGTGAACACCAACAACTGAAATGATATGTGTGAACATGAATGTAAAGTCGGTGAAATACACATACTCCCCCAAGCGTAGGCTTTTAGCATAGCTTGGTAATCACCAGTCGCATAAGCCATGAGATCCTATGTGGAAGTGCTGAGGTGCAGGCACCTGAGAATCCCACTGTTGAGGCTCCTCTTGTGCTGTTGCCTGGTTGTTTCGATAAGCGGTGATTGATACATCCATTTTGCATATTGTTTTTTTACTGTTATTCATGTTGTTTTTATGCATAATAATGCTTTTTGGGGCAATTCTAATGCCTTTTCTCTCATAATTTGCAAGGTATGCACCAAGAGAGAGAATTCCGGCAGCTGGAAATCTGGACCTAAAAAGCTACGTCAGGCGACCTATTCTACACAACTCCAATGAAGCTTAAACTTCACGGAGAACTTTTATGAATTATTTGAAGAATATTGGAGCAAAGAAGCACCAGAGGGTGCCCACCAGGTGAGTACAACCCACCTGGGCGCGCCAGGGAGCGGAGAAAATTTTCGAGACGGGGCGTCGCCGTCTCGAGGCGGAACTTGCACAGGAGCACTTTTGCCCTCCGGTGGAGCAATTCCCTTGCGGGAACTTCCCTCCCGGATGGTGAAATTATCGTCATCATCATCACTAACAACTCTCCCATCTTGGGGAGTACTATCTCCATCAACATCTTCAACGGCACCATCTCATCTCAAACCCCAGTTCATCTCTTGAGTTCAATCTTGTTACCGTAACTATAGATTGGTGCTTGTGGGTGACTAGTAGTGTTTATTACATCTTGTAGTTGATTACTATATGGATTATTTGGTGGAAGTTTATATTTTCAGATCCAATAAGCTATTCAATACCCCTCTGATCTTGAGCATGTTTATCATTTGTGAGTAGTTACCTTTGTTCTTGAGGTCACGGGAGAAATCATGTTGCAAGTAATCATGTGAATTTGATATGTGTTTGATATTTTGATAGTATGTATGTTGTGATTCCCTTAGTTGTGTCATGCGAACGTCGACTACATGACACTTCACCATATTTGGGCCTAAGGGAATGTATTGTGGAGTAGTAATTAGATGAAGGGTTGCGAGAGTGACATAAACTGAAACCCCAGTTTATGCGCAATTCCGCAAGGGACCGATTGGATCCAAAAGTTTAATGCTATGGTTAGAATATATTCTTAATACTTTTCCCATAGTTGCGGATGCTTGCGGGAGGGTTAATCATAAGTAGGAGGTTTGTTCAAGTAAGAACAGCACCTAAGCACCGATCCACCCTGTCGGGGGAAACTGTCCACCACGAGCACCTATGGGACCGGAGCCCCTTGTTCGTGCGGTAAGGGACCGGAGGGAGCACAAAGAGCAGATCGTGGTGAGCACGCGGGCAGTTTACCCAGGTTCGGGCCGCGATGGACGCGTAAAACCCTACTCCTGCTTAGTTTGTATTTAGTTGGGGAGCTCGGGAGCTTGAAGAAATAGCTACACCGAGCGTATGAGCGATCTAGGTTTCGAACCCCTTCTACGTTGTGCATGGGCCTCCTTTTATAGCTCAAGGGGTCACCGACAGGTGTCAACGTAGGAGAAAGGGTAAAAATGTAATAGTGGTGGTAGTTGTAACAGTGCGGGAATAGTGGAGCAACAGTGCATGAACAGTGGTCGCTACCTACTTTGACAGTGGGGGACAAGAGCATTTAATGCCCGTCGCCGTTGACCCCAAAAGCGCCCGCCATTGCGTCTACGTTTGCCACGGCGATGGCTTTATCACCGTGGAGTGCCACCGTGTCCCCCAGGCTGCACAGCCATCCGCCACGCGTCCCTGGAGTGGCCCCAGGGCGACGCGTGGTTCGATGAGCTGGAGCGCGGACACACAGTGTAACTCCCCCCGGCAAGCACCTTGCCGGGGTCTTGACCTTGCCGGGCCCGGAAGCTTGTCGGGCTCTGAAGCTTGTCGCTCTCCGGGCCCTGCCGGGGCGCACGTCGCGCCGAGGCATGTCTTCTGAAGTGCAATCTTCTGGCCTTCCTGGCAAGCTCCTCTTGCCAGGGTCTTGTGCTAGTGAGGTAATCTTGAGCCTGGGACGGCCTTCCCGGCAAGCTCCACTTGCCGGAGTCCTGATCTTCTGTCTTGTATACTTTGTTTTTGAATGGTTTTATATGGAGCAGGAAGGTCTCCGGCAAGCACGTGGTAGGCCCTGCTGCGGGAAGCTGCTACTGCCCGTGCACAAGTTGGGGTACTGAGGTACCCCTACCTTAGTACACCGACAGGAGCCCCCGGGCCTGGGCCACACACGGTGCCGAGCGCTGTTGGGCCAGGCCCAAAACAGTGCACGGGCACGCGCGGCCCACGGCGCGCCGAATCCCCTTCCGCATCCGCCGCGTCCCTCCGTAACGGCACGCGTCGATTGCGGCTTCGTGGGATGGGACGTGGCCACGTTCTTTTAATGGAAAGAGCGAAACGTCCCCCACTTCCCCATAAAAGCAGAGGAAGCAGGAGCGGTTCCCCTCCTACGCCTTCATTGCTTCTTCTTCCATCTCCAGAGATTCCCCTTTGCGCTCCGCCTCCACACCTCCTCCGCCGTCTTCTGCATCCGCGGCGCCGCCGGACTCTTCGTCCCCCCTTCCCTCGCCGCCTCCGCCATGGCCCCGAAGACCGAGAAGTCGAAGGCGGAGAAGACCAAGAAGGAGAAATCCGAGCAGGCGGCGAGGCTTACTCTTCTGCGGAAGAGGAATGTCGTCTTCGCGCCAAGGCTCAGCGCGCGGGAGCTCTGGAACAAGTATTACTTGTTCTGGGCCAAGGAGACCAAGGCGCATCCTCGGACCAGAGCTTATCCTGCCGCCGCCAAGGACAATTACCCCGGCGGGTATTTCTTCTTCGCAGCTTTCTTCCATTGCGGCCTTTGTCCCCCTTTTTCTGAATTTTTCTGCGATATCATGCACACCTACGCCCTCCACCTTCTAGACTTCACCCCCAACGTGTCATCCTCACGATGGCGGTTTTCGCACATCTGTGCGAAAACTATATTGGGATCTATCCGAATGTAGCGCTGTTTAGGCATTTCTTTACGCCTAGAGTAGAGGCCGGCGCTCCCCTCTCCGGAGGAATCTCTTGGGTCTTCCGTCTGAACAAGAAGGAATCCTACCTGCCCGGGGAGCTCCGCGGCAAGTGGGAGGAGTGGCGCGCGGACTGGTGCTGGGTAGTTGAGGACGAGCCGCAACCTTTCACTGCGCCGCGCACAACAGCCATCGTGCGCGGCAGGGACTGGAGTGAGTTGGACTCGGACGACATCAAGCTCAACATCGCCCTCATCAGAATTCTTCGTCTCCGGGTAGCAAAGTTGTCCGTCGGAGAGGTAGGAGCAGATTTCCTCCGCCGCCGCATTGCCCCTCTACAGGATAGGAAGAGGCCAGCATGGGAGTACGGCAACGCGGCGGATATAATGAGGCTGCGGCCAGGGTTAAATTACAACTTCACGACGCTGGAGCTGAAGGGGATGGTCCGGGAACTCTTTAAGCACGACCCGGCCCACCCAGAGTGGTTCAGAGCTCCCCGGGGAGTGGTGCCCCTCTGCAACAGCATGGCCCGGGATCCTCTTCGCGCCATGATGCCTGCATGTGACTCGCATGGCGTGGACCGCACATGGATACCGCCCAAGGCAGCAGACATCATGAGCTTCTTTGACAACCTGGTGGAGGTGCCGAAGAACAAGGATGAGATCAAGGGGCTCACCCGAGACACCACCGACCAGGAGATTGCTTATATAGCTTCTCGGGTGGAAGAGGCCGCTGCAGCCGCAGCGGCAGGAGAGTTTGGCTTCACAATTGAGGAGGCAGAGGCTGCGGACGCGTCCTGCCAAGCAGAAGAGGCGGAGATCCGCAGGCTGCTGCAGCTTCCTCCTGACGAGCTCGCCGGGGTCCCGTCTTTGAGGCACTCCGGGATCCCCGGAATCGTGACCGAGGCCGCGGCGAGAGGCGGCGCTGCCGGACGAAACAGAGGCGCCGCAGGGAGCGGAGGCGCCGGAGGGGGCGGAGGCGCCGGAAGGAGAACGGCCGCAGGGCAGGGCGCTGGGCCCAGCGAGCCAGCCGAGGAGGAGGAGGAGGAGGAGGAGGAGGACGTCGGGGCCGACGAGGACTCCGACGGGTCTCTGGGGCTCTATGCCGACGACGTCTCCTCGTCATCGGAGACCTCCCCGCCTCGGGCAAGTCCCAGGCGATCTCCGCTGAAGCGTCTCCGCAAGGCGATGACGGGGACGAGGGCGCAGGCGCCCCGACAACAACCAACTCGCCGGGCGGCGCGAGCTACCCGGGGGAGCCAAGCTGCGACGGGGGCGCCCGGCGCACCAACCACGGCGGGGGCGACCCGCACACAGGCCACGGCGGGGGCGACCCGCACACAGGCCACAGCGGAGGCGCCCCGCACGTCAGCGCCAAGCGGAGGAAGGTCTTCTCAGAGCGCAGCGGCTGCTCCGCCCGCTCCCCGGGCTTCGGCGTCCACAGGGGCCGGGTCTTCGCAGCCCCCAGCCCCAGGGACCGCCAAGCGCCCGAGGGAGTCTTCGTCTCCTGCTCCTCGCGCGAACGCGCCTCAGGTGGCGTTCGACTTCTCCGCCTTGAGCGACGACGACGACGACGAGGAACAGGAGTAAGAACTTGAAGTTTTGTATCTTCTTTAGCTTTGTCTTGACTCTTTGTTGATTCTGATCTTGCTTCTTGCTTTGATTTCAGGACCCTGGCCCAGCGAGTGGCGAAGAAGGCCAAGGTTCCCGTGGTCGAGGTCGCGGACGACTCGCCCGTCGTGGCGACAGGGGACGCCCCAGCGATGAGCTTGCCGGACCCGAGCGCTGCTCCGAGGAGCAGCCCCCAGCACAGCCCCCAGCGTAAGTCTGGGCTCAATATTTCCACTTGTCGGGCGCGCTTGGGGAACTTGCTTATATTGACACCTTGCTATTCTTGTTTTGCTTTGATTGTTTTGTGCAGAGGGGGAGCCGCAGCCACAAGAGCACCCGGAGATCACTCCCGAGGAGCCGCAGGCCCCGCCGTCCCCGCCAAGGACGAACTCTCCGGCAAGGGAGAGTGCTCCGCCAAGGGCGGGTACCCCGCCAAGGGCGAGTACCCCGCCAAGGGCGGCCACCCCGCCAAGGCAGAGCTCCCCGGCGAGGGAGCCCGCCGTCGATGAAGTCCGCCAAGGTAAGTTTTGTAATCTTGTCTTCTCGGATCCGTCTTTTTTGGATATTTGCTTGAACTTCTTCTTCTTTTTCTTCTTCTTCTAGATCCTCCTCCCCCAGAACAGATGGAGACGGAAACTATCGTCGTGGAGGAGGGCGCGCAGGGCGACGGCGGCAACGCCCCTGTCGTTGAGGATACGGCGGGAGCCACCGAGCCGGCTGCGGAGGAGACTGCTCCGGCCGCAGACGCGGCGGCCGGGGAGGGGGACGGCGGCCATACTGCCGGCCCGGAGGCGGCAGGAGCGTCGAGCGCTGCGCCGGCCGCTGACCGCTCCACCGAGAAGGAGCCGTCCGCTTACTATCTTGAGGCCCCCAACGGCGTCTACATCCAGGTGCTGTGGGGATCTTCGTCGCGAGCCCCCGCGGAGGGAGAGGCCTTTGATGGGGAGGTCCTCGCCTCCGCGGGTCTGAAGGTTGTCGAGGCGCCCGGCGGGAGTGACGAGCCGGAGGAGGAGAAGCTGCTCCACCGGCTCCTGGCCCTTTACCGGGCCAGGCACGCGAAGCTCGCGTCTCGGGAGGCCCTCACCGCCAAGGCCGCCGCCGACATAAAGAAGCGCGCGGCGGAGCTCCGCGCTGCCAACCAGGCTGCCCTCCGCGACGTGGCAGAGGAGCGCGAGAGGCTCGCCGGGGAGTAGTAGGAGTGGCTCTTGGAGAAGGCCGAGGCCGAGGAGCAGCAGCGACTCGCCGGAGAAAAGCTGTCCCGGCGAGAAGGAGAGCTCACCCAACGGAAGGTCAACCTCGACTCCCACGAGGAAGACCTTGCCGCCCAGGAGCAGGCCCTTGGCGGAGAGCTGAAGGAGGCGAAGGCCGCCGCGGCTGCCGCGGAGACCGCCAAGAAGGAGCTCGAGGCCAAGGTTGCGCAGCTGGAGGAGTCCCTGAAAGCGAGCGTGGAGAGGGTCAACGCGCTCAACACAGAGCGCGAGAAGGACGCCCACACTAACTCTGAACTCCAGGTGCGTCTCTCCAAGCGGGGCGACGAACTGAAGGCCGCCAAGGATTCAATTGAGGATCTGGAGCTAAAGGTTTCCACGTTGAAGGACTCGCTCGACGCCGTCCGGGACCGGTGTGACGCCCGAGACCGACGTCCCAGAAGATTCCAGAAGAGTTCTCGAAGCTTCCAGATGTTCCGGGTTGCCCGTGTGTTTCTTTTGCTTGTGTTATTTATTTTTGCATTGCATCATATCATCATGCCATCATGTCATTTTAATTTTTGCATCTCAACCTATTAAATCGTGTGGACCTTCGGTTCATTTAAATCGAGGGAAGGTGACTTCTCTTTATAACATATAAAGCCTCCTAATAATTATGGAGCTATATTTATAAATATTCCATTCGTTGGAATTAACCCAACACACGTGCATAATTTCTTCATGCCTTTTTCACCTCAAGTTCTCCAACTAAACCTTCCCTTTCTGTTGGAACTATTTTTGTAAGGTGGGAATTAATCCGTAAAGCCTTATAAAAATGTCCATCTTTTTATTCTGTTCGTTGACTCTTTTCTTTTATTTTGGCTCTCTCCTTTTTGTTTTATTTCTGTCTAAGAGTTAAAACAGTAAAAGGCAGCCAGGCCCAAGGCATCTCCTCCTCCCCTTTGGCCCAGCCGCACCGGCCCATGCTCCACCAGCCCAGGCCGACCGACCGAACCCTAGCTCGCTCCCAACCGAGCGATCGCTCTCCCTCTCTTTCCCTCGGTGCGCCGCCACCCTTTCCCTCGATCCCTCCAGTCCCCTCGTCCCGTTCCTCTCCTCTCCCCGCACCTCACCCTCTCACCTCGAGCCCCTCGACCTCGCCCGTTACCCTCGCTCCTTCCGAGCCCCTCCTCGTCGCCCGCCTCTCTCTGGCCCGATCCCCATCGGCCAGAGGCCCTGCGCCATCGCCTCCCTCTGCCCGTCGCCAGGGGGCCCTGCCCCGACGCCTCAGCGCCCGAGCCCTCGCGCGGTCGCCTCCAGGAAGGCCTGAGGAGCCTCCCGTCAGCAAGCCGCCGGCGCCCCGCGGTCTTCGTCGCCCAGGCCCTTCGCCTCCTCTCCAGGCCGGCGACCGCCCTTACTGCGGCCAGGCTCCGCCCGCCGCTCCCTCGGCCGGGCCGGCCCTCAGACGCCAGGGTGCGCCTCGCCCTCGTTCTGCCCGCGGCCAGGAGCCCAGGCCGGCGCCCCCCGTTCCTTCCAGAGCGCCCGGAGCAGCGCCTCCCCTTCGCCTGCCTCGCGCCCTCCATCTCCAGGAGCCAGCCGCGCCAGTGCCTCCTCCTCCCGGGCGCCTCGCCGTGCGCCCTGCTGCCTCCTTCGGTGCCGAGCTGCTGCCTGGCCTCGTCGTCCTGAGAGTTACTGCTGTAGTTGTTTTTGTTTTGTTTTGTGCCTGCTGTAATTTTGGACAGATGACCGTGTACGGGACCCGTCAAGTCCGACTACTACATGCTCAAGTACCTCTACGGGCGAGAACGACTACATGCACAAGTACCTCTACTTCCACGACGACCGGCTCGACAAGTACCACTACGATCGCGATGTAACAAGTACCCCGAGAACGACATGTACCCCGACGTCGCCGTGTACCACTACCGACGCCCCGTGTACCACGACTCGTGTACAACTACTACCACTACTTCCTCTACCGTCGCCCGAGTACAACTACCGCCGACGGAACGACTACTTCCTCTACTTCCACTACTACGGCTACTTCCACTACGACCTCGAACCCTCCGAGGACGAGGGTTCCGAAGGTATAACCCCGAGACGTGACCCGTGAGATGCATGCTTGTTGTGTGTTGTATGAAATGTCTCCCGTGTGTCCGTCGTGCCGTTCCGACCTTTTGACTTGTTCCTCGGTTGCCTCGCCACCGACTCGTGGGAACCCGGTAACGGGATCACCCCATCATCTTGTTCAACTCGTTCACTCCACCTTTTGTTTTGCACCGGTCCCTCACCGAGATACCGGTACCGATATGATGTCGTTGCATCATTTTCGGATCGTTACCGTGGCACCCTTTTCATTCCACCACGGTGACAAATGCTTCTTATCCTCTTAAGTCAACCTGTTAATAAAATTGCATAAACTTGATCATGTCATCCGCATCATCTTAACAACATGAGAATGTTTAATTGTTGTTTGCTTATAATTACTAAACATGCTCATGGGGATTTTCCGGACTTGTTGTTGTTATTTCCGGCCTCATTTAAAATGTCTAAATAGTGTAGTTTCTTTATGCTTCACCTCTTGCCATGTTAACAAACTCTTAATCTTGTCTTGTTAATAACTAGAGTCAACTAAATAATTATGTGGTGTTTCGTCAATATGCAACTCGTTGCATATTGATCTCCACTTAACTTGTAGTGTTGTTTGTGCACTTTGCCATGCCTTGCATATTTAAACCGGACATGCATCATACTTGGATGTGCATCTTATGCCATGTTTATGTTTGTGTGTTTACCGTGTTGTTTGTTTTCTTTCCGGTTGCTTCTCTTGTTAGCTTCGGTTTCGTTCCGGAGTTGTGAGGATCCGCTTGTCTGTTGCTCCGTCTCCTTCTTGGATCCGTTCTTCTCCCTTGTGGATTCCCAGGCAAGATGACCGAACCCGGATACCATTACTATTTTTGCCTATTGCTAGTAGTCTCGATCTTTAGTTTTGCCTCGATGCCCATGTCTTTCTTGTCAGCCTCCTACTTGTAACCAATTGCCATGTTTAACCACCCTACCTACGCAAACCGTTGCTTGGCTAAGTACGCTTCGCTCAGCCCCTCTTATAGCATTGTTAGTTGCAGGTGAAGATTGAAGATGCTTGCTTCATGTTGAAGTTTGGTTGGGTTATATCACACTATATAAATGCTTAAATGAAATCATCTATATATTGGCAGGGTGGAAGGCTAAGCCTTTTGCTTGGTGTTTTGTTCCACTCTTGCCGTTAGGAACCGTATAAGCCGGTGTTATGTTCCTTGATTATGCGTTCCTAACACGGTTGGGGTGTATGGGACCCCCTTGATAAACCGCTAAGTGCTAAGTCTTTTCCAGCAAATCCCAACATTGGTACTATTTGCCTAATAACAAACTAATAAAACTTACATAAGGGCCTTGCAAACCCTCTTTCTTAATTCTACATAGCAGGGGGGGCCAGTGCTGATGGTGTTGGTCCCAAACTAGAGCCACTTGCGGATACCACCCAGTTCGCTGGGATCTTCGGTATCTGTACGTACTGCTCATCCGGTCGTGGCCTGAGACGAGATACGCGCGGCTACTATCAGGGTGTCGGCACGCCGGGAGGATTTGCTGGATTAGCCTTACCTTAGTTCGGTTTAACTTGAGCACGGGATTCCGAGGATACTCGGGTCTTCCCACTTTGGAGTTGCGACTCCGCGGATCGTGGGCTTGTGATGGGCCAAGTTGGAACACCCCTGCAGGGTTTGAACTTTCGAAAGCCGTGCCCGCGGTTATGTGGCAGATGGGAGCTTGTTAATTCCGGTTGTAGATAACTTGACACAATGATTCAATACACTACCAGCGTGTGTACCGTGACTGTCAATTTCCGAATAGGGATTCGGGAGTTGAACACGGTGGGGTTATGTTTGACCGGCTTTAGTTAGGATCACTTCGTGATCATCTTTCGACCGATGCACTTCTCTTCTCGCTCTCTTTTGCGTAAGTTAGTGCTAGTTGCTGCTGCAGACTCTTGTTTGTTCCTTCACCTCATATTTCTTTCTTCAGCCTTGTCCTCACCCAAGGCTTAAATAGTCTTGTTACCCGGGAACGGGATTGCTGAGTCCTCTGTGGCTCACAGTTACTTCACCACACCAGTTGCAGGTTCAGCCGAGTTTGAGGCAGGAGCTGGTTCAGTGCTTCACCAGGAGCTTGTTGAAGAGTTTGACCGTTTGCTTGTGACGTTTCGATGTTCAGTAGTGGTTTCTACTAGGATTCGATCCTGACCTGTGGCTTTTGTTGTTTTGGTATCTTTCTTTTGGTTCTTCACCCGTAGTCGGGTTGTGATGTTTTGTATGATGATTGTTTATGTAATGTATTGTGTGAAGTGGCGAGTGTAAGCCAACTATCTCCTTTTGCAATTTAATCCCTCTTTTACATGAGTTGTGCAAAGATACCAAACTTGAGATCATTCTAGGATGGGCTTATACCTTTAAGTCGTGCCTCGACACGTAGGAGGTATAGTCCCATCCTGGGCATTACAACCGGGAAACCAAGCTGAAGGAAGAGCTCCGCAAGGAGCGAGGCTTGGTGGAGAGCGCCACCATTGCGGCTGAGAACTTCCGCCGGACCGTCGAGGTATGGACCGATGACTTGGTGGCCTCTGCATCCAACATCGAAAGGGAGCTGCTGGCGCTGAAGGTTGAGCATCTTATATACTCTCCGGATCCAAACCTCCCCCACAACGCCAAGCTCAGCCTGTTCTTCAGAGGGATCGCGCCGGCTCTTGCAAATCTTCAGAAGAAGCTCCCCGCGCAACTGGCCGAGGAGTCACGCTAGCTCTGCGCGGGAACCTTGGAGCGCGTTCTGACGAAGATAGTGTACCGCAATCCTGGTATAAATCTCGTCAACGTTCTCCGTAGCTTGCCGGCTGACGCGGATATGGAGGCACTGAAGGCGCAAGTCGCCCATATTATCGCCAAGGTGAACAAGATCTCCAGGGTTGAAGGCGACCGCGTGGATTAGTCCTCCTTTTCTTTATCTTTTTTGTTGCTGCATAGTGTGCCACGGGCATGAACTTATTAGTGACTGCGACAAGTTATCCTTTGTAACATATTATCTTATTTTGAGCAATCCGTGCAATGTTATCTCCCTTGTTTTGGTCCTTTACTTTGTATGTTTTCGACCCTACGCTTCTAGGGGACTTGCTGGCAAGGGGCCCTTGCCGCGAGCGCTGAGTACTGGACTCCGAGCAGCCTGCTGGCCAAGGTCTCACCGGCAAGCAACCTTGCCGCAGCTAGTCGCAACGCACTCAGCTTGTTGAGTGAACTCGAAAACGAAACAAGGGCGCGACACTTGTCGCAGCTCACTTAAGTCGTTGAGCGTACTCGAAAACAAGATAAGGGTGCGGCTAGCCACGGGTAGGTTCCTCCGCGCACAGGTTTTCCATACAAAGTGTGATTGTTCAAGGAAGATAACTAAAATTTAAAATTTTGAACTGCTCAAACTCTAATAACTTAGCTTTTATATATGCTTGCTTCCCGGTAAGGCTTCTCTTTCTTGAACATCACTTGGTTCATCTTCCATCTCCT
>LR738711.1:695546202-695680345 GCA_902687465.1 Secale cereale | reverse complement strand
CCCCCCCCCCCCCCCCCCGGCAAACTTGTGCGCGAGGAACATACCTTCTGCTTAAGAGGCAAGGAAAAAGAAGAGGGAAACAAGTATATGGCCTTTCGGCGTGCTAATGCTTACCGGATACGCGTATTGCGCAAGAAATGCCAAATAATGCATGCAAATAGCGAGGAAAAGCATGGAAAAGGCAAACAGTGCAAAACACAAAAGCTTTACTGATGCACGGGGTCTGCGCCCGGCTTTGTACAAAGGGTTACATGCAACAGCGGCAAAGCTTGTACAAAAGGTGGTTGCCGGAGCGGATCATGGCAACCGCGCCTTATGGGTGAAACTTGCGAAGATGCTCTATGTTCCAGGAGTTGCTCACCGGTAAGCCTTCTTCGGTCTCAAGGCGGACAGCGCCGGGCCTTGTGACTTGTCTCACCCGATAAGGGCCTTCCCACTTCGGCGTCAACTTGTTGGAATTCTTGGCGGACTGAACACGCCGAAGAACAAGGTCGCCTTCCTCGAGACTCCTGGCCTTAGCCTTGCGGCTATGATAGCGGCGCAAGGCTTGCTGGTATCGAGCAGCTCGTACAGCAGCCTGGAGACGTTCCTCCTCGAGGAGCAGTGCATCATCTTGTCGCAGTTGCTCTTGCTCGAGCTCATCATAAGCGAGCACTCGAGGAGATCCGTATACGAGTTCCGTGGGGAGAACTGCCTCTGCTCCATAGACTAGAGCAAAGGGTGTCTGTCCGGTGGCTCGACTTGGTGTCGTTCTGATTGACCAAAGAGCCGCCGGTAGCTCCTCTATCCAGTTTTTTCCGCACTTGCGCAGCCTGTCAAAGGTCCTTGTCTTGAGTCCGCGCAGCACTTCAGCATTGGCCCTTTCCGCTTGACCATTGCTCCTCGGGTGAGCAACAGAAGCGAAACAGACCTTGGCGCCAAGGTCTTGGACGTACTGCATGAAGGTGCGACTAGTAAATTGTGTACCGTTGTCGGTGATGATCCTGTTAGGGATTCCGAAACGGCAAACAATCGACCTGAAGAACCTGACTGCTGACTGTGCTGTCACCTTTCTCACCGGTTCCACTTCTGGCCACTTTGTGAACTTGTCGATTGCAACGTACAAGTACTCAAAGCCCCCGACTGCGCGAGGGAAGGGGCCGAGGATATCGAGCCCCCAGACCGAGAAGGGCCAGGAGAAAGGGATCGTCTGGAGAGCTTGAGCTGGCTGATGAATCTGCTTTGCATGGAACTGGCACGCTTCACACTTGGTTACTAGTGCAGTTGCATCTTGGAGGGCTTCTTGCCAAAAGAACCCTTGCCGGAACGCCTTCCCGGCAAGCGCCCTTGCGCCAATGTGGTGGCCGCATATGCCTCCGTGTATTTCTGCCAACAGCTTCTGTCCATCTTCGCTGGGAATGCACTTCAACCTGACACCATTGAGTCTTCTTCTGTACAGCTCGTTATCCACGAACTGGTTCATACTTGACTGCCTGGTTATCTTCTCTATCTCTTGAGGATCGTCGGGAAGTTCTCCAGTTTGCAGAAAACGGACGATCTGCTGTGCCCATGCCGGAGCCCGAGGCTCGACGGCAAGGACTAAAGGCATGAGGGCCGCTGCGGGAACCTCTGCTTCTACGGCAAGAACCTCTGGTTCTGCCGTAGCAGATGGCCCCCCGGCAAGCTCGCCGGGACGAGGCTTGTCGGGAACGTTTGCTTCAACTGTACGGATCCGAGGATCTGCAGGAGCAAACTGTTCCTCAGCGTTCTGATCGTCGATCTTGGGGACCTTGGCGGCGGCTTCGGGAAGATCCGCCGGCAAGTAATCGCCGGAGACCAACTTTCTCTTCTTGGACTGCCCGATTGATGGTGTAACGGATGGTTGAGTTAGCTTGAGCATAAAGGTCCCTGGTTCCACAGGTAACTTCATCGCAGCACACTTTGAAAGGCCATCTGCAATTTCATTCTGAGCTCTCGGGACGTGCTCCATTTGCAGACCTTCAAAGTGCTCTTCAAGCTTCCTCACTTCATCTACATAAGCTTCCATCAAAGGGCTCTGGTAACTCTTGTTGACTTGTCGGACCGCCAACTGAGAATCTCCCCGGACAATCAGCTTCCTGATCCCAAGTTCGGCCGCAATCCTGAGGCCGGCAAGCAAGCTTTCATATTCAGCAGTGTTGTTTGTTGCTTGCTCCCTGGGAAAGTGCATCTGGATAACATACTTGAGGTGCTCTCCGGTGGGCGCGATGAGTACCACGCCGGCACCGGCGCCTTGCAGCGAGAAGGCACCATCAAAGTACATCACCCATTCACTTGTCGCTTCTTGTACGGGTACACTTGTCTCTGGAACTTCTTCATCGGGCGTCGGGGTCCATTCAGCTATGTATTCTGCCAAAGCTCGGCTCTGTATGGTTGAAGTACTTTCAAACTTTAGTCCAAAGCTCGACAGCTCCAGTGCCCACTCAACGATCCTGCCTGTTGCTTCCGGATTGTGCAATATCCTCTTCAGCGGAAAGCGAGTGACCACTGTTATCTCATGTGCCTGGAAGTAATGGCGCAGCTTTCTCGAGGCCATGAGGAGGCCGAAAAGCAACTTCTGCACCCCAGAGTATCTTGATCTAGCCCCTTGTAAAAGAGAGCTCACAAAATACACTGGGCGCTGCACCATCTTCTTCCGCACTTCTTCTTGCTCCTGCGCAGAGTTGTCCTTGTCGGGGCCAGAGCTTGTCAGAGCAGCCCCCTGCTTGTCGCTGGATTCGCTTGCCGGTGGTGTTGACTCCTCGTCGGCCTCCCTCTCCGCTACTAACGCAGCACTAACCACCTGGTTGGTTGCCGCTAGGTACATCAGCAACTTCTCCTGTGGTCTAGGTGCGACAAGTACTGGAGTAGAGGATAGGTACCGTTTCAAGTCTTGCAGCACTGCCTCCGCTTCCGGAGTCCATTTCATAGGACCTGCCTTCTTCAAAATTTTGAAGAAAGGAAGGGCGCGTTCCGCAGACTTTGAAATGAACCTACTGAGGGCAGCCACACAACCTGCAAGCCTCCTGACATCCTTGACGCGCTTCGGGGCTTCTATTTGCTCGATGGCTTTAATCTTGTCGGGGTTGGCTTCAATCCCCCTCTGTGACACAAAGAACCCGAGAAGCTTGCCGGAGGGGACTCCAAAGACGCACTTCTCGGGGTTCAACTTGAGCTGGATCTTGCGCAAGTTCTCAAATGTCTCTTCCAAATCTTGAATCAGTGTATCCTTGCTCTTGCTCTTCACCACGATGTCATCCATGTAAGCCTCTACATTTCTGTGGATCTGTGGCTCAAAAGCTGTGTATACTACCCTTGCAAAGGTTGAGCCTGCATTCTTCAGTCCAAATGGCATGCGTATGAAGCAATACGTGCCACACGGAGTGATAAATGCAGTCTTCTCTTCATCTTCCTTGGCCATGAAAATCTGATGGTAGCCTGAATATGCATCAAGAAAAGAGAGCAGCTCACATCCGGCAGTGGAGTCAACGATCTGGTCAATGCGCGGCAAGGGAAATGGATCCTTGGGACATGCTTTATTCACATCGGTGAAGTCTATACACAGTCTCCACTTCCCATTGGCCTTACGCACGACGACTGGATTTGCCAACCACGTCGGATGGATCACGCCTCTAACTAGGCCCGCTGCTTCTAGTTTCTTGATTTCTTCGGCAATGAATTCTTGGCGCTCCACGGCTTGCTTTCTGACCTTTTGCTTGACGGGCCGCGCATGAGGACAAACAGCAAGCTTGTGCTCAATTACCTTCCTGGGAACACCGGGGATGTCAGATGGTTGCCAGGCAAACACATCGACATTCGCCCGCAGGAAGGCAACGAGCGCGCTTTCCTATTTGCTATCAAGTGTGGCGCTGATGGTGAAGGTACCACCAGTGCCGTCCTCCTTGGCGGACACCTTCTTGGTTGCCGGAGGAGCGGCCATCCCCCTCTTACACTTGCCGGTGGAGCTCGATGGAACGTCCTCGACGGCAGCGCAGCACTCCGAAGAGGTGCGGTTGCCGGAGTGGGCCCCAGAGCACTTGCCGGACTTGGTCTTGGTCTTCTTCCCCCCGGGAGCTTCAGCGGCAAGTGTGTCTTTCTCTGCTGCGGCTGCTGCATCCCGGTAGATCTTGTCGGCGCAGACAAGCGCATCTTTCTTGTCGCCATGGACAGTGATGACGCTTATCGGCCCCGGCATCTTGAGTACGTTGTAGGCGTAGTGGGAAGCTGCCATGAACTTGGCGAGGGCGGGACGGCCTAGTATCCCATTATATGGCAATGGGATATCGGCGACATCAAATGTGATGCGCTCAGTTCTGAAGTTGAGCTCCCCGCCAAAAGTCACCGGCAAAGTTATCTTCCCCTTGGGCTTGCTGCTCCCCGGGTTGATTCCTTGGAAAGAACCGGTCTCTTCGAGCTCGCCATCTGGGATTTGGAGTTTCTTTATCACAGCAGAGGAGATCAAGTTCAGCCCGGCCCCGCCGTCAACCAACATTTTGGTGACCTTGAGGTTGCGGATGGTGGGTGAGACCAGCATCGGCAAGCACCCGACCGCAGTGGTGCGGTCAGGGTGATCCTCAAGATCAAAAATGATGGGCGTGCTGGACCATTTGAGGAGCCTGCGTGACTCCACGGGCGGCTCTGCTGCGTTCACTTCCCGCACCCACTGCTTGAGTTGGCGGTGGGAAGTGTGCAGAGAGGCGCGGCCGTCGACGCACAGGACCTCCGTGGCCTTCTGGAACTCCTGCTCGCTGTTATCCTCATCCTCCATGTCATCATCGTCGTCTTCTTCGTCCTTGTCGCGGCCCCGGGGAGGTCGGTCACCTTGCCGCTGCTTGGCCTTGCCGCGGCGTCCCCCCCGGCCATTGAATGGCCGCTTCTTGCTTGGTTCTCCTCTGCCACCTTGGGCCTTCTCCTTGTCGCGCCGCTCGTACTCAGCTTTCTGCTGCTCGACGAGGTACTCGACGCGTTTGCAGTTGGAGAGGTCGTGGCCCTTGGTGCGGTGGATTTTGCAGTATTGCTTGTCGGAGCCGTCCTGCTTGTCGGCTGCCGCTACAGGGGCAGGCTCCTTGCCGGAGCCACCAGCTTGTGCTTGCTTGGCAGGAGCCTCCTTGCCGGACTTCTCGACGGCAAGCACTTCCTTCTTGTTCTTCCTTCTGTTGTTCCGCCGCCGGCTCTTCTTTGCCGGGGCGGCGTCGTCGCTGTCGCTTCCTCCCGCGCCAGCATCCTCTCCGGGGAGTTTCCTCCCCTCTTCGGCGCGCGCGCACTTATCAGCTAGAGCATAGAGCTCGCTGACATCCCGTATCTTGGTCATGGCCATCTCCTCACGCATGCGGCGGTTACGCACGTTCTGATGGAACGCGCTGATAACCGCGGCAGGGTGGACGTCGGGGATGTTGTGCTGCACACCACTGAAGCGTTGGATGTACTTGCGCAGGGGTTCCCCTTCCTTCTGGGCCAGAATGTGGAGATCACTCTCCTGGCCGTGGGGTTTGTGGCCGCCCGTGAAGGCGCCAACAAACTGGTGGCAAAGATCTGCCCAAGAAGAAATGGAGCCTTCCGGCAAGTGCATAAGCCAAGAACGAACGTTCGGCTTAAGCACGAGCGGGAAGTAGTTTGCCAATATCTTCTCGTCGCGCTCCCCGGCAGCCTGCACTGCGATTGTGTAAATGCTGAGAAACTCAGAGGGGTGCGTCTTGCCGTCGTACTTCTCCGGTACGTCGGGCATGAAGTTCTTCATGCTGGGCCACTGGACGCGCCGCAGCTCACGGGTAAACGCAGGGCAACCTGCCGCGTACGGCAAGTCGCCTGGTTCACCGGGCGCGTGCGCGTCGACAGTGTTCCCAGCTCGTTGATCTGATTGTCCCCGAGCTTCTCGGCGGCGCTCGATCGTCGTTCGAGCGTCTTCTAGTCGCCGGTCGTCAAGGACCTGGCGCTGGTCCCGACGAGCCCGCGGATCCGACGACGCCGTGGAGTCGTCGTCGACGTTGATCCGGCGGGGCGGCGTCTTTTGCTTCCGCGGCGGGGAGTGCACGGTGGTTGCGCCCCCGGCGGTCTTGTCGCCGTCGGCCTTCGTCTTCTCGACTTGCCGCGGCCGCGAGGTCGCCGGCTGCTGTGGAGAGTCGTTGTTGGCGAAGGCGATCAGGCTCTGGATTGTTGCCCTCCAGTCTTCGGCCTTGTCTGCCGCTGGAGGGAAGTCGAGGAGCAGTTGCGCCCTTGCGAGCGCTTCTGCTAGAGAGGAGGGGAGCGGGGGCGAGCGGTGCGAGGAGCGGGATATGCTCGGACTCCTAACTGGGTTAGAAGGAGCAGGGTCCCGCCCGGTCGACCGCGCCTTGCTCGTGCCAGGACGATGGCCCGGAGCGTCCCGCGAGCCTCCAGTTTGCCCTTGTCCCAGCAAGCGGATGCCACCTCCTGTGGCATGGCGCTGCTGGGTCGTCGTTTGCTGAGATGGACGTGGCGCATCCACGGAGTCCGAAGCTCGGTCATCCGTCTTGTCCTTGGATTTGGTGGTGCCGCGAGTTTCCTCGCCGGCGACCACCCTTCCGACGGCGTCTCCCCCGCCCACCGTGGGCTCCGGTGGCGGCGGATGAGACGCAGACGGGCCTGCGACCTCCGAAACCTTCTTCTTCGGGGCCATGTCGCTGTTGTTGATGAAGCTGACGAATTTGGAGAGGTTGATGAAGAATGCGCCCGCGTGAACGCCGGATCAGGTTCGCACAACCTCGACGCCCCCTACCTGGCGCGCCAAAGATGTCGGGGGAAACTGTCCACCACGAGCACCTATGGGACCGGAGCCCCTTGTTCGTGCGGTAAGGGAGCGGAGGGAGCACAAAGAGCAGATCGTGGTGAGCACGCGGGCAGTTTACCCAGGTTCGGGCCGCGATGGACGCGTAAAACCCTACTCCTGCTTAGTTTGTATTTAGTTGGGGAGCTCGGGAGCTTGAAGAAATAGCTACACCGAGCGTATGAGCGATCTAGGTTTCGAACCCCTTCTACGTTCTGCATGGACCTCCTTTTATAGCTCAAGGGGTCACCGACAGGTGTCAACGTAGGAGAAAGGGTAAAAATGTAATAGTGGTGGTAGTTGTAACAGTGCGGGAATAGTGGAGCAACAGTGCATGAACAGTGGTCGCTACCTACTTTGACAGTGGGGGACAAGAGCATTTAATGCCCGTCGCCGTCGACCCCAAAAGCGCCCGCCATTGCGTCTACGTTTGCCACGGCGATGGCTTTATCACCGTGGAGTGCCACCGTGTCCCCCAGGCTGCACAGCCATCCGCCACGCGTCCCTGGAGTGGCCCCAGGGCGACGCGTGGTTCGATGAGCTGGAGCGCGGGCACACAGTGTAACTCCCCCCGGCAAGCACCTTGCCGGGGTCTTGACCTTGCCGGGCCCGGGAGCTTGTCGGGCTCTGAAGCTTGTCGCTCTCCGGGCCCTGCCGGGGCGCACGTCGCGCCGATGCATGTCTTCTGAAGTGCAATCTTCTGGCCTTCCTGGCAAGCTCCTCTTGCCAGGGTCTTGTGCTAGTGAGGTAATCTTGAGCCTGGGACGGCCTTCCCGGCAAGCTCCACTTGCCGGAGTCCTGATCTTATGTCTTGTATACTTTGTTTTTGAATGGTTTTATATGGAGCAGGAAGGTCTCTGGCAAGCACGTGGTAGGCCCTGCCGCGGGAAGCTGCTACTGCCCGTGCACAAGTTGGGGTACTGAGGTACCCCTACCTTAGTACACCGACACACCCACATACCAAATTATCAAAGTAGCGAACACGAATCGAACCAACATGATGAAAGTCACTAGATGAAATTCCCGTGTACCCTCAAGAACGCTTTGCTTATTATAAGAGACCATCTTAGCCTATCCTTTGCCTCAAAAGTATTGGGCTACCTTGCTGCACTTTTGCTACTACTATTGTTACTTTCTCGTTACAAAATTTTCTTGCTATCAAACTACTTTGTTACCTACGGTTTCAGTACTTGCAGACATTACCTTGCTGAAAACCACTTGTCATTTCCTTTTGCTCCTCGTTGGGTTCGACACTCTTATTTATCGAAAAGAGCTACAATTGATGCCCTATACTTGTGGGTTATCAAGGCTATTTTCTGGCGCTGTTTCCGGGGAGTGAAGCACCTTTGGTAAGTGGAAATTGGTAAGGAAACATTCATACAGCTTGCTGAAATCTACTGCCACTTGTTACTATGGAGAACAATCCTTTGAGGGGTTTGTTCGGGGTATCTTCATGTTGACCGGAACCACAATTAGCTACCCCTAAACCTGCTGCACCTACTGAACATATTGAATATGAAATTCCTTCGGGTATGATAGAACAACTGCTAGCTAATCCTTATGCAGGAGACGAAACCGAACATCCTGATATGCACTTGATATATGTGGAACAAATTTGTGGATTGTTTAAGCTTGAAGGTTTACCCGGAGATCAAGTTATGAAGAAGGTTTTTCCTTTATCTTTGAAGGTAAAAGCATTAGCATGGTATAGGATATGCGGTGATATTGGAGCTTGGAACTGGAATCGATTGAAAATGGAGTTTCTCCAAAAAATTATCCTATGCATCTAGTTCATTGTGATCAGAATTACATTTATAATTTTTGGCCTCGTGAAGGAGAAAGTATCGCTCTAGCTTGGAGGAGGCATAAATCAATGTTATATTCATGCCCCAATCATGAGCACTCAAGAGAAATTATTATCCAGAATTTTTATGCTCGGCTTTCTCATAATGATCGATCCATGCTTGATACTTCTTGCGCTGGTTCTTTCATGAAGAAGACTATTGAATTCCGGTGGGATCTTTTGGAAAGAATTAAACGCAACTCTGAAGATTGGGAACTCGGCGAAGGTAAAGAGTCGGGTATTAAGCTTAATTATGATTGTGTTAAATCTTTTATGGATACCGATGCTTTTCAAAAGTTTAGCACTAAATATGGACTTGACTCTGAGATAGTAGCCTCATTTTGTGAATCATTTGCTACTCAAGTTGATCTCCCTAAAGAGAAGTAGTTTAAGTATCACCCACCTATTAAAGAAGAAATTAAAGAACCGGTACCAGCTTTGTGATGCCCCTGATTTGACCGTACACTAATCATTCACGCAAATGTGTATGACCAAGATCAGGGACTCACTGGAAGATATCACAACACAACTCTAAAAATAAAATAAGTCATACAAGCTTCATATTACAAGCCAGGGGCCTCGAGGGCTCGAATACAAGTGCTCGATCATAGACGCGTCAGCAGAAGTAACACATATCTAAGTACAGACATAATGTTAAACAAGTTGCCATAAGATCAAAGGAGGAGCAGGCCTCCTGCCTGGGATCCTCCTAAACTACTCATGGTCGTCGTCGGCAGACTACACGTAGTAGTAGGCGCCTCCGATGTAGTAGGAGTCTTCGTAGGTGGCATCTGGCTCCTGGGCTCCACCATCTGGTTGCATCATCCGAGAAGAAGGGAAAGAAGGGGAAAAGGGGGAGCAAAGCAACCGTGAGTACTCAACCAAAGTACTCGCAAGGAAGGATCTATACTACATATGCAAAGGTAACAAAGATATGGGTAGTATATGTAGACTGAACTACAGAATGCCAGAATAAGAGGGGGATAGCTAATCCTATCAAAGACTAAGCTTATGGCAGCCTCCATCTTACAGTAGTAGAAGAGAGTACATGGTAAGTTCACCAAGTAACATCGTATAGCATAATCCTACTCGACGATCCTCTCCTCGTCGCCCTGTGGGAAAGCGATCATCGGGTTGTCTCTGGAACTTGTGTGGGTGTGTTTTATTAAGTATCCAGTTCTAGTTGTCATGAGGTCAGAGTACAACTCCGGGTCATCCTTTTACCGAGGGACACGGCTATTCGAATAGATAAACTTCCCTGCAGGGGTGCACCACATTTCCCAGTACGCTCGATCCCCTCTGGCCGGACACACTTTCCTGGGTCATGCCTAGCCTCTGAAGATCAACACGTCGCGGCCCTACCTAAGCACATCAGAGAGGTCAACACGCCGGTCTAAATCCAAAGAACGCAGGGGTCTGGGCCCATCGCCCATTGCACATTGCGAGGGCGGGCGGTGAGCAGACCTATCAACCTCTGATATGTCTCCAATGTATCTATAATTTTTTATTGTTCCACCAACGTACCTCTTCCGCCTATTGATACGTCTCCAACGTATCTATAATTTTTGATTGTTCCATGTTATTATATTATCCTTCTAGAATGTTTTATGGGCTTTATTATACACTTTTATATTATTTTTGGGACTAACCTATTAACCCAGAGCCCAATGCCGGTTTCTGATTTTCTCGTGTTTTAGGGTTTCGCGGAAAAGGAATATCAAACGGAGCCCAATTGACCTGAAAATCAATGGAGATCATTTTTGGACCAGAAGAAGCCCACGGAGTGCTGGAGGGGGATGAGAGGACCCACGGGCTGCCCACGAGGGTGGCGGGCGCGCCCCCCCTACTGGGTGCGCCCCCTGCCAGTGGACAGCCCATAGCCCCCCTTTGCTTGGCCCCGACTCCAACACCTCCAATATATACAGAAACCTCTGGAAAATAACCTAGATCAAGAGTTCTGCCGCCGAAAGCCTCTGTAGCCACCGAAAACCAATCTAGACCCCGTTTCGGCACCCTGCCGGAGGGGGGAACCCTCACCGGTGGCCATCTTCATCATCCCGGCGCTCTCCATGACGAGGAGGGAGTAGTCCACCCTCGGGGCTGAGGGTATGTATCAGTAGCTATGTGTTTAATCTCTCATTCTCTCGTGTTCTTGAGATGGCACGATCTTGATGTAGCGCGAGCTTTGCTATTATAGTTGGATCTTATGATGCTTCTCCCCCTCTACTCTCTTGGAATGGATTGAGTTTTCCCTTTGAAGTTATCTTATCGGATTGAGTCTTTAAGGATTTGAGAACACTTGATGTATGTCTTGCACGTGCTTATCTGTGGTGACAATGGGATATCATGTGATCTACTTGATGTATGTTTTGGTGATCAACTTGCGGGTTCCGTGACCTTGGGAATCTATGCATAGGGGTTGGCACACGTTTTCGTCTTGACTCTCCCGTAGAAACTTTGGGGCACTCTTTGAAGTACTTTGTGTTGGTTGAATAGATGAATCTGAGATTGAGAGACGCATATCATATAATCATGCCCACGGATACTTGAGGTGACAATGGAGTATCTAGGTGACATTAGGGTTTTGGTTGATTTGTGTCTTAAGGTGTTATTTTAGTAAGAACTCTATGATAGATTGAACGTTACTACAGACTCTTGAATAGATCGATCAGAAAGAATAACTTTGAGGTGGTTTCGTACCCTACAATAATCTCTTCGTTTGTTCTCCGCTATTAGTTACTTTGGAGTGACTCTTTGTTGCATGCTGAGGGCTAGTAATATGATCCAATTATGTTATCCTTGTTGAGAGAACTTGCACTAGTGAAAGTATGAACCCTAGGCCTAGTTTCCTATTATTGCAACACCGTTTATGATAACGTTTACCACTTGCTAACTTGCTGTTTTTATATTTTCAGTTTACAAAAACCTATATCTACCATCCATATTGCACTTGTATCACCATCTCTTCGCCGGACTAGTGCACCTATACAATTTACCATTGTATTGGGTGTGTTGGGGACACAAGAGACTCTTTGTTATTTGGTTGTAGGGTTGCTTGAGAGAGACCATCTTCATCCTACGCCTCCCACTGATTGATAAACCTTAGGTCATCCACTTGAGGGAAATTTGCTATTGTCCTACAAACCTCTACACTTGGAGGCCCAACAACGTCTACTAGAAGAAGGCTGCATAGTAGACATCAAGCTCTTTTCTGGCGCCGTTGCTGGGGAGGTGAGTGCTTGAAGGTATATCTATAGATCTTGCAATCGAATCTTTTAGTTTCTTGTTTTATCACTAGTTTAGTTTATAAAAGAAAACTACAAAAATTGGAATTAAGGTTACCTCATATGCTTCATCTTTTTAGTATCTTTTGTGAAAATGATGGAAAAGAAAATTGTGCTCAAGTACTAGAAGAAGAATTACATAGAATGCTTGGCACTAAAAACTTGAATGATGAGCATGATTGCAATGTTGTTAGTGTAAATCCTTTGAATATCCATGGTACTAATGATGATTGCACTAGTCATGATGAAAATATCTCATATAAACATGTTGATTTTTGTGGAGTGCATAGAGTTTGCAAGTACATACCAAATAAGGAAGATAGATTTTGCAAGAGGCATAAGTATTTAGAAACTAAATGGTTGCTACAGATGCTAGATGATTGTGCTGAAAATTTTAAATTTGTTAGCCGTACTTGTGAACTTTGCAATTAACGTGGTCATTTCATCACCCAATGCAGATTGTTTCAAGATTGAATCGTGTCCAAAAATTGTGATGACTTGATTTCTCTTGCACATCATAATGAACTTATCTTGCTTTTGGGTTATGAAGAAATTAAATGCAGAACTAAGCATCTTCCAGGATTTGCCCTTGATAAACTTCTTGATTTTGATATAGAGGAAATATATATGTATTGTGCGGTGAATTGCATTGAAAATCCTTATATTTCCAATTACCTTAAGACAAGAAAACAAATAGGAGATGAAGAGAATACTAATGAAAGGGAAGAGATTTCCCAATATCCTCATATTATTTCTTATGATGAATGAGGGAACGAGGAGGAGCCTCCTATTCTACTAATGTCATTTATAAGGAGCTCCAAAAACAAGATTAAACCCATACTTAATGTGAAGAAGAAAAAGAAAAGAAGGAGAAGAAAAGACAAAAAGGTATCCCTTCCAAATGATGTTGCTTCCATTACTCATTGTGATGATAATTGCTATACTATCGGTGCTATCCATACTATTAATGATGAGAGTGATTATGCCTATGATATGAAAAGGCCCAATCTTGGGGTGCTATGTTTGATGATAATGATATATTTGAGAATTTATTTGCTGCAATTAATGTTTGTCCCAAGCTTGGGGATGCTACGCTTGATGAAGATGATATTTTTAGCCTCCCAAGTCTTGATATGCAAATCTATTATGATGAAAGCATGCCTCATATTTATGATGATTCTTGTGATGTCACTTAAGCTATAAAAATAAGTGATGATTACATTTACAAAGCTGGTCAAAATTTTGATTACCCTTTCTCTGAACATTACTCTTTTAATGTGGAAACAATCTATAGTATTCAAGTCTCTTATGATACTACCCCTATTCCGAATGAGAAGAATTTTGCTTTTGCGGAGAGTAATAAAATTTATATGCTTGGGGATCATGAAAAGAATGCTTTATGTGATAGTTATATTGTTGAATTCATTCATGATGCTACTGAAAATTCTTATGAGGGAGGAACATATGCTTCTACATATTGCAATAATATCAAGTTTCCTCTCTATATGCTTAGAATCTTGAAGCTATGCTTTTTTTGCTTTCCTATGCTAGTTGATTATTGTTCCCATAAATTGTTTGCTTACAAAATCCCTATGCATAGGAAGTGGGTTAGGCTTAAATGTGTTAGTTATATTCTTCATGATGCTCTATTTATGTTTCAATTCTTATCTTTTACGCGAGCATCATTAAAATCATTATGCCTAGCTAGGGGCGTTAAACGATAGCGCTTGTTGGGAGGCAACCCAATTTGATTTTCTTTGTTTTTGCTTCTGTTTAGGAATAAATAATGCATCTAGCTTCTGTTTAGATGTGGTTTTGTGTTTTAGTTAGTGTTTATGCCAAGTAGAACCTTTGGGAAGACTTGTGTGAAGTCTATATGATCATGCTATGAAAAACAGAATCATTAGCGCTCACTAGAATAGTCATCAGATTTTATTGCAGTGTGCTATTTAGTTCATTCTTTTTACAGATGATTAATAGACAAATTCCTCACTTTTACCAATTTATTTCAATTTTTTGGAGTTACAGAAGTATGTGAAAGTTACAGATTACTACAGACTGTTCTGTTTTTGACAGATTCTGTTTTCCGAGTGTTGTCTGCTTATTTTGATGAATCTATGGGTAGTATCGGAGGGTATGAACCATAGAGAAGTTGGAATACAGTATATATTACACCAATATGAATTTAGAATGAGTTCACAACAGTACCTTTGAGTGGTGGTTTGTTTTCTTATACTAATGGAGCTCACGAGATTTTTGTCTAAGTTTTGTGTTGTGAAGTTTTCAAGTTTTGAGTATTGCTTTGATGGACTATGGAACAAAGAGTGGCAAGAGCCTAAGCTTGGGGATGCCCAAGGCACCCCAAGGTAAAATTCAAGGACAACCAAAATCCTAAGCTTGGGGATGCCCCGGGAAGGCATCCCCTCTTTCGTCTTCATGTATCGGTAACTATACTTGGAGCTATATTTTTATTCACCACATGATATGTGTTTTGCCTCGAGCGTCAATTTAGTTTATTTTATTTTGCTTATTGTTTGAATTATATCCCAAGATCTGAAGTTCATAAATGTTAGCGAGTCTTCACATAGTTACATAATTATTCAACTACTCATTGATCTTCACTTGTATCTTTTGGAGTAGTTTGCTTCTGATCTAGTGCTTCACTTATATCTTTTAGAGCACGGCGGTGGTTTTACTTTTAAGAAATTGATGCACTCTCATGCTTCACATATATCCTTCTGAGAGTCTATTAGAACAGCATGGTAATGTGCTTTGGCTATAAAACTAGCCTTCACATGATAGGCATCCAAGATGAATGTAGTAAAAACTTTCATACTAAGTGCATTGAATATGATGAGAAGTTGGATGATTGATAATTGTGTTGAGATATGAGGATAGTGATATTAGAGTCATGCTAGTGGAGTTATTATGAAATTCAGAAATACTTGTGTTAAAGGTAGTGATTCCTGTAGCATGCACGTATGGTGAACCGCTATGTGACGAAGTTAGAGCATGAGGTATTTGTAGAGTGTCATCCTTTGTGTGGAGGTCGGGGGCGCGCGATGGTTAACTCCTACCAACCTCCCCCCTAGGAGCATGCGTTGATTGCTTTGTTTTTATGACTCGTAAATTTTTGCATTAAGTATATGAGTTCTTATGACTAATGTTGAGTCCATGGATTATACGCACTCTCACCCTTCCACCATTGCTAGCCTCTCTTGTACCGCGCAACTTTCGTCAGTACCATACACCCACTATATATCCTTCCTCAAAACAGCCACAATATATCTTCTTCAAAACAGCCGCCATACCTACCTATCATGGCATTTCCATAGCCATTCCGAGATATATTGCCATGCAACTTTCCACCATTCCGTTCGTATGACACGCTTCATATTGTCATGTTGCCATGCATGATCATGTAGTTGACATCGTATTTGTGGCAAAGCCACCATGCATAATTCTTCATACATGTCACTCTTGATTCATTGCACATCCCAGTACACTGCCGGAGGCATTCATATAGAGTCATACTTTGTTCTAGTATCGAGTTGTAATATCAAGTTGTAAACCAATATAAGTGTGATGATCATCATTATTAGAGCATTGTCCCATGTGAGGAAAGCTAAATAAAGAAAGCCCCTCCAAGGAAAAAAAGAGAAAGGACAAGAAAAAGGCCCAAAAAAATAAAAGGGACAATTGCTATTATCTTTTTCCACACGTGTGCTTCAAAGTAGCAACATGTTCTTCATGATAGAGAGTCTCATGTTTAGTCACTTTCATATACTAGTGAAAATTTTCATTATAGAACTTGGCTTGTATATTCCATTGATGGGCTTCCTCAAATGCCCTAGGTCTTCATGAGCAAGCAAGTTGGATGCACACCCACTTAGTTTCTTTTGTTGAACTTTCATACATTTTTAGCTCTAGTGCATCCGTTGCATGGCTATCCCTACTCACTCACATTGATATCTATTGATGGGCATCTCCATAGCCTGTTGATACGCCTAGTCAATGTGAGACTATCTCCCTCCTTTTTGTCTTCTCCACAACCACCACTCTATTCCACATAGTGTTATGTCCATGGATTACGCTCATGTATTGCGTGAAAGTTGAAAGGTTTGAAAGAATAGAGTATGAAAACAAGTGCTTGGCTGAAACCGGGGTTGTGCATGATATGAATATTTTGTGTGATGAAGAGGGAGCATAGCAAGACTATATGATTTTGTTGGGATAACTTTCTTTAGCCATAATATTTTGAGAAGACATGATTGCTTTGTTAGTATGCTTGAAGTATTATTATCTCTTATGTCAATATAGACTTTTGTCTTGATCTTTCGGATATGAACATTCATGCCACAATAAAGAGAACTACATTGAAAATTATGTTGGTTAGCATTCCACATAAAAAATTATGTTTTTATCATTTACCTACTCGAGGACGAGCAGGAATTAAGCTTGGGGATGCTGATACGTCTCCAACGTATCTATAATTTTTGATTGTTCTATGCTATTATATTATCCTTCTAGGATGTTTTATGGGCTTTATTATACACTTTTATATTATTTTTGGGACTAACCTATTAACCCAGAGCCTAGTGCCAGTTTCTATTTTTTCTCCTGTTTTAGGGTTTTTGCAGAAAAGGAATATCAAACGAAGCTCAATTGACCTGAAAATCAACGGAGATCATTTTTGGACCAGAAGAAGCCCACGAAGTGCCGGAGGGGGATGACAGGATCCACGGGCTGCCCATGAGGGTGGGGGGCGCCCCCCCTACTGGGCGCGCCCCCTGCCTCATGGACAGCGCGTAGCCCCCTTTGCTAGGTCACGACTCCAACACCTCATATATATACATAAACCTCCGGGAAATAACCTAGATCGGGAGTTCCGCCGCCGAAAGCCTCTGTAGCCACCGAAAAGCAATCTAGACCCCGTTCTGGCACCCTGTCGGAGTGGGGAACCCTCACCGGTGGCCATCTTCATCATCCCGGCGCTCTCCATGACGAGGAGGGAGTAGTCCACCCTCAGGGCTGAGGGTATCTATCAGTAGCTATGTCTTTGATCTCTCTCTCTCTCTCTCTCGTGTTCTTGAGATGGCATGATCTTGATGTAGCGCAAGAGTTGCTATTATAGTTGGATCTTATGATGCTTCTCCCCATGTACTCTCTTGTAATGGATTGAGTTGTCCCTTTGAAGTTATCTTATCGGATTGAGTCTTTAAGGATTTGAGAACACTTGATGTATGTCTTGCACGTGCTTATCTGTGGTGACAATGGGATATCATGTGATCTACTTGATGTATGTTTTGGTGATCACCTTGCGGGTTTCGTGACCTTGGGAATCTATGCATAGGGGTTGGCACACGTTTTCATCTTGACTCTCCGGTAGAAACTTTGGGGCACTCTTTGAAGTACTTTGTGTTGGTTGAATAGATGAATCTGAGATTGTGTGACGCATATCGTATAATCATGCCCGTGGATACTTGAGGTGACAGTGGAGTATCTAGGTGACATTAGGGTTTTGGTTGATTTGTGTCTTAAGGTGTTATTCTAGTACGAACTCTATGATAGATTGAATGTTACTATGGACTCTTGAATAGATCGATCAGAAAGAATAACTTTGAGGTGGTTTCGTACCCTACCATAATCTCTTCGTTTGTTCTCCGCTATTAGTTACTTTGGAGTGACTCTTTGTTGCATGTTGAGGGCTAGTAATATGATCCAATTACATTATCCTTGTTGAGAGAACTTGCACTAGTGAAAGTATGAACCCTAGGCCTTGTTTCCTATCATTGCAACACCATTTATGCTCACGTTTACCACTTTCTACCTTGTGGTTTTTATATTTTCAGTTTACAAAAACCTATATCTACCATCCATATTGCACTTGTATCACCATCTCTTCGCCGGACTAGTGCACCTATACAATTTACCATTGTATTGGGTGTGTTGGGGACACAAGAGACTCTTTGTTACTTGGTTGCAGGGTTGCTTGAGAGAGACCATCTTCATCCTACGCCTCCCATGGATTGATAAACCTTAGGTCATCCACTTGAGGGAAATTTGCTACTGTCCTACAAACCTATGCACTTGGAGGCCCAACAACGTCTACAAGAAGACGGTTGCGTAGTAGACATCATCTATATATACTTTTATACCCTAAAAACATCTGAGAGGGCAACAAAACCACTTTTCCACCGCCGCAACCTTCTGTACCCGTGAGATCCCATCTTGGGGCCTTTTCCGGCGATCTGCTGGAGGTGGAATCAATCATGGAGGGCTTCTACATCAACACCATAGCCTCGCTGATGAAGTGTGAGTAGTTTACCACAGACCTTCGGGTCCATAGTTATTAGCTAGATGGCTTCTTCTCTCTCTTTGATCTTCAATACAAAGTTCTCCTCGATTCTCTTGGAGATCTATTCGATGTAAAACTTTTTGCGGTGTGTTTGCCGAGATCTGATGAATTGTGGATTTATGAACAAGTTTATCTATGAGTATTATTTGTTACTTCTCTAAATTCTTATATGCATGATTTGATATCTTTGTAAGTCTCTTTGTATTATTACTTTAGTTTGGCCTACTAGATTAATCTTTCTTGCAATGGTTGAAGTGCTTAGCTTTGGGTTCAATCTTGTGGTGTCCTTTCCAAGTGATAGTAGGGGCAGCATGGCACATATTGTATTGTTGCCATCGAGGATAAAAAGATGGGGTTTATATCATATTGCTTGAGTTTATCCCTCCACATCATGTCATCTTGCTTAATGCATTACTCCGTTCTTATGAACTTAGTACTGTAGATGCATGCTGGATAGCGGTCGATGTGTGGAGTAATAGTAGTAGATGCAGAATCGTTTCGGTCTACTTGACACAGACGTGATGCCTATATTCATGATCACTGCCTTAGATATCATCATAATTATGCGCTTTTCTATCAATTGCTCGGCAGTAATTTGTTCACCCACCATAATACATGCTATCTTGAGAGAAGCCACTAGTGAAACCTATGGCCCCCGGGTCTCTTTCCTATTATATTGAATTTCCTTTATTTACTTCGCATCTCATTTACTATTTTGCAATCTTTACTTTCCAATCTATACAACAAAAATGCCAAAAATATTTACTTTACTATCTTTATTAGATCTCACATTTGTGAGTGGCCGTGAAGGGATTGACAACCCCTTTATCGTGTTGGTTGCAAGGTTCTTGATTGTTTGTGCAGGTACTAGGTGACTTGTGGGTTGTCTCCTACTGGATTGATACCTTGGTTCTCAAAACTGAGGGAAATACTTACACTATTTTGCTGCATCACCCTTTCCTCTTCAAGGGAAAACCTACGCATGCTCAAGAGCACTGTTCAAGATATCTTCCGATATGCTGATAAATCGTCCGATTTATCGCTTACCGTTGTCTGAATGATAAGATAAATCGGCCGATAAATCAACCGATATGACAATAAATCGGCCGATATGCCGATAAACTGGCCGATTTACCCCTTATCATGGGTCGACCGATAAGTTCCCGATAAGCGATATCCCCAACATTGCTCAAGAGGTAGCAAGAAGGATTTCTGGCGCCGTTGCCAGGGAGATCTACGTCAAGTCAAGACATACCAAGTACTCATCACAAACTCTTCTCCCTCGCATTACATTATTTGCCATTTTCCTCTCATTTTCCTCTCCCCCACTTCTAAAACGATTTTCAAAAACCTTTGCCTTTGGATTTTTGTCGCCCCTCCTCCATTCGTCGTGTTCGCTTGCTTTTTGTGTCATGTGTGTTGGATTGCTTGCTTTGTCATGATGGCTTAAGAAAATACCAAATTATGTGACTTTTCCGACACCAATAATAATGATTTTATTTGCACTCTGATTGCTCCCGCTACTAATGCGGAATCTTGTGAAATCAATGCCGCTTTATTAAATCTAGTCATGAAAGATCAGATTTCTGGCCTTCCTAGTGAAGATGCCGCATCTCATCTGAATAACTTTGTTGATTTATGCGATATGCAAAAGAAAAGAGATGTAAATAATGATCTTGTCAAATTAAAACTCTTCCCGTTCTCACTACGAGATCGGGCCAAAACTTGATTTTCATCTTTGCCTAAAGATAGTATTGATTCATGGAATAAGTGCAAGGATTGTTTTATTCTAAGTATTTTTCCTCCCGCTAAGATCATCTCCCTTAGGAACGATATTATGAATTTCAAACAACTTGATCATGAGCATGTAGCATAATCTTGGGAGAGGATGAAACTTATGATAAGAAATTGTCCCACACATGGTTTGAATCTATGGATGATTATACAAAAAAATTATGCCGGTTTGAACTTTTCTTCTAAAAATCTTTTAGATTCGGCCGTGGGGGCACTTTTATGGAAATCACCTTGGGAGAAGCTACTAAACTCCTAGATAATACAATGGTTAACTATTCTCAATGGCACACTATGAGATCTTCCACTAGTAAAAAAGTGCATGCAATCGAAGAAATTAATGTTTTGAGTGGAAAGATGGATGAACTTATGAAATTGTTTGCTAGCAAGGGTACTAATGTTGATCCTAATGATATACCCTTATCCACTTTTATTGATAATACTAATGAGTCTATGGATGTGAATTTTGTTGGTAGGAATAATTTTGGTAACAATGCCTATAGAGGAAACTTTAATCCTAGGCCTTTTCCTAATAATCCCTCTAATAATTATGGAAATTCCTACAAAAAATTCTTATGGAAATTATAATAAGATGCCCTCTGATTTTGAGAATAGTGTTAAGGAATTTATGGTTTCACAAAAGAGTTTTAATGCTATGATTGAAGAAAAATTGCTTAAGATTGATTATTTGGCTAGGAACGTGGATAGAATTTCTCCTGATGTTGATTATTTCAAACTTAGATCTATCCCACCAAAGCATGACATCAATTAGTCTCTCAAAGACATGAGAATTTCCATTGATGAGTGCAAAGAAAGAACCGCTAGGATGCGTGCCAAAAAGGATTGCTTTGTGAAAGCATGTTCTTCTAGTTTTTATGATAATAATGATGAAGATCTAAAAGTGATTGATGTGATTCCTATTAAATCTTTGTTTTCCAATATGAATCTTGATAAAGATGGCCTGGAGGTAAGTCAACTTTAGTTAAAAGGCGTCCCAATGATTCGGAGTTTTCAGATCTTAATGCAAAAATTAATGAAAGTGGGATTGAAGAGGTCAAAACTTTACATAGCAATGAACCCACTATTTTGGATTCCAAGGAATTTAATTATGATAATTGCTCTTTGCTAGATTGTATTTCCTTGTTGCAATCCGTGTTAAATTCTCCTCATGCTTATAATCAAAATAAAGCTTTCACTAAACATATCGTTGATGCTTTAATGCAATCCTATGAAGAAAAGCTTGAACTAGAAGTTTCTATCCCTAGAAAACTTTATGATGAGTGGGAACCTACTATTAAAATTAAGATTAAAGATTATGAATGCTATGCTTTGTGTGATTTGGGTGCTAGTTTTTCCATGATTCCAAAAACCTTATGTGATGTGTTAGGTTTCCGTGAATTTGATGATTGTTCTTTAAATTTGCATCTTGTGGATTCCACCATTAGGAAACCTATGGGAAAGATTAATGATGTTCTTATTGTTGCAAATAGGAATTGTGTGCCCATACATTTCATTGTTCTTGATATACATTGTGTTGGAAATATGCCCTAGAGGCAATAATAAAATGGTTATTATTATATTTCCTTGTTCATGATAATTGTCTATTGTTCATTTCTGAATTGTATTATCCGGAAACAGTGATACATGTGTGAATACATAGACCACAACGTGTCCCTAGTAAACCTCTAGTTACTAGCTCGTTGATCAACAGATGGTTACAGTTTCCTGACCATGGACATTGGATGTCATTGATAATGGGATCACATCATTAGGAGAATGATGTGATGCACAAGACCCAATCCTAAGCCTAGCACAAGATCGTGTAGTTCGTATGCTAAAGCTTTTCCAATGTCAAGTATCCTTTCCTTAGACCATGAGGTTGTGAAACTCCCGGATACCGTAGGAATACTTTGGGTGTGCCAAACGTCACAACGTAACTGGGTGACTATAAAGGTACACTACAGGTATCTCCGAAAGCATCTGTTGGGTTGGCACGAACCGAGACTGGGATTTGTCACTCCGTATGACGGAGAGGTATCTCTGGGTCCACTCGGTAAGACATCATCATAATGAGCTCAATGTGACTAAGGGGTTGGTCACGGGATGATGTATTACAGAACAAGTAAAGAGACTTGCCATGACGAGATTGAACAAGGTATCGGTATACCGACGATCGAATCTCGGGCAAGTATTATACCGATAGACAAAGGGAATTGCGTACGGGATTGATTGAATCCTTGACATCATGGTTCATCTGATGAGATCATCGAGGAGCATGTGGGAGCCAACATGGGTATCCAGATCCCGCTGTTGGTTATTGACCGGAGAGTCGTCTCGGTCATGTCTACGTGTCTCCCGAACCCGTAGGGTCTACACGCTTAAGGTTCGGTGACGCTAGGGTTGTAGAGATATAAGTATGCAGTAACCCAAAAGTTGTTCGGAGTCCCGGATGAGATCCTGAACGTCACGAGGAGTTCCGGAATGGTCCGGAGGTAAAGAGTTGTATATAGGAAGTCCAGTTTCGGCCATCGAGAAAGTTTCGGGGGTCACCGGTATTGTACCGGGACCACCAGAAGGGTCTCGGGGGTCCACCGGGTGACGTCACCTATCCCGGAGGGCCCCATGGGCTGAAGTGGGAAGGGAACCAGCCCATAGTGGGCTGGTGCGCCCCCTATGGGCCTCCCCTGTGCCTAGGGTTGGAAACCCTAGGGGTGGGGGGCGCCCACCTGACTTGGGGGGCAAGCCCCCCTGGCTGCCCCCCCCCCCTTGTAGATTAGATCTCCGAGGGCCGGCACCCCCCCAGGGCCCCTATATATAGTGGGGGGAAGGGAGGGCATCCGCAGCCTATGCCCTGGCGCCTCCCTCTCCCTCCCATGACACCCCTTCCTCCTCTAGTAGCGCTTGGCGAAGCCCTACTGGAATCCTGCTGCTTCCACCACCACGCCGTCGTGCTGCTGGATCTCCATCAACCTCTCATATCCCCTTGCTGGATCAAGAAGGAGGAGACGTCTCTGCTCCGTACGTGTGTTGAACGCGGAGGTGTCATCCGTTCGGTGATAGGATCATCGGTGATTTGGATCACGACGAGTACGACTCCATCAACCTCGTTCTCTTGAACGCTTCCGCTCGCGATCTACAAGGGTATGTAGGTGCACTCCCCTCTCCCTCGTTGCTAGATGACTCCATAGATTGATCTTGGTGATGCGTAGAATTTTTTTTATTTCTGCTACGTTACCCAACAGTGGCATCATGAGCTAGGTCTATGCGTAGTATCTTGCATGAGTAGAACACAAAGTAGTTGTGGGCGTAGATTTTTTCAATTCTCTTGTAGTTACTAGTCTTATCTTGATTCGGTGGCATCGTGGGATGAAGCGGCCCGGACCGACCTTACACGTATGCTTACGTGAGACAGGTTCCACCGACTGACATGCACTAGTTGCATAAGGTGGCTAGCGGGTGTCTGTCTCTCCCACTTTACTCGGATCGGATTCGATGAAAAGGGTCCTTATGAAGGGTAAATAGAAATTGGCAAATCACGTTGTGGTTTTGGCATAGGAAAGAAATGTTCTTGCTAGAAACCTATAGCAGCCATGTAAAAACTTGCAACAACAATTAGAGGACGTCTAACTTGTTCTTGCATCATGTGCAGTGTGATGTGATATGGCCAAAAGGATGTGATGAATGATATATATGTGATGTATGAGATTGATCATGTTCATGTAATATGAATCACGACTTGCATGTCGATGAGTATGACAACCGATAGAAGCCATAGGAGTTGTCTTTATTTTATTGTATGACCTGCGTGTCATTGAAAACGCCATGTAATTACTTTACTTTATTGCTAACCGTTAGCCATAGTAGTAGAGTAATGTTTGGCGAGACAACTTCATGAAGACACGATGATGGAGATCATCGTGTCATTCCGGTGACAATGATGATCATGGAGCCCCAAAGATGAAGATCAAAAGGAGCAAAATGATATTGGCCATATCAAGTAACTATTTGATTGCATGTGATGTTTATCATGTTTTTACATCTTATTTGCTTAGAACGACGGTAGTAAATAAGATCATCTCTCACTAAAAATTTCAAGAATTGTGTTCCCCCTAACTGCGCACCGTTGCTAAGGTTCACTATTCCGAAGCACCACGTGATGATCGGGTGTGATAGGCTCTAACGTTCGCATACAACGGGTGTAAGCCAGATTTACACACGCAATACACTTAGGGTTCACTTGACGAGCCTAGCATGTACAGACATGGCCTCGGAACACGGAAGACCGAAAGGTCGAACATGAGTCGTATAGAAGATACGATCAACATAAAGATGTTTACCGTTGATGACTAGTCCGTCTCACGTGATGATCGGACGCGGCCTAGTCGATTCGTATTGTGTATCACTTAGATGACTAGAGAGATGTCTATCTGAGTGGGAGTTCATTAAATTTTTGTAGATGAACTTAATTGTCATGAACATAGTCTAAAATCTTTATAATATGTCTTGTAGATCCAATGGCCCACGCTAATGTTGTCCTCAACTTCAACGCGTTCCTAGAGAAAACCAAGCTAAAAGACGATGGTAGCAACTATACGGATTGGGTCCGTAACTTGAGGATCATCCTCATAGCTACCAAGAAAACATATGTCCTTGAAGCACCGATAGGTGACGCTCCCGCCCCAGCGAACCAAGACGTTATGAACGCCTGGCAGTCGCGTTGTGATGATTACTCCCTGGTTCAGTGCGGCATGCTTTACAGCTTAGAATTGGGGGTCCAAAACCGTTTTGAGCACCATGGAGCATATGAGATGTTCCAAGAGCTGAAAATGGTTTTCTAAGCTCATGCTCGAGTCGAGAGATATGACGTCTCCGATGCATTCTATAGTTGTAAGATGGAGGAGAATAGTTCTGTCAGCAAGCACATACTCAAATTGTCTAGGTTGCACAATCGCTTGTCTCAGTTGGGAATTAATCTCCCAGATGAAGCAGTCGTTGACAGAATCCTTCAGTCGCTCCCACCTAGCAAAAAGAGCTTCGTGATGAACTTTAATATGCAAGGGATGGAGAAGTCCATTCCCGAGGTGTATTCAATGCTGAAATCAGCGGAGGTGGAGATCAAGAAAGAACATCAAGTGTTGATGGTGAATAAAACCACTAAGTTCAAGAAAGGCAAGGGTAAGAAGAACTTCAAGAAGGACAGCAAAGGAGTTGCCCTCCCGGTAAGCCAGTTGCCGGGAAGAAGCCAAAGAATGGACCCAAGCCTGAGACTGAGTGCTTTTATTGCAAGGGAACGGGTCACTGGAAGCGGAACTGCCCCAAATACTTAGCAGATAAGAAGGCCGGCAATATCAAAGGTATATGTGATATACATGTTATTGATGTGTACCTTACCAACGCTCGTAGTAGCTCCTGGGTATTTGATACCGGTGCAGTTGCTCACATTTGTAACTCAAAAAAGGAGCTGCGGAATAAACGGAGACTGGCGAAGGACGAGGTGACGATGCACGTCGGGAATGGCTCCAAGGTCGATGTGATCGCCGTCCGCACGCTACCTCTGCATCTACCTTCGGGATTAGTTTTAAACCTTAATAATTGTTATTTAGTACCAGCTTTGAGCATGAACATTGTATCTGGATCTCGTTTAATGCGAGATGGATACTCATTTAAATCCGAGAATAATGGTTGTTCTATTTATATGGGAGAAATGTTTTATGGTCATGCCCCGATGGTCAATGGTTTATTCTTAATGAATCTCGAGCGTGATGATACACATATTCATAGTGTGAATGCCAAAAGATGTAAGGTTCATAATGATAATCCCACATACTTGTGGCATTGCCGCCTTGGTCATATTGGTGTCAAACGTATGAAGAAGCTTCATGCAAATGGACTTTTGGAGTCTCTTGATTATGAATCATTTGACACATGCGAACCATGCCTCTTGTGCAAGATGACCAAGACTCGTTCTCCGGAGCAATGGAGCGAGCAACCAACTAGTTGAAAATTATACATGCGGATGTGTGCGGTCTGATGAGTGTTGAAGCTCGCGGTGCCTATCGTTATGTTCTCACCCTCACAGATGACTTAAGTAGATATGGGTATGTCTACTTGATGAAACACAAGTCTGAGACCTTTGAAAAGTTCAAGGAATTTTAGAATGAGGTTGTGAATCAACGTGAGAGAAAAATAAAGTTCTTACGATCGGATTGTGGAGGAGAATATTTAAGTCACGAGTTTAGCACGCATCTAAGGAACTGTGGAATTGTTTCACTATTGACGCCGCATGGAACACCTCAGCGTAATGGTGTGTACGAACATCGTAATCGTACTCTGTTGGACATGGTGCGATCTATGATGTCTCTTACAGACTTACCGCTATCTTTTTGGGGTTATGCTTTAGAGACTGCCGCATTCACTTTAAATAGGGAATCGTCTAAATCCATTGAGACGACACCGTATGAACTTCGGTTTGGCAAGAAACCTAAGTTGTCATTTCTAAAAGTTTTGGGATGCGATGCTTATGTCAAGAAACTTCAACCTGAAAAGCTCGAACCCAAATCGGAAAAATGCGTCTTCATAGGATACCCTAAGGAAACTATTGGGTACACCTTCTACCTCAAATCCGAAGGCAAGGTCTTCGTTGCCAAGAATGGATCCTTTCTGGAGAAAGAGTTTCTCTCGAAAGAAGTGAGTGGGAGGAAAGTGGAACTGTAGCGACCATACCTCATATAGTCTGACTCTATGCATCAGTGTCATCCCTGGATCAGTAATGCTGACACGCACAGTACTTGAAGGATTTATAATAGAGTAGCAATCACACACTTATTACATCGATAGTTCCAACAATGAACTTATTACAATAAAATGGCTTAAGGCCATCTAACACGATAACAGCGGAAGGCTTGGAAGATAAGTGAGTCCATCAACTCCAACGGCATCACTGAGTATAGAACCACGACCTATAAGGCACCTTACTCGTCGTCTGAAAAGTCTGCAACATGAACGTTGCAGCCCGAAAACGGGTCAGCACATGGAATATGCTGGCAAAGTAACACAAAGAGAGCAATAAAGTAAAGCTATACTATATGCAATATGGCTGGTGGAATGCTCTATGGTTACAGTTTTTGCGTAAAGCCAATTTTTCCCTACTTCAAAGGAATAGATTTTTATTAACTATCATGGTAGTTGAAACATCGTTGAGAAGATAGACATCCTCTCAACCCCAATTAAAAATCATCATTAAACCCAACAATATTAATTAGAGTAACATGATGAGATTCACATGATATCCAAGTACTAGATACTCAAGACGTCAGTAACCGAGGACACGGCTAATCATGATCAGTTTGTACACTCTGCAGAGGTTTGTGCACTTTTCCCCACAAGACTCGATCGCCTCCGTTGGTTTCTCGCACTGCATGGTGTTTGAGAAACGGATGACCGAGACATAGTCTTTTCGAAGAGGTCCCCTTAACCAGATAGATAGGCCGGTACACCTACAAACCCTCTACATCTGCTAGCCCATCATGGAAAGGTTTCCCACAACTTACTCAACTATGCCAGAGCCCATATTGGCATGTGGCTGCACATGGAAGTTTCTAGTATGAATAATCTCATGATCCCTTTGAGCTTGGGTGGCGGTCCAAAAGAAAAATAGGCAATCGCTGGAATACCCAGGTGCCTCAATCCACCCAGATGTGTGTTGATGTTGCCACCTTAAGTTGAACCATTAATTAACAAACTCACATCTGTCATGGATACACTCACCCAATCCACGTCTACGAGAATAGCATGTCCTAACAGCAAACGTAGAAGTAACTCCCAAAGGTTTGAATGTAATGCAGGTAGGGCTGGAATTCGAGCCGAGTCAAGCCAACTCGGCTCGACTCGCTAGAGCTTGTTACGTTAACGAGCTAGCTCGACTCGACTCGTTACTATAACGAGCTCAAACCCAAGATTGGCTCGACCCGTTTAACTCGCGATCTGGCTCGTTTAGTTTGTTAAGCTCGTTAAAGATATGAACATAAAACCTCAAATATGATAAAAATGATTATGTATATATTAAACATATACATCACCAAAAAATTGTAATTTCCTTGTAACGCATGAGTCTTTTGGGTGGCTGGGCCTTTAATGGTTGGGCCATGTGTTGTGCACCTGGGATGCGGGGTGCTGAGTGGCTGATTTTTTTTGGATTGGGAGTGGCTGATCTTTCGTATCGAGCTTAACGAGTTACACGAGTACTCGTGAGATTGGCTCGTTTAACTCGCTCTGTAAACGATCTTAAACTAAAGCTCGGCTCGACTCGTTATTCTTCGAGTTCGAGTCAATTCGAGCCGAGTCACGAGTTACTCGTTTAGCTCGCGAGCTTCAAGCTTTTTTTCCAGCCCTAAATGCAGGTAATAGGTACTACCTCAATCTACTTCCCAATCCCACAAGTTAATTGATCCTACTCATGCAATGTGTGAGGGTTTGACTAATGCAATGAAAACTGGGTAATTGGAAAGTATGATCAAAGTGTTACTTGCCTTGCTGATGATCCGCAAAACCTAGAGATTCAAAGTAGCAAGCGGCGCACTCCGGGTACTCTATCGCAAACAAACAAGCACACAATAAGTACTTAACTAATGCACGGGTAAGACTTCAAATGACAGATCTAACCAGAAATTTCAACTGAAGAACTCCGGTTTGCAAAAGAAACGGCAAAAGAAAAGCAACGAAAGACAAACGGCGAAAGAGAAACAACTACCGAACCAATCTGGACCTAAGTCCAAATTTAGCTGAGGCAAACGCTTGAGTGACTAGGTTAAACGGAAAGAGATTATCGAGATGAAACTCCAGGCGCTTGAATCACCTGATTCTGATAAACGAGCGAAAAGTTAAACTAAAACGAAGATCGGATCAGAGATCGTGATCAGAAAATAAACTAGAAAAAGAAAACTAAAACAGCTTAACGAACGGACGTTCATCAGCTGAGACTCAACGGTGAATTCGTTCGTTAGAACGAACAAACGGGTGAACGTTTACTAATTAACTAAACCGAAAAAATAGAAAAACCGATCTAAAAAAACGACTAGGGTTCTAAAAGAAAAACTGGTGGTTTTCCACCGAAAACCGGCGGCGACGGCTACCTCGTCGAAACGGCCGACGGTGGCGGGGTCGGCGACGGCGGGCGGCGGGGCTTGCGGCGGCTGCGGCGGTGGGTAGCGGCGGGGTACGGTGGAGGGAAAAAGGGGGGCAGCTATATATATAGCGGGGGGTAGAAGCTTGGGGGAGGGGGCAAGCAACTCCGGCGGCGGCCGGAGTCCTACGCGGTCACGGGCGCGCGGCGCGGAGAAGACGGTCGGCGGCGGCTCGGCTGGGCTTCGGCCCAGTCGGGTCGGGTTCTCTTTCTTTTTTTTTCTAATTACGCCAGCGCTAAAAAAAATCTAGAAAAGAAATAAAAAATCTAAAATTGCCAAAACAAAATTTCATTGTCTAAATAGAATATTTAGAACAAGATGAACATTTTCTTGGCACTAAAATGCATTTTTGAAAACATGCAATTTTTCCTAATTCATATAAAACTCCAAATAAAACTTGTTTGATTTTTCTATTAAATCCTCCGTATTTCTTATTTTTGGGAGAGTCATTTTACTCCCTCTCTCATATATTTATGATAGAAATACTTGAAGATAAAATAAATAAAATCAAATGATCCTATTTTAAAAATTTGAGAAACCTCAATTATGAAAATATTGAAATCCCCAACTCTCTCCGAGGGTCCTTGAGTTGCTTAGGATTTTCTTGGATCACCAAAAGCAAGAAAATATGATATGCATAATGATCTAATGTATAACATTCCAAATTGAAAATTTGGGATGTTACAAACCTACCCCCCCTTAAGGTGAATCTCGCCCTCGAGATTCGGGTTGGCTAGAAAACAGGTGTGGGTGGTCCTTGCGTAGATCATCTTCTCATTCCCAGGTGGCTTCTTCCTCGGTGTGGTGACTCCACTAAACTTTGCAAAACTTGATAACCTTACTGCGGGTAACTCTGCTCGAAAATTCGAGGATCCTAACAGGCTTCTCCTTGTAGGTCAGATCACTGTCAACTGAATTGCTTCCAAGGGTACTGTGTCTCTAAGCGGGATTTCGGCCATCTCCGCATGGCACTTTTTAAGCTGCGAAACGTGAAACACGTCGTGCACTCCTGACAATCCTTCGGGCAATTCCAACTTATAGGAAACCTCTCCCATGCGTTCCAAAACACGGTAAGGTCCCACAAATCTAGGGGCTAGCTTTCCTTTAACTCCGAAACGTTTGACCCCTCGCAGAGGCGATACTCTCAAGTATGCTCTGTCTCCGATCTCATAGGTTAGCTCCTTGTGCTTCGAGTCTGCATAACTTTTCTGCCTGGACCGCGCTACCTTCAGTCTGTCTCGAATCAACTTCACCTTCTCCTCAAACTCTTTGATCAAATCTGGTCCAAACAACTGTCGGTCTCCAACTTCGTCCCACGACAACGGAGTCCTACATCTCCTTCCGTATAATGCTTCGAAAGGGGCCATCTTCAAACTGGCCTGGTAATTGTTGTTGTATGAGAACTCCGCGTAGGGCAAATTGTCATCCCAACTAGATCCATAATCTAGTGCGCAGGCTCTCAGCATATCCTCCAAAATCTGATTGACTCTTTCAGTCTGTCCATCTGTCTGCGGGTGAAAAGATGTGCTAAACTCTAGCCTGGTACCCAAAGTTTCATGTAACTGATTCCAGAACTTTGAGGTAAACTGGATTCCTCTATCTGATACGATGCTCCTCGGAAGTCCATGCAGACATACAATTCGGGTCATGTATATCTTTGCCAACTTTGCACTCGTATAAGTAGTCTTTACTGGGATGAAATGAGCTACCTTTGTTAAACGATCGACTACGACCCAAATTGAGTCATAGCAAGAACGAGTTCTGGGTAATCCCATAATAAAGTCCATACCTAGCTTATCCCACTTCCATTCGGGTATTGGCAATGGTTGTAACAATCCTGCTGGCTTCTGATGTTCTGCCTTCACTCTTTGACATACATCACAAACTGCTACATACTCCGCAATATCTTTCTTCATACAGGTCCACCAGAAAATGTCCTTAAAATCCAAATACATCTTAGTATTTCCTGGGTGAATCGAGTTTGGTGAATCATGGGCCTCCTGTAGTATCAACTTCCTGATCTCCAGGTCATTAGGCACATAAATGCGGTCCTCAAACCATAAGGTGTCATGTTCGTCCTCACGAAATCCTTTAGCTTTTCCTTCGCTCATCCTCTCCTTTATAGAGGCAACCTCCTCGTCAGTTTTCTGAGCTTCTCTGATTTTATCCATCAGGGTAGACTGGATCTCTAGTGTTGCTACGTAGCCTCTCGGAACTATCTCCATACGTAGTTCTCGTAAGTCCTCGGCTAACTCCTTTGGAAATTCCTCCATCAATAGGGTATTGACATGGCTCTTCTGGCTTAGCGCATCGGCTACTACGTTAGCCTTTCCGGGATGATAATGCAATCTCATGTCATAGTCCTTAATGAGTTCCAGCCATCTCCTTTGCCTGAGATTCAGCTCCTTCTGAGTGAATATATACTTCAAACTCTTGTGATCTGTATATACTTCATAATGGTTTCCAATGAGAAAATGTCTACATGTCTTCAATGCATGCACTACGGCTGCTAACTCCAAATCATGGGTGGCATAGTTCAACTCATGAGGTTTCAGTTGTCGTGAAGCCTACGAAACAACTCTTCCTTCCTGCATAAGAACTGCTCCAAGTCCTCGACGTGAAGCGTCGCGGTACACCTCATAATCCTTATGTTGATCTGGCAGAATCAACACAGGTGATGAGACCAACCTTTTCTTTAATTCCTGGAAACTGGCCTCACATTCTTTGGTCCAACTGAATTTGGTGTCCTTCTTTAACAACTCCGTCATTGGCTTTGCAATCCTCGAGAAATTCTCAATAAATCTCCGGTAGTATCCTGCAAGTCCAAGAAAACTCCGGATCTCTCCAACTGTTGTTGGTGCTTCCCAATGGGTCACAGTGTCCACCTTGGAGGGATCTACTGCTATTCCTTCTCCAGATATAACGTGTCCGAGAAATCCGACTTCCTTCAACCAAAACTCACATTTGCTAAACTTGGCATATAACTGATGTTCTCTGAGCTTCTCCAATACCAAACGCAAATGCTCTGCATGCTCCTCTTCATCCTTCGAGAAGATCAATATATCATCTATGAACACTACGACGAACTTGTCCAAATACTCCATAAATACTTTGTTCATCAGGTTCATAAAGTATGCCGGTGCGTTAGTCAGACCAAAAGACATAACGGTGTACTCGTACAACCCATACCTAGTGGTAAAGGCCGTCTTAGGTATATCCTGCTCTCGGATCTTCAATTGATGGTACCCTGATCGCAGATCGATCTTGGAAAATACTTTAGCTCCTTGCAATCTATCGAACAGATCATTGATCATCGGCAGTGGGTACTTGTTCTTGATCGTCACTTCATTCAGTCCTCGGTAATCAACAACCATTCTTAACGATACATCCTTCTTCTCCACTAGAAGTACTGGCGAACCCCAAGGCGAAGAACTTGGGCGTATGAATCCTTTATCCAGTAACTCCTTAATCTGTTTCTTTATCTCCTCCAAATCCTTTGCGGGCATCCTACACGGTCTCTTAGAAATTGGCCCTGTGCCTGGCAAAAGCTCAATCAAAAACTCTATATCTCTATCCGGTGGCATGCCAGGTAACTCCTCTGGAAACACATCCGGATAATCTTTCACCACTGGTACTTCCTCCTGGACAACTCCCGTGAGAGAATGTACTTGAGTCCTTATAGACGAATGCCTAGACACATACTTAATCCTTCTTCCCTCCGGGGTGGTGAGAAAAATTGACTTACTAGCACAGCCAGTGTTACCTCCATACTTCGATAGCCAATCCATACCTAATATCACATCCAATCCTTGTGACTCCAAAACTATTAGGTCGGAGGGGAAAGTATGTCGGCCTATGATCAATGGCGTCTGAAAACATCGTTGGTGTGCCATATACTCTGCTCCTGGTGAACTTACTAACATGGGGTTCTTAAGAACTCGGGTGGACATCCTATGTCTATTTACGAATCCCCTTGAAATATATGAATGCGATGCACCAGTATCGAAAAGAACTATTGCGGTAAATGTCTTAACCAAAAACTTACCGACAACAGCATCTGGTTGCTCCTCTACCTCCTCCACCGTCACGTGGTTCACTTGTCCCTTGTTGAACGGGCTGGGCTTCTTTGCGGCGCTTCCATTACCTTTCCCATTCTTAGCTTCTGAGCATTCATTGGCATAATGTCCATTCTTCCCGCACTTGTAACAGGTGACATGGCTGAAATCCTTCTTGGTGGGTGTGGACGGTGTAGGGCGGCTCTGGTTACCATTTGCTCCATATCCATTTCCATTCTTGGGGCCATTATGATTGTGCGAGCTACCTCCTCCATGGGTATGTTGAAACTGTCCTACCGTTTTAGGGGTAAAACGAGGCTTCTGCTGAGCTCCGGAGTTATACTTTCCTTGTCCATACTTCCTCTTGCGACTTTCAATCTGTTGATGCTTCCTTTCAATCATTAGGGCGCGATCAACCAGCTCCTGGTAGTTATTGAAAGTTGCCACCATCAACTGTACACTCATCTCATCATTCAACCCTTCCATGAATCTCTCCTGCTTAGCGGCATTTGTGGCCACATCATCTGGGGCATAACGAGATAGGGTACTAAACTCATCCACGTATTGGGCCACAATACTGTTGCCTTGGCGCAAATTGTGGAACTCCTGCTTCTTCATACTCATAGCTCCAGTTGAGACGTGGGCGGTACGAAAAGCCTGCTGAAACTGATCCCAAGTCACATTGGCTTTGGGATAAGTGGCTGTGTAATTCTCCCACCATGCTGCGGCTGGTCCAGACAACTGGTGTGCGGCAAAACGCACCTTCTCAGCATCTGAGCAGTTGGCAGTGGTCAAATCCCTTCCAATCTTGCGCAGCCAGTCGTCAGCGACTATTGGTTCAATGCTGCTAGCAAACACTGGTGGTTGCAACCTTAAGAAATGTGTCTAGTTGTCCACGGGTGGTGGTGGTGGAGGGTTGTTGTTGTTGTTCTGGTTGTTCTGAGTGTTCTGGACAAGAAGTTGCATCAAGGTGTTCTGCTGCTGGATCAACTGGGTGAGCTCAGGGGGAAACTCAAATCCGGGCTCACGTCTTGGAGGCATCTGATGGGTGTAGAGGGAAGAGATTAGAATAGAATTGAGGTCTAAGGGAAAATCACTACCCATATGCAGATGAGACAAACACAATCATATCACACCAATCAATTTCAAACAAGGGCTTACACTGATCTAATCGTTACAAAAGTGTTCTAAGTCTACTAAATGGGAAAAACTACTAGTCATAGGAAGGTCTTCTAGAAATTTTGATCGACAGAGGATTCCATGATATCTGCTCCAGCTTCATCTTCATAGTCTTCGTCTTTGCTATCATCAGGTTCCGAATCCGTGTCGTCAATGATGATGTAGTCTTCCGGTGGAATCTCCTTGGGTTCTTCTTCCTCTTCTTCTTCTCCCATGAGTATCCCTAACTTCCGTGTCAAGTCATCATTCTTCTCCACAAGTATTAGCATCTCCTCCTCGTATCCGTCGTGTGTAGACTTGAGTTCTTCCTCTAGCTCCAAATTCTTGTTTAGTGCTTTCTTCAAGTCTATCATTCCTGCACACATCTGGTGCTCCTGGCGACGAATGTGATGGTTCAACTCATGGATGAAGGCTGCAATGGATCTATCCTTCCGGGTGCTGATCATGTCCCAATTCTCAACTCGGCGTCCACAAATCTGGTAGATGGTGTCCTTCAGTTCCTGCTTGTAGACTTCTCCGATCCTTCCCATAGCGATATGGGCTGCCATGCTCCTGCCTAGGCTCCATGTAGGCGCACTAAAAGAAAATGCTATGAGTGCGATGACGGGCTTGAACGTCCTTCCTGGAACTTGAGCTTGAATCAACCAACGCTCCTCATCGGGTAGAGTGGCATTGTAGGTTCCGGTGAAACTTGGTAGTCCAATGTTTAGATATCTGGTGACTTCCTTCAGGTGTCGTCCAAATGGTGTATCGTCATCCGGTTGAGTGAACTTGTTCTTTGCATCCACCATCCTAAAAGACTATAAAAGATGAGGAGTCAGAAAAGAGAAGAGTGAATAGTGTTCTAGGGCTTTAACTTAGTGGTCATGTCCTACAGTCAGCGTGTGCTCTGATACCATCTTGTAGCGATCAGACCTCAAACAGTCTGACCTCTGTGCATCAGTGTCATCCCTGGATCAGTAATGCTGACACGCACAATACTTGAAGGATTTATAACAGAGTAGCAATCACACACTTATTACATCGATAGTTCCAACGATGAACTTATTACAATAAAATGGCTTAAGGCCATCTAACACGATAACAGCGGAAGGTTTGGAAGATAAGTGAGTCCATCACCTCCAACGGCATCACTAAGTATAGAACCACGACCTATAAGGCACCTTACTCGTCGTTTGAAAAGTCTGCAACATGAACGTTGCAGCCCGAAAACGGGTCAGCACATGGAATATGCTGGCAAAGTAACACAAAGAGAGCAATAAAGTAAAGCTATACTATATGCAATATGGCTGGTGGAAAGCTCTATGGTTACAGTTTTTGCGTAAAGCCAATTTTTCCCTACTTCAAAGGAATAGATTTTTATTAACTATCATGGTAGTTGAAACATCGTTGAGAAGATAGACATCCTCTCAACCTCAATTAAAAATCATCATTAAACCCAACAATATTAATTAGAGTAACATGATGAGATTCACATGATATCCAAGTACTAGATACTCAAGACGTCCGTAACCGGGGACACGGCTAATCATGATCAGTTTTGTACACTCTGCAGAGGTTTGTGCACTTTTCCCCACAAGACTCGATCGCCTCCGTTGGTTTCTCGCATTGCATGGTGTTTGAGAAACGGATGACTGAGACACAGTCTTTCCGAAGAGGTCCCCTTAACCAGATAGATAGGCCGGTACACCTACAAACCCTCTACATCTGCTAGCCCATCATGGAAAGGTTTCCCACAACTTACTCAACTATGCCAGAGCCCATATTGGCATGTGGCTGCACACGGAAGTTTCTAGTATGAATAATCTCATGATCCCTTTAAGACTGGGTGGCGGTCCAAAAGAAAAACAGGCAATCGCTGGAATACCCAGGTGCCTCAATCCACCCAGATGTGTGTTAATGTTGCCACCTTAAGTTGAACCATTAATTAACAAACTCACATCTGTCACGGATACACTCACCCAATCCACGTCTACGAGCATAGCATGTCCCAACAGCAAACGTAGAAGTAACTCCCAAAGGTTTGAATGTAATGCAGGTAATAGGTACTACCTCAATCTACTTCCCAATCCCACAAGTTAATTGATCCTACTCATGCAATGTGTGAGGGTTTAACTAATGCAATGAAAACTGGGTAATTGGAAAGTATGATCAAAGTGTTACTTGCCTTGCTGATGATCCACAAAACCTAGAGATTCAAAGTAGCAAGCGGCGCACTCCGGGTACTCTATCGCAAACAAACAATCACACAATAAGTACTTAACTAATGCAACGGTAAGACTTCAAATGAGAGATCTAACCAGAAAGTTCAACTTAAGAACTCCGGTTTGCAAAAGAAATGGCAAAAGAAAAGCAACGAAAGACAAACGGCGAAAGAGAAACAACTACCAGACCAATCTGGACCTAAGTCCAAATTTAGCTGAGGCAAACGCTTGAGTGACTAGGTTAAACGGAAAGAGATTTTCAAGATGAAACTCCAGGCACTTGAATCACCTGATTCCGATAAACGAGCGAAAAGTTAAACTAAAACGAAGATCGGATCAGAGATCACGATCAGAAAATAAACTAGAAAAAGAAAACTAAAATAGCTTAAGGAACGGACGTTCATCAGCTGAGACTAAACGGCGAAATCGTTCGTTAGAACGAACGAACGGGTGAACGTTTACTAATTAACTAAACCGAAAAAAACAGAAAAACCGATCTAATAAAACCGATCTAAAAAAACGACTAGGGTTCTAAAAGAAAAACCGGTGGTTTTCCACCAAAAACCGGCGGCGGTGGCTACCTCGTCGAAATGGCCGGCGGCGGTGGCGGCGGCGACGGCGGGCGGCGGGGCGTGCGGCGGCTGCGGCGGTGGGTAGCAGCGGGGTGCGGTGGAGGGAAAAGGGGGGGCAGCTATATATATAGGGGGGTAGAAGCTTGCGGGAGGGGGGCAAGCAACTCCGGCGGTGGCCGGAGTCCGACACGGGCACGGGCGCGCGGTGCGGGGAAGGCGGTCAGCGGCGGCTGGGCCTGGCTCGGCTGGGCTTCGGCCCAGTCGGGTAGGGTTCTCTGTCTTTCTTTTTTTTCTAATTACGCCAGCGCTAAAAAAAATTCTGGAAAAGAAGTAAAAAATCTAAAATTGCCAAAACAAATTTTCACCGTCTAAATAGAATATTTAGAACAAGATGAACATTTTCTTGGCACTAAAATGCATTTTTGAAAACATGCAATTTTTCCTAATTCAAATAAAACTCCAAATAAAACTTGTTTGATTTTTCTATTAAATCCTCCGTATTTCTTATTTTTGGGAGAGTCATTTTACTCCCTCTCTCATATATTTATGATAGAAATACTTGAACATAAAATAAATAAAATCAAATGATCCTATTTTCAAAATTTGAGAAACCTCAATTATGAAAATATTAAAATCCCCAACTCTCTCCGAGGGTCCTTGAGTTGCTTAGGATTTTCTTGGATCACCAAAAGCAAGAAAATATGATATGCATAATGATCTAATGTATAACATTCCAAATTGAAAATTTGGGATGTTACAAGAACTTGATGAGGTGACAGTCACCCCTTCCGAACCGGAAAGTAGCGCAGCGCAAGAAGATGTTCCTGTGGTGCGTGCACCGACTAGGGAGGAAGTTAATGATAATGATCATGAAGCTTCAGATCAAGTTACTACTGAACTTCGTAGGTCCACAAGGACACGTTCCGCACCAGAGTTGTCATGGAAATAACACATCAGATGTCCGGTTTAACAGACTTGATGATGGAACCATCGCACAGGTTAGCTTGAAGGGGTTAAAAGCACACAAAGGACACAGAGGGTTTATACTAGTTCGGCCCCTTCGATGAAGGTAAAAGCCTACGTCTAGTTTGGTTTGGTATTGCTTGGGCGTCGATGAACAGGGAGCAGTTTGCTTGCCTGTCTCGACGGGTTGTTTCTTGCTTGTCCCTGAACCGCCGCCGGGTCGTCCCTTTATATAGAGGTGACGCCTGGTCCGGTTTACAGAGTCCCGAGGCCGGCTCATACTCGTGTCCACCTCGGTCTCTGCTCTTTTCTTCCTTATCTCTCAAGTTACATCATCGGGCGGTTTACAAACCATAACTCTATACATGGGCCTAAGATCTCATGGGCCGTAGCCTCTACTAAATATTACAATCACACATATTTACAATAATCCGGTTTATACTAGCCGGTTCATACCTGCTAGTAATATCCCTTACATTAGGCCCCAAAATGATTTGAACTTGTTCACATCAATCTCCCTTATCTTGCATTTTTCCTTCTTGTGTCTTCTCATTTTTGTAAACCGGCCCTGACGTCATCCTTGAGAATCACTTTATCTGACTGTGACATCACTTCCGCATTTAACGCCGCGAGCTGTCTATCAGCTTTATTTAAGGGTTATCCCGAAAATCGAGGCGTCAGAGGATCTTTATCCAATCTTTTGCCTCCTTGAATCCCGCACTTGTCGCTTCGGATCTGCCTCTCTTCTATAAATACCGATGTCCTCATTCATTATCTTCTTCCGCTCCTTCTTCCTCCTCCGTCGCCCGAACTTAAGACTCCATTGTCGCCCGAGCTCAATCCGCCGCCGTCGACCACTGAATCTACATCTTCGCCGGCCGCTGCATCGACCTGAGCTTGACCAGAAAAGACTCCGCCGCCACTTCTCAGGTAATTTATCTTCTTCCTCACTATAGATCCGTGACCTCTAGGGTTCTTCTTCACATCTCCGCCATTAAACTTCAGCGGTAGTTTCATCTGTTCATCTTAGGCACCAAGTTCTCAGTAATAACCTTTAGATCTTTCCCTTTTAAAATTTACCTCTATTCCACTGCGGCATGCTTTAGATCTTCGTCATTCATATTCAACCTGTAGATTTATCCGCTCTGTATAGGACCCTTGTAGTTCTTCCCGTATATCCTTGTATTTGTTTTTCTTTTTCTTGCGCGCTCAGATCTGTTCCGCCTTAGCTGTCTGTGAAAACCTGTTTCTTCTCTTTTATAGATCTGTTAAGTATACTTCGGTTTAAACTGTCATGTACATGCTCCGTAAAATTTTTAAAGACAAACGCGACGGTTTAGCTCTTTCTCTATTGCTGTCATGAACCGGTAGTAACATAGCTCCCTGTTACTGCCGGGTTATCCGTATCATTAGTCCCTTGTCTAAACCGTTGCGTAATCCTTGCATATATCTTCCGGTTTATACCGCTATACTCGAATAACCCGGTTTTACACTTTATCCTTTCAGCACTTACTCTTCTGCTGCCATGGCCAAACAATTCGTGTCTTGCAATTGGGTTCCTTCCGTTATTACGGAAGACGATTTAGCCAAAGCTGTGTCAATTGGCACTTTAGGCCCTCAATCCGTTTTAAAGTGGCGAGCTCCAGGAGACGAGTGTCCTCCCACTCCCAAAGAGGGGAGGTTATTGTCTTCTTTGACCATATTGCTCGGGGCTTTACTCCTCCCGGTTCGAAGTTTTTCCGGGATGTACTTGCTGCTTTCCAGCTTCATCCTCAGGACATAGGTCCCAACTCTGTTTCCAACATATGTGATTTCCAAGTGTTTTCTGAGGTGTATTTGCAAGAAGAACCGTCAGTTGACTTGTTCCGGGATTTCTTCCACCTAAACCGGCGGACTGAATTCACTAGTGGACCGCATCAAGAACTAGGCGGGGTCAGTATTCAGAAAAGGAAAGATGCAGTCTTTCCTCATGCCGCTCTCCACACACATCCCAAGGACTGGAATAAATCTTGGTTTTACTGTATTGATACTTCACCTGCGGGGGAAAACCCATTGCCGGGTTATCGCGAGCACCATCTTCCGGAGGATCACCCTCTGTCGCAGCGCCTCAGCTCCTCAGAGCGGCCCCAGTTTGCCTCTCAACTTTCCAAGTTATAGGCCTTTATGGCTAATGGTTTAACCGGCGTGGATTTCATGCGCTGCTGGCTCTCTTGGAGTATCCTTCCTCTGAGCCCGCGCACAAGCTTGATGTGTCAATACTCTGGTAAACCGGATGACCCTCAACGTTTTACTAAGGAGAAACTTTCTGAGTCAGAAGTTACTGAGTCCGCCAAGAAGATGTTTAACATCACTTTAGAAGAATGTAGCCAAACCGGACTCGCTCCATACTACAAGAAAAATAAGCTGCCTGCGGTATGTCTTACTTTCTTTCATATGCCTGTAATCCGTTCCTTTGAATGGTTCTTTCAATTTATCTTTTACCTTTTGAACAGGCCAATGCCTTTCTGGAAAAGGAAGCCTCAGGAGAAAACCGGAAAACAGACACGCCGGAAAACTTTTGCTACCAAGAAGAGAAAAGCGGCTGGTGGCTCCAGTTCCCATGCTGAGGATGACGATCCGGACTCTGAGGTATGAATTAATCCGGCTTTACCTTGCTCGCTTTTACTCATATCTGTATCTAATGATAACTTTTCACAGGAGTTGGCTGAAGGAGATAAACCGGCCAAAGTTGAGGTAACTATCCTTTCTTCCGATTCAGAACCACTTCCACAAAAAAGTCGTCGGACAGTCCGGAAATATCAGTTTTCTCACCCATATGCTCAATTGGATCCTAATTTTCTTTTGAAGAAACAACAACATGAAGATCTTCGCCGGACCACTCGCCACAGCGGCCTTGCTGTGGAATCATCCGGAATATCTCTTACTCCGACCCGGAAGCGCCGCTCAGAGGTTATACTCTCTCCAACCCTTCTTCATCCCAAGGCCGGGCTCATACACAAACCTCTTAAACTGTCTGACCCTGATTATCAGGAGACTCCGCTATCTTCTTCCGGTGAATCAACTGCCACACAGCTTCCACCCCTAAAAACCGTCCCAGGGTAAGTCTTTAAATTTATCCGGTTTATGATTGCACTTTGTCTTATAGCTCTAACTTGTTTTTCCAACTTCCTTCAGCAAGCCAAAGCCTAGCAAAAAACAAAAACTCAACCAACCAACTACTGAGACTGCCGTTGATGATCCGGCGGCTGATCCGGACTCAGCTATCCCTCCGGAAGGCGAACCTACAATTCCACTTGAGGATCCTGCTCCTGTCGATCACACTACTATGCCTGAGAATCCCAATGCTGAAGATGTTTGGGAACCGGCAAGTCCTGCCCGGGCCAATCCTCCTCAGACCAATCCGGCTGCTCCCAGTCCGGTTCGCACTGCAACCCCACCCCCAACAACTGCTTCTCCGGAGGTGGAAATAACTCACACAGCTTATACCGCTCCTGCTGAGCCCACTGTCTTAGCCAAACATACGGCTAAGACGGAGAAGCTGCACAAAGAAAAGGGTAAATGGAGTACTGAATTGTCCAGCTTTGCTGACATGAGTGCCCAGGAACTCTATTCCGGGTACTTGAACCGGCTCCACATTGGTCGAGATTACGAAGCAGGCTTGATTAACATGATGAAGGACAAGTATGAGGTAATCCCTTGCATCTTCTTTTGACTTTCAATGCCTTTCTGTCTATATCATATCATCCCCCAAGTTCCGGTTTAGCTATGTTTATAAGGTGAACCGGTACTTCCTGATGAATCAAACGATCTTACATTAGCCCCCAAGTGCCAGGGGCATAACTCGGTTTATGTGCCTGGGACTTGACTTTTCCCTCAATACTTCAATTATCCATTAGTCCCCAAGTGTCAAGCAGACAACTTGTTTGTGTGCTTGAGACTTTGTCTTTGAATTACCTCTGATTATTGCTTCAACTGCCCATTAGCCCCCAAGTGTCAAGCAGACAACTTGTTTGTGTGCTTGAGACTTTTGTCTTTAAATTACTTCCGCTTACCACTTGATCTTCCTTGTAGGCTGATTTAAACCGGAGGGATGAAGAAATCAGTGAACTCCGGAGCAGACTTGCTGAAACGGAGGCTGCTGCTTCTAAGGCCAAGAAAGATTTGAAGCTGAGTTTAAAGACTTCTGAACAGCTGAAGAAATTCTTTGAAGAAGAGCGGACCTCCTTTGAGGTTCAAAAGAAAGATCTGGAGAAAAGGGCCAAGGATGCTGAAGAAGCTCTTAATCCGGTGACTGAAGAGTTATCCGGTTTAAAGCGGCAAATAGAGTTGATGACTTCTGCAATATTCGGTAAGTATTTAATCTATATTCCTGCTTTCATACTTGCAATCTTCTATCCGTGCCGGTTTAATTGTGATAATCATATGCAGGGCGCCATGTCACCCATCTTGGGGATGACTTACGGAAAAAACTCAAGGCATGTTATACTTTGGTGGAGCAGCTGTATTCCTGCGCTCAAAGGATCATAAGTGCAACATCATTCAATAAACCAGCCCCTACTACCATCCAAGGCACATTGCAAAGGCTGTCTGTCTTGCCGGTGCGTTTGGAGGAAGTTAAGAAGTCTGCTGCTCGGGCCGGTTCCCTCTTGGCGCTTACCAGAGTGAAGGCATGGGTTCCGGACTTTGATCCGGAAGAATCCTTTAATGGGTATCCAAATACCAAAGAAGACGGATCGGCTTTCACCGCAAAGGATCTCCATGTCTTGACGAAGGAGATGTGTCCTCTGGCCAGCAAACTTGCGGCCCAATCAGATTTATCCAGGTATCATCCGGGATACGACTTGCAAAACGAGCGGGTGGAGCGGCCGGTTTATGATACCGTCAATCTAATCCCCCCAGTGCGCCCTCATACCTTCGCTCCAGATATCGATCCGTCTGAACTCATCAACGAAGAAATGTACTTTCGTACTTTAACGAAAATCGACTGGTGCGTCCCTGACTTCCAGCCGCTTCAAGAAGAGGAAGAGACTCCGGATCAAGTTGATGCCCAGCCGTCTCAGCAGGAGGGAGCGTAGCTCATAGCATATCTTTGTAGTTGCAGCCTCATTTTGCCGAACAATTTTTAATCCGCCAGGCTTGCTATGCCTTGTAATAGGATAGCTGAAAACATTTATCTGCGTTGATCCGGATATTCCGGCTTTTCTTTCGATATTGCCAACTTGGTCTGATATGGATTATCTTATATATCATCTGTTCATGCATAGATAATGAAGATATGTCCTAACGGTTTTACCGTTGGACCCATTAAATTGTTCTCACAACATATCAAACAAGTGTATGTTTATATCAAAAATAACTTTATACCTGAGATCAAGTATACTTGATACTCTTAATCCGGCGAATTTTGCCTCTTTGAAGGGAGTCTTTTGATAGACCCATTAATAATCCCGGGTCTTATAATGATTGCCGGTTTAATTCAAGATGATTGTTCCGGGTGATGATAACCACCAGATTGGCTCTTGCTGGTGTTTTGTAACCCAGACTTTTAACTCATGCTGGTGTTCATGACCCAGACTTTGAACTTTATATATATACGTGGTCAACTTCTGGAGCTGTTCCACTCCGGTTTAGAGAATCATAACACATAAAGATCAGAAATGCAAATTTGCAAATAAAACCGTGTAATCGAGGCTTTTTACGAGCTGCCAGGCTCAAAACAAGGTTCAGCCAATCAATGGAATGGGCTTGCCATCAGAGGGCCGGTCGATGGATGTGGCCGAATCATCCATAGGAACCATAAGAAAATCTTTAGCCAATCACTGGGTGGCTGTCGCCTGTCCAGAGGGCCTCCATGGTTCCAAGAAAACATGGGTAAACTTTGAGCCAATCACTGGATGGCTGACGCCTGTCCAGAGGGCCTCCATGGTTCCATGAAACCATGGGTAAATCGTAAGCCAATCACTGGATGGCTGTCGCCTGTCCAGAGGGCCTCCATGGTTTCATGAAACCATGGGTAAATCATAAGCCAATCACTGGATGGCTGTCGCCTGTCCAGAGGGCCTCCGTGGTTCCATGAAACCATGGGTAAATCATAAGCCAATCACTGGATGGCTGTCGCCTGTCCAGAGGGCCTCCATGGTTCCATGAAACCATGGGTAAATCATAAGCCAATCACTGGATGGTTGTCGCCTGTCCAGAGGGCCTCCATGGTTCCATAGAACCATGGGTGAATCTTGAACCAATCACTGGATGGATTACCATCCAGAGGGTTTCCATGAAGCGTCCTCTTTGAGCCGGATGTGACCTTACGCTCTTCAGGGAGTTTTACTGCTTCTAAGTATATATTCTGCAAAATCAGCTTTAAACCGATCGATATGTTTGAAATATGACATATGATAATATATATATGGTTGTCCTCATAAAATATATGTGTTGGAAAAAAGGCTGAGCCCCCGGTTTACCGAGGGTGCCGGTTTATTCATTAATCATAATATATACATAGGATACAGTGGAGCTCATGGCTCAGGTATAATAGGGCCGTAAGAGGGCGATGTTCCACGGCCTCTTTGTCTCCTCTTCCGATGTCCGTGAGTCCTTGTGTTCTCGAACATCCACCAGGTAGTATGAACCGTTGTGCAGATTCTTGCTGACCACAAAGGGCCCTTCCCAAGGAGGGGATAACTTGTGCATATCTGTTTGGTCTTGGATGAGCCGGAGTACTAAATCTCCCTCCTGGAATGTCCTGCTCTTGATCCGGCGGTTGTGATACCTGCGCAAGTCTTGTTGATAAATCGCCGACCGTGCCGCTGCTATATCACGCTCTTCATCCAGCCGGTCTAAACTGTCCTGTCTCGCCTGCTCGTTGGCCGCTTCAACATAGGCTGTCACCCTTGGTGAATCATGACGGATATCACTTGGAAGGACTACTTCAGCACCATATACCATAAAGAAAGGTGTATAACCTGTGGACCGGTTTGGCGTAGTGTTGACACTCCAAAGGACAGATGGTAATTCCTCAACCCAACATCCTGGGGTTCTTTGCAAGGGAATCATAAGCCGGGGTTTGATACCTCGCAAAATCTCATGGTTTGCTCTTTCAGCTTGACCATTGGTTTGAGGGTGGGCCACAGAAGATACATCTAGGCGAATATGTTCTCGTTGACAAAATTCTTCCATCTCACCCTTAGATAAATTGGTGTCGTTGTCTGTGATGATGCTGTGTGGAAAGCCAAATCGGAAAATTACCTTTTTGATGAATTTGACCGCTGTGGCTGCATCACACTTGCTCACAGGCTCTGCCTCAATCCACTTGGTAAACTTATCCACCGCCACAAGTAGATGAGTTTTCCGATCTTGTGATCGCTTAAAGGGTCCAACCATATCAAGCCCCCAAGTCGCAAACGGCCAGGTTATTGGTATCATCCGGAGCTCTTGTGCCGGAACAAGAGCCCGTCGCGAAAACTTCTGACAAGCATAACACTTCCGGACTAGATCCGCCGCATCAGCATGAGCTGTTAACCAATAGAAACCATGCCGAAAAGCCTTAGCCACCAATGATTTTGAACCGGCATGATGACCACAATCCCCTTCATGGATCTCGCGAAGAATCTCACAACCTTCCTCGGCTGATACACACCGCTGAAATGCTCCAGAGACGCTGCGATGATGAAGTTCCTCATTTGCAATTGTCATGGACTTAGAACGCCGGACTATCTGTCGTGCCTCTATTTCGTCATCCGGCAGCTCTCCCTGGCTCAGATACGCCAAATAGGGCAGCGTCCAATCTGGAATAACATGAAGTGCTGCAACCAACTGTGCCTCCGGATCAGGGACAGCCAGGTCTTCCTCGGATGGTACTTGTACTGATGGACTGTGCAACTCATCCAAAAAGGTATTTGGTGGTACCGGTTTACGTTGAGAACCCAGTCGGCTTAAAGCATCAGCCGCTTCATTCTTTCGCCGGTCTATGTGGTCCACTTGATACCCTTTGAAATATCCAGCCACTGCTTCCACTTCTCGTCTGTAAGCAGCCATGAGAGGATCCCTTGAATACCACTTGCCTGAAACTTGCTGTGCCACCAAATCTGAATCACTGAAGCACTTGACCCGGCTCAAGTTCATCTCCTTTGCCATCCACAAGCCATGAAGTAACGCTTCATATTCCGTTGCGTTATTAGTACAAGGAAACAATAAACGGAGGACGTAACAAAACTTATCACCTCGCGGGAAAGTTAAGACAACTCCAGCCCCCGAGCCTTCTAACTGTCTTGAACCATCAAAGTGAATCGTCCAGTAAGTAAGATCCGGCTTCTCCTCAGGTGTTTGTAATTCCGCCAATCATTGATGAAATCCACCAATGCTTGAGATTTTATAGCGGTGCGTGGCACATATTTTAACTCATGTGGGCTCAGCTCAATGGCCCATTTCGCCACTCTACCCGTAGCTTCTCTATTCTGGATTATGTCCCCCAACGGTGCTGAACTAACCACAGTTATCGGATGACCCTGGAAATAGTGCTTCAACTTCCGGTTTGCCATGAACACACCATACACCAGCTTCTGCCAATGTGGGTACCTCTGCTTAGACTCAATGAGTACCTCGCTCACGTAATAAACCGGACGCTGAACCGGATATTCCTTCCCTGCTTCCTTGCGTTCCACCACGATCGCCACACTAACTGCTCGTGCGTTGGCGGCGACGTATAACAGCAAAGGTTCGTTTTCAACAGGGGCAGCCAGGACCGGTGGCCTTGGCAGCTGTCGCTTCAAATCCTCAAACGCAGCATTTGCCTCATCACTCCATATAAACTGATCCGTCTTTCTCAGCATCTGGTAAAGCGGAATGGCCTTCTCCCCCAAACGGCTAATAAACCAGCTCAATGCTGTGATCCGGCCAGCGATACGCTGAACATCATTAATGCAAACCGGTTTTGTTAAAGATGTGATTGCCTTGATCTTCTCCGGATTAGCTTCTATCCCTCTGTTTGACACCAAAAACCCAAGGAGCTTGCCTGCCGGAACACCGAAAGCACACTTCTCCGGATTAAGCATCATCTTATAGGCCCGAAGATTGTCAAAGGTCTCCTTGAGGTCCTCTATCAGTGTCTCTTCCTTCCATGACTTCACCACGATATCATCCACATAGGCATGAACATTTCTCCCTATCTGCCCCTTAAGACAGTTCTGAACGCAACGCTGATAAGTTGCTTGAGCACTCTTAAGCCCAAAAGGCCTAGATACATAGCAAAAAGCACCAAAAGGAGTTATGAAAGCTGTCTTCTCCTGGTCTTTAACTGCCATCTTGATCTGGTGATATCCTGAGTATGCATCCAAAAAACTTAGCCGCTCGCATCCTGCTGTAGCATCGATAATCTGATCAATGCGAGGGAGAGCAAAAGGATCGGTTGGACAAGCTTTGTTGAGGTCTGTGTAGTCCACACACATTCTCCACTTTCCATTCTTTTTTAACACCAGCACCGGATTAGCCAACCACTCCGGGTGAAAAACTTCCACTATGAACCCTGCAGCCAAAAGCCTGGCCACTTCCTCTCCTATAGCCTTGCGCCTCTCTTCGTTGAAGCGGCGCAGATATTGCTTGACCGGTTTAAACTTCGGATTGATATTAAGACTGTGCTCAGCGAGTTCCCTCGGTATACCTGGCATGTCAGAAGGTTTCCATGCAAAGATATCCCGGTTCTCACGGATGAACTCAATGAGCGTGCTTTCCTATTTGGGATCAAGGTTAGCGCTGATCGTGAACTGCTTGGATGAATCGCCCGGTACAAAATCAACTTGCTTGGTCTCCTCTGCCGATTGAAATTTCAGCGCCGGATCATGTTCTGTAGTTGGCTTCTTCAACGGGGTCATATCTGCCGGATCAACATTATCCTTATAAAATTTTAACTCCTCGGTAGCACATACTGCCTCCGCGTAAGCAACGTCTCCCTCTTCACACTCCAACGCAACCTTGCGACTTCCATGAACCGTGATTGTGCCCTTGTGACCCGGCATCTTGAGTTGCAGGTAAACATAACACGGTCTGGCCATAAACTTGGCATAAACCGTCCTCCCGAACAAAGCGTGATAAGGGCTCCGGATCTTGACGACTTCGAAAGTTATCATCTCTGACCTGGAATCATGCTCATCTCCAAAGGTAACTTCTAAGTCAATTTTCCCAACTGGATAAGCTGACTTACCTGGAACCACCCCATGGAACACAGTGTCTGACTGTCTCAGCTTCTTATCCGTCAAGCCCATTCGACGGAAGGTCTCGTAATACAAGATATTGATGCTCCTGCTGCCGTCCATAAGAACTTTAGTGAACTTATAGCCTCCCACCTGTGGTGCCACCACCAAGGCCAAATGGCCCGGATTATCTACCCGCATCGGGTGATCCTCCCTGCTCCATACAATGGGCTGCTCTGACCAGCGCAGGAATTGCGGTGTCGCCGGTTCAACCGCGTGGACTGCCCGCTTTAGAACCTTCTGATCTCGTTTACACAGACTCGTGGTGAACACATGATATTGCCCACTGCTCAACTCCTTCAGATTACTCTGATATTCGGATTGCGGCTGCTGTTGCTGACGCTGCTGATTACCCTGGTTATTATGATTACCTTGGCCCTGCTGTTGGCTGCCTTGGTTATTGTAGCCACCCTGACCATGCGGCGGATTACCCTGGTTATTATAACCACCTTGACCATATTGGTTATTGGCCCGGCCATGATAACCATTGCCATTGCCCCGATATCCTGATCCGGAGCTGTTTCCCTGATGACCCGGACCATAGAACCCTGAGCCTGAACCACCATTCGGAGGCCTGTCATTAGAATTGAAGCGGCCCGCTATGGCTTCCATCAAGGGCCTGCATTCCCCTATAGTGTGTTTCGCTGGTCGTCCTCTTGTGCTATGCTTCGGACAAGGCTGATTTAATTCCTGGTCCCAACTAACATTTCCTCCGCCGGTTTGTGGGGGTTGTTTGCCCCTATTGCGCTGGAAACACTCTTGAACTTGGGTATTGGCCACAAAATCAGAGCCACCCTCCGCCTTTCGCTTGCCCAAGAAGCTTGTTGTAGTCGGATTACCCTGCGCCGGTTTACCGGGTTTGTTAACTTTCCCTGCTTTGTCTCCCTCTGCTTCTGGGTACTTAGTGTTGTCCGAGTCCCCATACTTCACCAGAGCACTCATGAGAGTTCCCATATCGTTACAATCTCGTTTAAGCCGTCCCAGTTTTAGTTTTAGAGACTCAGACCGGCAATTGTTCTCTAAAGTCACTATTGTCGTACTGGGATTGATACTATTTGAAGAATGCAAGATCTCTGATACTCGCCGCACCCATGCACTTGTAGATTCCCGCTCTCCTTGCACACATGCTGCTAGATCCACTATTGACATCGGCTGCTTGCACGTATCCTTGAAATTTTTGATAAACTGGCGACATAGCTCTCCCCATGACCCGATGGAATTTGGGGGTAAACTCTTTAGCCAGGTCCGGGCTGTACCTTCAAGCATCATAGTAAAATACTTTGCACAAGCCGCTTCATCTACATCCAGCATCTCCATGGCCATCTCGTAACTCTCAACCCAAGCTTCAGGAGCCAGATCTGCTGTGTAATTAGGCACCTTACGTGGACCTTTGAAATCCTTGGGCAGCTTCACGCTCCGTAAAGTGGGGATAAGACACTGCACACCAAAGGAACTTGTTGTAACTCCTGTCTCCGCCGTGGTCGTGTGAACCGGCGTCGTCTGACGGATTTCCTCCCGGGCTACCGACCTAACCCGGTTTACATCGTGAGCTTGTGCAGCCGCACCTGCCGGATTATCCTGTCTGTGCCGATGCCGTCTGCGTTCACTACTAGACACTTCTGGTTCCTCCCAATGCCTAGTGTAACTCCGGCTGGGACGTGGTGTTGAATGTAACCTCTCCCTGCTATGGGAATATGCTTGCTGTTGTATCAACGCCGTGTCGAGTAGATCCTTAACCCTGCGTGCCTCCAATGCTACTGGAGACGTCCCCTCAATAGGTAAAGCGTCCAAGCGTGAAGCAGTTGCAACGATATTGTCCAAAGGATTCGAGTAATGACCCGGAGGGGTAGGAACGTGAGGTGTAGATGTGATCCGTCGATCTTGCTCTGCAGTAGGCTGCTGAACCGGCTCGTCCCTCGCTGGGGGTGCCCTCCGGTTTAAAGCTAGATCATTGCTAGTTCCTGCCCCTGGCATCCTGAACAGATCCGTCGCTTCATAAACCGGTGGTAGACGGGATTGGTACTTTCGACTCCTTACTCCCTGTGTAGAGCCTGCTCCATCCTTAGGTGAAAAGCCTGATCATTCAATTCCGCTGGCCTTATCACTATCATAGCCTTCTCTGCTTTCAGATCATCCCTTGCTTGATCAATACGGCCCTTTAGCTGAAGGAGCTCTGCATCATGCTGCGCCTTGTCTGCTGGAGCTACCTCTGCCACAGCTTTGGCCGTGAACTCCTCGACTAAGGTGGATAGAACGTCAGTAGGTGAGAGGGCTGGGCCGCTCCCCCCTACACCAGCTTCTGCTGTCGCCCCGTTCACCGTGGGCTGCGGCATAAATTGTGAACCGGCCATAAAGACAGCCACCCGGTTTGGCGGGTCGAAGGGGTCCGAAATACTGTCTCCGTCGGACTCACCCTCAGACCGGCCGTCCCGCAACTGATACAAAGATTCAGTCTCTCCGGATGAGGATCCGTCGTTGGAGTAGACAATTGTTTCACCACCGGATTCCGATCCGTCCTCGGTTTGGACCCCGTGAACTGCTCCAACGAAAACGTGCTTCATGGCGGGATGAATCCGGGCCGATCTCGCACGCTGAGCCGGCTCGATGATGTTGCTGAAGATGTCTGGCTCAGGTCCCGGTTCGCCGATCTTGCCGATGAAGACATGGATGCCACCGAAGGGAACCCGGTACCCGTATTCGATTGAATCGGCCTCCGGTCCCCAACCCGCGTCGTCGATGTAGATCCGGCCGCGGCGACTCTTGGTCATTCGGCCGACAACGTAGCCCTTGAGCCCTTCAAAGCTGCCCTTCAAGAACTCCAAACCATCGTGCGGAGGGCCCAAGGTGGGCGCCAACTGTCGTGGAAATAACACGGCAGATGTCCGGTTTAACGGACTTGATGATGGAACCATCGCATAGGTTAGCTTGAAGGGGTTAAAAGCACACAAAGGACACAGAGGGTTTATACTAGTTCGGCCCCTTCGATGAAGGTAAAAGCCTACGTCTAGTTTGGTTTGGTATTGCTTGGGCGTCGATGAACAGGGAGCAGTTTGCTTGCCTACCTCGACGGGTTGTTTCTTGCTTGTCCCTAAACTGTCGCCGGGTCGTCCCTTTATATAGAAGTGACACATGGTCCGGTTTACAGAGTCCCGAGGCCGGCTCATACTCGTGTCCGCCTCGGTCTCTGCTCTTTTCTTCCTTATCTCTCAAGTTACATCATCGGGCGGTTTACAAACCATAACTCTATACATGGGCCTAAGATCTCATGGGCCGTAGCCTCTACTAAATATTACAATCACACATCTTTACAATAATCCGGTTTATACTAGCTGGTTCATACCTGCTAGTAATATCCCTGACAAGAGTGGTACGGCAACCCTGTCCTGGAAATCATGTTGTTAGACAACGGTGAACCTTCGAACTATGAAGAAGCGATGGAGGGCCCGGATTCCAACAAATGGCTTGAAGCCATGAAACCCGAGATAGGATCCATGTATGATAACAAAGTATGGACTTTGGTGGACTTGCCCGATGATCGGCACGCCATAGAAAATAAATGGTTCTGTAAGAAGAAGACTGACGCAGATGGTAATGTGACCATCTATAGGGCTCGGCTTGTCGCTAAAGGTTATCTACAAGTTCAAGGGATTGACTACGATGAGACTTTCTCTCCCGTAGTGATGCTGAAGTCCGTCCGAATCATGTTAGCAATTGCCGCATTCTATGATTATGAGATATGGCAAATGGACGTCAAAACACCATTCCTTAATGGCTTCCTCAAGGAAGAACTGTATATGATGCAGCCGGAAGGTTTTGTCGATCCTGGGAATGCTAACAAGGTATGCAAGCTCCAACGCTCAATCTATGGGCTGGTGCAAGCATCTCGGAGTTGGAACAATCGCTTTGATGAGGTGATCAAAGCGTTTGGGTTTATACAGACTTGGGGAGAAGCCTGTATTTAGAAGAAAGTGAGTGGGAGCTCTGTAGCATTTCTCATATTATATGTGGATGATATATTGCTGATGGGAAATGATGTAGAATTCTTGGAAAGCATAAAGGCCTACTTCAATAAGAGTTTTTCAATGAAGGGCCTTGGAGAAGGTGCTTACATATTAGGCATCAAGATCTATAGAGATAGATCGAGACACCTCATTGGTCTTTCACAAAGCACATACCTTGAGAAATATTGAAGAAGTTCAATATGGATCAGTCCAAGAAAGGGTTCTTGCCTGTATTGCAAGGTATGAGATTGAGCACGGCTCAATGCCCGACCACGGCAGAAGATAGAGAAAAGATGAGTGTCATCCCCTATGCCTGGGTTATAGGTTCTAGTATGTATGCCATGCTGTGTACCAGACCTGATGTGAACCTTACCATAAGTTTGGTGGGGAGGTACCAAAGTGATCCCGGTATGGAACACTAGACAACGGTCAAGAACATCCTGAAGTACCTGAAAAGGACTAAGGATATGTTTCTCGTTTATGGAGGTGACGAAGAGCTCGTCGTAAAGGGGTATGTTGATGCTAGCTTCAACACAGATCTGGATGACTCCAAGTCACAAACCGGATACATGTAAATTTTGAATGGAGGAGCTGTCAGCTAGTGCAGTTGCAAGCAAAGCGTCGTGGCGGCATCTACATGTGAAGCGGAGTACATAGCTGCTTCCGAAGCAGTGCAGGAAGGAGTCTGGATGAAGGAGTTCATCAGCGACCTAGGAGTTATTCCAACTGCGTCGGCCCCGATGACTCTCTTCTGTGACAACACTAGAGCTATTGCCATTGCCAAGGAGCCCAGGTTTCACAAGAAGACCAAGCACATCAAGCGCCGTTTCAACTCCATCCGAAATTATATTCAAGATGGAGACATAGATATTTGTAAAGTGCATACGGATCTGAATGTCACAGATCCGATGACTAAACCTCTTCCACGAGCAAAACATGATCAACACCAAAACTCTATGGGTGTTCGATTCATCACAATGTAACTAGATTATTGACTCTAGTGCAAGTGGGAGACTGTTGGAAATATGCCCTAGAGGAAATAATAAAATGGTTATTATTATATTTCCTTGTTCATGATAATTGTCTAATGTTCATGCTTGAATTGTATTATCCGGAAACAGTGATACATGTGTGAATACATAGACCACAACATGTCCCTAGTAACCTCTAGTTACTAGCTCATTAATCAACAGATGGTTACGGTTTCCTGACCATGGACATTGGATGTCATTGATAACGGGATCACATCATTAGGAGAATGATGTGATGGACAAGACCCAATCCTAAGCCTAGCACAAGATCGTGTAGTTCGTATGCTAAAGCTTTTCCAATGTCAAGTATCATTTCCTTAGACCATGAGGTTGTGCAACTCCAGGATACCGTAGGAATAGTTTGGGTGTGCCAAATGTCACAATGTAACTGGGTGACTATAAAGGTACACTACAGGTATCTCCGAAAGCATCTGTTGGGTTTGCACGAACCGAGACTGGGATTTGTCACTCCATATGACGGAGAGGTATCTCTAGGCCCACTCGGTAAGACATCATCATAATGAGCTCAATGTGACTAAGGGGTTTGTCACGGGATGATGTATTACGGAACGAGTAAAGAGACTTGCCATGACGAGATTCAACAAGGTATCGGTATACTGACGATCGAATCTTGGGCAAGTACTATACCGATAGACAATGGGAATTGCGTACAGGATTGATTGAATCCTTGACATCGTGGTTCATCCGATGAGATCATCGAGGAGCATGTGGGAGCCAACATGGGTATCCAGATCCCACTGTTGTTTATTGACCGGAGAGTCGTCTCGGTCATGTCTACGTGTCTCCCGAACCCGTAGGGTCTACACACTTAAGGTTCGGTGACGCTAGGGTTGTAGAGATATAAGTATGCGGTAATCCGAAAGTTGTTCGGAGTCCCGGATGAGATCCCGGATGTCACGAGGAGTTCCGGAATGGTCCGGAGGCAAATAATTGTATATAGGAAGTCCAGTTTCGGCCATCGGGAAAGTTTCGGGGGTCACCGGTATTGTACGGGGACCACCGGAAGGGCCCCGGGGGTCCATCGGGTGGGGCCACCTATCCCGGAGGGCCCCATGGGCTGAAGTGGGAAGGGAACCAGCCCATAGTGGGCTGGTGCACCCCCCATGGGCCTCCCCTGCGCCTAGGGTTGGAAAGCCTAGGGGTGGGGGGCGCCCACCTAACTTGGGGGGCAAGCCCCCCCCCCCTGGCCGCCACCCCCTTGGAGATTAGATCTCCTAGGGCCCGCGCCCCCCATGGGCCCCTATATATAGTGGGGGGAGGGAGGGCAACCGCACCCTATGCCCTGGCGCCTCCCTCTCCCTCCCGTGACACCCCTTCCTCCTCTAGTTGCGCTTGGCGAAGCCCAGCTGGAATCCCGCTGCTTCCACCACCACGCCGTCGTGCTGCTAGATCTCCATCAACCTCTCCTCCCCCCTTGCTAGATCAAGAAGGAGGAGACGTCTCTGCTCCGTACGTGTGTTCAACGCGGAGGTGCCATCCGTTCGGCGCTAGGATCATCGGTGATTTGGATTACGACGAGTACGACTCCATCAACCTCGTTCTCTTGAACGCTTCCGCTCGCGATCTACAAGGGTATGTAGATGCACTCCCCTCTCCCTTGTTTCTAGATGACTCCATAGATTGCTCTTGGTGATGCGTAGAATTTTTTTTTATTTCTGCTACGTTCCCCAACAAATTGCAATCCTACATGTCCTATTATTCTTGGTAGACCTTTCCTTAGAAATATTGGTGCAATTATTGATATGAAAGAAGGAAATATTTAATTCCAATTTCCATTAAGGAAAGTCATGGAACACTTTCCAACGAAGAAAATTGACTTTCCTTATGAATCTATTATGAGAGCCACTTACGGATTGCATACCAAAGATGATAATAGCTAGATCCATTTGTGTTTTTATGCCTAGCTAAGGGCGTTAAACAATAGTGCTTGTTGGGAGGCAACCCAATTTATTTTGCTTTTTGCTTCTGTTTTGTAATAAATAATTCAGCTAGCTTCTATTTAGATGTGGTTTTATGTTTTAATTAGTATTTGTGCCAAGTAGAACCTTTGAGAAGACTTGGGTGAAGTCTTTGTGATTTTGCTGTAAAAAATAGAAACTTCTGCGCTCACAAGATTAGCTGCTGTTTTTTACTGGAAAGTGCTTTTAAGTTGATTCTTTTTTTAGATGATTAATAGACAAATTCCTCACGTCCACCAATTTATTTAAGAATTTGTAGAGTTACAGAAGTATTCAAAAGTTACATATTGCTACAGACTGTTCTGTTTTTGTGTGTTGTTTGCTTATTTTGATGAATCTATGAGTAGTATCGGGGGGTATGAACCATAGAGAAGTTGGAATACAGTAGGATTAACACCAATATAAATAAAGAATGAGTTCATTACAGTACCTTGAAGTGGTGGTTTATTTTCTTATACTAACGAAGCTCACGAGATTTTTTGTTAAGTTTTGTGTTGTGAAGTTTTCAAGTTTTTGGGTAAGGTTTTGATGGACTATGGAATAAATAGTGGCAAGAGCCTAAGCTTGGTGATTCCCAAGGCACCCCAAGGTAAAATTCAAGGACAACCAAAAGCCTAAGCTTGGGGATGCCCCGGGAAGGCATCCCCTCTTTCGTCTTCGTCTATCAGTAACTTTACTTGAGACTATATTTTTATTCACCACATGATATGTGTTTTGCCTGGGGCGTCATGTATGATATGAGTCTTTGATTTTTAGTTTGCCATAATCATCCTTGCTGTACACACCTTTCGGGAGAGACATACTTGAACCAGAATTTATTAAAATACTCTATGTGCTTCCCTTATATCTTTTGAGCTAGATATTTTTCCTCTAGTGCTTCACTTATATCTTTTTAGAGCACGGTGTTGGTTTTATGATGTCTACTACGCAACCTTCTTCTTGTAGACGTTGTTGGGCCTCCAAGTGCAGAGGTTTGTAGGATAGTATCAAATTTCCCTCAAGTGGATGACCTAAGGTTTATCAATCCGTGGGAGGCGTAGGAAGATGGTCTCTCTCAAACAACCCTGCAACCAAATAACAAAGAGTCTCTTGTGTCCCCAACACACCCAATACAATGGTAAATTGTATATGTGCACTAGTTCGTCGAAGAGATGGTGATACAAGTGCAATATGGATGGTAGATATAGGTTTTTGTAAACTGAAAATATAAAAATAGCAAGGTAGCAAGTGGTAAAAGTGAGCATAAACGGTGTTGCAATGATAGGAGGCAAGGCCTAGGGTTCATACTTTCACTAGTGCAAGTTCCCTCAACAAGGATAACATAATTGGATCATATTACTAGCCCTCAACATGCAACAAAGAGTCACTCCGAAGTAACTAATAGAGGAGAACAAACGAAGAGATTATGGTAGGGTACGAAACCACCTCAAAGTTATTCTTTCTAGTCGATCTATTGAAGAGTCTGTAGTAACGTTCCATCTATCATAGAGTCTGTAGTAGAATAACACCTTAAGACAAAAATCAACCAAAACCCTAATGTCACCTAGATACTCCATTGTCACTTCAAGCATCCGTGGGTATGATTATACGATATGCATCACACAATCTCAGAAACATCTATTCAACCAACACATAGAACTTCAAAGAGTGCCCCAAAGTTTCTACCGGAGAGTCAAGACGAAAACGTGTGTCAACCCCTATGCATAGATTCCCAAGGTCACAGAACCCGCAAGTTGATCACCAAAAGATACATCTAGTGGATCACATGATATCCCATTGTCACCACAGATAAGCACGTGCAAGACATACATCAAGTGTTCTCAAATCCTTAAAGAGTCAATCCGATAAGATAACTTCAAAGGGAAAACTCAATCCATTACAAGAGAGTAGAGGGGGAGAAGCATCATAAGATCCAACTATAATAGCAAAGCTCGCGATACATCAAGATCGTGCCATCTCAAGAACACGAGAGAGAGAGAGAGAGAGATCAAACACATAGCTACTGATACATACCCTCAGCCTCGAGGGTGGACTACTCCCTCCTTGTCTTGGACAGCGCCGGGATGATGAAGATGGCCACCGGAGAGGGATTCCCCCCTCCAGCAGGGTGCCACAACGGGTCTAGATTGGTTTTTGGTGGCACCAGAGGCTTTCGGCGGCGGAACTCTCGATCTAGGTTATTTTATGGAGGTTTCTGTATATATAGGAGATGTTGGCGTCAGGGCCAAGCAAAGGGGTCTACGGGCTGTCCACGAGGGGAGGCACGCGCCCTAGGGGGGGCACGCGCCCCCCACCCTCGTGGGCAGCCCGTGGGTGCTCTCGTCCCCCTCCGGCACTTCCTGTACTTCTTTAGGTCCAAAAGCAGCCTCCGTTGATTTTCAGGTCAATTGAGCTCCATTTGAAATTCCTTTTCTGTAAAACCCTAAAACTGGAGAAATACAAAAACTGGCACTAGGCTCTGGGTTAATAGGTTAGTCCCAAAAAAATTATAAAAGTGTATAATAAAGCCCATGAAACATCCTAGAAGGGTAATATAATAGCATGGAACAATCAAAAATTATAGATACGTTGGAGACGTATCAACATCCCCAAGCTTTATTCCTGCTCGTCCTCGAGTAGGTAAATGATAAAAACAGTATTTTTGATGTGGAATGCTAACTAACATAGTTTTTCAATGTAATTCTCTTAATTGTGGCATGAATGTTCAGATCTGAAAGATTCAAGACAAAAGTCTATATTGACATAAGAAATAATAATACTTCAAGCATACTAACAAAGCAATCATGTCTTCTCAATATACTATGGCTAAAGGAAGTTATCCCTACAAAATCATATAGTCTGGCTATGCTCCCTCTTCATCACACAAAATATTCATATCATGCACAACCCTGATTTCAGCCAAGCACTTGTTTTCATACTCTATTCTTTCAAACCTTTCAACCTTCACGCAATACATGAGCGTGAGCCATGGACATAGCACTATGGGTGGAATGGAGAGGTGGTTGTGGAGAAGACAAAAAGGAGGGAGATAGTCTCACATCGACTAGGCGTATCAACGGGCTATGGAGATGCCCATCAATAGATATCAATGTGAGTGAGTAGGGATTGCCATGCAACGGATGCACTAGAGCTAAAAATGTATGAATGCTCAACAAAAGAAACTAGTGGGTGTGCATCCAACTTGCTTGCTCACGAAGACCTAGGGCATTTGAGGAAGCCCATCATTGGAATATACAAGCCAAGTTCTATAATGAAAATTCCCACTAGTATATGAAAGTGGCTGAACATGAGACTATCTATCATGAAGAACATGGTGCTACTTTGAAGCACAAGTGTGGAAAAAGATAGTAGCAATTGTCCCTTTTTCTTTTCTTTTCTTTTCTTTTCTTTTTTTTCTCTTTTTTCTCTTTTTTTGGGCCTTTCTTTTTTCTTTGGCCTTTCCTTCTTTTTTTGGAGGGGCTTTCTTTATTTAGCCTTTCCTCACATGGGACAATGCTCTAATAATGATGATCATCACACTTATATTGATTTACAACTCGATATTACAACTCGATACTAGACCAAAGTATGACCCTATATGAATGCCTCCGTCGGTGTACCGGGATGTTTAATGAATCAAGAGTGACATGTATGAAAAATTATGCATGGTGGCTTTGCATGGCAATATGACAATATGAAGCATGTCATATGAACGAAACGGTGGAAAGTTGCATGGCAATATATATCGGAATGGCTATAGAAATGCCATGATAGGTAGATATGGTGGCTGTTTTGAGGAAAATATATGGTGTTTGTTTTGAGGAAGGATATATAGTGGGTGTATGGTACCGGCGAAAGTTGCTTGATACAAGAGAAGCTAGCAATGGTGGAAGGGTGAGAGTGCGTATAATCCATGGACTCAACATTAGTCATAAAGAAATAATATACTTATTGCAAAAATCTATGAGTCATCAAAACAAAGCAATCAACGCATGCTCCTAGGGGGGAGGTTGGTAGGAGTTAACCATCGCGCGCCCCCGACCTCCACACAAAGGTTGACACTTTACAAATACCTCATGCTCTAACTTCGTCACATAGCAGTTCACCATACGTGCATGCTACGGGAATCACTAACCTTAACACAAGCATTTCTCAATTTCATAATAACTCCACTAGCATGAGTCTAAAATCAATATCCTCATATCTCAAAACAATTATCAAGCATCCAACTTCTCTTCATATTCAATGCACTTAGTGTGAAAGTTTTTACTACAATGATATTGGATGTCTATCATGTGAAGACTAGTTTTATAGCCTAAGCACATTACTATGCTGTTTTAATAGACTCTCAAAAGGATATAAGTGAAGCATGAGAGTTCACCAATTTCTACAAAATATTATCAACACCGTGCTCTAAAAGATATAAGTGAAGCACATAGAGTGTTCTATCAATTCCTAGGCCATATTTAACTCTCTCAAATAGGTGTTTCCAGCAAGGATAATTGTGGCAAACTAACAAGCAAAGACTCAAATTATACAAGACTCTCCAAGTAAAACACATATCATGTGGTGAATAAAAAATATAGCTCCGAGTATAGTTACCGATGGATGAAGACGAAAGAGGGGATGCCTAACCGGGGCATCCCCAAGATTAGGCTTTTGGTTGTCCTTGAATTTTACCTTGGGGTGCCATGGGCATCCCCAAGCTTAGGCTCTTTCCACTCTCTGTTCCATAGTCTATCAAAGCAATACTCAAAACTTGAAAACTTCACAACACAAAACTTAGACAAAAATCTCGTGAACTCTGTTAGTATAAGAAAGCAAACCACTACTCAAAGGTACTGCAATGAATTCATTCTTTGTTTATATTGGTGTTAAACCTACTGTATTACAACTTCTCTATGGTTCATACTTCCCAATACTACTCATAGATGCATTGAAATAAGCAAACAACACACAAAAACAGAATCTGTCAAAAACAGAACAGCCCGTAGTAATCTGCAGGTTTCGCATACTTCTGTAACTCCAAAAAATTCAAACTAAATTGGTAAACGTGAGGAATTTGTCTATTAATCATCTGCAAAAAGAATCAACTAAATAGCACACTCCAGTAAAATCTGATGTCTATTCTAGTGAGCGATAACGTTTCTGTTTTTTTACAGCATGATCGCATAAACTTCACACAAGTCTTCCCAAAGGTTCTACTTGGCACAAACACTAATTAAAACACAAAACCACATCTAAACAGAAGCTAGATGCAATATTTATTCCTAAACAGAAGCTAAAAGCAAAGAACAAAAATAAAGTTGGGTTTCATCCCAACAAGCGCTGTCGTTTAACGCCCCTAGCTAGGCATGATGATTTCAATGATGCTCGCATAAAAGATAAGAATTGAAACATAAGGGGAGCATCGTGAAGAATATGACTAGCACATTTAAGTCTAACCCACTTCCTATGCATAGGGATTTTGTGAGCAAACAACTTATGGGAACAATAATCAACTAGAACAGGAAAGCAAAACAAGCATAGCTTCAAGATTTTAAGCATATAGAGAGGAAACTTGATATTATCGCAATATGTATTAGCATATGTTCCTCCCTCCTAATAATTTTCAGTAGCATCATGAATGAATTCAACAATATAACCAGCACATAAAGCATTCTTTTCATGATCTACTTGCATAGAAATTTTACTACACCCATCATAAGCAAAATTCTTCTTATTTAGAATAGTGGGAGTATCGTAAGAGACTTGAATACTATAGATTGTTTCCACATTAAAAGAGTAATTTTCAGAAAAAGGGTAATCATGACAAGTTTTATAAGTGTAATCATCTCTAATTTTTATAGCATAAGTGGCATCACAATAATCATCATAAATAGGAGGCATGCTTTCATCATAATAGATTTGCATATCAAGACTTGGGAGGCTAAAAATATCATCTTCATCAAGCGTAGCATCCCCAAGCTTGGGACAAACATTAATTGCAGCAAATAAATTCTCAAAAATATCATCTTCATCAAACATGGCATCCCCAAGCTTGGGCCTTTTAATATCATAAGCATAATCACTCTCATTGTTAATAGTATGGATAGCACCGATAGTATAGCAATTATCATCATCACAATGAGTAATAGGAGCAACATCATTTGGGAGGGATACCTTTTTATCTTTGTTTCTCTGTCTTTTCTTTTTCCTCTTCACATTAGTTATGGGTTTAATCTTCTTTTTGGAGCACCTTATTAATGAGATTGGTTGAATAGAAGGCTCCTCCTCGTTACCTGATTCATCATAAGAAATAATAGGAGGATATTGGGAAATCTCTTCCCTTTCATTAGTATTCTCTTCATCTCCTATTTGTTTTCTTGACTTAAGGTAATTTGCAATATAAGGATTTTCAATGCAATTCACCGCACAATACATATATATTTCCTGTATATCAAAATCAAGAAGTTTATCAAGATTAAATCCTGGAAGGTGCTTACTTCTACATTTGATTTCTTCATAACCCAAAAGCAAGATAAGTTCATTATGATGTGCGAGGGAAATCAAGTCATCACAATTTTTGGATACAATTCGATCATGAAACAATTCGCATTGGGTAATGAAATGACCACGTTCATTGCAAAGTTCACAAGTACGGCTAAGATATTTTAAATTTTCAGCATAATCATCTAGCATCTGTAGCAACCATTTAGTTTCTAAATACTTATGCCTCTTGCAAAATCTATCTTCTCTATTTGGTAGGTACTTGCAAACTCTATGCACTCCACAAAAATCAACATGCTTATAAGAGATATTTTCATCATGACTAGTGCAATCATAATTAGTACCATGGATATTCAAAGGATTCACACTAACAATATTGCAAGCATGCTCATCATTCAAGTCTTTAGTGCCAAGCATTCTATGTAATTCTTCTTCTAGTACTTGAGCACAATTTTCCTTTCCGTCATTTTCACGAAAGATATTAAAGAGATGAAGCATACGAGGTAACCTCAATTCCATTTTTTGTAGTTTTCTTTTATAAACTAAACTAGTGATAAAAGAAGAAACTAAAAGATTCGATTGTAATATATAAAGATATACCTTCAAGCACTAACCTACCCGGCAACGGCGCCATAAAAGAGCTTGATGTCTACTACGCAACCTTCTTCTTGTAGACGTTGTTGGGCCTCCAAGTGCATAGGTTTGTAGGACAGTAGCAAATTTCCCTCAAGTGGATGACCCAAGGTTTATCTGTTGGGGAACATAGTATTTTCAAAACTTTCCTACGAACACGCAAGATCTATCTACTAGATGCATAGCAACGAGGGGGAGAGTGTGTCTACGTACCCTCGTAGACCGGGAGCGGAAGCGTCAAGTGACGCGGTTGATGTAGTTGAACTTCTTCGCGATCCAACCGATCAAGCACCGAACGTACGGCACCTCCGCGTTCAGCATACGTTCAGCTTGATGACGTCCCACGAGCTCTTGATCCAGTTGAGCTTCACGTGAGAGTTTCGTCAGCACGACGGCGTGGTGACGGATATGATGTATCTACCGGCGCAGGGCTTCGCCTAAGCACTGCAACGATATGACCGAGGTGTGTTTCTGTGGAGGGGGGCACCGCACACGGCTAGAACAATTCAACTTGTGTGTCTTTGGGTGCCCCCCTGCCCCCGTATATAAAGGAGCAAGGGGGGAGGCCTGTCGGCCCTCATATGGTGCGGCTAGGGAGCAATCCTAATAGGAATAGGATTTCAATCCTATTCCTAGTAGGATTCCACCAATGAAGGAAAGGGGGGAAGGAAAGAGAGGGAGAGGGAGAAGAAAGAGGGGCCGCGCCCCCCTCCCCTAGTCCTATTCGGACTCCTCCTAGGGAGGGGTGCGCCACCTCCTGGCTGCTGCCCTCTCTCTCCCCTATGGCCCACCAGGGCCCATTATTCCCCCGGGGGGTTCCGGTAACCCCCCCGGCACTCCGGTAAATTCCGAAACTTTCCAGAACACTTCCGGTGTCCGAATTTAGTCGTCCAATATATCAATCTTTATGTATCGGACATTCCGAGACTCCTCGTCATGTCCGTGATCTCATCCGGGACTCCGAACTACCTTCGGTACATCAAAACTCGTAAACTCATAATACCGATCGTCATCAAACGTTAAGCGTGCGAACCCTACGGGTTCGAGAACTATGAAGACATGACCGAGACTCACCTCCGGTCAATAACCAATAGCAGAACCTGGATGCTCATATTGGCTCCTACATATTCTACGAAGATCTTTATCGGTCAAACCGCATAGCAATATACGTTGTTCCTTTTGTCATTGGTATGTTACTTGCCCGAGATTCGATCGTCGGTATCTCTATACCTAGTTCAATCTCGTTACCGGCAAGTCTCTTTACTCGTTCCGTAATACATCATCTCGTGACTAACTCATTAGTCATTTGCTTGCAAGGCTTATTATGATGTGCATTACCGAGAGGGCCCAGAGATACCTCTCCGACACTCTGGGTGACAAATCCTAATCTTGATCTATGCCAACACCACGAATACTTTCGGAGACACCTGTAGAGCATCTTTATGATCACCCAGTTACGTTGTGACGTTTGATAGCACACAAGGTGTTCCTACGGTATTCGGGAGTTGCATAATCTCATAGTCATAGGAACATGTATAAGTCATGAAGAAAGCAATAGCAGTAAAACTAAACGATCATAGTGCTATGCTAACGGATGGGTCTAGTCCATCACATCATTCTCCTAATGATGTGATCCCGTTGATCAAATGACAACTCATGTCTATGGCTTGGAAACATAGCCATCTTTTGATCAATGAGTTAGTCTAGTAGAGGCATACTAGGGACATACTATTTTGTCTATGTATTCACACATGTATCACGTTTCCGGTTAATACAATTCTAGCATGAATAAAAGACATTTATCATGATATAAGGAAATACAAATAGCATCTTTATTATTGCCTCTAGGGCATATTTCCTTCAGTCTCCCACTTGAACTAGAGTCCTGGTGCTGATCATGTTTTGCCCGTGGAAGAGGCTTAGTCAACGGGTCTGCAACATTCAGATCCGTATGTATCTTGCAAATCTCTATGTCTCCCTCCTTGACTAGATCGCGGATGGAATTGAAGCGTCTTTTGATGTGCTTTGTTCTCTTGTGAAACCTGGATTCCTTCGCCAAGGCTATTGCCCTAGTGTTGTCACAAAAGATTTTCATTGGACCCGATGCACTAGGTATTACACCTAGATCGGATATGAACTCCTTCATCCAGACTCCTTCATTTGCTGCTTCCGAAGCAGCTATGTATTCCGCTTCACACGTAGATCCCGCCACGACGCTCTGCTTGGAACTGCACCAACTGACACCTCCACCGTTCAATAAAAATACATATTCGGTTTGTGACTTAGAGTCATCCGGATCAGTGTCAAAGCTAGAATCGACGTAACCGTTTATGACGAGCTCTTTGTCACCTCCATATACGAGAAACATATCCTTTGTCCTTTTCAGGTATTTTAGGATGTTCTTGACCGCTGTCCAGTGATCCACTCCTGGATTACTTTGGTACCTCCCTGCTAGACCTATAGCAAGGCACACATCAGGTCTGGTACACAGCATTGCATACATGATAGATCCTATGGCTGAGGCATAGGGAATGACTTTCATTTTCTCTCTATCTTCTGCAGTGGTCGGGCATTGAGTCTTACTCAACTTCATACCTTGTAACACAGGCAAGAACCCTTTCTTTGACTGATCCATTTTTAACTTCTTCAAAATTTTATCAAGGTATGTGCTTTGTGAAAGTCCAATTAAGCGTCTTGATCTATCTCTATAGATCTTGATGCCTAATATATAAGCAGCTTCACCGAGGTCTTTCATTGAAAAACTCTTATTCAAGTATCCTTTTATGCTGTCCAGAAATTCTATATCATTTCCAATTAACAATATGTCATCCACATATAATATTAGAAATGCTACAGAGCTACCACTCACTTTCTTGTAAATACAGGCTTCTCCAAAAGTCTGTATAAAACCATATGCTTTGATCACCTCATCAAAGCGTATATTCCAACTCCGAGATGCTTGCACCAGTCCATAGATGGATCGCTGGAGCTTGCATACTTTGTTAGCACCTTTTGGATCGACAAAAGCTTCTGGTTGCATCATATACAACTCTTCTTTGAGATATCCATTTAGGAATGCAGTTTTGACATCCATTTGCCAGATTTCATAATCATCAAATGCGGCAATTGCTAACATGATTAGGACAGACTTAAGCATCGCTACAGGTGAGAAAGTCTCATCGTAGTCAACTCCTTGAACTTGTCGAAACCCTTTCGCAACAAGTCGAGCTTTGTAAACAATAACATTACCGTCTTCGTCGGTCTTCTCTTGAAGATCCATTTATTTTCGATGGCTTGCCGATCATCGGGCAAGTCAACCAAAGTCCATACTTTGTTCTCATACATGGATCCCATCTCAGATTTCATGGCCTCAAGCCATTTTGCGGAATCTGGGCTCATCATCGCTTCCTCATAGTTTGTAGGTTCATCATGGTCTAGTAACATGACTTCCAGAACTGGGTTGCCGTACCACTCTGGTGCGGAACGTACTCTGGTTGATCTACAACGTTCAGCAGAAACTTGATCCGAAGTTTCATGATCATCATCATTAGCTTCCTCACTGATTGGTGTAGGAATCGCTGGAACAATTTTCTGTGATGTACTACTTTCCAATTCAGGAGAAGGTCCAATTACCTCATCAAGTTCTACTTTCATCCCACTCACTTCTTTCGAGAGAAACTCCTTCTCTAGAAAGGATCCATTCTTAGCAACGAATATCTTGCCTTCGGATCTGTGATAGAAGGTGTACCCAACAGTCTCTTTTGGGTATCCTATGAAGACACATTTCTCCGACTTGGGTTCGAGCTTATCAGGTTGAAGCTTTTTCACATAAGCATCGCAGCCCCAAACTTTAAGAAACGACAACTTTGGTTTCTTGCCAAACCACAGTTCATAAGGTGTCGTATCAACGGATTTAGATGGTGCCCTATTTAACGTGAATGCAGCTGTCTCTAAAGCATAACCCCAAAATGATAGTGGTAAGTCGGTAAGAGACATCATAGATCGCACCATATCCAATAAAGTACGGTTACGACGTTCGGACACACCATTACGCTATGGTGTTCCGGGTGGCGTGAGTTGTGAAACTATTCCACATTGTTTCAAATGAATACCAAACTCGTAACTCAAATATTCTCCTCCACGATCAGATCGTAGAAACTTTATTTTCTTGTTACGATGATTCTCTACTTCACTCTGAAATTCTTTGAACTTTTCAAATGTTTCAGACTTGTGCTTCATTAAGTAGATATACCCATATCTGCTTAAATCATCAGTGAAGGTCAGAAAATAACGACACCCGCCGCGAGCCTCAACACTCATTGGCCCACATACATCAGTATGTATGATTTCCAACAAATATGTTGCTCGCTCCATGGTTCCAGAGAACGGAGTTTTAGTCATCTTGCCCATGAGGCATGGTTCGCAAGCACCAAGTGATTCCAAAAGTCCATCACTATGGAGTTTCTTCATGCGCTTTAAACCAATATGACCTAAACGGTAGTGCCACAAATAAGTTGCACTATCATTATTAACCTTGCATCTTTTGGTTTCAATATTATGAATATATGTATCACTACAATCGAGATCTAGTAAGAATAGACCACTCTTCAAGGGTGCATGACCATAAAAGATATTATTCATAAAAATAGAACAACCATTATTCTCTGATTTAAATGAATAACCGTCTCGCAACAAACAAGATCCAGATATAAGTTTCATGCTCAACGCTGGCACCAAATAACAATTATTTAGGTCTAAAACTAATCCCGAAGGTAGATGTAGAGGTAGCGTGCCGACGACGATCACATCGACTTTGGAACCATTTCCCACGCGCATCGTCACCTCGTCCTTAGCCAATCTTCGTTTAATCCGTAGTCCCTGTTTCAAGTTACAAATATTAGCAACTGAACCGGTATCAAATACCCAGGTACTACTATGAGCATTAGTAAGGTACACATTAATAACATGTATATCACATATACCTTTGTTCACCTTGCCATCCTTCTTATCCGCCAAATACTTGGGGCAGTTCCGCTTCCAGTGTCCAGTCCCCTTGCAGTAGAAGCACTCAGTTTCAGGCTTGGCTCCAGACTTGGGTTTCTTCGTGGGAGTAGCAACTGTCTTGCTATTCTTCTTGAAGTTCCCCTTCTTTCCCTTGCCCTTTTTCTTGAAACTAGTGGTTTTGTTAACCATCAACACTTGATGCTCCTTTTTGATTTCTACCTCCGCAGCTTTGAGCATAGCGAAGAGCTCGGGAATTGTCTTTTGCATCCCTTGCATATTATAGTTCATCACGAAGCCTTTATAGCTTGGTGGCAGTGATTGAAGAACTCTATCAATAACAATATCCTCGTCAACTTTGCAACCAAGTTGAGTCATATGATTGTAGTACCCAGACATTCTGAGCAAGTGCTCACTGATAGAACTATCCTCCTCCATCTTGCAGCTGTAGAACTTATTGGAAATCTCATATTTCTCAATCCGGGCATTTGCTTGAAATATTAACTTCAACTCCTGGAACATCTCATATGGTCCATGACGTTCAAAACGTCGTTGAAGTCCCAGTTCTAAGCCGTAAAGCATGGCACACTGAACTATCGTGTAGTCATCAGACCGCGACTGCCAGACGTTCAAAGCGTCTACATTAGCGGGAGGGGGCTTGTCACCTAGCGGTGCTTCAAGGACATAATTCTTCTGTGCAGCAATGAGGATAATCCTCAAGTTACGGACCCAGTCCGTGTAATTGCTACCATCATCTTTCAACTTAGCTTTCTCTAGGAATGCATTAAAATTCAAAGGAACGGTAGCACGGGCCATTGATCTACAACAACATAGATATGCAAAAACTATCAGGACTAAATTCATGATAAATTAAAGTTCAATTTAATCATATTATTTAAAGAACTCCCACTTAGATAGACATCCCTCCGGTCATCTAAATGATCACGTGATCCAAATCAACTAAACCATGTCCGATCATCACGTGAGATGGAGTAGTTTCAATGGTGAACATATTATGTTGATCATATCTACTATATGATTCACGCTCGACCTTTCGGTCTCCAGTGTTCCGAGGCCATATCTGCATATGCTAGGCTCGTCAAGTTTAACCCGAGTATTCTGCGTGTACAAAACTGGCTTACACCCGTTGTATTTGAACGTAGAGCTTATCACACCCGATCATCACGTGGTGTCTCGGCACGACGAACTTTCGCAACGGTGCATACTCAGGGAGAACACTTATACCTTGAAATTTAGTAAGGGACCATCTTATAATGCTACCGTCGTTCTAAGCAAAATAAGAAGCATAATAAGATAAACATCATATGCAATCAAAATATGTGACATGATATGGCCATCATCATCTTGTGCTTTTGATCTCCATCTCCAAAGCACCGTCATGATCACCTTCGTCACCGGCGCGACACCTTGATCTCCATCGTAGCATCGTTGTCGTCTCGCCAACTATTGCTTCTACGACTATCGCTACCGCTTAGTGATAAAGTAAAGCAATTACATGGCGATTGCATTTCATACAATAAAGCGACAACCATATGGCTCCTACCAGTTGCCGATAACATTACAAAACATGATCATCTCATACAAAACCGTATAACTCATCATGTCTTGACCATATCACATCACAACATGCCCTGCAAAAACAAGTTAGACGTCCTCTACTTTGTTGTTGCAAGTTTTACGTGGCTGCTACGGGCTTAGCAAGAACCGTTCTTACCTACGCATACAAAAAACCACAACGATGTTTCGTCAAGTATGTGATGTTTTAACCTTCACAAGGACCGGGCGTAGCCAGACTTGATTCAGCTAAAGTGAGAGAGACAGACACCCGCCAGTCACCTTTAAGCAACGAGTGCTCATAACGGTGAAACCAGTCTCGCGTAAGCGTACGCGTAATGTCGGTCCGGGTCGCTTCATCTCACAATACCGCCGAAGCAAAGTATGACGTGCTGGTAAGCAGTATGACTAGTATCGCCCACAACTCATTGTGTTCTACTCGTGCATATCATCTACGCATAGACCTGGCTCATGATGCCACTGTTGGGGAACGTAGTATTTTCAAAATTTTCCTACGATCACGCAAGATCTATCTACTAGATGCATGGCAACGAGGGGAAGAGTGTGTCTACGTACCCTCGTAGACCGGGAGCGGAAGCGTCAAGTGATGCGGTTGATGTAGTCGAACTTCTTCGCGATCCAACCGATCAAGCACCGAACGTACGGCACCTCCGCGTTCAGCACACGTTCAGCTTGATGACGTCCCACGAGCTCTTGATCTAGTTGAGCTTCACGGGAGAGTTTCGTCAGCACGACGGCGTGGTGACGGATATGATGTATCTACCGGCGCAGGGCTTCGCCTAAGCACTGCAACGATATGACCGAGGTGTGTTTCTGTGGAGGGGGGCACCGCACACGGCTAGAACCATTCAACTTGTGTGTCTTTGGGTGCCCCCCTGCCCCCGTATATAAAGGAGCAAGGGGGGAGGCCGGCCGGCCCTCCTATGGTGCGGCTAGGGAGCAATCCTACTAGGAATAGGATTGCAATCCTATTCCTAGTAGGATTCCACCAATGCAGGAAAGGGGGGAAGGAAAGTGAGGGAGAGGGAGAGGGAAAGAGGGGCCGCGCCCCCCTCCCCTAGTCCTATTCGGACTCCTCCTAGGGAGGGGCGCGCCACCTCCTGGCTGCTGCCCTCTCTCTCCCCTATGGCCCACCAGGGCCTATCATTCCCCCGAGGGTTTCCGGTAACCCCCCCCCCCGGCACTCCGGTAAATTCCGAAACTTTCCAGAACACTTCCGGTGTCCGAATATAGTCGTCCAATATATCAAACTTTATGTCTCGGACATTCCGAGACTCCTCGTCATGTCCGTGATCTCATCCGGGACTCCGAACTACCTTCGGTACATCAAAACTCATAAACTCATAATACCGATCGTCATCAAACGTTAAGCGTGCGGACCCTACGGGTTCGAGAACTATGTAGACATGACCGAGACTCACCTCCGGTCAATAACCAATAGCGGAACCTGGATGCTCATATTGGCTCCTACATATTCTACGAAGATCTTTATCGGTCAAACCGCATAACAATATACGTTGTTCCTTTTGTCATTGGTATGTTACTTGCCCGAGATTCGATCGTTGGTATCTCTATACCTAGTTGAATCTCGTTACCGGCAAATCTCTTTACTCGTTCCGTAATACATCATCTCGTGACTAACTCACTAGTCATTTGCTTGCAAGGCTTATTATGATGTGCATTACCGAGAGGGCCCAGAGATACCTCTCCGACACTCGGGGTGACAAATCCTAATCTTGATCTATGCCAACACCACGAATACTTTCGGAGACACCTGTAGAGCATCTTTATGATCACCCAGTTACGTTGTGATGTTTGATAGCACACAAGGTGTTCCTACGGTATTCGGGAGTTGCATAATCTCATAGTCATAGGAACATGTATAAGTCATGAAGAAAGCAATAGCAGTAAAACTAAACGATCATAGTGCTATGCTAGCGGATGGGTCTAGTCCATCACATCATTCTCCTAATGATGTGATCCCGTTGATCAAATGACAACTCATGTCCATGGCTTGGAAACATAGCCATCTTTTGATCAATGAGCTAGTCTTGTAGAGGCATACTAGGGACATACTATTTTGTCTATGTATTACACATGTATCAAGTTTCCGGTTAATACAATTCTAGCATGAATGAAAGACATTTATCATGATATAAGGAAATACAAATAACATCTTTATTATTGCCTCTAGGGCATATTTCCTTCATTATCAATCCGTGGGAGGCGTAGGATAAAGATGGCCTCTCTCAAACAACCCTGCAACCAAATAACAAAGAGTCTCTTTTGTCCCCAACACACCCAATACAATGGTAAATTGTATAGGTGCACTAGTTCGGCGAAGAGATGGTGATACAAGTGCAATATGGATGGTAGACATAGGTTTTTGTAAACTGAAAATATAAAAACAGCAAGGTAGCAAGTGGTAAAAGTGAGCATAAACGGTGTTGCAATGATAGGAGGCAAGGCCTAGGGTTCATACTTTCACTAGTGCAAGTTCTCTCAACAAGGATAACATAATTGGATCATATTACTAGCCCTCAACATGCAACAAAGAGTCACTCCAAAGTAACTAATAGCGGAGAACAAACGAAGAGATTATGGTAGGGTACGAAACCACCTCAAAGTTATTCTTTCTGATCGATCTATTCAAGAGTCTGTAGTAACGTTCAATCTATCATAGAGTTCGTACTACAATAACAGCTTAAGACACAAATCAACCAAAACCCTAATGTGACCTAGATACTCCATTGTCACCTCAAGTATCCGTGGGTATGATTATATGATATGCATCACACAATCTCAAAAACATCTATTCAACCAACACATAGAACTTCAAAGAGTGCTCCAAAGTTTCTACCGGAGAGTCAAGACGAAAACGTGTGCCAACCCATATGCATAGATTCCCAAGGTCACGGAACCCGCAAGTTGATCACCAAAACATACATCAAGTGGATCACATGATATCCCATTGTCACCATAGATAAGCACGTGCAAGACATACATCAAGTGTTCTCAAATCCTTAAAGACTCAATCTGATAAGATAACTTCAAAGGGAAATCGCAATCCATTACAAGAGAGTAGAGGGGGAGAAGCATCATAAGATCCAACTATAATAGCAAAGCTCGCGATCAAGGTTGGAAAAAGCGGTAGGCGTAAGCGAGGCAGTCGGCCTTCGCCTGGTGCCTAGGCGGTGCCTAAGCGCCCTAGGCGCGGCCTATGCGGTAATATAATTTTTACTCGTAGTATATTTGTGATTATTATACAGGTGTTGATATTATTTGGAGTATATAAATAAGTTAATTACCAGCTACTATCATTGGAATATAAGCCATTTGGCATATCAGTGCAGTATGTGGCCTGATTTCTTGCTTCGGTAGACAATTCCTTGCTTGCCCTGCCTAGACCTCCATTTATGCCCTAGGCGAGGCGTTTGGCCATTGCCTAGCGCCTAGGTGTGCCTAAGCGCCTCATAGGCACTGCCTTTTCCAAGAGAGCTCGCGATACATCAAGATCGTGACATCTCAAGAACACGAGAGAGAGAGAGAGAGAGAGAGAGAGAGATCAAACACATAGCTACTGATACATACCCTCAGCCCCAAGGGTGGAGTACTCCCTCCTCGTCATGGAGAGCGCCGGGATGATGAAGATGGCCATCGGAGAGGGATTCCCCCCTCCGACAGGGTGCCAGAACGGGTCTAGATTGGTTTTTGGTGGCACCAGAGGCTTTTGCTGGCGGAACTCTCGATCTAGGTTATTTTCCGGAGGTTTCTATATATAGGAGATGTTGGACTCGGGGCCAAGCAAAGGGGGGCTATGGGCTGTCCACAAGGGGGGCACGCGCCCTAGGGGGCACACGCCCCCACCCTCGTGGGCAGCCCGTGGGTCCTCTCGTCCCCCTCCGGCACTTCTTGGGCTTGTTTAGGTCCAAAAACAGCCTCCGTTGATTTTCAGGTCAATTGGGCTCCGTTTGAAATTCCTTTTCTGTAAAACCCTAAAACAGGAGAAATACAAAAACTGGCACTGGGCTGTGGGTTAATAGGTTAGTCCCAAAAATAATATAAAAGTGTATAATAAAGCCCATGAAACATCCTAGAAGGATAATATAATAGCATGGAACAATCAAAAATTATAGATACGTTGGAGACGTATCATTTTATTTTATAGAAATTATTGTTCTCTCATGCTTCTCTTATATTATTTTGTGAGTCTTTTAGAAGAGCATGGTAATTTGCTTTGGTTATAAAACTAGTCCTAATATGATGGGCATCCAAGATGGGTATAATAAAAACTTTCATATAAAGTGCATTGAATACTATGAGAAGTTTGATACTTGATGGTTGTTTTGAGATATGAGGATGGTGATATTAGAGTCATGCTAGTAGAGTAATTGTGAATTTGAAGAATACTTGTGTTAAAGTTTGCGATTCCTGTAGCATGCATGTATGGTGAACCGTTGTGTGATGAATGGACCATGATTTATTTATTGATTGTCTTCCTTGGTGTGGAGGTCGAGATCGCGCGATGGTCAACTCCTACCAACCCTTCCCCTAGGAGCATGTGTGTAGTGCTTGGTTTTGATAACTTGTAGATTTTTGCAATAAGTATATGAGTTATTTATGACTAATGTTGGGTCGATGGATTATACACACTATTACCCTTCCACCATTGCTAGCTTCTCTCGTACCACGCAACTTTCGCCGATACCAAACACTTTCCTCAAAACAGCCACCATGCCTACCTATTATGGAATTTCCATAGCCATTATGAGATATATGGCCATGCAACTTTCCACCATTCCGTTTATTATGACACGTTCCATCATTGTCCTATTGCCTTGCATGATCATGTAGTTGACATCGTATTTGTGGCAAAGCCACCCTTCATAATTTTTCATACATGTCACTCTTGATTCATTACACATCCCGGTACACCGCCAGAGGCATTCATATAGAGTCGTATTTTGTTCTAGTATCGAGTTGTAATATCGAGTTGTAAATCAATAAAAGGGTGATGATCATCATTATTAGAGGCATTCACATAGAGTCAAATTTTGTTCTAAGTATCGAGTTGTAATTCTTGAGTTGTAAGTAAATAAAAGTGTGATGATCTTCATTATTAGAGCATTGTCCGTGTGAGGAAAGGGTGATGGAGACTATGATTCCCCCACAAGTCGGGATGAGACTCCCGAAGAAAAGAAGAGGCCAATAAAAAGAGAGAAAAGGCCCAAAAAGAGAGATAAAGAGAGAAGGGACAATTCTACTATCATTTTTTCACATTTCTGCTTCAAAGTAGCACCATGATCTTCATGATAGATAATCTCCTATGTTGTCACTTTCATATACCAGTGGGAATTTTTCATTATAGAACTTGGCTTGTTATTCCAATGATGGGCTTCCTCAAAGTGCCCTAGGTATTCGTGAGCAAGAAAGTTGGATGCACACCCACTTAGTTTCTTTTTGAGCTTTCATAAACTTATAGCTCTAGTGCATCCGTTGCATGGAAATCCCTACTCGAAGTATTATAATTCTTATGTCAATATTAAACTTTTGTCTTGAATCTTTCAGATCTGAACATTCATGCCACAATAAAGAAAATTACATTGATAATTATGTTAGGTAGCATTCCACATCAAAAATGTTGTTTTTATCATTTACCTACTCGAGGACGAGGAGGAATTAAGCTTTGGGATGCTTGATATGTCTCCAACGTATCTATATTTTTTGATTGTTCCATGCTATTATATTATCTGTTTTGGATGTTTAATGGGCTTTATTATGATCTTTTATATTATTGTTGGGACTAACCTATTAACGGAAGGCCCAGTGCCAATTTCTGTTTTTTTTTTGCCTATTTTAGAGTTTCGCAGAAGGAATACCAAACGGAGTCCAAACGGAATGAAACCTTCACAGTGATCTTTCTTGGACCGAAAGCAATCTAGAAGACTTGGAGTAGACGTCTGGGACTCCACGAGGAGGCCACGAGGCAGGAGGGTACCCCCAGGGGGGTAGGCGCGCCCCCACCCTCGTGGGCCCCTTGTAACTCCACCGATGTACCTCTTCCGCCTATATATACTTTTATACCCTAAAAACATTAGAGAGGGCAACAAACCCACTTTTCCACCGCCGCAACCTTCTGTACCCATGAGATCCCATCTTGGCGCCTTTTTCGGCGATCTGCTGGAGGGGGAATCAATCACGGAGGGCTTCTACATCAACACCATAGCCTCTCTGATGAAGCGTGAGTAGTTTATCACAGACCTTCGGGTCCATAGTTATTAGCTAGATGGCTTCTTCTCTCTCTATGATCTTCAATACAAAGTTCTCATCGATTCTCTTGGAGATCTATTTGATGTAGTACTTTTTGCGGTGTGTTTGCCGAGATCCGATGAATTGTGGATTTATGAACAAGTTTATCTATGAATATTATTTGGTTCTTCTCTGAATTCTTATATGCATGATTTGATATCTTTGCAAGTCTCTTCGAATTATCAGTTTAGTTTGGCCTACTAGATTGATCTTTCTTGCAATGGGAGAGGTGCTTAGCTTTGGGTTCAATCTTCCGGTGTCCTTTCCCAGTGTCAGCAGGGGCAGCAAAGAACGTATTGTATTGTTGCCATCGAGGATAAAAAGATGGGGTTTATATCATATTTCTTGAGTTTATCACTCTACATCATGTCATCTTGCTTAATGTGTTACTCCGTTCTTATGAACTTACTACTCTAGATGCATGCTGGATAGCGGTCGATGTGTGGAGTAATAGTAGTAGATGCAGAATCATTTCAGTCTACTTGACACGGACGTGATGCCTATATTCATGATAATTGCCTTAGATATCTTCATAATTATGCGCTTGTCTATCAATTGCTCGGCACTAATTTGTTCACTCATCGTAATACATGCTATCTTGAGAGAAGCCACTGGTGAAACCTATGGCCCACGGGTCTCTTTCCTATTATATTGAATCTCCTTTATTTACTTCGCATCTCGTTTACTATTTTGTAATCTTTACTTTCCAATCTATACAACAAAAATACCAAAAATATTTACTTACTATCTTTATTAGATCTCACTTTTGCGAGTGGTCCTCAAGGGATTGACAACCCCTTTATCGCGTTGGTTGCAAGGTTCTTCATTGTTTGTGCAGGTACTAGGTGACTTGTGCGTTGTCTCCTACTGGATTGATACCTTGGTTCTCAAAACTGAGGGAAATACTTACGCTACTTTGCTGCATCACCCTTTTCTCTACAAGGGAAAACCAACACATGCTCAAGAGGTAGCAACCTCCATTTCAAAGGAATTTACGTTACGTGATACGTCTCCAATGTATCTATAATTTTTTATTGTTCCATGCTATTATATTATCCTTCTAGGATGTTTTATGGGCTTTATTATACACTTTTCTATTATTTTTTGGGACTAACCTATTAACCCACAGCCCAGTGCCAGTTTCTGTTTTTCTCCTGTTTTAGGGTTTCGCAGAAAAAGGAATATCAAACGGAGCCCAATTGACCTGAAAATCAACGGAGATCATTTTTGGACCAGAAGAAGCCCACGGAGTGCCATAGGGGGACGAGAGGACCCACGAGATGCCCACGAGAGTGGGGGCGCGCCCCCCACCACCCTATTGGGCGCGCCCCTGCCTCGTGGACAGCCCGTAGCCCCCCTTTGCTTGGCCCCGACTCCAACACCTCCTATATATACAGAAACCTCCAGAAAATAACCTAGATCGGGAGTTCCGCCGCTGAAACCCTCTGTTGCCACCGAAAACCAATCTAGGCCCTGTTCCGGCACCCTTCCAGAGGGGGGGGACCCTCTCCGATGGCTATCTTCATCATCCCGGCGCTCTCCATGACGAGGGAGTAGTCCACCCTCGGGGCTGTGGGTATGTACCAGTAGCTATGTGTTTGATCTCTCTCTCTCTCTTGTGTTCTTGAGATGGCACGATCTTGATGTATCAGGAGCTTTGCTATTATAGTTGGATCTTATGATGTTTCTCCCCCTCTACTCTCTTGTAATGGATTGAGGTTTCCCTTTGAAGTTATCTTATTGGATTGATTCTTTAAGGTTTTGAGAACACTTGATGTATGTCTTGCGTGGGATACCTGTGGCGACATTGGGGTATTCTATTGATTCACTTGATGTATGTTTTGGTGATCAACTTGCGGGTTCCGTGACCTTGGGAATCTATGCATAGGGGTTGGCACACATTTTCGTCTTGACTCTCCGGTAGAAACTTTGGGGCACTCTTTGAAGTTCTTTGTGTTGGTTGAATAGATGAATCTAAGATTGTGTGATGCATATCGTATAATCGTGCCCACGGATACTTGAGGCGACAATGGAGTATCTAGGTGACATTAGGGTTTTGGTTGATTTGTATCTTAAGGTGTTGTTCTAGTACGAACCCTAAGATAAATCGAACGGAAAGAATAGCTTCATGCTATTTTACTACGGACTCTTGAATAGATCGATCAGAAAGAATAACTTTGAGGTGGTTTCGTACCCTACCATAATCTCTTCGTTTTTTCTCCGCTATTAGTGACTTTGGAGTGACTCTTTGTTGCATGTTGTGGGATAGTTATAGGATCCAGTTATGTTATTATTGTTGAGAGAACTTGCACTAGTGAAAGTAAGAACCCTAGGCCTTGTTTCCTATCATTGCAACACCGTTTATGCTCACGTTTACCACTTGCTACCTTGCTGTTTTTATATTTTCCTATTACAAAAACCTATATCTACCATCCATATTACACTTGTATCACCATCTCTTCGCCGAACTAGTGCACCTATACAATTTACCATTGTATTGGGTGTGTTGGGGACACAAGAGACTCTTTGTTATTTGGTTGCAGGGTTGTTTGAGAGAGACCATATTCATCCTACGCCTCCCACAGATTGATAAACCTTAGGTCAACCACTTGAGGGAAATTTGCTACTGTCCTACAAACCTCTGCACTTGGAGGCCCAACAACGTCTACAAGAAGAAGGTTGTGTAGTAGACATCAAGCTCTTTTCTGGCGCCGTTGCCGGGGAGGCTTACGCAGAAGTCATATACCAAGTACCTATCACAAACCCTTATCCTTCGCATTACATTTTTTGCCTCTCGTTTTCCTCTCCCCCACTTCACCCTTGCCATTTTATTTGCCCTTCTTCTGTCGTGTGTTTACCGTTCCCTTGTTTCTTGTTTGCTTGTGTCTCCATGTGCCTTCTATGTGCTTGCATCTTTGCTTGCTAAAAATCTATTGTTATGTATCACCTTAAAGTGTTCTACTTGGATCATCTTCGATCCCTATGCTCTCGTGTTGAAAGCCCAACTAGCCTAGTTGATGGGAAATATTTGATGAGCCTGCTCATTTTGTGCGTCACCGTTTGTCTGAAAAAGCGAGACTCTTATAGGATCAAATAAATAGATTGCTGTGTTATGCTTGGAATCTTTGTGAAATTTGTGATTTTACTTGTTGCTCTAAGAACCCTAAAAAACACCTACCCTACCTATGTGAGTTTAATGATAATGAAATCTTATCTTCTTATGCAAAGGGTGTTTATAGTCACTACGATATCAAACAAATTGAAGAATTTGTTGCTTTTAAGGGTGCTTATGAAGTTGCTTCTTTGATTGAAAAGTATGATATTACTCTCTACGAATCTGAAAATTTTGACATACTTAAATATTGCTTTAAAAACTATGCTCATAATGTCTATGTCAAAGAATTTATTGAAAGAATGACCGCCGCTTTGAAAGAAAATAATGATGTGCATGAATCTATAGATAATTTTGGTTCCGATGATTTGATTGAAATATCCCTTGATGAACATGATGCTTGCTATCCTTGTGGCCATGATGCCAATGTTTATGAAGATGAATTTGGTATAGTTCCTTATGTTAAACATGAGATCGTTGCAATTGCACCCATACTTGATAGTTCCTTCGATGAAAAGCATGATTGCAACGATGTTATTATAAGTTCTATTAATGTCAATTGTGCTAATGATATGCAAAACCCTAAGCTTGGGGATGCTTGATACGTCTCCAACGTATCTATAATTTTTGATTGTTCCATGCTATTATTTATGATGTTTTCGATGTTTAATGGGCTTTGTTATACACTTTTATATTATTTTTGGGACTAACCCACTAACCCAAAGGCCCAGTCCAGATTGCTGTTTTTTGCCTATTTCAGGGTTTTGCAGAAAAGGGATATCAAACGGACTCCAAACGGAATGAAACCTTCGGGAGAGATATTTTTGGAGCAAAATATGCACGCGAGACTTGAGAACCACGAAGTAGGGTTGACATGGCGTCCACGAGGGTGGGGGCGCCATCGCCCTATAGGGCGCGCCCCCTGCCTCGTGGACACCTCGTTTGGCCCCCGGTGTCCTCCTTCCTCCAATATATACCTACGTACCCCGAAACTATCAGAACAACAAAGAAAACCCTAGTTCCACCGCCGCAACCTTCTGTTCTCGTGAGATCCCATCTTGGGGCCTGTTTCAGAGCTCCTCTGGAGGGGGGGATCTTCCACGGAGTCCTTCTACATCATCATCATTGCCTCACCATGAGTTGTGAGTAGTTTACCACAGACCTTCGGGTCCATAGCTAGTATCTAGATGTCTTCTTCTCTCTCTTTGGATCTCAATACCAAGTTCTCCTCGGTCTTCGAGGAGATCTATTCGATGTAATCTCTTTTTGTGGTGTATTTGTCGAGATTCGACGAATTGTGGGTTTATGATCAAGATTATCTATGTGAAATATTTGGTTCTTCTCTGAACTCTTTATGTATGATTATAATATCCTTGCAAGTCTCTTCGAATTATTGGTTTGGTTTGGCCTACTAGATCTATAGTTCTTGCAATGGGAGAAGTGCTTGGCTTTGGGTTCAATCTTGCGGTGTCCTTTCCCAGTGACAGTAGGGGAAGCAAGGCACATATTGTATTGTTGCCATCAAGGATAAAAAGATGGGGTTTATATCACTAAGTTTGAGTTTATCCCTCTACATCATGTCATCTTGCTTAAGGCGTTACTCTGTTCCTATGAACTTAATACACTAGATGCATGCTGGATAGCGGTCGATGTGTGGAGTAATAGTAGTAGATGTGGAATCGTTTCGGTCTACTTGTCTCGGACGTGATGCCTATATATAATGATCAAGCCTAGATAGTCTCATAATTATCCGCTTTTCTATCAATTGCTCGACAGTAATTTGTTTACCCGCCGTAGAATATCGCTATCATGAGAGAAGCCACTAGAGAACAATATGGCCCCCGGGTCTATTCTCAACAAATCAATCTACAATCTACTTTACTTTTCTGCTTTTACTTTCTGTTCTTATAACCAAAAATACCAAAAATAGCAAACTATTATCTCTATCAGATCTCACTTTTGTAAGTGATCGTAAAGGGATTGACAACGCCTTATCGCGTTGGCTGCGAAGTTCTTATTTGTTTGTGCAGGTGCGAGGGACTCGCGCGTGGTCTCCTACTCGATTGATACCTTGGTTCTCAAAAACTGCGGGAAATACTTACGCTACTGTGATGCATCTCCCTTTCCTCTTCGAGGGAATACAACGCAAGCTCGAGAAGTAGCATTACGCGGTCCAACCTGGCGCGCGCCGCTAAGTCACTGACGTCAAGAAGGCTTCGACTGATACCACGACGTCGCCAGCCCATATCTAATCCCACGTAGCTGCTTAGTGCATATAGGCCCGTGGCTAGACTCAGATCAAATATCCAAAGTTGTTAAGTGTGTTATTATGAATTAACCACGGACAACGACCAGGGCCAGGCCCACCTATCTCCTAGGTGGTCGCGAACTGCCCTGTCGCTCCGCCACAAAGATCCACACAGAGGGTCGTCGGGACGAAGGTCCTTTCAGCCCCCAATCCATGAATCACTCGCGGGTACTCTTCGAGCCAACCCGACTTTAGTCACAACATGTATCATGTATAATATGTATGTAACATATACCCGTGATCACCACCCGAGTTATCACGGCTCGATAGTATAGCGTGGCAGACGGATAAGGATGTGGGGCCACTGATGGAATACTAGCATCATATACTAAGCATTAGGCTAGCAGGTAAATGTAACAACAGTTGTAGCAACAATGGCATGCTATGCAACAGAGTAGGTTCATCCGAAAGCAGTAATAGCAACACTACTCTAATGCAAGCACTAGGGAGAAGAAATAGATGATATTAGGTTGATCAAGGGGGGGGGGCTTTCCAAGAAGCTTGGCAGCGAAGGAGGGGTCGTCAACACCATAGTCGATCGGGGCAGCAGCAGCGTCGGTCTCGTAATCTACCGAAGAGAAGAGGGGGAAGAAACAATGAATACAATGCAAACAGATGTGTGATGATGCATGACATGACATATAACGGTGCTAGGTGTGCCCTAACGCATCACTAAGTGCTATTGGCGAAGGTGGGAACATCCGGGAAAGTATTCCAGGTGTTTCGTATTTTTGGACAGACGAAACAGAGGGGGAATGTTGCATGTTCGTTATGCTAGGGACGTGTGGCTGACAAACGGATTGCGTATTCGGATTCGTCTCGAAATTCTGAGCAACATTCATGTACAAAGTATTTTCATCTGAGTTACGGATTATTATTATATTAATTGTTAAAGCTTTAAATCATTTTCTAAATTATTATTATTAAATTAATTCTAAATTAGTATTATTGCATCAGCATCTCGTCAGCGTGTTGTCAGCAATCAACAAAGGTGTTGACTGGTCAAACTGACGTGTGGGTCCTGCATGTCATTGACACAGTTTTAACTAATCATATTAATTAGTTTAGTTAGTCAATTAGATTAAATAAACAAAGTTATTTTGGTTAATTAATTTTTTATTATTATTTATATTATTTATATCTTATTTAAAACATTCTGGGCGCGGGGCCCCTTTGTCAGAGGTCCTGGGGGGCTAGCAGATTCGGGCGCTGCTGGCGCCGGGTGCGGGCGCTTGCTCGTAGGGTTGTAGCGGGACGAGGCCGGCGATGGGCGCCAGCGGCGGGGCGAGCTCGCGAGCGCTCGCAGGTGGCGCGACTGCGGAGCAGGGGGCGGCCGTCGGTGAGCATGGCAGTGACGACTACGGCTGGAGGCGGAGCGGGGCCACGGCAGAAGCGGCGGAGGCGGAGCGGGGGCAGTCGGCGGCGGCCCGTCGCAGCAGCAGAGCGTGGCGGTGAGCGAGGCGAGCGCGGCGGCGCGATGAGCGGGAGTGGCGAGGCGCGCGGCCTAGGAGCGGCGCTGGGAGGAGGCCGCGGAGGTCCGACGTGGGGGAAAGAGGAGACCAGAGGCGAGCGTCGGGCAGGCGTGGCCGGCGTGCGCGGCCAAAGGCAGGGCATCGACGGCGGACCAGCAGTAGGAGGTTGAAGCAGGGCGAGGGCCCGACATGCATGGGCGTCAGACCGGGCATGGGTGACGCAGGCTGCAGCGAAGCGCGCGTGCGCACGGGGAGGAGAGGCCAGGACGAGCTGCGGCGAAGGAGTGAGCTAGGCCGCGGCGGGGCACACAGCACGTGCACAGGGCGTGGCCAGTGGACGGCCGGAGTGCGTGAGTGCGGTGACCACGGGGGGGGGGATGAGAAGAGAGGGAGCACGGGGCGGTGCTCACGTTCATCGGGAGAAGGGGGCGGCGAGGCTTGATGGAGTCATTGGGGAGGAGACAAGGACGACGGCGCGACGACGGAGACGGGGGCGGGGTAGCTCCGGCGGCGGTGAGGACGGCGGTGGCGCCGGGGCGACGGGATCGGGTTCAATCCCGATCCAGATCGAGGGATGGGAAGTGGTAGTGGCTGGGTTAGGGTTTGACCGGGGTGGAGGGATAAGGAGAGTGGGGTGGGCTGGACTGGGCCAATGGGCTGGCCGGCTGGGCCGTCTGGCCCAGTTTCCCAAGGGGGGCCTTTTCTTTTATCTTAATTTTGTTTAGTATTTTCTTTTTAATTTACTTATTTCCCTTTTGTGTTTTATTTGTTATAGAGCATTTAGGCATTTTCTAAAAATGTGTTTTCTTCACCATAATTACTTATGCAATATTTGGCACAGTCCGAACATTTTTGTTTTAATGTTTGAGAACTTTAGATGTTTGTCATTAATTCATTTTTGAATTTGAAACGTATTGAACTAACATGTGATTAGCAACAGTAAACAAGATGATGTGGCATCACTGGCAGAGTTTTACTATAGCTTAATTATCCGGGCGTTACAAATCTCCACCACTACAAGAAATCTTGTCCCGGGATTTAGGAGGTAGAAGGAAATAGTGCGGGGTATTCATCGCGAAGACGATCCTCGCGTTGCCATGTGGCTTCGTCTTCAGAGTGATGCGACCACTGGAGTTTGAGGAACTTGATCGCCTTCTGACGTGTGCGGCATTCAGCTTGGTCGAGAATGTAGACCAGATGCTCTTTATAGGAAAGGTCATGTTGCAACTCGATCACTTCATGATCCACTGCTCGGACTGGGTTCTTTGAAGCAGCGGCGGATTTGAGACACGTGGAACACATCGTGAACCTGAGAAAGGTTCGACAGCAGCTCTAGTTGATATTCCACCTTTCCACGCCTTTCAAGAATAGTGAATGGACCAATATAGCGAGGAGCTAAGTTGCCCTTGATCCTGAAGCGGTGAGCACCCTTCATTGGTGTAACTCGAAGATAAGCCTTTTCGCCAGGTTGATAGACCATGTCTTTATGATGACGGTCATACTGGCTTTTCTGACGTGACTGAGCAGTCTTCAGATTCTCATGAATGACGCGGACTTGTTCTTCAGCGTGTTGGATAATATCCGGACCGAAGAGAGAACGTTCCCCAGTTTCTAACCAATTCAGAGGGTTTTGGCACTTTCGTCCATATAACACTTTGAAGGGAGCCATCTTCAGACTAGCTTGATAGCTATTATTATAAGACAACTCAGGATACAGGAGAGATTCCTCCCATTTCTTGTCGAAGGAGATAACACAAGCTCGAAGCATGTCTTCAAGAACTTGGTTGACACGTTCAACTTGCCCTTGCAACTGCGGATGAAATGCATTACTGAATGACAGATGTGTTCCAATAGCTTCTTGGAAACTTGCCCAGAATCTTGAAGTGAACAAACTGCCATGGTCTGAACTGATAACCGGTGGAATACCGTGAAGCGAAACAATTCTAGACATGTAGAGAGTTGCTAGCTTACTAGCTGTCGGGGGAAACTGTCCTCCACGAACACCTATGGGACCGGAGCCCCTTGCTTGTGCGGTAAGAGGGCGGAGGAAGCACGAAGAGCAGATCGCGGAGATCACGCAGGCAGTTTACCCAGGTTCGGGCCGCGATGGACGCGCAAAACCCTACTCCTGCTTAGTTTGTATTGAGTTGAGGAGCTCGGGAGCTCGAAGAACTAGCTACACCGAGCGTATGAGCGATCTAGGTTCCGAACCCCTTCTACGTTGCGCATGGGCCTTCTTTTATAGTGCAAGGGGGTCACCGATAGGTGTCAACGTAGGAGAAAGGGGTAAAAATGTAAAAGAGGTGGTAGTTGTAACAGTGCAGGAATAGTGGAGCTATAGTGTATGAACAGTGGTCGCTACCTACTTTGACAGTGGGGGACAAGAGCATTCAATGCCCGTCGCCGTCGACCCCAAAAGCGCCCGCCCTTGCGTCTCCGTTTGCCACGGCGATGGCTTACCACCGTGGAGTGCCACCGTGTCCCCCAGGCTGCGCAGCCACCCGCCACGCGTCCCTGGATTGGCCCCAGTGCGACGCGTGGTTCGATGAGCTGGAGCGCGGGCACACAGCATAACTCTCCCCAGCAAGCACCTTGCCGGGGTCTTGACCTTGCCGGGCCCGGGAGCTTGTCGGGCTCTGAAGCTTGTCGCTCCCCGGGCCCTGCCGGGGCGCATGCCGCGCCGAGGCATGTCTTCCATAATATAATCTTCTAGTCTTCCTGGCAAGCTCCTCTTGCCAGGGCCTTGCGTGAGTGAGGTAATCTTGAGCCTGGAACGGCCTTCCCGGCAAGCTCCACTAGCCGGGGTCTTGATCTTCTGTCTCGTATACTTTGTTTTTGAATGGTTTTATATGGAGCAGGAAGGTCTCCGGCAAGCGCGTGGTAGGCCCTGCCGCGGGAAGCTGCTACTGCCCGTGCACAAGTTGGGGTACTGAGGTGCCCCCACCTTAGTACACCGACAGGAGCCCCCGGGCCTGGGCCACACACGGTGCCGAACGCTGTTGGGCCAGGCCCAAAACAGTGCACGGACACGCGTGGCCCACGGCACGCCGAATCCACTTCCGTATCCGCCGCGTCCCCCCGTAACGGCACGCGTCGATTGCGGCGTCGTGGGATGGGACGTGGCCACGTTCTTTTAATGGAAAGAGCGAAACGTCCCCCACTTCCCCATAAAAGCAGAGGAAGCAGGAGCGGTTCCCCTCCTACGCCTTCATTGCTTCTTCTTCCATCTCCAGAGATCCCCTTTGTGCTCCGCCTCCACACCTCCCCCGCTGTTTTCCGCATCTGCGGCGCCGCCGGACTCTTCGTCCCCCTTCCCTCGCCGCCTCCGCCATGGCCCCGAAGACCGAGAAGGCGAAGGCGGAGAAGACTAAGAAGGAGAAATCGGAGCAAGCGGCGAGGCTCACCTTGTTGCGGAAGCGGAACGTCGTCTTCTCGCCGAGGCTCAGCGCGCGGGAGCTCTGGAACAAGTACTACTTGTTCTGGGCCAAGAAGACCAAGGCGCATCCCCGCACCCGAGCCTATCCGGCCGCCGCCAAGGACAACTACCCCGGCGAGAAGGAGAGCTCGCCCAACGGAAGGTCAACCTCGACTCCCACGAGGAAGACCTTGCCGCTCGGGAGCAGGCCCTTGGCGGAGAGCTGAAGGAGGCGAAAGCCGCCACGGCTGCCGCGGAGACCGCCAAGGAGGAGCTCGCGGCCAAGGTTGCGCAACTGGAGGAGTCGCTGAAGGCGAGCGTGGAGCGGGTCACCGCGCTCAATACAGAGCGCGAGAAGGACGCCCACACCAACTCCGAACTCCAGGTGCGCCTCTCCAAGCAGGGCGACGAGCTGAAGGCCGCCCAGGACTCAATTGAGGATCTGGAGTTGAAGGTTTCCACGTTGAAGGACTCGCTCGACGCCGTCCGGGACCAGGAAACCAAGCTGAAGGAAGAGCTCCGCAGGGAGCGAGGCTTGGTGGAGAGCGCCAACACTGCGGCCGAGAACTTCCGCCGGACCGTCGAGGTGTGGACCGACGACTTGGTGTCCTCTGCATCCAACATCGATCAGGAGCTGCTGGCGCTGAAGGTTGAGCATCTCATCTACTCCCCGGATCCAAACCTCCCTCACAGCGCCAAGCTCAGCCTTTTCTTCAGAGGGATCGCGCCGGCTCTTGCAGATCTTCGGAAGAAGCTCCCCGCGCAACTGGCCGAGGAGTCGCGCCAGCTCTATGCGGGAACCTTGGAGCGCGTTCTGACAAAGATTGTATACCGTAATACCGGTATAAACCTCACCAACGTTCTTCGCAGCTTGCCGGCCGACGCGAACACGGAGGCGCTGAAAGCGCAGGTCGCCCACATCATCGCCAAAGTGAACAAGATTTCCAGGATCGAGGGCGACCGCGTAGATTAGGCCTCCTTTTCCTTTTTTTTTGTTGCTGCATAGGGTGTTATGAACTCATTAATCATTGCAACAAGTTATCCTTTGTAAGATATTTATCTTATTTTAATCAATCAATGCAATGTTATCTTCCTTGTCTTGGTCATTTACTTTGTACGTTTTCACCTTACGCTTCCAGGGAGCTTGCCGGCAAGGGTCCTTTGCCGCGAGCGCTGAGTGCTGGACTCTGAGCAGCCTGCTGGCCAAGGTCTTCCCGGCAAGCAACCTTGCCGCAGCTAGTCGCAACGCACTCTGCTTGTTGAGCGAACTCGAAAACGAACCAAGGGCGCGACACTTGTCGCAGCTCACTCAAGTCGTTGAGAGTACTCGAAAACAAGACAAGGGTGCGGCTAGCCACGGGTAGGTTCCTCCGCGCACAGGTTTTCCATACAAAGTGTGATTGTTCAAGGAAGACAACTTAAAAATTAAAAATTTGAACTGCTCAAATTCTAATAACTTAGCTTTCATATCTTGCTTCTTGGTAAGACTTCTCTTTCTTGAACAGCACTTGGTTCCTCTTCCATCTCCTTCCCCCCCGGCAAACTTGTGCGCGAGGAACATGCCTTCTGCTTAAGAGGTAAGGAAAAGAAGGGGGAAACAAGTATATGGCCTTCCGGCGTACTAATGCTTACCAGATATGTATGTTGCGCAAGATGCCAAATAACACATGCAAATAGCAAAGAAAAGCATGTAAAAAGGCAAATAGCACAAAACACAAAAACTTTACTGATGCACGGGGTCTGCGCCCGGCTTTGTACAAAGGGTTACATGCAACAGCGGCAAAGCTTGTACAAAAGGTGGTTGCCGGAGCGGATCACGGCAACCGCGCCTTATGGGTGAAACTTGCGAAGATGCTCTATGTTCCAGGAGTTGCTCACCAGTAAGCCTTCTTCGGTCTCAAGGCGGACAGCGCCAGGCCTCGTGACTTGTCTCACCCGATAAGGGCCTTCCCACTTCGGCGTCAACTTGTTGGAATTCTTGGCGGACTGAACACGCCGAAGAACAAGGTCGCCTTCCTCGAGACTCCTGGCCTTGACCTTGCGGCTATGATAGCGGCGCAAGGCCTGCTGGTATCGAGCAGCTCGTACAGCAGCCTGGAGACGTTCCTCCTCGAGGAGCAATGCATCATCTTGCCGCAGTTGCTCTTGCTCGAGCTCATCATAAGAGAGCACTCGAGGAGATCCGTATACGAGTTCCGTGGGGAGAACTGCCTCTGCTCCATAGACTAGAGCAAAGGGTGTCTGTCCAGTGGCTCGACTTGGTGTCGTTCTGATTGACCAAAGAACTGCCGGTAGCTCCTCTATCCAGTTTCTTCCGCACTTGCGCAGCCTTTCAAAGGTTCTTGTCTTGAGTCCACGCAGCACTTCAGCATTGGCCCTCTCCGCTTGACCGTTGCTCCTCGGGTGAGCAACAGAAGCGAAACAGACCTTGGCGCCAAGGTCTTGGACGTACTGCATGAAGGTGCGACTAGTGAATTGCGTACCATTGTCGGTGATGATCCGGTTAGGGATTCCGAAACGGCAAACAATCGACCTGAAGAACCTGACCGCTGACTGTGCTGTCACCTTTCTCACTGGTTCCACTTCTGGCCACTTTGTGAACTTGTCGACTGCAACGTACAAGTACTCAAAGCCCCCGACGGCGCGGGGGAAGGGGCCGAGGATATCGAGCCCCCAGACCGAAAAGGGCCAGGACAAAGGAATTGTTTGGAGAGCTTGAGCTGGCTGATGAATTTGTTTTGCATGGAACTGGCACGCTTCACACTTGGTTACTAGTGCAGTTGCATCTTGGAGGGCTTCTTGCCAAAAGAACCCTTGCCGGAAAGCTTTCCCGGCAAGCGCCCTTGCGCCAATGTGGTGGCCGCATATGCCTCCGTGTATTTCTGCCAACAGCTTCTGTCCATCTTCCCTGGAGATGCACTTCAACCTGACACCATTGAGCCTTCTTCTGTACAGCTCGTTATCCACGAACTGGTACATACTTGACTGCCTGGTTATCTTCTCTATTTCTTCTGGGTCGTCGGGAAGTTCTCCAGTTTGCAGAAAACGGACGATCTGTTGTGCCCATGCCGGAGCCCGAGGCTCAACGGCAAGGACTAAAGGCACGAGGGCCGCTGCGGGGACCTCAGTTTCTATGGCAAGAACCTCTGGCTCCGCCGGAGCTGATGGTCCCCCGGCAAGCTCGCCGGGGCGAGGCTTGTCGGGAACACTTGCTTCAACTGTACAGATCCTCGGATCTGCAGGAGCAGACTGTTCCTCAGCGTTCTGGTCGTTGATCTTGGGAACCTTGGCGGCGGTTTCAGGAAGATCCGCGGGCAAGTAGTCGCCGGAGACCAACTTTCTCTTCTTGGACTGCCCAATTGATGGTGTAACGGATGGTTGAGTCAGCTTGAGCAAGAAGGTCCCTGGTTCCACAGGTAACTTCATCGAAGCACACTTTGAAAGGCCATCTGCAATTTCGTTCTGAGCTCTCGGGACGTGCTCCATTTGCAGACCTTCAAAGTGCTCTTCAAGCTTCCTCACTTCATCTACATAAGCTTCCATCAAAGGGCTCTGGTAAGTCTTGTTAACTTGCTGGACCACCAACTGAGAATCTCCCCGCACAATCAGTTTTCTGATCCCAAGTTCGGCCGCAATCCTGAGGCCGGCGAGCAAACCTTCATATTCAGCAGTGTTGTTTGTCGCTTGCTCCCTTGGAAAATGCATCTGGATAACATACTTGAGGTGCTCTCCGGTGGGCGCGATGAGTACTACGCCGGCACCGGCGCCTTGCAGCGAGAAGGCACCATCAAAGCGCATTACCCATTCACTTGTTGCTTCTTATACGGGTGCACTTGTTTCTGGAATTTCCTCGTCGGGCGTTGGGGTCCATTCGGCTATGAATTCTGCCAAAGCTCGGCTCTGTATGGTTGAGGTACTTTCAAACTTGAGTCCAAAGCTCGACAGTTCCAGTGCCCACTCAACGATCCTGCCTGTTGCTTCTGGATTGTGCAATATCCTCTTCAGCGGAAAGCGAGTGACCACTGTTATCTCATGTGCCTGGAAGTAATGGCGCAGCTTCCTCGAGGCCATAAGGAGACCGAAAAGCAACTTTTGCACACCAGAGTATCTTGATCTAGCCCCCTGGAGAAGAGAACTTACAAAATACACTGGGCGCTGCACCATCTTCTTCCGCACTTCTTCCTGTTCCTGCGCAGAGTTGTCCTTGTCGGGGCCGGAGCTTGTCGGAGCAGCCCCCTGCTTGTCGCTGGATTCGCTTGCCGGTGGTGTAGACTCCTCGTCGGCCTCCCTCTCCGCTACTAACGCAGCACTAACCACCTGGTTGGTTGCCGCTAGGTATAGCAGCAACTTTTCCTGTGGTCTAGGTGCGACAAGTATTGGAGTGGAGGATAGGTACCGTTTCAAATCTTGCAGTGCTGCCTCCGCTTCCGGAGTCCACTTCATGGGACCTGCCTTCTTCAAGATTTTGAAGAAAGGTAGGGCGCGTTCTGCAGACTTCGAAATGAACCTACTGAGGGCAGCCACACAACCTGCAAGCCTTCTGACATCCTTGACGCGCTTCGGGGCCTCGATCTGCTCAATGGCTTTAATCTTGTCGGGGTTAGCTTCAATCCCCCTCTGTGACACAAAGAACCCGAGAAGCTTGCCGGAGGGGACTCCAAAGACGCACTTCTCGGGGTTCAACTTGAGCTGTATCTTGCGCAGGTTCTGAAATGTTTCTTCCAAATCTTGGACCAGGGTATCCTTGCTCTTGCTCTTCACCACGATGTCATCCATGTAAGCCTCTACATTTCTGTGGATCTGTGGCTCGAAAGCAGTGTGCACTACCCTTGCAAATGTTGATCCTGCATTCTTCAGTCCAAATGGCATACGTATGAAGCAATAAGTGCCACATGGAGTGATAAATGCAGTCTTCTCTTCATCTTCCTTGGCCATAAAGATCTGGTGGTAGCCTGAATATGCATCAAGAAAAGAGAGTAGCTCACATCCGGCAGTGGAGTCAACGATCTGGTCAATGCGCGGCAAGGGGAATGGATCCTTGGGACATGCTTTATTCACATCGGTGAAGTCTATACACAGTCTCCACTTCCCGTTGGCCTTGCGCACGACGACTGGGTTTGCTAACCACGTCGGATGGATCACACCTCTAACTAGGCCTGCTGCTTCTAGCTTCTTGATTTCCTCAGCAATGAATTCTTGGCGCTCCACGGCTTGCTTCCTCACCTTCTGCTTGACGGGCCGCGCATGAGGACAAACAGCAAGCTTGTGCTCAATTACCTTCCTGGGAACACCGGGGATGTCAGATGGTTGCCAGGCAAACACATCGACATTCGCCCGCAGGAAGGCAACGAGCGCGCTTTCCTATTTGCTGTCAAGCGTGGCACTGATGGTGAAGGTACCACCAGTGCCGTCCTCCTTGGCGGACACCTTCTTGGTTGCCGGTGCAGCAGCCATCCCCTTCTTACACTTGCCGGTGAAGCTCGATGGAACGTCCTCGTCGGCAGCGCAGCACTCCGAAGAGGTGCGGTTGCCGGAGTGGACCCCAGAGCACTTGCTGGACTTGGTCTTGGTTTTCTTCCCCCCGGGAGCTTCAGCGGCAAGTGTGTCCTTCTCTGCCGCAGCTGCTGCATCCCGGTAGATCTTGTCGGCGCAGACAAGCGCATCCTTCTTGTCGCCATGGATGGTGATGACGCTTATCGGCCCCGGCATCTTGAGTACGTTGTAGGCGTGGTGGGAAGCTGCCATGAACTTGGCGAGGGCGGGACGGCCGAGTATCCCATTGTATGGCAATGGGATATCGGCGACGTCGAATGTGATGCGCTCAGTCCTGAAGTTGAGCTCCCCGCCAAAGGTCACCGGCAGAGTTATCTTCCCCTTGGGCTTGCTCCTTCCCGGATTGATTCCTTGGAAAGAACCGGTCTCTTCGAGCTCGCCATCTGGGATTTGGAGTTTCTTGATCACAGCAGAGGAGATCAAGTTCAGCCCGCCCCGCCGTCAACCAACATTTTAGTGACCTTGAGGTTGCGGATGGTGGGTGAGACCAGCATCGGCAAGCACCCGACCGCAGTGGTGCGGTCAGGGTGATCCTCAAGATCAAAAATGATGGGCGTGCTGGACCATTTGAGGAGCCTGCGCGACTCCACGGGCGGCTCTGCTGCATTCACCTCGCGCACCCACTGCTTGAGCTGGCGGTGGGAGGTGTGCAGAGAGGCGCCACCGTCGACGCACAGGACCTCCGTGGCTTTCTGGAACTCCTGCTCGCTGTTATCCTCATCCTCCATGTCTTCGTCATCGTCTTCTTCATCCTTGTCGCGGCCCCGGGGAGGTCGGTCACCTTGCCGCTGCTTGGCCTTGTCGCGGCGTCCTCCCCGGCCATTGAATGGCCGCTTCTTGCTTGGCTCTCCTCCGCCACCTTGGGCCTTCTCCTTGTCGCGCCTCTCGTACTCAGCTTTCTGCTGCTCGACGAGGTACTTGACGCGTTTGCAGTTGGAGAGGTCGTGGCCCTTGGTGCGGTGGATCTTGCAGTATTGCTTGTCGGAGCCGTCCTGCTTGTCGGCTGCCGCCACAGGGGCAGGCTCCTTGCCGGAGCCGCCAGCCTGTGTTTGCTTGGCGGGAGCCTCCTTGCCGGACTTCTCGACGGCAAGCACTTCCTTCTTGTTCTTCCTCCTGTTGTTCCGCCGCCGGCTCTTCTTTGCCGGGGCGGCGTCGTCGCTGTCGCTTCCTCCTGCGCCAGCATCCTCCCCGGGGAGTCTCCTCCCCTCTTCTGCGCGCGCTCACTTATCAGCTAGAGCATAAAGCTCGCTGACATCCCGTATCTTGGTCATGGCCATCTCCTCACGCATGCGGCGGTTACGTACGTTCTGGTGGAACGCACTGATAACCGCGGCAGGATGGACGTCAGGGATGTTGTGCTGCACGCGGCTGAAGCGTTGAATGTACTTGCGCAGGGATTCTCCTTCCTTCTGGGCCAGAATGTGGAGATCACTCTCCTGGCCGTGGGGTTTGTGGCCGACCGTGAAGGCGCCAACAAACTGGTGGCAAAGATCTGCCCAAGAAGAAATGGAGCCTTCCGGCAAGTGCATAAGCCACGAACGGACGTTCGGCTTAAGCACGAGCGGGAAGTAGTTTGCCAAAATCTCCTCGTCGCGCCCCCCGGCAGCCTGCACCGCGATGGTGTAAATGCTGAGGAATTCCGAGGGGTGCGTCTTGCCGTCGTACTTCTCCGGTACGTCGGGCTTGATGTTCTTCATGCTGGGCCACTGGACGCGCCGCAGCTCGCGGGTAAACGCAGGGCAACCTGCCGCGTACGGCAAGTCGCCTGGTTCACCGGGCGCGCGCGTGTCGACAGCGGCTCCAGCTCGCTGATCTGATTGTCGCCGAGCTTCTCGGCGGCGCTCGATTGTTGTTCGAGCGTCTTCTTGTCGCCGGTCGTCAAGGACTTGGCGCTGGTCTCGACGAGCCCGCGGATCCGACGACGCCGTGGAGCCGTCGTCGGCGTTGTTCCGGCGGGGCGGCGTCTTCTGCTTCTGCGGCGGGGAGTGCACGGTGGTTGCACCCCCGGCGGTCTTGTCGCCGTCGGCCTTCGTCTTCTCGACTTGCCGTGGCCGCGAGGTCGCCGGCTGTTGCGGCGTATCGTTGTTGGCGAAGGCGATCAGGCTCTGGATGGTTGCCCTCCAGTCTTCGGCCTTGTCTGCCGCTGGAGGGAAGTCGAGGAGCAGTTGCGCCCTTGCGAGCGCTTCTGCTGGAGTGGAGGGGAGCGGGGGCGAGCGGTGCGAGGAGCGGGATATGCTCGAACTTCTAACAGCGTTAGAAGGAGCAGGGTCCCGCCCCGGCGTCCGCGCTTTGCTTGTGCCCGGACGGTGGTCCGGAGCATCCCGCGAGCCTCCGGTTTGCCCTTGGCCCAGCAAGCGGATGCCACCTCCTGTGGCATGGCGCTGCTGGGTTGTCGTTTGCTGAGATGGACGCGGCGCGTCCACGGAGACCGAGGCCCGGTCGTCCGTTTTGTCCTTGGATTTGGTGGCGCCGCGAGTGTCCTCGCCGGCGACCACCCTTCCGACGGCGTCTCCCCCGCCCACCGTTGGCTCTGGTGGTGGCGGATGAGACGCAGACGGGCCTGCGACCTCCGAAGCCTTCTTCTTCGGGGCCATGGCGCAGTTGCTGATGAGATTGCTGATGAAACTGGAGAGGTTGATGAAGAATGCGCCCGCGTGAACGCCGGATCAGGTTCGCACAACCTCGACGCCCCCTACCTGGCGCGCCAAAGATGTCGGGGGAAACTGTCCTCCATGAACACCTATGGGACCGGAGCCCCTTGCTTGTGCGGTAAGAGGGCGGAGGAAGCACGAAGAGCAGATCGCGGAGATCACGCAGGCAGTTTACCCAGGTTCGGGCCGCGATGGACGCGTATAACCCTACTCCTGCTTAGTTTGTATTGAGTTGAGGAGCTCGGGAGCTCGAAGAACTAGCTACACCGAGCGTATGAGCGATCTAGGTTCCGAACCCCTTCTACGTTGCGCATGGGCCTCCTTTTATAGTGCAAGGGGGTCACCGACAGGTGTCAACGTAGGAGAAAGGGGTAAAAATGTAAAAGAGGTGGTAGTTGTAACAGTGCGGGAATAGTGGAGCTACAGTGTATGAACAGTGGTCGCTACCTACTTTGACAGTGGGGGACAAGAGCATTCAATGCCCGTCGCCGTCGACCCCAAAAGCGCCCGCCCTTGCGTCTCTGTTTGCCACGGCGATGGCTTACCACCGTGGAGTGCCACCGTGTCCCCCAGGCTGCGCAGCCACCCGCCACGCGTCCCTGGATTGGCCCCAGTGCGACGCGTGGTTCGATGAGCTGGAGCGCGGGCACACAGCATAACTCTCCCCGGCAAGCACCTTGTCGGGGTCTTGACCTTGCCGGGCCCGGGAGCTTGTCGGGCTCTGAAGCTTGTCGCTCCCCGGGCCCTGCCGGGGCGCATGCCGCGCCGAGGCATGTCTTCCGTAATATAATCTTCTAGTCTTCCTGGCAAGCTCCTCTTGCCAGGGCCTTGCGTGAGCGAAGTAATCTTGAGCCTGGAACGGCCTTCCCGGCAAGCTCCACTTGCCGGGGTCTTGATCTTCTGTCTTGTATACTTTGTTTTTGAATGGTTTTATATGGAGCAGGAAGGTCTCCGGCAAGCGCATGGTAGGCCCTGCCGCGGGAAGCTGCTACTGCCCGTGCACAAGTTGGGGTACTGAGGTGCCCCCACCTTAGTACACCGACACTAGCAGTAATCATTTCTTTGACAGCCAGAAAATGCACAACTTTAGAAAGCCGATCAATGACGACAAGAATTGCATCATTACCTTTCTGCGATTTGGGAAAACCAGTAACGAAGTCCATTTCAACATGGTCCCATTTCCATTCAGTAATAGAGATAGATGCAGGGTTCTAGCAGGCCTTTGATGTTCTGCTTTGATACGACGGCAACTGGCACACTCAGCAACATAGCGAGTAATGTCTTGCTTCATATTTGACCATCGGAATCTTTGACTAATGTCTTGGTACATCTTGGTACTACCGGGATGAATAGACAAAAGTGTATCATGAGCTTCTTTCATAACCTCCTGAGTCTTGCCCATGTTTTCCCTCTTACTCGGTACCACTAGGCGGCCTTTGAAGTACAAGGCACCATTATCAGCAATAGTGAAGAATGAGGGCTTCCCTCCTATGAGATAGTGTTTAATCATCTCAACTTCGTCATCAGCCTTCTGAATCCACTAGATGGAGGACACGAGATCTGGTACGACAACCAGGGAATTAAGGGAACCCTGGGAAACGACACGGAGATTCATCTTCTGAAATTCTGGAATAGGGGGAGCGAGTGCTCTAGGACGAACAATAGGGAGGTTCAGCTTTCTAAATTCTTCATCAAGCGAGGGCCGAACCTTGTGAACCTGGAGGTGGTTGCAATAAGATTTGCGTCTCAAGGCGTCGGCCATCACATTAGCCTTGCCCGGTGTATAGGAAATACCCAAGTCAAAATCTTCTACGATCTCCATCCATCTCTGTTGACGGAGGTTCAAGTCTGGTTGAGTAAACAAGTACTTCAAACTTTGGTGGTCGGTGAATATCTCGCAATGATAACCAAGAAAGTAATGTCGCCACTGTTTTAGAGCATATATGACAGCAGCAAGCTCGAGGTCATGAACTGGGTAGTTCTCCTCATGAGGGCGCAATTAACGTGAGCCATAAGCAATCACTCTGCGTTCTTGCATTAGGACACAGCCTAATCCTTGATGTGAAGCATCACAATAAATGGCAAAAACCTTCTAAAAATCTGGGGGAGCAAGCGCTGGGGTAGAAGTAAGCTTGTCTTTGAGTGCCTGAAAACTATCCTGGCATTTGTTTGTCCACTAGAACTTGCCGCCCTTGTAAAGTAGGCCAGTCAGAGGCTTGGCCATCTTGGAGAAGTTCTCGACGAATCGACGGCAATAGCTGGCGAGACCGAGAAAACTTTTGACTTGCTTGACGTTCTTTGGGGGAATCCAATCGAGAATGGCCTGAACGCGTTCTGGGTTGACAGAAATACCATCCTTGGAGATGACATGCCCAAGATAGGTTACTTCAGGTAGCCAGAATTCGCACTTGGAATATTTAGCATAAAGTTGATGCTCTCAAAGCTTTTCTAGTACAAGGCAAAGATGTTCATCATGTTCTTCCTTATTCTTGGAAAATACAAGGATATCATCCAGATAAACCACGACGAAATTGTCGAGGTATTCCATAAATATATAGTTCATCAGGCGAGAGAAGGTAGCTGGAGCATTTGTTAACCCGAATGACATGATGGTGTACTCGTAAGAACCGTATCGAGTCACGAAGGCATTCTTTGGAATATCCTCTTCACGAACACGGATCTGGTGGTAACCCAACCTCAAGTCAAGTTTAGAGAACACTAATGTACCAGCCAGTTGATCATACAAATCATTGATCCGAAGAAGGGGATATTTGTTCTGAATAGTTGCTTGGTTGATAGGACGGTAATCTCGGACCAAACGGTTTGCCCCATCCTTCTTCTTGACAAAGAGGGAAGGTGCTCCCCAAGGAGAGCAACTTGGGCGAATGAAACCACTGGCAAGCAATTTTTCGATTTCCTCCTTAAGTTTAATGAGTTCATGTGGCGACATCTTGTAGGGTCGTTTGGCTATAGGAGTGGTGCCTGGTTTCAAGTCGATGTTGAACTCGACAACTCTAGTATGGGGAATACCTGGAAGTTCCTGAGGAAAGACGTCTTGGAAGTCCCGAATGACGGGGATGTTTTCAATGCCCTCAAGTGGTGCAGCATTCAACACATTCAATGCATACAGACACGCCTCGGCATTCTGAACTAGGTGGGCGTTGTAGGTTATTATTTCATCGGAAGGGTGTAACAGATGGACTGTCTTGGTAGCGCAAACTATAGAAGCAGTATGCGCTTTCAACCAATCCATTCCTAGAATGAGGTCAATGTTGGATGACTTCAATACATGGGAGAGGCATGGAATTCCAGTCCTTCGATTTCAATGGGGACGTCGTAGCAAACCCTGGAGGTTCGACATTGGCCCATAGGGGTGTGCACTAATATTGAAGCTTTCATGTCCTCACTTCTAATGCCATGCATGAATGCAAAATCGTCTGATATGAATGAATGCGATGCTCCTAAATCAAACAAATGGAAGCTGGTACTGAATTTACCAAGGAGAGTGCCCATCACAGTAGCAGGCTGGTCTTGAGCTTCATTGAGATCAATGTGGTTGGCCTGAACATGACCATAAGGCCTAGCATTGTTGTTGCGGGGCTGATTGTTCCCACGGCCAGGTGCAGGCAGTGCAAGCTGGTTCTGATTCTGGAAGCAGTTCATGGCATGGTGTCCTGGTTGACCACACTTGTAGCACGGACCATCATTGGGAGTGGGAGCAGGAGCTTGGGGTGGTGCAGCTGGAAGTCTTGGCTTCCTAGATGGTGGAGGCAGACGAGGTGCAGCAGATTGTCTTGGAGCAGGTGCAGCTAGACGGTACACACTATTGGGAATCCAGACCCTACGCTTCTATGAGGGAGGGTCCGAAGATGAGCCAGTGTCTCGATTGCTCCTGACAGTGCTCTGGTGTTCCTGCATACCAGTTTCAACATGGATGGCCTTGTTCACCAAGGTGGCGAAATCTCCAAAGTCATGCGCAAGGAGTGTGAGCTTGATGTCAGCTTGAAGTCCATCGCGGAACTTTTCCTGTCTGCGAGCATTAGTGGCAATGTATTCTTCAGCATAGCAGGATAAGTCCAAAAACTCCCGCTGATAAGCATCCATGATCTTGTTGCCCTGGGTGAGGTTGCGGAACTCACGCTTCTTCCTATCCATGATTCCTTGAGGAATGAAGCGGGCACGAAAGGCATCTTGGAATTCCGGCCAAGTGATGATTGTTCCAGCATGCATTGTACGCCTGTGGCTGTCCCACCATTGAATAGCGGGACCCTTCAGATAGTATGCCGCAATGGTGACATAGTTGGCAGGGGCTACTCCGGCAAACTCTAGCTCAAAAGCGATGTCACGGAGTCAGTCATCAGCATCAAGTGGCTGGGTTGAGCTGCGGTAGATGACAGGGTTGGACGAGCAAAGTCTTGTAGTGTTACTATGCCTGGTTGCTGATTCATGTTGGGGCGAGGAAACTGAGCCATCATATTCTCCTTGAACTGGCGATTCAGCTCAAACTGTTGGATCATACCGGCCATGTATTCAGGCGGTGGTGGGGCGTTGCCACCACGACCACGGCCAGCTGGTCTAACCATCCTACTAATACATAACAGGGGTAGTTCAACATTGAGAAATTTGCAAAGACAAGAATCATTCATGAATGAAACATGCATAATGAAAGGAGCACGTAAGATACTACATAGTAGTCGACATATATTAAAAAGGGGTCATGCATAGAATTCGGTACATAGAGTTCAGTACATGTACTAAGGACATCATAGGCGGCACGTAGGCTCGCGGCGAATGCATCTAATACTAATAAGTAAGACTACATCAGTCCCACGCGGAAGTGTGGAGGTAGGTGTAGCCTGACAGCTGGTAGCATTGCGACGGGAAGTCCTCCACGCTAGCAACCTAGGGGCCGTGGATACTCTGGTGCAGAACCCGACCTCTAGGTGGCAACAGAGGACCAAGTGCAGGAGCGTAGCCTCCCACCTCTGGCCAACCAACACCTGGGGGCATCACGCTCCTAGCTGGGTAGATCGCAGTAGGCGGCAGCTCTCCAGATCGGACAAAGGGGTGCAACAACGTCAAAGCATGGTAAAGGTGCCGACGGGTGGTGTACAACTCGTGGAGAAGAGCTCGGTTAGCTCGATCCAGCCCATCGGCATGCATAACAAGGTTTTGATGGTGGAAGAGCTCTCGGGTGACAGTGGCGTAGGCAGCAGTGCAGTATCCCTCTGCTCCATCGTCGGAGGCGATAGCAATGTTTCTGAAAGGCGAAGTGTCCAACGCCAGATAATCTCCATGAAGATGAGTCAGAGCAGCGTAAGCAGCATCGTGAACTGCCATATCGACGGTCACTCCAACACCATGAGCGGTGTGCAGCACAGTAGAAGTGTTCTCTTCACAAGAGTAGAGGTGGACGATGGCACGGTACTGCTCCTGGTTAAAGTCCTGGTACTGCTCATACATGATGTACTCATGGTGACAGCGATAACCCAGATAGGTCATCATCTCGGCTAGCACAGCAGGTGATCCAGAGGCTCCAATGGCCAGCGTCTGGCGCACGGCCTGCCTCGTGGGTTCCATCTGAAAACAAAGACGTTTTAATGGAGTCAAATGACAAGGTGGAGATTATTCAAAATACTATTTTAATGAATAACTATGGCTTATCCAACTTTGGGGTGAGTGTGGTCACGGGATCCTAATGTTAGAGTTAGTAAATTTGTTTAACCCGAATAGGAGAGAGTTCAGAGTCCCAGAGTAAAGATCGAGGAGTAAAAGATCCAAATACCACCCAAATGGCGACATGGGCCCGTAAGCCACACATCCATGTTAGTAAAAGTTTTGCAATGTCAAGACTCGACTTCGGCCAACGAGTGTGGAAGGGGTATTCCTACAGGCACTCGGCTCTGATACCAACTTGTGACGCCCCCGATTTGACCGTACACTAATCATGCATGCAAATGTGTACGACCAAGATCAGGGACGCATTGTTTGATATCACAACACAACTCTAAAAATAAAATAAGTCATACAAGCTTCATATTACAAGCCAGGGGCCTCGAGGGCTCGAATACAAGTGCTCGATCATAGACGAGTCAGCGAAAGCAACAAATACCTGAGTACATACATAAAGTTAACCAAGTTTCCATAAGATGGCTAGCACAAACTGGGATATAGATCGAAAGAGGAGCAGGCCTCCTGCATGGGATCCTCCTAAACTACTCCTGGTCGTCGTCGGCGGACTACACGTAGTAGTAGGCGCATCCGGTGTAGTAGGAATCGTCGTAGGTGGTGTCTGGCTCCTGAGCTCCACCATCTGGTTGCATCATCCGAGAAAAAGGGACAGAAGGGGAAAAAGGGGGAGCAAAGCAACCGTGAGTACTCATCCAAAGTACTCGCAAGCAAGGATCTATACTACATATGCAAAGGTAACAAAGATATGGCTAGTATCTGCGGACTGAACTGCAGAATGCCAGAACAAGAGGGGGGTAGCTAATCCTATCGAAGACTACGTTTCTGGCAGCCTCCATCTTGCAGCAGTAGAAGAGAGTAGATGGTAAGTTCACCAAGTAACATCGTATAGCATAATCCTACCCGACGATCCTCCCCTCGTCACCCTGTGGGAAAGCGATCACCGGATGGTCTTTGGAACTTGTCTGGGTGTGTTTTATTAAGTATCCAGTTCTAGTTGTCATGAGGTCGGAGTACAACTCTGGGTCGTCCTTTTACCGAGGGACACGGCTATTCAAACAGATAAACATCCCTGCAGGGGTGCACCACATTTCCCAGCACGCTCGATCCCCTCTGGCCGGACACACTTTCCTAGGTCATGCCCGGCCTCGGAAGACCAATACATCAATGCCCTACCTAAGCACATCAGAGAGGTCAGCACGCCGGTGTAAATCCTAAGAGCGCGGGGGTCTGGGCCCATCGCCCATTACACACCGGCACGTTACGAGGGCGGCCGGTGAGCCGATCTAGCAACCTCCATTCCAAAGGAAGTTACGTTCGTGGTCCAACCTGGCGTGCGCCGCTAAGTCGCTGACATCAAGAAAGCTTCAGCTGATACCACGACGTCGAGAGCCCATATCTAATCCCACGTAGCTGGTTAGTGCGTATAGGCCAGTGGCTAGACTCAGATCAAATATCCAAAGTCATTAAGCGTGTTATTATGAAATAACCGCGGACAACGACCAGGGCCATGCCCACCTGTCCTCTAGGTGGTCACGACCTGCCCTGTCATTCCGCCACAAAGATCCACACAGAGGGTCATCGGGACAAAGGTCATTTGAGCCCCCAATCCGTGAGTCACTCGCGGGTACTCTTCGAGCCGACCCGACTTTAGTCTCAACATGTATCATGTATAATATGTATGTAATATATACCCGTGATCACCAACCGAGTGATCACGGCCCGATAGTATAGCATGGCAGACGGATAAGGATGTGGGGCCACTGATGGAATACTAGAATCCTATACTAAGCATTAGGCTAGCAGGTAAATGTAACAACAGTTGTAGCAACAATGGCATGCTATGCAACAGAATAGGTTCATCTGAAAGCAGTAACAACTACACTACTCTAATGCAAGCACTAGAGAGAAGGAATAGGTGATATCAGGTTGATCAAGGGGGGCTTGCTTGGAAGCTCGGCAACGAAGGAGGGGTCATCAACACCATAGTCGAACAGGGCAGCAGCAACGTCGGTCTCGTAGTCTACCGGAGAGAAGAGGGGGAAGAAACAATGAATACAATGCAAACATATGCATGGCATGACATATAACGGTGCTAGGTGTGCCCTAACACAGCACTAGGTGCTACTGGCTAAGGGGGAAACATCCGGGAAAGTATTCTTGGTGTTTCGCGTTTTCGGACAAATGAAACAGGGGGGAATGTTTCATGTTCCTTATGCTAGGGACGTGTGGCTAACGAACAGACTGCGTATTCGGATTCGCCTCAAAATTCTGAGCAACTTTCATGTACAAAGTATTTTCATCCAAGTTACGAATTATTTTATATTAATTTTTCAGTTTACAATCATTTTCTAAGTTATTATTATTAAATTAATTCGAAATTAGTATTATTGCATTAGCATGACGTCAGCAGTCAACAGAGGTGTTGACTGGGTAAACTGTCATGTGGGTCTGCATCTCATTGACACAGTTTTAACAAATCGTATTAATTAGTTTAGTTAGTCCATTAGATTAACTAAACAGAGTTATTTTGGTTAATTAATTAAATTTAATCATTTAAATATTATATATATATATATATATATATATATTTTACATCTTTTTTAAAACGTTCTGGGCGCGGGGCCCCTTGGTCATAGGCCATGGGGGGGCTAGCGAATTCGAGCGCTGCGGGCGCCGGGTGCGGGCACACCCGAGTGGGCGCTTGCCCGCAGGGTTGCAGCAGGACGAGGCCGGCGAGGGGCGTCGGTGCGAGCGCTAGCGGGCGGTGCGGCTGCGGAGCAGGACGCGGCCGTCGGCGAGCGTGGCAGCGACGACTGCGGCTGGAGGCGAAGCGGGGCCGCAGCAGAAGCGACGGAGGCGGAGCGGGGGCAGTCGTCGGCGGCCCGGCGCAGTAGAAGAGTGTGGCAGTGAGCGAGGCGCGCGTGGTGGTGTGAGGAGCGGGACAGGCGAGGCGCGCGGCCCAGGCGCAGCGCGGTGAGGAGGCCACAGAGGGTCGACGTGGGGGGAGAGGAGGCCAGAGGCGGGCGTCGGGAAGGCACGGCCGGTGCGCGCGGCCAGAGGCAGGGCGGCGATGGCGGACGAGCAGTAGGGGGGTCGCAGCGGGGTGAGAGCCTGGCGTGCACTGGCGTCGGACCGGGCACGGGTGATGCAGGCTGCAGTGAAGCGCACGTGCGCGCGGGGAGGAGGGGCCAGGATGGTCTGCGGCTACGGAGCGAGCTGGGGCGTGGCGAGGCACACAGCACGTGCACACGGCGTGGCCAGCGGACGGCCGGAGCGCGCGAGTGCGGTGACCACGTGTAACGCCCCAGATGTAACATGTCCCAATATGGCAATATATTCATCGTTAACTTAATCAATTCCATTCTGGGCTCCTCCTTCATTTCGGGTTCTTGTGTTTTTGCTTTGAGCATGCGTTGCATATCACCATGTCATTTCCATCATGTGCATTGCATTGGCATAGTCTCACTTGCATCCGTGTGTAGTTGCATCGTCTCCGTCCTATCCATTGTCGGTTTTCGACTCTCTCACACGGCACCCATCGCACCTCTCAAACCTTGCTTCGTGAGCGGGATCAAAACATCCTCGGAATGGGCTGAGAGTTGTCGAGTGGTCTTGGTGTATCACCGGTAGACCGCGTGTCAAATTTCGTTCCGTTTGGAGGTCGTTTGATGCCCCAACGGTTAACCGCGTTAACCACCGGAAGCCTTTTCTCTTTCAACCCCCTTCTCGCCAACCCACTAGCCCATCTAAACCCCCTCCATGCTCTTCGCCCTTGGATCACGATCGCGTGGCCGAAAACCGCACCTCATTTGCACTCTCCTAGCTCCCTCTACCTATAGAAACAGCCCCCACGTCCATTTTCAGGCAAAACCCTAGATCCAACTCTCCCTCACTGCACCGGACACGTCCGCCGACGGCCAGACGCGTCTAACCGCCCTCTCAGCCAATCACAGGCTTCCACATCGCCCCGCTGCCGGCTTCTCTCTCCTCCGTCGTCGTGGGCCCGCGGGCCCGAATTGGGCCCGCCCGGCCAGAGCCTCCGCCGCCGCGCCAGCCCGCGCCTCCGCCGCCACTCCGGTCGGTCGCCGCCGCCACAGCTCCGCCACGCCGGCGCCGACCCGCACCGCCACCGCCACGCCTACACCGCCTCCTCGCCGCCGCCGCGAGCTCGCCGCTCCGGCGTCCTTCGTCGCCGGCGCAGCCTCGCCCCGCCTCGGACCCTCGCTGCCGGCCGCCGTCTGCGCCATCGCCGGAGCCTGCCGCTGGACCGGTCCGGATCTGGAGGTGGAGGTGGACCAGATCCACCGTTCCCCGATCCAAACGCTACCGCCCCATCCCGGATCTCGCCATCCCGCTCGTTCTCGTCCCGTTGACTTTCTCAAGGGTATATTTTCACTAAATCCCGAAATCCTTATATGATGATGCCCTCTTTGCCATGTCATATCTCCATGGCGTAGCTCCTATTTGCGCATATGATATATGGATTTTTTTCGTCTCGGAGTGCTCTACATGTTGGTATAATTTGTATGCATGTTAGGGTTCATCTAGATGTCTTAATCTTCGTTGCCAAACTGCTATGTGATGTTACTGGTCAGCTCTAGTTGTCTGTCGACAATATGTTAGCATGTTTGTGAGCTCGTATCTTTGTGCATGTTGGTCAAAATGGAGTGTATGGTATGTCAAAATGTTTTCCTTGTGATGCTCATCATGATGGATGCATTTGCATACATGATAGGTTGCATTATGCCATGATTATCCCTGATACAAAAGTGCTTGTTGTTGTTTAAGTTGCTGAAATTGTTATAACTTGTTGTTTTGTCTTTTCGTACCATTTTGTGTGATTTTTCTTTTGAGCCACATGTCAACATGTTTAAGGAGCATAATAATGTTATCTTTGAAGTGGTGTATTTGGTTTTTCATGATATGCCCTATGGTGACTTGAACAATCTTGTAAACATGCCATGTCAATGTTGTTGTTTTTATACTTAGTGAAAAACTGCAAAGTCTAAAATCTGTTATAACATGTTGCCATGTAAACTTGATGCCACAATCTTTTCCATGCATGTTTTGGAATAACTAGTGAGCATGTCTTGATCTCCATGTATTTGTATATCAATCCATGCCTTTGTTTGCATATATGCCCTGTTGTAGCTTGTTGTTATCTTTCTCTCAAAATGCTTGAAATCTAAACTGTCAGCCTGTTAACAGAATATTCAATTTGGCAAAGATCGTGTTAGTCAACCCTTGCATGGAATGAATTGTTTCTTTGGATGAATTGGGAGTATATTATGTATTCTTCATGCTCATGTAATTTTCATGCTTGTTATAAGTGTTTTGCTTGCTGTTGTGTGCCTCCAAAAGCAGCAACATATCGTTCCTGGTTGCATGTCCAGTAAATTTCACTAAGTTTGGAAACCTGTTAACTTATTGAAACTTGCCATGCTTGTTTAATTGTGTTCCAGTAAGTTTTTGGGTGTGCACTGAGTTCATACTTGTTAAGATTCATGTCTACTTCACATCCATGCCTTTTGTCATCATGTTTGGGTGCTGTGGCATATTTAGACCTTGCTCCAAAGATGCCATCTTGCTGTTAACTTTAGTTTTGCATTCCATCTTGTTTGGCTTGCCATTTGCAAACCATGCATCTGATTCCAATGATCTTTATATCGATTTGGACCGAAATCTTTCAATCTATATAGTGGCATGCTTGGTGTCGTGTACTAAAGTAGGGGTACCTTAGTACCCCGAACTTGTGCATGGGCAGTCGCAGCGTCCTGCGGCAAGGCTAGCCAGGCGACCGCCAAGATCCTCCGTGGTTCCCTTGGAGCCATTCAAGAACAAAGTATCCAAGTCAAAGAAACAAGACCCCGGCAAGAGGAGCTTGCCGGGAAGGCCACTCAAGGCACCAAACCACTCAAGGTACAAGACCCCGGCAAGAGGAGCTTGCCGGGAAGGCCAACTAAAGGCACCTCAAGAGAACTTGCCGCGACGCGCCACGCGTCCCGGCAAGGCCCGGTGAGCGACAAACTCCCAGGCGCGACAAGATAGCGACCGCGGTAAGGCACTTGCCGCGACAAGCTTCCACTCAGTACCCACGCTCCAGCTCATCCACCCACGTGTCGCCCTGGGACCCTCCTAGCCGCACGTGGCGGAAGGCTGTGCAGCCAGGGGAACACGGTGGCAGGCTGTGATGACGAGGCTACCGTCGTGGAGAACGGTGGCACCCCTGACGGCCACTTTTTGCACTGTTTGGGGCGACGGCGACGGGCATTCAATGCCCTTGTCCCCTGCCGTCAGAGTTAGGTATAGAGCACTATACAAACACTGTACCAACTACCACTTTTTTTTTACATTTTTACCCCGTCTGCGTTGCCACCTGTCGGTGACCCCTTTGACCTATAAAAGGAGGCCCATGTGCAACGTAGAGGGGGTTCCGAACATCGATCATTCTCCATGCTCGGTCTAGTTAGCGGTTAGAGTGTACTGTTGCTCTTCTTGATCCCGAGCCAAGAACTCAATAAAAAACCAAAGCAGGAGTAGGGTTTTACGCACCCGTGCGGCCCGAACCTGGGTAAACTGCTCGCGTGCTTGCCTCGATCTGCTCTTTGTGCATCCTCCGCCCCCTGCCGTACCGAGAAGGGGCTCCGGTCCCATAGGTGTTCGTGGGCGACCAGTTTCCCCGACATCTTTGGCGCGCCAGGTAGGGGGTGCGTCGAGGTTGTGTGAACCTGATCCGGCGTCCACGCGAGCTAGATCTTCACCAACTTCATCAACTTCATCGACTCCATCGACATGCCACCGAAGAAGAAGGCTTCGGAGGCAGCAGACCCGTCCGCGTCGATCCCGCCACCGCCGGAGCCAACGGCTGGAGGGGTAGACGCCGGCGGAAGGACGAACGTCGGCGAGGAAACTCACGGCGCCGCCAAGTCCAAGGACAAGACGGACGACCGGGCGCACTCCAAGGCCTCGGCGTCCGTACACGCACCGCGCCCATCTCAGGAAGCGCGAGATCGGCAGCGACGTGGTACTCAAGGTACCATACGCTTGCTGGGCCAAGGTCAAGCTTGCGGATCTCGGGACGCTCAAGGCCAGCATACACATCAACATGCTGGCACGAGCAAGGCACGGTCGCCGGGACGGGATGCTGCTCCTTCTAACGTAGTTAGAAGTCCGAGCATATCCCGCTCCTCGCACCGCTCGCCACCGTTACCAACCACTCCAGCAGAAGCTCTAGCACGAGCTCAACTGCTCCTCGACTTCCCTCCAGCGGTAGACAAGGCCGACGACTGGAGGGCCACCATCCAAAGTCCCATCGCCTTCGCCAACGGGCGACACCCCGCAGCAGCCGAGCACGTCACGGTCGCGGCAAGTCTGTCAGGCGCGGGCCGATGGAGACAAGACCGCCGGGGGTGCAACCACCGTGCACTCCCCGCCACGAAGGCCAAGATCGCGGACCCGCAGGATCCACATCGACGACAACTCCACTGCGTCATCAGATCCGCGAGCTCGCCGCGATCAGCGCCAAGTTCTCGATGATCGATAACAAGAGGACGCTCGAACCCGCATCGAGCGTCGGAGAGAAGCGCGGCGTCAATCTGACCAGCGCGCTGGGCCCGCTGTTGACATGCAAGCGCCAGGGGGACCAGGCGACCTGCCGTACGCGCCAGGTTGCCCTGCGTTCACTCATGAGCTGCGGCAAGTCCAGTGGCCCAGCATGAAGAACTTCAAGCCCGACGTACCGGAGAAGTACGACGGCAAGACACATCCGTCGGAGTTCCTAAGCATCTACACCATCGCGGTGCAGGCTGCCGGGGGACGAGACGAGAAGATACTCGCCAATTACTTCCCGCTGGTGCTCAAGCCAAACGTCAGATCTTGGCTCATGCACTTGCCGGAGAACTCCATTTCTTCTTGGGCTGACCTGTGCCACCAGTTTGTCGGCGCCTTCACAGGTGGCCACAAGCCCCATGGCCAGGAGAGTGACCTTCACATACTCGCCCAGAAGGAAGGAGAGCCCCTGCGTAAATATATCCGGAGGTTCAGCCGTGTCCAGCACAACATCCCGGACGTCCACCCTGCCGCGGTTATCAGCGCGTTCCATCAGAACGTGCGTAACCGCCGGATGAGGGAGGAGATGGCGATGTGCAAGATCAGGGACGTCAGTGAGCTTTATGCCTGGCCGACATGTGTGCACGCGCTGAGGAGGGGAGGAAACTCCCCGGAGAGGATACATGAGCAGGGGGATCCGACAGCGAGGATGCCGCCCCGGCAAAGAAAAGCCAGTGGCGGGGAAACAGGAAGAAGAAGAACAAGGAAGTGCTAGTCGTTGAGCAGTCCGGCAAGGAGGCTGGCGCCAAGAAAACCCAGGCTGGTAGCTCCGGCAAGGAAACTGCCGCGTGCACCAACTGTCAAACTGTGGCAGCCGCCGACAAGCAGGACGGCTCCGACAAGCAATACTGCAAGATCCACCGCACCAAGGGCCACGACCTCTAGAACTGCAAGAGGGTCGAGTACCTCGTCGAGCAGCAAAAGGCTGAGTACGAGCGACGTGACAAGGAGAAGGCCCAGGGAGGTGATGGAGGGTCTGGCAAGAAGCGGCCATTCAACGGCCGGGGAGGACGCCGCGGCAAGGCCAAGCAGCGGCAAGGAGACAGACCTCCCCGCGGCCGCGACAAGGAAGAAGATGACGACGAAGACGAAGACATGGATGATGGAGAGAACAGCGAGCAGGAGTTTCAAAAAGCCACAGAGGTTCTGTGCATTGACGGTGGTGCCTCTCTGCATACTTCCCACCGCCAACTCAAGCAGTGGGTGCGGGAAGTTAATGCAGCAGAGCCACCCGTCGAGTCGCGCAAACTTCTGAAGTGGTCCAGCACGCCTATCATCTTTGATATTGAGGACCACCCTGATCGCACAACTGCGGTTGGGTGTTTGCCGATGTTGGTTTCGCCAACTATCCGCGACCTCAAGGTCACTAAGATGTTAGTTGACGGCAGGGCCGGCTTGAACTTGATCTCCTACGCTGTGGTCCGGAAACTCCAGATCCCCGACAGCGAGCTCGAAGAAACCGGCACATTCCAAGGGATCAACCCGGGAAGGAGCAAGCCGAAGGGGAAGAACACACTACCAGTGACATTTGGCGGAGAGCTGAACTTCAGGACTGAGAGGATCACTTTCGACATTGTCGATATTCCATTGCCTTACAATGGAATACTTGGCCGTCCGGCGCTCGCCAAGTTCATGGCAGCCTCTCACTACGCCTCCAACATGCTCAAGATGCCAGGCCCGATAAGCGTCATCTCTGTCCCTGGCGACAAGAAAGATGCCCTTATCTGTGCCGACAAGATTTACCGGGACGCAGCAGCCGCAACAGATAGCAAGACACTTGCCGCTGAAGCTCCCGGAGGGAAGAACAAGACCAAGTCCGGCAAGAGCTCTGGGGCCCACTCCGGCAAACGCACCTCTTCGGAGTGCTGCGCTACCGTTGAGGACGCACCATCGAGCTCCACCGGCAAGTGTAAGAAGACGATGGCAGCTCCACCAGCAACCAACAAGGTGTCCGCCAAGGAGGACGGCACTGGTGGTACTTTCACCATCAGTGCCACGCTTGACCCCAAATAGGAAAGCGCGCTCGTTGCTTTCCTGCGGGCGAATGTCGACGTGTTTGCATGGCAACCGTCTGACATCCCCGGTGTTCCCAGGAAAGTGATTGAGCACAAGCTTGCCGTTTGTCCTCATGCGCGGCCCGTCAAGCATAAATTTAGGAAACAAGCAGTGGAGCGCCAAGAGTTTATCGCACAAGAAATCAAGAAGCTGGAAGCGGCAGGCCTGGTCAGAGGTGTGCTCCATCCCACGTGGTTGGCCAATCCTGTTGTCGTGCATAAAGCAAATGGGAAGTGGAGGCTTTGTATAGACTTCACCGATGTGAATAAAGCTTGTCCCAAAGATCCATTTCCCTTGCCGCGCATTGACCAGATTGTTGACTCCACCGCCGGGTGCGATTTGCTTTCGTTTCTTGATGCATACTCAGGATACCACCAGATCTTTATGGCTGAAGAAGATGAGGAGAAGACCGCATTCATTACTCCATGTGGCACTTATTGCTTCATACGCATGCCTTTCGGATTGAAGAATGCTGGTTCAACGTTTGCAAGAGTAGTCCACACAGCTTTTGAGCCACAGATACACAGGAATGTGGAAGCTTACATGGATGATATAGTGGTCAAGAGCAAGGACAGGGATACTCTGATCCAAGATTTAGATGAAACTTTTGCGAATCTACGCAAGATCCAACTCAAGCTCAACCCCGAGAAGTGCGTGTTTGGAGTCCCCTCCGGCAAGCTTCTCGGGTTCTTCGTGTCTCAGAGGGGGATTGAAGCCAATCCCGACAAGATCAAAGCCATTGAGCAAATCGAAGCACCAAAGCGTGTCAAGGATGTGCGAAGACTTGCCGGCTGCATGGCTGATCTCAGCAGGTTTATCTCTAAGTCTGCTGAACGCGCCCTGCCGTTTTTCAAAATTTTGAAAAAAGGCAGGTCCAATGAAATGGACTCCGGAAGCGGAGGCAGCGCTGCAAGACTTGAAGAGGTACCTGTGCTCCACTCCCATACTTGTCGCACCTAGACCACAAGAGAAGTTGCTGCTATATCTAGCGGCAACCAATCAAGTGGTTAGTGCTGCGTTAGTAGCAGAGAGGGAAGCAGACGATGAGCCAGTGGCCACGGCAAGCACATCCAGCGACAAGCAGGGGGCTTCCCCGGCAAGCTCTGGTCCAGACAAGGACGGATCTGCGCAGATGCAAGAGGAGATACGGAAGAAGATGGTGCAGCGCCCAGTCTACTTTGTCAGCTCCCTTCTGCAGGGGGCTAGGTCAAGGTACTCTGGTGTGCAGAAACTGCTTTTCGGCCTTCTTATGGCCTCGAGGAAGCTGCGCCATTACTTCCAAGCACACGAGATAACAGTTGTCACTCGCTTTCCGCTGAAGAGGATACTGCAAAATCCAGAAGCGACAGGCAGGATTGTCGAGTGGGTGCTAGAACTGTCAAGCTTTGGCCTCAAGTTTGAAAGCACTTCAACTATCCAAAGCAGAGCATTGGCAGAATTCATAGCAGAGTGGACGCCAACGCCAGATGAAGAAATCCCAGAGACGAGCATCCCCGTCAAAGAAGCAAGCAAAGAATGGATAATTTACTTTGACGGTGCCTTCTCGCTGCAAGGCGCCGGTGCCGGCGTGCTGCTTGTCGCGCCCACTGGAGAGCACCTCAAGTACGTGGTCTAGATGCACTTTCCCAAGGAGCAAGCGACAAACAACACTGCAGAGTATGAGGGTTTGCTTGCCGGTCTCAGGATCGCAGCAGACCTTGGGATCAAGAAGCTGATTGTAAGGGGAGACTCGCAGCTTGTCGTCCGCCAAGTAAACAAGAATTACCAGAGTCCGTTGATGGAAACTTATGTCGACGAAGTGAGAAAGCTTGAAGAACACTTTGAAGGCCTACAGATGGAGCACATTCCAAGAGCTCAGAACGACATCGCAGATGGCCTGTCAAAGTGTGCCGTACTAAAGTTGCCTGTGGAACCAGGAATCTTTGTGCTCAAGCTAACTCAACCATCCGTAACACCATCAACTGGACAGAGCAAGAAGAGGAAGTTGGTTTCCGGTGACTACTTTCCGGCAGAGCTTCCCGAAGCCGCCGCCAAGAAAGTCCCCAAGATCAACACCGAAAATGCTGAGGAGCAATCTGCTCCTGCAAACCCTAGGGTTTGTACAGTCGAAGCAGACGCTCCCGACAAGTTTTGCTCCGGCAAGCTTGTCGGGGAACATCAAGCTTCGGCTGAGACACAAGTTCTCGCCGTAGAAGCGGATGTTCCCGCAGCAGCAGATGTGCCTTTAGTCCTTGTTGTCGAGCCACAAGCTCCAGCATGGGCGCAGCAGATCGTCCGTTTTCTCCAAACTGGAGAGCTTCCCGAAGAGCAAGAAGAAGCGGAACAAGTAACCCGGCAGTCAAGTATGTACCAGTTTGTTGACAACGCACTATGCAGAAGAAGAATCAACGGTGTGAAATTAAAGTGTATTCCCCGGGAAGATGGACAGAATCTGTTGGCAGAGATACATGGAGGCATATGTGGTCACCACATTGGCGCAAGAGCACTTGTCGGCAAAGCATTCCGGCAAGGTTTCTTTTGGCCGACAGCCCTCCAAGATGCAACTGCACAAGTAACCAAGTGTGAAGCGTGCCAGTTCCATTCCAAGCAGATACACCAGCCAGCTCAAGCTCTCCAGACGATCCCTTTGTCCTGGCCATTTTCGGTCTGGGGGCTCGACATCCTCGGCCCCTTTCCCCGCGCAGCCGGGGGCTTTGAGTTCTTGTACGTCGCCATCGACAAGTTCACAAAGTGGCCAGAAGTGGAACCAGTAAGAAAGGTGACCGCACAGTCAGCAGTCAAGTTCTTCAGGTCGATTGTTTGCCGTTTCGGGATCCCTAACAGTATCATCACCGACAACGGCACACAATTCACCAGTCGCACCTTCATGCAATACGTCCAAGATCTTGGCGCCAAGGTCTGCTTCGCTTCTGTTGCTCACCCGAGAAGTAACGGTCAGGCGGAGAGGGCAAACGCTGAAGTGTTGCATGGACTCAAGACAAGAACTTTCGACAGGCTGCACAAGTGCGGAAGAAACTGGATCGAGGAGCTGCCGGTGGTTCTTTGGTCGATCAGGACGACGCCAAATCGAGCCACTGGACAGACACCCTTTGCTCTAGTCTATGGAGCAGAAGCAGTTCTCCCCACGGAACTTGTATACGAGTCGCCTCGAGTGCTCGCTTACGATGACCTCGAGAAAGAGCAGCTGCAACAAGATTACGCGCTGCTCCTTGAGGAGGACCGTCTTCAGGCCGTTGTGCGAGCTGCTCGCTATCAGCAAGCTTTGCGTCGCTACCATAGCCACAAAGTTAAAGCTAGAAGCTTCGAGGAAGGCGACCTTGTTCTTCGGCGCGTTCAGTCCGCCAAGAATTCCAACAAGTTGACGCCAAAGTGGGAAGGCCCTTATCGGGTGAAACGAGTCACTAGGCCCGGCGTTGTCCGCCTTGAGACCGAAGATGGCTTGCCGGTGAGCAATTTCTGGAACATCGAGCATCTTTGCAAGTTTGACCCATAAGGCGCGGTTGCCGTGATCCGCTCCGGCAACCACCTTTTGTACAAGTCTTGCCGCTGTTGCATGTAATCCTTTGTACAAAGCCGGGCGCAGACCCCGTGCATCAGTAAAGTTTATGTGCCCCGCACATTTTTTCATTTCATGCTATCTGTTTTTGTTGCATGTACTATCTGACACTTTGTGCAGTACCAAATCCCGGTAAGCAATAACGAGCCAGAAAGCTCCATGTCTGCATTTTCTCTTCTCTCTTCTCTTCTCAAGGAAAAGCAAGGTTCCCTCGCGCACAAGTTTGCCGGGGGGGAGGAGGAGATGGTGGTACGGACCAAGTGTCGTTCAAGAAAGTTTGGCCTTGCCGGGAAGCAAGTTCAAGAAGTAGTTCAAGAAAGCATTGCCTTGCCAGGAAACAGACAACACAAAAGCTAGGTTGCCAATGTTTGAGCAATCAAATTTTTTAAATTTTAAGTTATCTTCCTTGAACGACTGCACTTTGTATGGAAAACCTGTGCGCGGAGGAACCAACTCGTAGCTAGTTGCGCCCTTACTTTGTTTCGAGTTTGCTCAACAGCTTAAGTGCGATGCGACTAGTGTCGCGCCCTTACTTTGTTTTCGAGCCCGCTCAAGAACTTAAGTGCGCTGCAGCTAGTTGCGACAAGGTTTCTTGTCGGTAGCAACACCGCCCGCGGGCTGCTGAAGTTCCGCACTCAGCGCCCGCGGCAAAGGTGCCTACGCCGACAAGTTCCCTAAAAACGTAGGGTAAAAACATACAAAGCAAGGAAGTCAAGTAAAGGAAATAACATTGCATTAACCATCTAAGATAGAGTTATATTACAAAATGACTTGCCGCAATTCTAATAGACTATTGTTCATAACATGGTTGGCAGCGGCAAGGAAAGAAGAAAGTGAACAAGACTAATCCGCGCGGTCGCCCTCGACTCTCTTGATTCCGCCCACCTTGTCCATGATGGGTGCGACAAGGGCCTTGAGCACCTCCTGGTCGGCGTCGGGCGGCAGAGTCCTGAGGACGTTGGTGAGGTTGAGGCCTGGATTGCGTTAGGCCACCTTCACCAACACCTTCTGCAAGGCCCCCGCGCAAAGCATGCGCGACTTGTCCGCCAGCTGCTTCGGGATCTTCTCCCGGAGTTACTGGAGGGCCAGTGCCATATCCCTGAAGAACAAAGTTAGCTTGGCGCTGTGGGGGAGACCCTCGTCGGTGGAGTATCCGAGGTGCTCCCCCCCCCAGCTCCGTCAACTCCTTGTCGATGTCCGCGGCGGCGTGGACAAGGCCTTCCGTCCAGAGCTCGACGGTCTACCTAAAGTTGTTCTGGGAGATGGCGGCGCTGTCCAGCAACGCCTTCTCGGCCCTGATCTCCTCCTTCAGGGTCGCCTCCCGCTCCCTGGCGCCATCCAGCGTCTGGGTTAGGGTGGCCAGCTTCAGCTCGAGGTCGGCGATGGAGTCCTTGGCGACGGCGAGCTCCTTGCCCTTCTCGGAGAGGCGGACCTGCAGCTCGGAGTGGCTGTGTGCGTCCTTTTCCCTCTCGAGCTTGAGTGCGGCGACCTCCTCGCCGCTCATCTTCAGATTGGCCTCCAGCTGCGCCACCCTCACCTCCAACTCCCTCTTGGCGGTCTCGGCAGCTGCGGCAGCATCCTTTGCCTCCTGCAAAGCTCCGCCAAGCGATCGCTCGCGCGCGGCAAGCTCATCCTCGTGGCTGTCGAGGTCGACCTTCCGCTGCGTCAGCTCACCTTCTCGCCTGGATAGCTCCTCGGCGGCAAGCCTTTGCTACTCCTCTGCTTCCGCGTTCTCAAGGATGAAGGCCTGATGCGCCTCGGCAAGCCGCTCCCGCTCCTCCGCCAAGGATCGGAGAGCTGCTTGGTTGATAGCTCGGAGCTCTTCTGCGCGCTTCTCCAAGTCAGCACCCGCCTTGGCGGCCAGAGCCTCTCGGGACTCCAGCTTGGCTTGCCGGGCGTGGTATAAGGACAGAAGCTTGCGCAGCAGCCGCTCCTCCTCGGGCTCGCTGCTGCTGCTCAGCACGTCGACGAGCTTCAGTCCGACAGAGGCGAGGACCTCCCCGTCGAAGACCTCTCCCTCGACTGGCGCCCTGGACATGGACGCCCACCGGAGCTGGATGAAGATGTCGTCGCCGGCCTTCAGATAAGCGCTCGGCTCGGGCTCGTCGGAGCTGGGGGCCGCGGCGGCGGCGGAAGGCTCGGCGGTCGGCGTAGCGCCTGGCGCTCCTGCGGCCTCAGTGCCGTCGGTGCGATCGCCGGCCTCTTCGCCGGCTGCCGCGGTGGCAGCCTTGGCGGCCTCTGCGCCAGCGGGATCGTCTGCGCCAACCGTTTCCTCAGCAATGGCAGCGTCGTCGGTGAAGACCTCTGTCTCCATGGGCTCGGCTGCTGCGGGGTCTGAAGACAGGAAAAGAAAAGACAAACAGTCAAGCAAATATCCAAAAAGAAGAAATTTAGAAGAAGAAAAGTCCAAGGGTTTACCTGCGCGGGCCTCCTCCTCGGTGGGGTTCCTTGCCGGGGATCTCTCCCTCGGCGACGGGGTGGTAGCTCCCGCCGGCGGGGGGCCGCTAGCGCCATCCCTTGGCGGAGTGCTCGCCCTTGGCGGGGTGCTCGCCCTTGGCGGGGTACTCGCCCTTGGCGGAGTGTTCCCCCTTGCCGGGGAGCTCCTCCTTGGCGGTGCGGTCAAGGCGTGCGGCTCGTCGGGGGCGATATCCTGGCGCTCCTGGTGCTGCTGCTCTGCTTCTACACAGGTCAACAAACAAGATGTCAGCAAGGACGGAAGACCCACGCGCGCCCGACAAGCGGGAAGTAAACCACACTTACGCTGGGGGCTGCTCCGAAGAACGGTTGCCGGGTCCGGCAAGCTCGTCTCAGGCGCACCTCCTGCTGTCGCGGAGGGCTCGTCCTCGATGACGATCACCGGGACCTTGGCCCTCTTCGCTGCCCTTTGGGCCAGAGTTCTGAAAAGAGAACAGGATCAGAGTTGGGCGAAGGAGATGCAAGACAAAGCAACAGAAAATCAAAGGAAAACAAGAATTGCGAAGACTTGCTCTCCTTCCTCCTCGTCGGAGCTGAGCGCCGAGAAATCGAAGTCCGGCTCGCGCGTCCCGGCGCGAGGAGCTGGGGGAGTGGGCTCCCTTGGCCGCTTGGCGGAAGCAGGGGCGGTGGTCTGAGAAGACCCCGCTCCGGTTGTCGCCGAGGCACGAGGGGCGGCAGGAGCAGTGGCGCCAGCCCGGGAAGATCCCCCTCCAGCCGCTACAGAAGCGCGAGGAGCTCCCGCGGCGACCTTGCTTGCCGCGGTGACGCGTGTCGCGCGGTGCTGCGGCTGTTGGCCCGTTTGCCGCCCTGTCACGTCTGCGGCCTTGCGGAGGCGTCTTCTCGGTGGAGCTGGAGGACTTGCTGGTGGTGGCGAGCTACCCGAGGACGAGGAGGAGGAGCCAATCTCTAGTGAGCCGCTCGAGTCCTCGGCAGGCTCACTTGACCCTGCACCCTGCTCGGTGGGCCCGCTTGACTCGACGCCCGGCTCGGTGGGCTCGCTTGTCCCGGCGAGTTGCCCGGCAAGCTTCCCCGCCTTGCGAAGCTCTTCCTGCTCGGCAAGGCTTGTCGCCTCCGCTGCCTCCGCCTCCTCCATAGTGTACCCAAACTCGCCCACGGCCGCGGCTGCCGCTGCCTCTTCCAGTCGGGTGGCAATATATGCCATCTCCTGGTCGGTGGTGTCGCGGGTGAGGCCCTTCTTCTCGTCGGACTTGACTGGCTGCTCCACCAAGTTGTCGAAGAAAGTTTGCACAGCTTCGTCGGAAGGCTCTTGCCAAGTGGGGTCGATGCCGTGGGAATCGCACAGCGGCATCACTGCACGGAGGGCGCTGAGCGACGAGTTGTTGCACAACGGAACTACGCCCGCCGGCAATGCGAACCACTCAGGATGGGCGGAGTCGTACTTGAACAACGCCTGAAGCATCGCGTTGAGATCCAGGACAGTGAAGTTGTAATTGAGGCCCGGGCGCAGCCTCATGATGTCTGCCGCGTTCTCGAACTCCCAAGCGGGCCTCTTCCTCTCCTGCAAGGGGGCGATTCGGCGGCGGAGAAAGTCTGCTCCTACTGCGCCCACGGTGAGCTTGGCGTGCCTGAGGCGAAGGATTCGGGTAGTGGCAATCTTCAATCTGCTATCCTCCGGGGCCAAATCGCTCCAGTCGTTGCCGCGTATTACTGCGGCTTGGCGCCGGGAAGTGAACGGCTGCGGGTCATCCTCTACGATCCAACACCAGTTGGCCCTCCACTCATCCCACTTGCCGTGGAGCTCCCCCTCCAGATATGCTTCCTTCTTGTGCGTCCTCGAGATCCAGGAGACGCCGCCCGACAAAGGCGACCGTGCCTCGACTTGAGGCGTGAAGTAGTGGCGGAAAAGAGCTACATTGGGGTAGACTCCGACAAAGTTTTCGCACAGATGTGCGAAAACGGCCATGGTCAAGATGGCATTGGGGGTGAAGTCAAGGAGATGAAACCCGTAGGTGTTCATGATATCGCAGAAGAACTCGGAATATGGCGGGCAGAGCCCGCAGTAGAAGAACAGTGCAAAGAAGGCGTAGCCGTTCAGGAACATCTCGCAGGCTACGGCGGGGAGTACCTTGGTGCGCGGATGCGCCTTCGTCTCCCTCGACCAGAAAAGGTAGAAGGATTCCTTCAGCTCCTCCGCGCTAAGCTTTGGCGGGAAGACCGCCATCTTCTTCCGCATTGCTGCTAGCCGCAGCGCCTCGGCGGACTTCGCGGCGGCCTTCGCGGACTTCCCCTTCTCGCCTTTCGGAGCCATGGCGGGGACGGAGGGGGAGATCGACAGCGCTGGTGATGCTGGTGGCAACGGAGGGCGGAGCGCTGCTCTCTTTCGGCCGATGGGAAGGAGGGGAGCGGCGGGGGTTTCTGAGGATTGAAGAAGCAATGGGCGAATGGAAGGAACTGCCCCTGTTTCCCCTGCTTTTAAGGGGAAAGAGGGGGACGTTCCGCATTTCCCATTAAAGAAACAGGCCACGATCTCTCCCACGACGCCGCGATTGACGCGTGCCGTTAAGGGAGGGCGCGGTGGATACAGAGTTGGATACGGCGTGCCGCGGGCCGCGCGTGCCCATGCACTGTTTTGGGCCTGGCCCAACAGCGCTCGGCACCGTGTCTGGCCCAGGCCCGGGGGCTCCTGTCGGTGTACTAAAGTAGGGGTACCTTAGTACCCCGAACTTGTGCACAGGCAGTCGCAGCGTCCCGCGGCAAGGCTAGCCAGGGGACCGCCAAGATCCTCCGTGGTTCCCTTGGAGCCATTCAAGAACAAAGTATCCAAGTCAAAGAAACAAGACCCCGGCAAGAGGAGCTTGCCGGGAAGGCCACTCAAGGCACCAAACCACTCAAGGTACAAGACCCCGGCAAGAGGAGCTTGCCGGGAAGGCCAACTAAAGGCACCTCAAGAGAACTTGCCGCGACGCGCCACGCGTCCCGGCAAGGCCCGGTGAGCGACAAACTCTCAGGCGCAACAAGATAGCGACCGCGGCAAGGCACTTGCCGCGACAAGCTTCCACTCAGTACCCACGCTCCAGCTCATCCACCCACGTGTCGCCCTGGGACCCTCCTAGCCGCACGTGGCGGAAGGCTGTGCAGCCAGGGGAACACGGTGGCAGGCTGTGATGACGAGGCAACCGTCGTGGCGAACGGTGGCACCCCTGACGGCCACTTTTTGCACTGTTTGGGGCGACGGCGACGGGCATTCAATGCCCTTGTCCCCTGCCGTCAGAGTTAGGTATAGAGCACTATACAAACACTGTACCAACTACCACTTTTTTTTACATTTTTACCCCGTCTGCGTTGCCACCTGTCGGTGACCCCTTTGACCTATAAAAGGAGGCCCATGTGCAACGTAGAGGGGGTTCCGAACATCGATCATTCTCCACGCTCAGTCTAGTTAGCGGTTAGAGTGTACTATTGCTCTTCTCGCTCCCGAGCCAAGAACTCAATAACAAACCAAAGCAGGAGTAGGGTTTTACGCGCCCGTGCGGCGCGAACCTGGGTAAACTACTCGCGTGCTTGCCTCGATCTGCTCTTTGTGCATCCTCCGCCCCCTGCCGTACCGAGAAGGGGCTCCGGTCCCATAGGTGTTCGTGGGCAACCAATTTCCCCGACACTTGGTTTACCAAGATCTTGCCCACATCCATCATGTCTTCTCATGTCCTTCCCGGCTTCATCTCCTTTCTTACCCGTAGCTCCGTAGCATCATACTTGCATCTCTCTTGCATAGCATGTGTTCTTTTCTTGTCAAGTGTGTTTATTTGGATGCTTGTTTATGCTGGGTAGCATGGGACACGAGTTTGAGTCCGAGGTCGAGACAGCCGCTGAGTACGATTACGAAGAGCAAGGTCCCGATAACACCAAAGACTTACCAAGCAATATGACCATTCTTGATATCACCTCTATTGTTGCTATGCTAGATGCCTCGCTCTTTTGCTTTGTCATGATACCTATGCTTTTGCATGTCAGCCCCCACCTTGCCATGAAACCTCTAACTACCTTCCTAGCAAACCGTTGTTTGGCTAAGTTATGCTTTTTCTCAAGCCCCCTCTTATAGCGTTGCTAGTTGCAGGTGAAGATGAAGTTGCTCCATGTGGATTGGGTTTTTTGGGAATAGCACAATATCTATTATTTACATTAATGCACCTATATACATAGCAATGGGTGGAAGGTTTGGCCTTTTGCTCGGTGTTTTGTTCCACTCATTCCGCCTTAAGAATCGATAAACCAGTGTTATGTTCCTTGATTTTGCGTTCCTAACACGGTTGGGTATATGGGGACCCCTTGATAGTTCGCTTTGAATAAAACTCCTCCAGCAAGGCCCAACCTTGGTTTTACCATTTTCCTAATAACAACTAAAATTTGCATAGGGACTAGCTACCCCGTGGATTCTTAATTAACAACTCGGGCCAGTGCTCCTCATGAGTGTTGGTCCAAACTGGGCAGCCTACGGGGCCGCCTTGGGGAAACCCGAGGCATTTGGTATTCGCCCGTAGCCTGTCCCATCCGATCGTGGCCTGATACGAGATACGCGCGGCTCCTATCAGGGTGTCGGCATGTCGGGAGGTCTTGCTGGACTTGTTTTACCATTGTCGAAATATCTTGTACACCGGGATTCCGAGTCTGATCGGGTAGTCCCTAAGATAAGGGGTTTTTACCTCTGTTGATCGCGAGAGCTTGTGATGGGCTAAGTTGGGACACCCCTGCAGGGTTATGATCTTTCGAAAGCCATGCCCGCGGTTATGTGGCAGATTGGAATTTGTTAACATCCGGTTGTAGACAACTTGACACAAACCTCAAACATAATACACTACCGTGTGAGTAGTCGTGATGGTCTCTTTTCGAGGGAGTTTGGGAAGAGAACACGGCTGGGTTATGGATGACTCGTAGGTAGACAGGATCATCTAGTGATCATGATTTAGTTCACGTCCGATGACTTTCACTTCTATTCTCGCTCTGATGATACGTAAGCTAGCCACCTCATCTACGCTTAGCGCTTGCAGCAACCCACTTATACACTTTCTCCTTACCCAAAGGCTTTAATAGTTTTGATACCCAGGCATGAGATTGTTGAGTCCTCGTGACTCACAGTTTACTATAAACACATGTGCAGGTACAACCGAGTACGATTCAGTTGATGGCCAGGAACTCAAGTGGGAGTTCGATGAGGAACGTGGGCGTATGTACGTGATGTTTCTCGGCGATCAGTAGTGGTTCCTACAAGGGCCGACTGTGCATAGTGGGTGGTTATCTTCTTTTCATTTGGATTTGTCCATGGCCAAACCATGATTGTACTTGGATGAATGTATGACTTATTTATGCATTGTGTGAAGTGGCGATTGTTAGCCAACTATGTATTTTCCCCCTTTGTTCTTGTACATGGGAATGTGTGAAGATAACCTTCTTGCGATCATACCAAAATGCGATTATGCCTCTAAGTTGTGCCTCGACATGTAGGAGATATAGTCGCATCTTGGGCGTTACACCACAGGGGGGAGAGGGGCGGTGCTCACGTTTGTCATGAGAAGGGGGCGGCGAGGCTTGAAGGAGCCGTTGGGGAGGAGACGAGGACGACGGCGCGACGACGGAGACGGGGGCGGGGCAGCTCCGGCGATGATGAGGATGGCGGCGGCATCGGGAGCGACAGGATCGGGTTCGATCTTGATCCAGATCGAGGGGGGAAGTGGTGGTGGCTGGGTTAGGGTTTGACCAGGGTGAAGGGATAAGGAGAGTGGGGTGGGCTGGACTGAGCCAGTGGGCTGGCCGGCTGGGCCGTCTGGCCCAGTTGGCCAAAGGGGGCCTTTTCTTTTATCTTAATTTTGTTTAGTATTTTCTTTTTCTTTTACTTATTTCCTTTTCTGTTTTGTTTGTTTTAGAGCATTTACACATTTTTATAAAATGTGTTTTCTTCACCATAATTACTTATGCAATATTTGGTATAGTCCGAACATTTTGTTTTAACGTTTGAAAACTTTAGTTGTTTGTCATTAATTCATTTTTGAATTTGAAACGTTTTGAACTAACACGTGATTAGCAACAGTAAACGAGATGATGTGGCATCATTAGCAGAGTTTTACTGTAGCCTAATTATCCGGGCATTACACCAGCTAAGGAAGAAACTATAATATATAATGTTGATCCAGTTGTTCCTACTGCTTATATCGAAAAACCACCTTTCCCTGTTAGGATAAAGGAACATGCTAAAGTTTCAACGTTGGTTAACAAAAGTTATATTAGAACACCTAAACCAGATGAACAAGTTAAAATAGAACCTAATATTGCTATTGTTAAAGATCTCTTGGAAGAAAATGTAGACGAGCATACTTCCTCGCTGCTTTCCCGAGGTAACGTTGGTGTTTCCCTTGAAGAGGAAAGGGTTATGCGGCAGAGTGAAGTAAGTATTTCCCTCAGTTTGTTGAGAACCAATGTATCAATCCAGTAGGAGATTACACACAAGTCGCCAAATACCTGCACAAACTATCAACAACTTGCACCCAATGCTATAAAGGGGTTGTCAATCCCTTCTAGATTATTTGCAAAAGTGAGATCCGATAGAGATAGATAAACAAATAAAGTAAATATTTTTGGGTTTTTGGTTTATAGATTGAAAAGTAAAAGTTGCAACATAGTAGATCTGAAACTTATAAGATGTAAAAGAGACTCGAGGGCCATAGGTTTCACTAGAGGCTTCTCTCATGATAGCAAGTTTATGGTGGCTGAGCGAATTTTTGTCAAGCAATTGATAGAAAAAGCGAATAATTATAACGACATCTATGGCAATGATCATGAATATAGGCATCATGTCCGAGACAAGTAGACTGACTCCTGCCTGCATCTACTACTATTACTCCACACATCGACCGAAATGATTCTGCATCTAGTGTATTAAGTTCATAAGCACAGAGTAACGCCTTAAGCAAGATGACATGATGTAGAGGAATTAACTCAAGCAATATGATGAAAACCCCATCTTTTTATCCTCGATGGCAACAATACAATATGTGTCATGTCTCCTACTGTCACTGGGATTGAGCACCGCAAGATTGAACCCAAAGCAAAGCACTTCTCCCATTGCAAGAATTATCAATCTAGTTGGCCAAACAAAACCGATAGTTTGAAGAGAATTACTAAGATATAAGATCTTGCATAAAATAATTCTGAAGAACTCAAATATTATGCATAGATAATCTGATCATAAACCCATAATTCATCAGATCTTGACAAACACACCGCAAAAGAAGATTACATCGGATAGATGTCCAAGAATAACGAGGAGAACATGGTATTGAAGATCAAAGAGTGAGAATAAGCCATCTAGCTACTAGGTATGGACCCGTAGGTCTGTGGTAAACTACTCACACTCCATCAGAAGGGCAATAGGGTTGATGTATATGCCCTCCGTGGTTAATTCCCCCTCCGGCAGAGTACCGGAAAAGGCCTCCAGATGGGATCTCGCGAGAACAGAAGGTTACGGCAGCAGAAAAGTTGTTTCGATGGATGTTCTGATATTTCTAGAATATATAGGTATTTATAGGCGGAAGAAGTCGGTCGGGGGAGCCATGAGGGGCCCACAAGGTAGGGGCGCACCCTCCACCCTTGTGGCCGCCTCGTGGATCCCCTGGCATGTACTCCAATTCCATCTGATGTCTTCTGGTCCAATAAAAATCTCCAAAAAGTTTCATCCCGTTTGATATTCCTTCTCTGCGAAACTCAAAAATGAGGAAAAGACAGAAACTGGCACAGGGCTCTGGGTTAATAGGTTAGTCACAATAATCATATAAAATAGCATATAAAACATCCAAGATAGATAATTTATTAGCATGGAACAATCAAAAATTGTAGATACGTTGGAGACTTATCAAGCATCCCCAAGCTTAATTCCTACTCGTCCTCGGGTAGGTAAATGATAAAAACAGATTTTTTGATGTGGAATGCTACCCACCATATTTATCAATGTAATATTTTTTATTGTGGCATGAATGTTCAGATCCATAAGACTCAAAATTAGAGTTTCTCAATATCAAAACAATAATACTTTAATCATTCTGAAAGCAATCGATAAAGCTTTAAAAATAACATGGCTAAAGAACGTTATCACTACAAATCATATAGTCATTATGCTCCCTTTTCTTAACACAAAGCATCCCTCATGCCCATCCCGGAGTCAGCCAAGCAATTGCTTTCATGCTCTACTCTTTAAAACTTTTCAACTCTTCACGCAATATATGAGCGCGAGCCATGGACATAGCACTATGGGTGGAGTGGAGGTGGTAATAGACAAAAGGTGGGAGAAAGTCTCACATTAACTAGGCAAATCAATGGACTATGGAGATGTCCATCAATCGATATCAATGTCAATGAGTAGGGATTGCCATGTAATGGATGCACTAGAGCTATAAGTGTATGAAAGCTCAAAAACACAACTAGTGGGTGTGCATCAACTTGCTTCCTCATGAAGACCTAGAACATTTGAGGAAGCCCATCGTTGGAATATACAAGCCAAGTTTTATAACAAAAATTCCCACTAGTGATATATGAAAGTGACAACATAGGAGACTCTCTATCATCAAGAACATGGTGCTACTCTGAAGCAAAAATGTGGAAAAAGATAGTAACATTGTACCTTCTCTCTTTTTCTCTCAGTTTTTTTTTGTTTTGGTTTCTTTGACCTCTTTTTTGTGGGCTTCTTTGGCCTCTTTTTTTATTTGGGTGTCATTGGCCTCTTTTATTTTTGATAACCTCACATGGGACAATGTTCTAATAATGACGATCATCACACTTTTATTTACTTACAACTCGATACTAGAACAAAGATATGACTCTATATGAATGCCTCCGGCGGTGTACCGGGATGTGCAATGACCAAGAGTGACATGTATGAAAAAGATGAAAGGTGGCCTTGCCACAAATACTATGTCAACTACATGATTATGCAAAGCAATATGACAATGATGAAGCGTGTCATAATGAACGGAATGGTCGAGTTACATGGCAATATATCTCGGAATGGCTATGGAAATGCAATAATAGGTAGGTATGGTGGCTGTTTTGAGGAAGGTATAAGGAGGATTTTATGCACCGGCGAAAGTTGTGCGGCAATACAGTGGCTAGAAAGGTGGAAGGGTGAGAGTGCATATAATCCTTGGACTCACATTAGCCATAAAGAACTCACATACTTATAGTAAAATGTCTACTTAGCCCTCAAAGCAAAACACTACGATGCATGCCCCTAGGGGGGAGGTTGGTATGAGTTAACCATCGCGCGCCCCCGACCTTCCCACAAAGATGAAACAATCAAAATACAATGCGCGCCAATTTGGTTACATAGGCTATACGTGCATGCTTCGGGAATCACAAACCTTAACACAATTATTTCTTCAACCTCACAAACTACCTCTAGCATGACTCTAATATTACCATCTTAACATCTCAAAACAATTACAAGGAGTCAAACTTCACATAATATTCAATGATCTCTATATGAAGGTTTTTATTATATTTCCTTTGGATGTCTATCATATTAGGACTAATTTCATAACCCAAGCAAATTACCATGTTGTTCTTAAGAACTCTCAAAATAATATAAGTGAAGCAAGAGAGTTCAATAATTTCTACAAAATAAAACCACCACCATGCTCTAAAAAACTATAAGTGAAGTACTAGAGCAAAATTGCCTAGCACAAACGATATAAGTGAAGCACATAGAGTATTCTAATAAATCACGATTGAAGCGTGTCCCTCTCAAAAGGTGTGTACAGCATGGATGATTGTGACAAACTAAAAATTAAAGACTCGTATCATACGCGACGCTCCAAGCAAAACACATATCATGTAGTGAATAAAAATATAGCCTCAAGTAAAGTTACCGATGGATGAAGAAGAAAGAGGGGATGCCTTCCTAGGGCATCCCCAAGCTTAGGCTCTTGGCCGTCCTTGAATTTTACCTTGGGGTGCCTTGGGCATACCCAAGCTTAGGCTTTTTCTACTCTTTATTCCATAGTCCATCAAATCCTTACCCAAAACCTGAAAACTACACAACACAAAACTCAACAGAAAATCACATGAGCTCCGTTAGTAAAAAAGCAAATAACCACCCAAGGTACTATTGTGATCTTATTCTAATTTCATATTGGTGTAATATCTACTGTATTCCAACTTCTCCATGGTTCAAACCCCCCGATACTAGCCATAGATGCATCAAAATAAGCAAACAACACATAAAAACAGAATCTGACAAAAACAGAACAGTCTGTAGCAATCTGTAAACTTAGCATACTTCTGTAACTCTAAACATTCTGAAAAAATTGGACGACTTGGGGAATTTCTATATCCATTTTTTGTAAAAAAAAACTCAGAAGGTTTGACATTCCAGTGATTAATTGAATTTTCTGCACTTGTCATAAAAGTTTCTGTTTTTTCAGCAAAATCAAATCAACGATACTCGTAAGCCATCACAAAGGTCTTACTTGGCTCAAACACTAATTGAAACACAAAAGGTCAATTACTACAGAAGTAATAATGTGTAAAACTTTCAAAACAGAACCAAAAAGCAAAAAGCAAAAATAAAATTGGGTTGCCTCCCAACAAGCGCTATTCTTTAACGCCCTTAGCTAGGCATAAAAAGCAAATAGATCTAGGTATTATCATCTTTGGTATGCAATTATGTAATCCTTCCTCTATTTTCACTAGGAGATTCTTTGTTTTTTTCAATAATCAAACTCCTAGGCAAGAAATCAATAAATTCATCCATAGTAATTGGTCCCTTAATTGTATTAAAAAGAACAAAGTCAATGCTTAATGATTTGAGATCTTCTTGACTAGAAGATTCACCCTTTTTCTTAGGAACATAAATAAATTTGGTAATATTAGTAGGAGGAGTAGGAGTATTTTCAACAGAGGAAAAAGCAGAACCCAAATTGGTAATAATATTTTCTAGTTTGCCAATACTAATAGAATCTTGATCTATTTTTTCATTGACTATGGGTTCTTTTTCCTTAAGATTCATTATAGCAATCCCTACTTTAGATCAATACTGAGTAATTTGATTATGAACTTTCTTATCTAGATTTTCAATTAACTCAATAGTAGCCATTTTACTTTCAATAATATCAAGTCTTTGCATCACATGTTCCAAAGTTAAAACGATCCCATTAACCAAAAGAGGTGGTGGCCCTAACAAATCTATCATGACATATAAGAATCAAAAGTGTGAATTCCCAAGAAATTCCCTCCGGTAATGGTATCTAGAACATATCTATTCCAAGGAGTAACTCCGACATAAAAATTACGGAGAAGAACGGCAGTAGATTGCTTTCGAGTAGATCTATTTTGAGCATTGCAAATTTTATACCAAGCATCTTTTAAATTTTCCCTCTCCCTTTGTTAAAAATTGAGAACTTAATTGTCGGGAGTGCTAATAATTATAGGAGGACTAGCCATGAAAAGGAGGCAGATGGAATGCAACTACAAAGAAGGGCGAAGAAAAAGGCAAATATTTTTGAAAATCATTTTAGAAGTGGGGGAGAGGAGAACGAGAGGCGAATGGCTAATAATGTAAATGCAAGAGATGAGAGTTTAATGAAAGGTACTTGGTAGGTCTTCACTTGGCGTAGACCTCCCCAGCAACGGCGCCAGAAATTCTTCTGCTTCCTCGCTGCTTTCCTGAGGTAACGTTGGTGTTTCCCTTGAAGAGGAAAGGGTGATGCAGCAGAGTGAAGTAAGTATTGAAAGTGCAGTATATCGACTAGGGGGTGAATAGGCAATTTTTGTGAAATGCTTCAAAACATGGTAGTTTCGAAGACAAAGGGTAAATCCAATCATATTTGTATGCAGCGGAAAGTAGACTACACTAGACAAGCCATAGTCAGGTAATCAATAAAGTGAAAGCATGAAGACTAATAGCACCTAGGCAGTAAGGATCAAGAGGGAAGAAGGAATGAAGCCAATCAAAACAAGTAGTCACACAGTGAAGTCAATCAGATAATGCAGGCAGGCAATGACTTCACAACGTAAGACAGTAAGTAAAGGGAAGGAAAGGATAGAACCAGTAGTTCGGGGAAGAGAGTGATTTGTTAGACCAGTTCCATTTGCTGTGACAACTGTACGTCTGGTTAGGGAGGCTGAGATTCAACTCAGAAGACCGCGTCTTCACCTTATTCCCCTTGAGCTAAGGACACCTAGTCCTCGCCCAATCACTCTGGTAATTCTTCAAGGTAGACTTCCAAACCTTCACAGACTTCGTTCACCGGCGATCCACATTGACTCTTGGATGCTCAGAACGCGACGCCTAACCGGCTAGAGGAAACACAGTCCTCAAGTGTAATAAGTCTTCAGGTCACACAGACAGAAAGACTTCAGTGATGCCTAACACTCTTTGGCTCTGGGTGTTTTGGCTTTGTCCTCGCAAGGATCTCTCTCTCAAATTCTTCGGAGGTGGGTTGCTCACAAACGACAAAAGCTGTGTAATAACTCTAAATAGCCACCAATTTATGGTGTAGGGGTGGGCTATTTATATCCACTGGGCAACCGGACCTGATTTGTCCGAAGTGACCTGGGTCACTAAGGAACTGACACGTGTTCCAACGGTCAGATTTCAAACACTCACACGGCAACATTACTTGGGCTACAAGTAAAGCTGACTCATCCAGCTCTGGATAAGATTTGCTCTCATTGTCTTCGCTCGAAGACATAGGATTTGGTTGAGCATCACTTCAGTCACTCTGACTTAGTTCACTTGGACCCCACTTAACAGTACGGTGGTTCCATGACTCAACAAAGAAGAACAGGAAACAACGAAACATCTAAGTCTTCGCGCTCCATAGTCTTCACACAATATATTCTCTTGTCATAGTCTTCAATAAGATTATCTTCATGTACCACCACTGTTGTCAATGTCTTCATACATTTTTAGGGGTTATCTCCGGTAGGTAAACCGAATCAATGAGGGACTACTACTTGTGTTATCCTGCAATTCTCACAAACACATTAGTCCCTCAACCAGGTTTGTCGTCAATACTCCAAAACCAACTAGGGGTGGCACTAGATGCACTTACAATCTCCCCCTTTTTGGTGATTGATGACAAACTGGTTGAAGTTTTCAATGGGGATAAAAGGTATGTGAAATTGTAAAGGATAAAGGTATTGTCTTCGTAAGTAGCAAAAGGCTCCCCCTAAAGATGTGCATATAGTTGATTTGCCTTTGAATGCAAATGCACATGGCAGGTTGTAGTTGTGGAGATCCTCTTCAACTTATGAAGACAATTCATCATGCACAATTGATATGTCGAATATAATGATATGCATATGAGAAATGGACGTCTGCAAAAATGACTAGGTGCGGAATATAATGTAGCACATGCGGAATTTATCATCGCATTACAGAGTAGCAAAAAACGTAGCAGACGACCATCAGTTTAAGTGTTACAACTCAAAGAACCAAATGTAGCAAAAACTAGAGTTGTAAACACTAGGCAAAATATAAAGCACCCGCCCATATGGACCCGCTTGAAGACTATCAACTCATATGCTTCTCCCCCTTTTGTCAATAAGGACCAAAAAGGTTTGAAGACATAGAGCCTCTACTCGTTCCTAGTTGGAGCAGGAGAGGATGCAGGGTCGGCGTTGGTGTTTGGTGGTGTAGAAGTAGTTGGTGCAGTGTCGACACGCGATGAAGTAGGAGGTGGTGAGGTAGCATCATCTTGATCATCGATCACCCTCGCGTCAATTGTTGTAGCGGAGGAGGAGTAGTCAGAGTCTTCAAGAGACGGAGTTCGACGCAGAACAGCATTCCTTGGAGGAGTGTGGTCAAACTTGAATCTTTCTGTGAAGCCATCGTCTTGAAGATCCACTTCAGCACTCAGCAGAGTTAAACTCTTCCATGACCTCCGACAGGTTTCATGACCAACAAAGGCATTCTTGGTGGCAAGATTGTGAATGCGATTGACATCCACCAAGAGGCTTTGCATCTGACGCTTCAGCCAGTAGTGATGCTTATCTTGTTTCTGATGGAGGGCAACTAGAAGCTCTCGGTTATTGAGAACACGAGACCGCTTGTGAGGCCTTTGGGAAATGGTGCTCTCAGTGGCTTCCGTTTTAGCATGTCGAGGTAGACGAGTACGACCAGCCAGAGGATAAACGCGAGAGACTGCTGGAACTCCTTCAATTTGCTGAGTGAAGCTCTGGTGATCAGCGTTGTGAAGACTAACATGCTCTTTGGCATGCTCTTGGTATATAGCTTCAGCTGACATATCAACCTCTGGCAAGAATATATGATGGTTGCGAGCAGAGGGCTGATAGGTGATAGCTGAATGAAGCTTGATGAGGCTCATGATCCATGCAGCATAGAACTTGAGACCAAACAGATCAGAGCCAGACACAGCCAACTGCCGGATGAAGAAATCTTGAGCATTGAAGTTGATGCCATTGAAGATATAGAAGACCAATGTCTTCATTGTGCCTTCAAGCTTGGCTGATGAAGAATGTCCTTTGACAGGCCATAGAGTACGCCTGATGATATGATAGATGGTGCATGGCAGATACTCTAGGTCTTCAACAAAGAATTCCTTTGGATATTCGGCATCGCTGGGCAAAGGCTTCATCATGCTCAACATTTGGCTCATGTTGGGCTTGCGCTTCTCGACTATACTCTCCAAAGCTTCATTGTGCAATTGACAGCCAGATTCATACAATTCTCCTGGAGTGGGCAGGCCAGTAAGCTCAATGAGATTAAAAGCTTTGGCTTCATGATGGACATTGCCTGTCATCCACTCAAGGACCCATGTCTTCGGATCCCTGTTGTAGCCTCGAATGTGGAGGGTTGCATAGAATTGCATGAGTAGCTCTTCATTCCAATGCTCCTTGTCAGTCACAAAGTTGAGCAGGCCAGCATCACAGAAGCAATCAAGAGCTTCCTCCAGACAGGGCAATCCAGCAATAGCTTCAGTGTCAAGACGCATATGAGGGAAAATGCGCCCTTGATCATAGAGTACTCTTGAGTAATAATTGCGCTGCTGATGGCTCCAGAACCTATCTGATGATATTCTTGGCTTGGAATATGGGTTCTTGGCGCTGTCAAAGAATGTGTTGTGCGCAGTGAAGCTATTGGCATTGAATGACCCTTGAGAGGTGGCAATACCTGGAAACCTTGGCAGTCTTGGCTTAGGCTTCTGAACCTGAGGCCTGTGCTCAACATGATGGTCAAACTGAGGACCAGCAGCATGCGGTCCAGTAGCAGGTGGTGGAGTCAGAATGGGCCATCGGACAGTGATGAGCTGATCATCTTGGTTGTAAGCTTGCTCAATTGTATGGGGCCTTGGAGGCAGAACAGGAGCAGAGGCAAAGGCTTAAGGCTGCTGATTTGCTTCAGGTGCAGCACTTGCTTCAGGCGCCATCACTTCAGGCACCACTATGACTTCAGGTGCCACATTGGCTTCAGCCATGACCAAGTCATTGGCTTCAGTGTTGGTGGTGGCAGCCTCTAAATTTGTAACCTCCACTTCAGGAGCTGGAGGGTCGAACATGTTCTCCTTGAGAACAGGGGGTGTGGCAGCACGTGCTTCTTCTTCTCGGGGTTGTTCTTCTTCGGCTGATGCAGCCGGAATATCTTCAGCCGCTTTGGCTTCAGATTCTGAGAGGTTCATAGTGGGAGTAGCTTCAGGAGCTGATTGTTGCTCTTCTCCTTCTGTAACACTTGGGGTAACGACTTGAGGCCTTGGTCCTTTGCGAAGCCTACGAAATGCTGGCGACGCCTGAGGGGATGGAGTTTGTTGGGCCTCAAAATCTTCATCTTCAAGCACCGAACTGGTGACTTGAGTTGGTTGGGGAGTTGCTAGTGTATCTTGTGGGTGATTAGCCCATGAGTCATCCTGTGCAATTGGCGTCAATGGACGACCAATGCTGATGCGTTCGCTGTTCGTAAGAACATGCAAAGATTCCACATTGTACTCGATCTGAGGAAGTACTTCATCATCTTCAACATTGTCATGAGGACCAATGTCTTTAGTTGCGGTGGGGTCAACAGCTGGAATGTCTTCAGCCTCTGTGGGAGCAGGCTCATGGACTGGCATGCGACGTTCTTGGTGTGTAGATGCTGAGCGAGCAACTGATATGGGCTCGACAAAGATGGGCTCTGTGGAAGCAGCCTTGTCCATCTTTGTCTTGCGCTTCTTGGTGGGTGGAGCATCATCAGTTTCTTGCTTGCGCTTGCGAGCTTCAGCTTCAGCCACCTTGGTCTTCTTGAGCTCTGAAGCGGCTGGGGTGACCTTAGGCTTTGTGCCAGTCATGCTGGCAGGGAAGACAATGCTAGGCATTTCCTGCCTGGATTCTTCAGCATCGAGCATAGGTTGCTTCTTCTTCTTCTTGGCAGCCATCCTAGGGTCAATGCCAGGACGCCCAAGAGCCTTGTGCTTTTCAGCTTCATTATATGCTTGAACACATTTGGCAGCCAAGGCCTTGATTCGCTCACGAGAACCTTTAGCTTCATCATGCCTCTTGCGAAAGGCTTCCTTGAGCTCATGCATCATGACTTCGAAGTTTTGAATCTCTTGGACGCTGAGCTTGTCCACATGCTTCTTGAACTGAGCCTTTTCATAATCAATATTTTGCTTCAGCTCAACGATTCTCTGAGCAAGAGCTAGCTCAGAAGCAATGGCGCCATGGAAGGAGACGCTGAGGCCAACTGGAAGCTGCAGATCGTCGAAGCTGAGGTTGGGGTGTCAAACCATTCATCAATGAAATTGTTGAGCACTTCCACGTCGAAGAGCGGCAAATCATTGAAGATTTTTGCGTCTTGCTTGCTCTTGATCAATTGCTCCAGAGAATCGTCACCAAGATCTTCATCGCTCGAGAGATCAAAGGCTTCATTAGCAGTCTTCAGAACAGCGTCAGGAGTGAGAGCTGGACTGGGGTTGTGCAAGGGCTTCTTCCTTAGATATCTGCTCTTGGAGATGCGAGAGTGCTCCTCAGACTGCACAGTTGGTGCTGGTGGAGCAGTGGCCAAGGGCTTCACTCTCGAAGCAATTGGTGGAGTGGTCTTCGAAGCCTTGGATTTCTTCTTCTTCTTGGGCTTGGGGGTTGCAGGCGCTTCATCAGAATCAGCGTCATCTGCAGGTTGATCCACATCCGCCCCTTGAACCCTGATGTGACTGATGAGGCCTTCTAGGTTGTAGAAAGGCCCAACCAGGTTTGGTTCAGCTTCACGCGTGCCATCAGCACGGGGCGCAGAGTGGCCAGGATTGAAGTCCAATCCCTAGTTCTTCTTGTTCTCTTTGGTTGAGTTCTTGGCATATTGAAGATTTCTCTTGAACAAATTGTCGTCGCGACACCAGAGCAGAGAAGAAGGATCGGCATCAGCAGGTTGAGGCCCTCTGACCATGCAAGGGTAGAAGCCTTGAGCAATGGCTTCAGCTCGAGTCTTGGGTGGAAGATTTTTGTAGGTAATATCTCCCCATGGATGCTTGATGGCATTCTTTTTAGCATACTCTTGGGTCACAAACCTGTACTTGAACCATTGTTCAGCCCAATATCTTCGAATCCATTGGATGCGTGTCTTCCTCTGATTATAATCCTCCTCTGGATCAGTCTTGTACATCTCACTTAGATCAGGAGGCAAATCTTTAGAGGTGTTGCCACGGCGATGTCTGCCACCCTTCCTAACTGACTTGTCAGTTGCCATTGGTTTCAATCTGAAAGGCTTCAAAATGAATGGCTTCAACACTGGCAAATGCTTCGGTCTGCTGATCAGAAAGGAACTGGCTTCAGGAGAGTGAATGTGACGCTGCAAGAATTCTGAAAATGAATGCAGACTATGAGAACCAAGGGATTCTCCCACGGACATGTACCTGTGATAGCATTAGAGATGCGAGGGGAGGGGAAGAGGTCATATGCATTCTCAGAAGCTTTAGAAGATAAATCAGTTTAGAAGACTTTGACCTCATAGCGCGAAGATATTCACTTATATGATGAGAGTTGGTTCCAGATTTGTATGAATCCATGAATAGGTACAAGTGAGGAATCTAACTATGTTTGAAGCATATGTGAATGTACTAGGCAAGATATGAGATGCAGACAGGATAGATCTATATATGTGTAGGCAGAAACTTCTTGTGGTAAAAGTGATGAATCTTTCTGGATCAAGAAGATAGTAAAAAGAGAGTTTAATTTACCACACGATGAACTGCTTAGACGGAGAGGAATTGGATGTCGAGCAGTTCGATCTTCCGTGCCCTAACTTGGCGACGGAGGACATCTACGGCGACGGCGGAGTAGACGATATCCGCGGCCGGCGTGAAGACGGCGTCGACGAGGTCGCGGCAGCGAAGCGCTTCGTCGCTGGCGTCGTCGAGAGCTAGCGGAGGCGCTAGGGTTGGTCGAGGTGGAGAGGTGGTAGAAGAATTTTTGACCGTGATGGGACGTGCATTTATAAGCATGGTAGAAAGCACAACGCAATTACTCAGGTGCCCCTGGCGGTTCACATCTGAGGGACACGTGGCGGACATGTAACACATTGGGAGTTGTTCCACGATCCCACGTACGCCACGACTGTCGGAGAGGTCGTTCCGGCTTCTCTGGGTTTCAGGCATAAAGGATGGAGCATTAAAATCAGATTTAAAGTTTGTCTCTGTATCTTCTGCTGACAAGGACGCAGAGAAGATATTCGACGGTTCCAACAGAATGCATATGATTTGGATAGATAGAGTTTGAGGTGAGGAAGCATAGAGAGGTTAGGGTCCGATCACATTCACTTAGTTCAAAAGAATCAAATAAGAAGACTTTTT